>CM065388.1:20250000-20850000 GCA_033060915.1 Euryodendron excelsum | reverse complement strand
TTACTTGTGGGCATGGCAAGTGCCAATTCCATAGTTGGCTTGTGCCATTTATGTCGTTTCACCAGGTATCAATCCCTGGACTCTAAAAAAATTTATGTAATGAGTCTGTCTTATTCATCAGACCTAATGTGACCTAACAACATGTTTGAAATACAAATCACCATAAAAAAACCTTACAGAGCCTTTCTCTTACACCTGAATCTCCACAAGCATTTTGTAAAAAGAGAATAGTTTCTGACTTTCGGGGCTGGGACACCCAAACAAACAGAATCTATGCTTGAAGTTACTTGATTCCAATTAACACACTTGATTTTCTTCTTGTTTTCATTGTCACCCCATATAAATTTTCTCTTTAGCTTTTCAAGTTCAAGACAGACTTTTGTTACGCCCCGATTTTTTGTACTCGAAAAAGATAAGTGAGAAAAACACAGTGCTCTCTCGTTAGAACTCATCCTCCTAGAAGGACGAGTGTGACTATGTTTAAATTGAAAATTGATTTGAATAAAAGGTTTTTGGAAAAAGAATTTGGAGTTGCCACCTAACTTAATTAAGGTGAGTTAGGTCACCTAAAACTAAGCACAATCCGAAGATTACACTTAGGGCTTTTGAAAAGATTTTGAAAACTACCTCAAGAGAGGGTTTTTAAGAAAATAAGTTGTTTGGCAACCTTTGGAAAAGTGTAAGCCTTTTTTTTTTTTTTTTTAAATAACTCCATTTAGTCTTTCGAAAACAGTGATCCTAAGTCCGGGGGTTGGTTACCTGTAGGGAAGACGCACTAAGCCATCACCCTAGCCCGCCCTTGCAGTAATTACATGTCTATTCACCCTAGGTTCACTCATTAGAATCTTTGATTAATACATATCCAAAACTATCCACTCTACAAAAGAATTTTGAAAAGATGTTTGACATAATGCATGATATGCAAATGCAAGAATAAGATTTGGATTTTTGAAAACAGATTTGAGAAGACTTGATTTGAAATTGAAAAATTTTAGAAATTAAAAATAGAGATTTGAAAATAGATTGTAGAATTAGAAATTTGAAAATAGTTATGAAATTGGAAACTTAAAAAAGGTTGTGAAAATAGAGATTTGAAAAAAGTTATGACCACACTCATGAGGGTTGCCTACGTATTCCTTTTGAGGAATCAGGTCAGCCGTAGTTTGGACTAGAGTCCGATTGAAAATAGACATTTTGAGGTTTTGAAAAAGTTTAATTTGAAAAGAGTTTTATTTTGAAGAGAGATTTGATTTGAACTTAGAATAGAATATTTGGAATTGGAATTTGGAATTGACTTTGATTTGAAATCGAACTTAAGGATTTGAAAAGATTGGACTTTGATTTGGAAATATAGAACTTGGAAGAAGAATTTGGACTTGTTTTGGAAAAATTGAGATTTAGGAAACCTAGACTTAGGAAAGATAGGATTTAAGAAGGATTTGATTGGAAAGTTTGATATAGAAAACATGGAGAGTTGGAGTTTAGGAAAGATTGAATTTAGAAAATCTTGAAATTAGGAAAGTTTCAAAATAGGAAAGCTCCAATTTAGGAAAATTTCATTTTACGAATGTTTCGAATTAGGAAAGATTTGAATTTAGGAAAGGTTTTGAAATTGGAAAGTTGAATTTTAAGAAAGATTTTGAAAGAAGTTTGATTGGATTTGAAAAACTTGACTTGGAATAGATTTGGAAAGTTAGGGTATAGGAAAAATTGGACTTCGGAAAGCTTTAGAATTTGGATAGCTTGAACTTAGGAAAGTTTCACTTTAAGAAATGTTTTGAATTATGAGAGTTTTGAATTAGGGAAGTTTCAAGTTTAGGAAAGAGTTGATTTTGGAAATATTTGAATTTAGAGAATTTCCACTTAAGAAAGTTTCGAATTTGGAACGTTTAAAATTCTGGAAAGGTTTGGAGTTTAGAAAGTTTGATTTAAGAAAGATTTAGAATTTGAAAAGTTTAGAATTTTGGAAAGGTTTGGAATTTAGAAAGGTGGGGGTTTAGGAAGGATTTGAATTTGGAAAGATTTGGATTCCTACTCCCTAAAAAGAAAGATTGAATTTTATTTTCAAAAAAGAGATGATTTGAATTTGTTTCAAAAAATAGAGGATTGGACCTAACTTCCTAAATGGAGAGATTGGACTTGGTTTCCTAAAATGGAGGATTTGATTTGACATGAAATTGGAAAGACGAAGTTTTCGAAATCTTAGATTTTGGGGTAGAAAATAGGATTTGGAAACATATGATTTTGATGTAAAAAATAAGATTTGAAAACTTAAAATTTGATGCCAAAATAGGAAATCGCAAATAATATTTTTGGAAAGAAAATTTGGGTTTCCTAACCATGGCTCTAGGGTTTAACTTGGTCTCCAAGAAAAGAGATTTTGGAGAGTAGAACTTTTGAAAAGAAAGATTTTTGGAAGGAGATCTTAAAAATGAGTTTTTAGAAAGTTAACTTGAAAAGAGTGTTCTTGGAAAGGGATTTTTTGGAAAGAATTTTTAGGAAGGAAACTTAAAGAAGCATTTTTAGAAAGTGAATTTTGAAGAGTGCTTTTTGGAAAAAAGTTTGAAAAGAAGTTTTGGAAAATAGAGCTTTTTGAAGGGAGTTTTTAGAAAGCAATTTTGGAAAGGGGATTGAAGAGAGTTTTTAGAAAGTACGTCAGAAAAGAGATTTTTAGAAAGAGAGATTTTAGAAAGCAAGTTTAAAAAGAGATTTTGGAGAGGATTTGAAATAGACTTTTGCAAACCTCTAAAAATATCCCACTTTCCTAAAATGTTTCTAACCATAAGAATATTAGAACTCTTCTAGGATTGTGGTTTTGAAAACAATAAGGATTTGAAAATATGGACAACAATAGTCACTTTAAATGTAACACTTTCCTAAAGCAACCCTAGCCATGGAAATGATAGAATCACCTTAGGATTGTGATAAGTTTTGAAGAAGAAAATTTTAATGTAGATTTTGAAAACAGTTTTGATGCAAGTTTTGAAAACAAGTTTAAAAATGAATTTTGGAGGAATGCATGACCATGATATGCATAATGTAATTTGGGGTCATGAACATACAAGGTTTAAGCCTTCACCACATAATCAAGGGGGCCGAACCCACGTGGTCTCCAGTTAGACTAAGAGAAAGCCACCGACACGGTGACCTTCAAAAGCCTAATCCTATACATGGACTGGGAAGTCCCTTGTTTCAAGCATGCAAGAAAGGGGGGTAAAAGATGGGGGATTAAAATAGAAGAAAACCCAAGTGGGTTTGGAGAGAGAAGAGAGGGGGGAAATTGCACAAACATAAATAGGAAGCCTATCTTGTACCTTCTTTTATTTGCTTTATTATGCTTGCTTTCTTTACTTTGATCTTTGCTTTGCGTCGGTCTTCGAGAGCTTGCTTTGATCTTTGGGAGTTTCGGAGTTGCACCACTTCAAGTCTTTAATGGAGGCTAGTTTGTGAGTGTTTATGAGTGTACGTGAGTGTATGTATGCTAGGGTTTAGTGTATAGAGGCTAGGGCTTGTATGTGCAGGCTAGGGTTTGAAGAACCTAAAGGAAACTAGGGTTTAGAAGGACTTCGAGCTCTGTATATATCAAGAGGGAGGGTTTTTGGACTGTGTTTGTGGACCTTTTTACGTAGGGGGAAGGGTTTACATTTATAGGCATCTTAAATCGACTTGGCGCCTGTTGCAGTGGCGTCATGCTGAAAAGTACACTGGTGCCACTCCTAGTGATGCCAAGCCAAAATATACACTGGCTCCACTAGGAGTGGAACTAGGCCAAAAATACACTGGTGCCACTACTAGTGGCGCCAACCACATTGGAAACCTTTTAAGGCTGCACGAAACGTAACTTTGACCCTTGGCACATAAGCTAAAAGATTTGAGCACCTATCCTAGTGACTACCATGCAATTTTTAGCATGACTTCACTAGGAGTGACTCTGGAAGGTCTGAGAATGATTTTAAGGACCGGGAATGTCCTGAAGGGCTGGAAAGGGACAGAAACTCTTAGAATAATGTCTCGGGGGTAGTAGACTTGAAAAATAATGACAGGACATGTTGGAGGGGTTGACCGGGCTATTAGGGGCAAAATGGTCAATCGGGCCGGAAAGCTACCGAGATGGACTCGAAATATGCTAGAAGAAGATTCAAGACTTGGAAACATTAGCTAGAATGTTCTAGAAGATTATCGGTTTGATTCCCAGAGCCGGTGTGGTTGGAAAGGCGCGACCGGCCCACCAGGGGCAAAACGGTCATTTTGCATTAGGTTTACCGGAACTAACTCGGAATGATCTAGAAATATATCAAAAGGCCGGGAATACTATCAAAAACATCCTCGGGAGGTTACTGGTTTGACACCTGGAGTCGGGGTGGTTTCTAGAGACAATTCTATGCTTAGGGGCAAAATGGTCATTTAACTTCAAGTGGGCCCTACGGGCCAGGGAAGCAACCAGTGGACTAAATTGGAGTTTAAAAGGCTGGTTAGAGTTTGAATATACATGTGATGTGTGAAAGTGAGCCCAGTCGGGCCGAAGATTACTGAGCGAGCAAAAATGGGATGCTTACAACTTTCTAGGGCATCTTGAATATAGATAAGTAATAGATTGGAATATTCGCCAGAGTCGCTTTTAACAAGGTGATTCTTCATCCTATTGAGAGCTACTTTCTGTTCCAAAGAGAGAGAGTCTTTTTTTTAAACTTTTCCACAATTCCATCCCATATTTTCATTGATATTGGATTAGCACCCAATGGTAGACCCAAATACTTCTAGGGGAAGTGAACAAATTTACCATTCAACAATTTTGTAACCTCATTAAAAAAATGAGTCATTTGGACTAATGCCACTCATTAAACTCTTATGAAATTAATCTTAAGGTCTAATACCATTTCAAATCTTCTTAATATCCTTTTCAAGTGGAAAAGTTCCTACAAATCTGCATTGCAAAATAACAGTGTATCATCTACAAATTGTAAGTGTGATAAAGATAGCCCATTAGAATCTTATGACCCTATACTAGTTCCTTTTATTCGGCCTTGTGCTTTTGCTATTTGTACTAGGATATTTAAACCCTCTGCTGCTATGTTGAATAAGAAGGGTGAAATGGGATCACCTTACTTGAGCCCTCTTGAAACTCTGAATTCCTTGGAAGCAGATCCATTAATAAGCATTGAAATGAAGCTAGATGAGAGGCATTTCATCATCCATTTTACCCATTGATTCCCAAAGCCTAATTCAATCATCATATACGATAAGTAGGAGTAGTTGACAGAGTCAGATGCTTTCTCAAAATCTAGTTTCAACATAACCCTTGTTTTTCTATTTCTTTTCCAATAATCAATGATTTCATTGGCTATAAGAACCACCCCATCAAGAATCTGCCTTCTTTTTGTGAAGGTTGTTAGTGATTCACTAATGATCTCACGAATTACCAACTTCAATTTGCTTGCTAGAGGCTGAGACAAGATCTGGTACATTGGTGAGACAAGGCTAATCGGTCTATAATCAAGAAAGGAATCAGGAAACTCATACTTAGGAGCCAGACAAAAGAACGAAGTATTGATACCTCTTAGGAGCTTTCCATTTGAGTGGAAATCATTGATGAAGTTCATGATGTCTCCCTTTAGAATATGCCAAAATTTCTTAATGAAGTTGAAATTGAAACCATCAGGTCTAGCTGCTTTGTTGCTATTGCAATTCTTAACAGCTTGTCGAACTTCTTCCTCTGAGAAAATGGATTATAGTTGTTGCACTCCGGTTTTTCTCACTCGAGAATTGATGAAAAACACACAGTACTCTCTTGTTAGAACTCATCCTCTTAGAAGGACGAGTGCGACTAGGTTTGAATTAGAAATTAATTTTAAATAAGGGCTTTTGAAAAAAGGTTTAAAGTCGCCACCTAACTTTGTGAAGGTGAGTTAGGTAACCTAACTTAGGGTTTTGAAAACGGTTTGAAAACTTCCTCTAGAGAGGGTTTTTTTTTTAAAAAAACAGGTTGGTTGACAACCTTTGAAAAGATTTAAGCCCTTTTAAAAAAATGACTCCAATTTTGGTCTTTGAAAACAGTGATTCTAGGCTCGGGAGTTAGTTACATATAGGGAAAATACACTAGGTTATCACCCAATCTTGCCCTTTTGGTACCTATATGTCTTACTACCCTAGGTTCACCCATCTAGAATCTCTGATTACTAAAGGTCCGATTGTAAGCACCCCATTTTTGCCGGCTCGGCAATCTCAAGCCCGACCAGATACGGTTTCCAACATCACAACGCATGCAAGCTCAAGACAAGCCTTTCAATCTCCAATCCAACCAGCTGGTCGCTTCTTGGGCCCATAAGGATCTGCTGGAGCCTTAAGCACCATTATTCCAGGCAGTTTTCCGGACCGGGCGGTCCCGGAAACCAGCACCATCTAGGTAGCTTCCCGAGGTTGGGCGATCTCAAGGACCAACACCTCATCAAAGATTCCAGATGGTTCACTTCTGGCGCCTGCTAGCCCGCCAATGTAGAATGTCCGTCATTCGATAGTTCTCCGGGACCAAGCGTTCTCGGAGACCAACACCACCCTTCCAGGTAGCTTTCTGGGACCAAGCGTTCTCAAGAACCAACACCACCCTACAGGTAGCTCTCTAAGACCAGGCGTTCGTAGAGACCAACACCGCACAGGTAGTTTTCTACGACCGGGCAGTCTCGGGAACCAACACCTAGGTCAACACCGGCGCCTGCTGGCCCGACTCGGTGTAAAATGACCAAATCTGCCCCTTGCGCCTCCAGGCACGTTTTTGGGAAAGTTCAAAATCCCTCAAAATGATAAGTTCATCCTTCCATAATGTTGTCAAACCATCGGGCATCCCCCGCATGCCATTTGGTCCAAATCTGGTCCCATTCCGGCTCATTCTGGCCAAAATAACCATTTTGCCCCTGAACGACTTAGCACGATACAAACCCCGCTAAACGGCAACAGACTCCCTCAAAACCATCCCTGAACAGCCCTACACGCCTAACACAATACACCGGACCATTCCTGACCATTTCCAGCCAACTCCGGTCAAAATGACCGTTTCACCCCTGGAAACCCAAATATGCCCTGAAACAGCACCGGCCTTGGGATTTTGAGCGGAGGTTTCACCACACACCTTTGTTTAATCCAAGGAACACCCTACGACACTAAACTCACATGACTCGATAAAAGTTCCCTGGAGCGTCTCACAGGCGCTCCGCTTAAATTATCTCTTCTCTCGATTCCCTGATCATATCGCACTGTCAACCAACTTGAGAAACGCGTAAATCAGGGAATTCTCGAAAGCTCGTCCATAGATCTTTCCATCGATATGGTTCGATCAAATGAATCACTTCCCGAAGCCCTCCATCGTACAGTGCAAAAAATATAACTTTCAGCAACCCCTAGAGCGCCTCGCAGACGCTCTGCCAAGGTTGACTTTTTCTCCGATTCCCTAATCAAAACGCACCGTCAAACGACTTGAGAAATTCGTAAATTTGGGAATTCTAGAAAGTATTTCCAGAGTACTTTCCATCGGAACGGTCTGATCGAATAGATCGCTTCGCGAAGGCCTCAATCATATCAAACGAAAACAGTCACTTTCAAACACACACGGAGCGTATCACAGACGCTCCACAAAAGTGTCCTTTTTGACATGCTTCCCAAGGCAATATCCCACGCTTCTGAACATAATTCAAACTCTTCAAAAACATGAAAGTTCATCGGATGCACTAGGAGAACATCCCAAGTGCAACCGATTCCCCTGGAACCTTCTCGGTTGACCCAATTATCGAGGCAAAGTTTGGGCAATTCTTCTCAGTGATGGAGCGTATGCTACATGCGCTCAAATTTTGTTCAGATCGACCAACTTTCAATCAATGATCGAGATTTAACCACTACATAGGGTGCCACGTGCTATTGTGGCAATGGAACAGTACCTGCGCATGTCCTACATGCGCACGGCCAATGTTTGGCCATGCGCATGCAGCATATGCGCATGGTCTGTGCCAGATTGCCTATAAATAGAGGCCTCCCCCCTTGCATATTCCAGGTCCGAAATTGATACAAAACTCTGCTGAAATCACTCCAGAAACTCGAATCTCTACATATATTCCTCCCCTCCAACACTTAGGCTAGATTCCACCTCTCGTAAGCCTATACACTCCATATACAAAGCCTCATACACACTTATACACTCCACTCAAGCCTCTCAAGCCTTCTTGAAGTCACTCAAGTTCCAATCAAGACATCCATTGAAGATTACAAGAGTGTTGAAGGCAAAAGGTGGTATCCCTTTTACATTTGTGCTCTCCCCCACTCTTCTCTTCTCCCCCCTAGCCTACTTAGGCTATTCTCTATTTTAATCCCCATCTCCAACCCCTCTTTCTTGCATGCTTGAGCCAAGAAGGCTCCTAGATCATGCCTAGAGGAAAGCAAGTGAGAGCCACCGTGAAAGGGGACCTCTCACTAGCCTACTTTAAGATGGTATGGCCTAAGAGACCCTTGTTTGTATGGTGAAGCCTAAAAACCTTGTATGTGAATCATGACCCCTTGCATATTATTATTTTGATCATGTCTTGTATGCTTGGCTTCATTTTATGTTTATTGCCATATCCCACAATGCTTGCATTGTTCTTAATTTCATGACGTTTTCAAGTTCTACATGTCCTTCAAAAATTGTTTCAAGAGTTGGCCCCTTGAAGTTTAGGATGAGACTTTAGGAATCATGCCTTAGAAAATCCCTCACAACCCCCTAATTCATATTTTTGCACCGTTGTATTTCAACTTGCATAAAAGTTGCTTTCAAACTCTCTAATTTTCAAGGTTTCCATTCTCTCAAAGTTAGTGGTTAAAATGGCCCCATGGAACCCTCTCTTGAGTGGTCTCCCTTTATATTGGCCATAGGACCCCTAAATTATTAGAATGATCCCCTTTTCTCCTTATGATTGCCTAAGAATGATGTTCAAATCCTTTGATTATTATGGTTTCCATTCTCTCAAGTTAGTGGTTGGAATGACCCCATGGAACCCTCTCTTAAGTGGTCTCCTTTTTATTGGACATATGAACCCTCTTTTGATGGAATGGTTCTCTTGAAAAATGGTTTTCAAAATCCTTCTCCAAAGATGATTTCAAAAATGCATTCTCTCCATCTTTGCATCAAAAATTATTTTTCAAAATTTGTCATCATCATGTTGAATTTTAATCCCTCCACTCTTGTCAAGATAAAGGTTATAATGGCCATGAGGAAACCTTTCTTAGAATGGTCTTCAAGCACCATCCATACAAACCATACTCTTGACTAGAGTCAAAATTTTCATGGAAATGATCTTCAAAGAGATGGCATACTAAGGTCCATTGCATAACATGTTTTGTTTTCCAAAACTCTTTCCAAAAATGCACCAAACCACACTTCAAAATCATATTTCCATCCAACCCTAGGTTAACTTGACCCTAGTTACCAAACCCTAGGTTAACTTGACCCTAGTTACCTAACTTTAGGTTAACTTGACCCTAGTTGCCTAACTCTAGGTTAACTTGACCCTAGGTTAACTTGACCCTAGTTACTTGACCCTAGGTTAACTTGACCCTAGTTACTTGGCCCTAGGTTAACTTGACCCTAGGTTAACTTGATCCTAGTTACTTAACCCTAGGTTAACTTGACCCTAGTTACCTAACCCTAGGTTAACTTAACCCTAGTTAGTTAACCCTTAGTCTTTTTAACCTTAGGTTTCCCCTAACCCTAGGTTAACCCAACCAAGGTTAATGCACTTTAAGGTTCTAACTCTTGAACTCTTTTTTTTCAAATGATCATTCAAATTTTCCAAATACCCTCCTAACCTATTCTTCCAAAACCTCCACCCCTATGATTTCAAAAACCCAACTCCATATGCTGTTCTTATGTTCCTACACTCCATCTTCAAGACCTTTCCAAAGATGTTTCCAAAAGTCACAAACCTAAGGTATTCCTAGCCCTCTCATGGTTAGGGATTCCAAGGACAAGTGATAAATCAAGAACAACCTCTTAGGTTGTCCATGTTAGGATTCCAAGCACTCCATTTTTAAAGACCACTTTCAAAAATTAATCCATCCAAACATTCTAAAGTCATGCCTCCAAGGTCTTCAAAACAAGACATCGAAAACACTTTCAAGTTCTCTTGAGTCATGCCAAATCATTTTTCCAAAACTCCCTTAGAGTCAATCCAAAAGCATTTTCAAAACACTTCAAGTCAAAACTTCCAAGACCACAAAGTGTCTTCAACTTATCCAAAGACCTCAAAGTGTCTTAAACTTTTCCAAAGACCCCAAAGTGTCTTTAAACCTTCCAAAGGCCCTAATGTGCTTATTTTCCATCGGGCTCTTGCCCGAACTACGAATGACCTGATTCTCGCCAAATGAGATACGTAGGCAACCTAAAATGGTGCGGTCATAACTTTTATTTCAATCCCAATCCATTTTTCAAAAATTCCAATCAATTCAAAAGTTTCAATTCCAAACTCTTTCAAAACCTCCATTATTTTCAAACTTCTTCCAAAACTTGCATCATGCATCATTCATCCAAAAAGTGATGACTAGACCCCGTTTTCAAAGTTCTAAAGTGGATATTAAGTGGACAATGGTAACCGGTTATTCTAGTGAGTGAACAAAGGGTGGTTAGACATGTAGGTACCGAAAGGGTGGGGTAAGGTCATCTTAGGATATCTTCCTTACACGTAACCAACCCCCGAACCTTAGATTTCTGTTTTCGAAAGACCAAAAATGGAGTTATTTTCAAAAAGGGCTTAAACATTTCAAAAGATTGCCAAACAACCTATTTTCTTAAAAACCCTCTCTTAAAGGAGTTTTCAAAAACCTTTTTCAAAAACCCTAAGTTTAATCTTCGGATTAACGCTTAGTTTTAGGTGCCATAACTCACTTTAATCAAGCTAGGTGGCGACTCCTATTTTTTTAAAAAGCCCTTAGTCAAATCAATTTTCAAACCTAGTCGCACTTGTCCTTCTAGGAGGACGAGTTCTAATGACAGAGTTCAGTGCTTTAAGGTCTCCGAGCCGAAAGGACCTTGGACACCCCGAAAACCGGGGCGCGACAGCTGGCGACTCCACTGGGAATAGTTAGAGGGTTAGGCCATTAACATGTCTCTTCACCCTTCACTCACCCAGAATCTCCGGTTACTTTGTCAAGTTTTATCCACTTTTCAAAATTTTCAAGTTTCCAAAACAACTCCTTATTTTTCAAAATGATTTTAAATAAGTGTCATCACTTGCGTTCATCGCCTACAATCATGCTTTTTCATTTACCATCTATTTTATCTTGCATTGAGCTTGTCAAAAAGTTACTAAATCTTTGCATTTTTTCTTTTCTAGGTGGACCTTGGTTCACATTCTTATTTTGTTTCTTGTCTTATTTGTTGCCATGTATGTGAATGAATGGACAGGATGTGATGCGTGTTGTTAGGTCCTTTTCTCCATTTTTCGAAAATTCCACACACACTTGGTGCGCTCACTTGCATTTGCATCTTACATGTATTACCCGATTACTACCCTTCTAGATAGAAGGGGGAATAGTATATTGACTATGGGCGGATGCTGTGTCAGTTTCTTAGCCTACGGTCTCTTGATAGTTTCCCCGCTCGAACCACCAACCAAAGATGGAGTTCACCCTTTCGGGATGGACATCGGAGGTTTGAAGGTTCGGGGACCGAGCTTTTTTAGGAAGCATTAGCAAACCCCAACCTCATGCTCATGTAGCACCCTATGCATAGCCGAACCTCTGCCAGATTTAGGACACACGTGTCAATTTCAAAATCAAGAAGGAAAGGGCGACCGCTTTATTTTTCCTTATAAATTTTGCTTAATCCCTGCTATCATGCTACCTAATTCTTGTTGCTTCCATGTACATACATCATAACTGCTCATGCATTGGAATTCACTTCAAGACAAGAGTTTTCAAAGTAACTCAAGTCATTGCATCTTCATGCATCCAATCAACCCTTAGAGAAAGGCTCAAAGACCTTCTCGCTCCATTCAAGCCAACCCAAAACTCCTAAGGGTACCACGAGACCCTAAGGATTCATGGCATGCATCAAAGTCATCTCATAAAGAGAGGCCCTAATCCCTCTTCGCTCATGGAGATAAGGTTGCCAGGAAGACAAGAGAACAATTCAAGCCAAGGGCTCCTACCAACAAAGCAGATCCGGAGGCTCAAGAGTAGTTTAGGATCCTATAATGTAAATGTAGAAATAGGTGGAAGTCCTAAGGAAAATGTTCCCCCTCCCCGTTTCTATGTATTCTTGAAAAAATTCTATGTACCAAAAACAATTCATCTTAATAAAATCGTCCTTATTGTTAAATGAATCTATGAATAGATGAATGAACAGGGACAGGTATGGTATTTGCATGCAGGGGCAATCCCTTATCTCCAGACATGAGCCAAAGCATCACACTTAGTTCCTCTCAAAAGGCAGGGGCATCCTTAGGTCATGCATCGCATAAAGCTTTTCCAAATCAAAAACCTAACTTGCAATCTTTTTGCTTTGTTTTTCTTTATTTTCTTTTCCTCCCCCTATCTCATCAAAAGACTAGCCATAGATTTGGTGAGACTGCTTGCATTGTAGGTCACCATTGCTCTGAGGAAAGGAAGAAGAGGAACACGAGTGACCCCCGTCCTTCGAACGCCAGTCCGTACCCGACTAAGAACCGCACAGATGTCGAGCGAAGGCAATATACCCGATCAACAAAACAGTTCAGTGACACGTGAAGAAGTGAATGAAATGAAGGCAAAGATAGACGAAATGTTCAAACTCATGCAACTAATGGCCTTCAAAGGGCCCATCACGAACCCTTCGGCATCGACATCCTATCCTAAGGAAACTGAAGCATTTCCACCAAGGGTCGTCCTATGAACTGACGGGACAACAAAGAGCAAGGAGAACCCTAAAGTAGTACAAATCGAGGAAGGGGAGGAGGACAACCCTGAAACCATTTTGCTGACTGCCACTTCAAAGAAAGAAGGCCCAGACCCTCTCGATCCCAAAATACAAGGCTTGGAAGAGTCCCTGCGTAGCCTCCAAGGTCATGACTCCTTCGGCGGAATGGCTTATAACGAACTCTGCTTCTTCCCTGACCACCCAAGGCCACCCAAGTTCAAAATGCCCAACTTTCAGAAGTATGACGAGAGCGGGGACCCCGTAGCACACTTGAGGTTGTACGCTGGGGCATTAAGCGGACATGTGAATGACCCTAAACTTCTGATGCAATTGTTCCAACATAGCTTGACTGGGCCCGCGCTGCAATGGTTTGCCCGGTTAGATTTAAGGAAGATCACTACTTGGAATGAGTTGGTCCTAGCCTTTCGATCCCAATACCACCATAATAGTGATCTGACTATGGACCGGTGTGCCCTAATGCTAATGACTCGAGGCGAGAAAGAGAGCTTCAAAAATTACGCCCTGAGATGGAAGGAGGCAGCCGCTCAAGTCAACCCCCCATTGTTGGAAAAAGAATATGTGCAGCTATTTGTAAACACCTTCCAAGGACTGTACTACGAGCGTCTGTGTCTGAGCATCGGAAAATGCTTTTCTGAACTGATAATGCAAGGGGAAATGATCAAGAATGGACTGAAAACTGGCAGAATCACCGATCCCTATGCCAAGACAAGTGAGGGATTTGCAAACGCGGCTAAGAAGGTGGCAACCACTCGGGGCAAGGGCAAGAAAGAGGGAGAGGTATCTGCTATCCTACCCACACAGCAACAACCATATTACCCCCAATACCAAGCCCGACCTTCACGACCTGCTCCCATCATCAATATCCCCGTTGCTGCTACCTAAGCACCCCCAACTGGACCTGCTGCAACCCGACCATACTTCAACCCTAACAAGAACAACAACCGACGGAACCGAGAGTTCACACGTTTGACATGCACCCAAATAGAGGCCTATCATGAACTCCTCAAGGCTAAACATATAAACCCCATTACTCCACGGCCATTGCCAAGCCCATTGCCGCCAACTTTCAACCCTGCTCTTACTTACGAGTACCATTCTGGGGGACGAGGGCATGACACAGAATCCTGTTTCTCCTTAAAACATAAGATTCAAGACCTCATTGACAACAAGGTCATTAACACCCAAGAAACAAAGGCGGTCCCTACACCCAATGTCACGGCGAATCCCCTACCAGACCATGCTTTCAACATCATCACTGAAGATGAGGAGAATCTTGATGGCATCATAACCGTAGAGTACTTCGAGGATGAGTCAGACACAGAAAGCGATTGGGAGGAAGAACTGCCACCATGCCCCATCTATCTTTACAATGCAAGTGGAGAGCAAGACCCTTTCGACTAGCCCATGGATGAACTTATTGCAAACATTCCCAATGATACTACACCTGTTGACGGCTGGGGAGAGGAATTCCTACACCTTAAATATGCTGAAGCCGAAGCCCGCATGAAGGAGGAGCTTTTTGATTACGAGGATATGGGTTGGGGCATCTATGAGCCAAAACTGCCGAACCCACCCTTTGACTTTAACGAAGGCGATCTGGATAGCCTGTTTGAAGAAATCGACAGAGAGGAAGTCAAAAAAGAGGAAGCCAAGGAAAAATCTTCGCAAAGCTCAAACGAGCTCGGAATCTCCGTCAAAGTCGACACGTAGTAAGATTTAGGCACGAGTGACGTGTAGGAACGAACGGCACGGTCCTCGGAGTCCCGGCTTGGGAGATGAAACAATTTTTCCTCTCTTTTCCGTAGAGTTTTTTTAAGAAAAAGTCGTGTTTTCTAATCATTTGGGTACTAAAACTCACAAAGGAGCTCAAATCTCCGTGAAACTCGACACGTAGTAAAATTTAGATGTTTTTTAGTCGTTTGGGTACTAAAACCCACAAACAAGCTCGGATCTCCGTCAAAGTCGACACGCAGTAAGATTTGGGCACGAGTGACGTGTAGGAAGGAATGGCACGGTCGCTGGAGTCCCGGTTTGGGAGATGTAACAGTTTTTCGTCTCTTTTCCTAAGAGTTTTTTTAAGAAAAAATCATGTTTTCTTGTCGTTTTGGTACTAAAACCCACAAACGAGCTCGGATCTCCGTCAAAGTCGACACGTAGTAAGATCTAGGCACGAGAGACGTGTAGGAATGAACGGCACGGTACTCGGAGTCCC
Organism: Euryodendron excelsum; assembly: GCA_033060915.1. Lineage (NCBI taxonomy): Eukaryota > Viridiplantae > Streptophyta > Magnoliopsida > Ericales > Pentaphylacaceae > Euryodendron > Euryodendron excelsum. The sequence continues at coordinate 20,834,857 of CM065388.1, read as the reverse complement.
GACTTGGGAGATGTAACAATTTTTCCTCTCTTTTCCTTAGAGTTTTTTTAAGAAGAAGTCATGTTTTCTAATCGTTTGGGTACTAAAACCCAGAAACGAGCTCGGATCTCCGTCAAACTGGACACGTTGTAAAATTTAGATGTTTTCTAGTGGTAGGGGTACTAAAACCCACAAACGAGCTCGGATCTCCGTGAAAGTCGACACGTAGTAAGATTTAGGCACGAGTGACGTGTAGGAACGAACGGCACGGTTGCAAGAGTCCCGGTTTGAGAGATGTAACAGTTTTTCCACTCTTTTCCTTAGAGTTTTTTTAAAAAAAAATCATGTTTTCTAGTCGTTTGGTTACTAAAACCCACAAACGAGCTCGGATCTCCGCGAAACTCGACACGTAGTAAGATTTAGGCACGAGTGACGTGTAGGAACGTATGGCACGATCGTTGGAGTCCCAGTTTGGGAGATGTAACAGTTTTTCCACCCTTTTCCTTAGAGTTTTTTTAAGAAAAAATCATGTTTTCTAGTCGTTTGGGTACTAAAGCCCACAAACGGGCACGGATCACTGTGAAACTCGACACGTTGTAAAATTTAGATGTTTTCCAGTCGTTTGGGTACTAAAACTAACAAACGAGCTCGGATGTCAGTCAAAGCCGACACGAAGTAAGATTCGGGCACGAGTGATGTGTAGGAACGAACGGAACGGTCGCTGGAGTCCCGGTTTGGGAGATGTAATTGTTTTTCGCCTCTTTTCCTTAGAGTTTTTTTAGGAAAAAATCATGTTTCCTTGTCGTTTGGGTACTAAAACCCACAAACGGGCTCGGATCTCCGTGAAACTCGACACGTTTTTTAGATGTTTTCTAGTTGTATGGGTAAAAAACAGTCGGATTCCTTCAAAGTCGACACGTAGTCGTTTGGGTACTAAAACCCACAAACGGGCTCGGATCTCCGTGAAACTCGACACGTAGTAAAATTTAGATGTTTTCTAGTTGTATGGGTACTAAAACCCACAAACGAGCTCGGATCTCCGTCAAAGTCGACACGTAGTAAGATTTAGGCACGAGTGACGTGTAGGAACGAACGACACGGTCGCTGGAGTCCCGGTTTGGGAGATGTAACAGTTTTTCGTCTCTTTTCCTTAGAGTTTTTTTAAGAAAAAATCATGTTTTCTTATCGTTTGGGTACTAAAACCCACAAACGAGCTCGGATCTCCGTCAAAGTCGACACGTAGTAAGATTTAGGCACGAGTGACGTGTAGGAATGAACGGCACGGTCCTCGGAGTCCCGGCTTAGGAGATGTAACAATTTTTCCTCCCTTTTCCTTAGAGTTGTTTTTAAGGAAAAGTCGTGTTTTCTAATCATTTGGGTACTAAAACTCACAAAGGAGCTCGGATCTCCGTGAAACTCGACACGTAGTAAGATTTAGATGTTTTCTAGTTGTATGGGTACTAAAACCCACAAACGAGCTCGGATCTCCATCAAAGTCGACACGTAGTAAGATTTAGGCACGAGTGACGTGTAGGAATGAACGGCACGGTCGCTGAAGTCCCGGTTTGAGAGATGTAACAGTTCTTCCTCTCTTTTCCTTAGAGTTTTTTTAAAAAAAAATCATGTTTTCTAGACGTTTGGGTACTAAAACCCACAATCGGGCTCGGATCTCCGTGAAACTCGACAAGTAGTAAAATTTAGATGTTTTCTAGTCGTTTGGGTACTAAAACCCACAAACGAGCTCGGATCTCCGTCAAAGTTGACATGTAGTAAGATTTAGGCACGAGTGACGTGTAGGAACGAACGGCACGGTCGCTGGAGTCCCGGTTTGGGAGATGTAACAGTTTTTCCTCTCTTTTCCTTAGAGTTTTTTTAAGAAAAAATCATGTTTTCTAGTCGTTTGGGTACTAAAACCCACAAACGGGCTCGGATCTCCCTGAAACTCGACACGTAGTAAAATTTAGATGTTTTCTAGTCGTTTGGGTACTAAAACCCACAAACGAGCTCAGTTCTCCGTCAAATTCGACACGTAGTAAGATTTAGGCACGAGTGACATGTAGGAACGAACGGCACGGTCGCTGGAGTCCCGGTTTGGGAGATGTAACAGTTTTTTTTCTCTTTTCCTTAGTTTTTTTAAGAAAAAATCATGTTTTCTTGTCATCGGGGTACTAAAACCCACAAACGAGCTCGGATCTCCGTCTAAGTCGACACGCAGTAAGATTTAGGCACGAGTGACGTGCAGGAATGAACGGCACGGTCGCTGGAGTCCCAGTTTGGGAGTTGTAACAGTTTTTCCTCTCTTTTCCTTAGAGTTTTTTTTAAGAAAAAATCACGTTTTCTAGTCGTTTGGGTACTAAAAACCCACAAACGGGCTCGGATCTCCGTGAAACTCGACACGTAGTAGTAAAATTTAGATGTTTTCTAGTCGTTTGGGTACTAAAACCCACAAACGAGCTCGGATCTCCGTCAAATCGACACGTAGTAAGATTTAGGCACGAGTGACGTGTAGGAACGAACGGCACGTCGCTGGAGTCCCGGTTTGGGAGATGTAACAGTTTTTTTTCTCTCATTTTCCTTAGAGTTTTTTTAAGAAAAAATCATGTTTTCTTGTCGTTTGGGTACTAAAACCCACAAACGAGCTCGGATCTCCGTCAAAGTCGACACGTAGTAAGACTTAGGCACGAGTGACGTGTAGGAACGAACGGCACGGTCGCTGGAGTCCCGGTTTGGGAGATGTAACAGCTTTTCCTCTCTTTCCTTAGAGTTTTTTTTTTCATCTTTTTTTCTAACTAAAACTCACAAACAGGTCGTTTTCCCGTGAAACTCGACACGTAGTAAAATTTAGATGTTTTCTAGTTGTATTTGGTACTAAAAGCCACAAACGAGCTCGGATCTCCGTCAAAGTCGACACGTGGTAAGACTTTGGCTCGAGTGACGTGTAGGAACGAACGGCACGGTCGCTGGAGTCCCGGTTTGGGAGATGTAAAAGTTTGTGATCTCTTTTCCTTAGAATTTTTTTAAGAAAAAATCATGTTTTCTTGTTGTTTGGGTACTAAAACCCACAAACGAGCTCGGATCTCCGTCAAAGTCGACACGTTGTAAGATTTAGGCACGAGTGACGTGTAGGAATGAACGGCACGGTCCTCGGAGTCCCGGTTTGGGAGATGTAACAGTTTTTCCTCTCTTTTCCTTAGAGTTTTTTTAACAAAAAATCATGTTTTCTAGTCGTTTGGGTACTAAAACCACAAACGGGCTCGGATCTCCCTGAAACTCGACACGTAGTAAAATTTAGATGTTTTCTAGTCGTTTGGGTACTAAAACCCACAAACGAGCTCGGTTCTCCGTCAAATTCGACACGTAGTAAGATTTAGGCACGAGTGACATGTAGGAACGAACGGCACGGTCGCTGGAGTCCCGGTTTGGGAGATGTAACAGTTTTTTTTTCTCTTTTCCTTAGAGTTTTTTTAAGAAAAAATCATGTTTTCTTGTCATCGGGGTACTAAAACCCACAAACGAGCTCGGATCTCCGTCTAAGTCGACACGCAGTAAGATTTAGGCACGAGTGATGTGCAGGAATGAACGGCACGGTCGCTGGAGTCCCAGTTTGGGAGTTGTAACAGTTTTTCCTCTCTTTTCCTTAGAGTTTTTTTAAGAAAAAATCACGTTTTCTAGTCGTTTGGGTACTAAAACCCACAAACGGGCTCGGATCTCCGTGAAACTCGACCGTAGTAGTAAAATTTAGATGTTTTCTAGTCGTTTGGGTACTAAAACCCACAAACGAGCTCGGTTCTCCGTCAAATTCAACACGTAGTAAGATTTAGGCACGAGTGACATGTGGGAACGAACGGCACGTTCGTTGGAGTCCCGGTTTGGGAGATGTAATAGTTTTTTTTCTCATTTCCTTCGAGTTTTTTTAAGAAAAAATCATGTTTTCTTGTCATCTGGGTACTAAAACCCACAAACGACCTCGGATCTCCGTCAAAGTCGACACGCAGTAAGATTTAGGCTCGAGTGACGTGCAGGAATGAACGGCACGGTCGCTGGAGTCCCGGTTTGGGAGATGTAACAGTTTTTCCTCTCTTTTCCTTAGAGTTTTTTTAAGAAAAAATCATCTTTTCTAGTCGTTTGGGTACTAAAACCCACAAACGGGCTCGGATCTCCGTGAAACTCGACACGTAGTAAAATTTAGATGTTTTCTAGTCGTTTGGGTACTAAAACCCACAAACGAGCTCGGATCTCCGTGAAAGTCGACACGTAGTAAGATTTAGGCACGAGTGACGTGTAGGAACGAACGGCACGGTCGCTGGAGTCCCGGTTTGGGAGATGTAACAGTTTTTTGTCTCTTTTCCTTCGAGTTTTTTTTTAGAAAAAATCTTGTTTTATTGTCGTTTGGGTACAAAAACCCAGAAACGAGCTCAGATCTCCGTCAAAGTCGACACGTAGTAAGATTTAGGCACGAGTGACGTGTAGGAACGAACGGCACGGTTCTCGGAGTCCCGGCTTGGTAGATCTAACAACTTTTCCTCTCTTTTCCTTAGAGTTTTTTTTATGAAAAAGTCAAGTTTTCTAATCGTTTGGGTACTAAAACTCACAAACGAGCTCGGATCTCCGTGAAACTCAACACGTAGTAAAATTTAGATGTTTTCTAGTTGTATGGGTACTAAAACCCACAAACGAGCTCGGATCTCCATCAAAGTCGACAGGTAGTAAGATTTAGGCACGAGTGACGTGTAGGAACGAACGGCACGGTCGCTGGAGTCCCGGTTTGGGAGATGTAACAGTTTTTCGTCTCTTTTCCTTAGAGTTTTTTTAAGAAAAAATCATGTTTTCTTGTCGTTTGGGTACTAAAACCCACAAACGAGCTCGGATCTCCGTCAAAGTCGACACGTAGTAAGATTTAGGCACGAGTGACGTGTAGGAACGAACGGCACGGTCCTCGGAGTCCCGGCTTGGGAGATGTAACAATTTTTCCTCTCTTTTCCTTAGAGTTTTTTTAAGAAAAAGTCATGTTTTCTAATCATTTGGGTACTAAAACTCACAAACGAGCTCGGATCTCCGTGAAACTCGACACGTAGTAAAATTTAGATGTTTTCTAGTTGTATGGGTACTAAAACCCACAAACGAGCTCGGATCTCCGTCAAAGTCGACACGTAGTAAGATTTAGGCACGAGTGACGTGTAGGAACGAACGGCACGGTCGCTGGAGTCTCGGTTTGGGAGATGTAACAATTTTTCGTCTCTTTTCCTTAGAGTTTTTTTAAGAAAAAATCATGTTTTCTTGTCGTTTTGGTACTAAAACCCACAAACGAGCTCGGATCTCCGTGAAAGTCGACACGTAGTATGATTTAGGCACGAGTGACGTGTAGGAACGAACGGCACGGTCGTCGGAGTCCCGAATTGGGAGATGTAACAATTTTTCCTCTCTTTACCTTAGAGCTTTTCTAAGAAAAAGTCATGTTTTCTAATCGTTTGGGTATTAAAACCCACAAACGAGCTCGTATCTCTGCGAAACTCGACACGTAGAAAAATTTAGATGTTTTCTAGTGGTATGGGTACTAAAACCCACAAACGAGCTCGGATCCCTGTGAAAGTCGACACGAAGTAAGATTTAGGCACAAGTGACGTGTAGGAACGAATGGCACGGTCGCTGCAGTCCCGGTTTCAGAGATGTTACAGTTTTTCCACTCTTTTCCTTAGCGTTTTTTTAAGAAAAAATCATGTTTTCTAGTCGTTTGGTTACTAAAACCCACAAACGAGCTCGGATCTCCGTGAAACTCGACACGTAGTAAGAATTAGGCACGAGTGACGTGTAGGAACGAACGGCACGATCGTTGGAGTCCCGGTTTGGGAGATGTAACAGTTTTTTCCTCCCTTTTCCTTAGAGTTTTTTTAAGAAAAAATCATGTTTTCTAGTCGTTTGGGTACTAAAACCCACAAACGGGCTCGGATCTCCGTGAAACTCGACACGTAGTAAAATTTAGATGTTTTCTAGTCGTTTGGGTACTAAAACCCACAAACGGGCTCGGATCTCCGTGAAAGTCGACACGTAGTAAGATTTAGGCACGAGTGACGTGTAGGAACGAACGGCACGGTCGCTGGAGTCCCGGTTTGGGAGATGTAACAGTTTTTTTCATCTCTTTTCCTTAGAGTTTTTTTAAGAAAAAAATCATGTTTTCTTGTCGTTTGGGTACTAAAACCCACAAACGAGCTCGGATCTCCGTCAAAGTCGACACGTAGTAAAATTTAGATTTTTCTAGTTGCACGAGTGACGTGTAGGAACGAACGGGAACAACGGTCCTCGGAGTCCCGGTTTGGGAGATGTAACAGTTTTTCCTCTCTTTTTCCTTAGAGTTTTTTTAAGAAAAAAATCATGTTTTCTAGTCGTTTGGGTACTAAAACCCACAAACGGGCTCGGATCTCCGTGAAACTCGACACGTAGTAAAATTTAGATGTTTTCTAGTCGTTTGGGTACTAAAACCCACAAACGAGCTCGGATCTCCGTCAAAGTCGACACGTAGTAAGATTTAGGCACGAGTGACGTGTAGGAACGAACGGCACGGTCGCTGGAGTCCCGGTTTGGGAGATGTAACAGTTTTTCCTCTCTTTTCCTTAGAGTTTTTTTAAGAAAAAATCAGTTTTTTTAGAAAAAAAATCATGTTTTCTTGTCGTTTGGGTACTAAAACCCACAAACGAGCTCGGATCTCCGTCAAAGTCGACACGTAGTAAGATTTAGGCACGAGTGACGTGTAGGAACGAACGGCACGGTCCTCGGAGTCCCGGCTTGGGAGATGTAACAATTTTTCCTCTCTTTTCCTTAGAGTTTTTTTAAGAAAAAGTCATGTTTTCTAATCGTTTGGGTACTAAAACCCACAAACGAGCTCGGATCTCCGTCCGTGAAACTCGACACGTAGTAAAATTTTTTCCTAGTTTGTTTTCTAGTTGTATGGGTACTAAAACCCACAAACGAGCTCGGATCTCCGTCAAAGTCGACACGTAGTAAGATTTAGGCACGAGTGACGTGTAGGAACGAACGGCACGGTCGCTGGAGTCCCGGTTTGGGAGATGTAACAGTTTTTCCTCTCTTTTTCCTTAGAGTTTTTTTTAGAAAAAAATCATGTTTTCTTGTCGTTTGGGTACTAAAACCCACAAACGAGCTCGGATCTCCGTCAAAGTCGACACGTAGTAAGATTTAGGCACGAGTGACGTGTAGGAACGAACGGCACGGTCGTCGGAGTCCCGGTTTGGGAGATGTAACAGTTTTTTCCTCTCTTTTCCTTAGAGTTTTTTTTAGAAAAAAATCATGTTTTCTAGTCGTTTGGGTACTAAAACCCACAAACGAGCTCGGATCTCCGTGAAACTCGACACGTAGTAAAATTTAGATGTTTTCTAGTCGTTTGGGTACTAAAACCCACAAACGAGCTCGGATCTCCGTCAAAGTCGACACGTAGTAAGATTTAGGCACGAGTGACGTGTAGGAACGAACGGCACGGTCGCTGGAGTCCCGGTTTGGGAGATGTAACAGTTTTTCCTCTCTTTTCCTTAGAGTTTTTTTAAGAAAAAATCATGTTTTCTTGTCGTTTGGGTACTAAAACCCACAAACGAGCTCGGATCTCCGTCAAAGTCGACACGTAGTAAGATTTAGGCACGAGTGACGTGTAGGAACGAACGGCACGGTCGTTGGAGTCCCGGTTTGGGAGATGTAACAGTTTTTCCCTTTTTCCTTAGAGTTTTTTTTTAAGAAAAAATCATGTTTTCTAGTCGTTTGGGTACTAAAAAACCCACAAACGAGCTCGGATCTCCGTGAAACTCGACACGTAGTAAAATTTAGATGTTTTCTAGTCGTTTGGGTACTAAAACCCACAAACGAGCTCGGATCTCCGTCAAACTCGACACGTAGTAAGATTTAGGCACGAGTGACATGTAGGAACAAACGTCACGGTTGCCGGAGTCCCGATTTGGGAGATGTAATAGTTTTTTCTCTCTTTTCCTTAGAGTTTTTTTAAGAAAAAAATCATGTTTTCTTGTCGTTTGGGTACTAAAACCCACAAACGAGCTCGGATCTCCGTCAAAGTCGACACGTAGTAAGATTTAGGCACGAGTGACGTGTAGGAACGAACGGCACGGTTCTCGGAGTCCCGACTTGGGAGATGTAACAATTTTTCCTCTCTTTACCTTAGAGTTTTTTTAAGAAAAAATCATGTTTTCTAGTCGTTTGGGTACTAAAACCCACAAACGGGCTCGGATCTCCGTGAAACTCGACACGTAGTAAAATTTAGATGTTTTCTAGTCGTTTGGGTACTAAAACCCACAAACGAGCTCGGATCTCCGTCAAAGTCGACACGTAGTAAGATTTAGGCACGAGTGACGTGTAGGAACAAACGGCACGGTCGCTGGAGTCCCGGTTTGGGAGATGTAACAGTTTTTTTCCTCTCTTTTCCTTAGAGTTTTTTTAAGAAAAAATCATGTTTTCTTGTCGTTTGGGTACTAAAACCCACAAACGAGCTCGGATCTCCGTCAAAGTCAACACGTAGTAAGATTTAGGCACGAGTGACGTGTAGGAACGAACGGCACGGTCCTCGGAGTCCCGGCTTGGGAGATCTAACAACTTTTCCTCTCTTTTCCTTAGAGTTTTTTTTATGAAAAAGTCATGTTTTCTAATCGTTTGGGTACTAAAACTCACAAACGAGCTCGGATCTCCGTGAAACTCGACACGTAGTAAAATTTAGATGTTTTCTAGTTGTATGGGTACTAAAACCCACAAACGAGCTCGGATCTCCGTCAAAGTCGACACGTAGTAAGATTTAGGCACGAGTGACGTGTAGGAACGAACGGCACGGTCGCTGGAGTCCCGGTTTGGGAGATGTAACAGTTTTTCCTCTCTTTTTTTAGAGTTTTTTTAAGAAAAAAATCATGTTTTCTCGTCGTTTGGTTACTAAAAAACCCACAAACGAGCTCGGATCTCCGTCAAACTCGACACGTAGTAAGATTTAGGCACGAGTGACGTGTAGGAACGAACGGCACGGTCGTTGGAGTCCCGGTTTGGGAGATGTAACAGTTTTTTCTCTCTTTTCCTTAGAGTTTTTTTTAAGAAAAAATCATCTTTTCTAGTCGTTTGGGTACTAAAACCCACAAACAGGCTCGGATCTCCGTGAAACTCGACACGTAGTAAAATTTAGATGTTTTCTAGTTGTATGGGTACTAAAACCTACAAACGAGCTCGGATCTCCGTCAAAGTCGACACGTAGTAAGATTTAGGCACGAGTGACGTGTAGGAACAAACGGCACGGTCGCTGGAGTCCCGGTTTGGGAGATGTAACAGTTTTTCATCTCTTTTCCTTAGAGTTTTTTTAAGAAAAAAATCATGTTTTCTTGTCGTTTGGGTACTAAAACCCACAAACGAGCTCGGATCTCCGTCAAAGTCGACACGTAGTAAGATTTAGGCACGAGTGACGTGTAGGAACGAACGGCACGGTCGCTGGAGTCCCGGTTTGGGAGATGTAACAATTTTTCCTCTCTTCACCTTAGAGTTTTTTGAAGAAAAAAATCATGTTTTCTAATCGTTTGGGTACTAAAACCCACAAACGGGCTCGGATCTCCGTGAAACTCGACACGTAGTAAATTTTAGATGTTTTCTAGTTGTAAGGGCACTAAAACCCACAAACGAGCTCGGATCTCCGTCAAAGTCGACACGTAGTAAGATTTAGGCACGAGTGACGTGTAGGAACGAACGACACGGTCGCTGGAGTCCTGGTTTGGGAGATGTAACAGTTTTTCCTCCCTTTTCCTTAGAGTTTTTTTTAAGAAAAAAAATCATGTTTTCTAGTCGTTTGGGTACTACAACCCACAAACGAGCTCGGATCTCCGTGAAACTCGACAAGTACTAAGATTTTGGCACGAGTGACGTGTAGGAACGAACGGCACGGTCCTCGGAGTCCCGGCTTCGAAGATGTAACAATTTTTCCTCTCTTTTCCTTAGAGATTTTTTAAGAAAAAGTCATGTTTTCTAGTCGTTTGGGTACTAAAACCCACAAACGAGCTCGGATCTCCGTGAAACTCGACACGTAGTAAAATTTAGATGTTTTCTAGTCGTATGGGTACTAAAACCCACAAACGAGCTCGGATCTACCGTCAAAGTCGAACGTAGTAAGATTTAGGCACGAGTGACGTGTAGGAACAAACGGCACGGTCGCTGGAGTCCCGGTTTGGGAGATGTAACAGTTTTTCATCTCTTTTTCCTTAGAGTTTTTTTTAAGAAAAAAATCATGTTTTCTTGTCGTTTGGGTACTAAAACCCACAAACGAGCTCGGATCTCCGTCAAAGTCGACACGTAGTAAGATTTAGGCACGAGTGACGTGTAGGAACGAACGGCACGGTCCTCGGAGTCCCGGCTTGGGAGATGTACAATTTTTCCTCCCTTTTCCTTAGAGTTTTTTTTAAGAAAAAGTCATGTTTTCTAATCATTTGGGTACTAAAACTCACAAACGAGCTCGGATCTCCGTGAAACTCGACACGTAGTAAAATTTAGATGTTTTCTAGTCGTTCGGGTACTAAAACCCACAAACGAGCTCGGATCTCCGTCAAAGTCGACACGTAGTAAGATTTAGGCACGAGTGACGTGTAGGAACGAACGGCACGGTCGCCGGAGTCCCGGTTTGGGAGATGTAACAGTTTTTCCTCTCTTTTCCTTAGAGTTTTTTTTAGAAAAAATCATGTTTTCTAGTCGTTTGGGTACTAAAACCCACAAACGAGCTCGGATCTCCGTGAGACTCGACACGTAGTAAGATTTAGGCACGAGTGACGTGTAGGAACGAACGGCACGATCGTTGGGCAGTCCCGGTTTGGGAGATGTAACAGTTTTTTTTCTCCCTTTTCCTTAGAGTTTTTTTAAGAAAAAATCATCTTTTCTAGTCGTTTGGGTACTAAAACCCACAAACGGCTCGGATCTCCGTGAAACTCGACACGTAGTAAAATTTAGATGTTTTCTAGTCGTTTGGGTACTAAAACCTACAAACGAGCTCGGATCTCCGTCAAAGTCGACACGTAGTAAGATTTAGGCACTAGTGACGTGTAGGAACAAACGGCACGGTCGCTGGAGTCCCGGTTTGGGAGATGTAACAGTTTTTCATCTCTTTTCCTTAGAGTTTTTTTTAAGAAAAAAATCATGTTTTCTTGTCGTTTGGGTACTAAAACCCACAAACGAGCTCGGATCTCCGTCAAAGTCGACACATAGTAAGATTTAGGCACGAGTGACGTGTAGGAACGAACGGCACGATCGTTGGAGTCTCGGTTTGGGAGATGTAACAGTTTTTACTCCCTTTTTCCTTAGAGTTTTTTTTTAAGAAAAAATCATCTTTTCTAGTCGTTTGGGTACTAAAACCCACAAACGGGCTCGGATCTCCGTGAAACTCGACACGTAGTAAAAATTTAGATGTTTTCTAGTCGTTTGGGTACTAAAACCCACAAACGAGCTCGGATCTACGTCAAAGTCGAAACGTAGTAAGATTTAGGCACGAGTGACGTGTAGGAACAAACGGCACGGTCGCTGGAGTCCCGGTTTGGGAGATGTAACAGTTTTTCATCTCTTTTCCTTAGAGTTTTTTTTAAGAAAAAAAATCATGTTTTCTTGTCGTTTGGGTACTAAAACCCACAAACGAGCTCGGATCTCCGTCAAAGTCGACACGTAGTAAGATTTAGGCACGAGTGACGTGTAGGAAACGAACGGCACGGTCCTCGGAGTCCCGGCTTGGGAGATGTTACAATTTTTCCTCCCTTTTCCTTAGAGTTTTTTTAAGAAAAAATCATCTTTTCTAGTCGTTTGGGTACTAAAACCCACAAACGGGCTCGGATCTCCGTGAAACTCGACACGTAGTAAAATTTAGATGTTTTCTAGTCGTTTGGGTACTAAAACCCACAAACGAGCTCGGATCTACGTCAAAGTCGAAACGTAGTAAGATTTAGGCACGAGTGACGTGTAGGAACAAACGGCACGGTCGCTGAAGTCCCGGTTTGGGAGATGTAACAGTTTTTCATCTCTTTTCCTTAGAGTTTTTTTACGAAAAAAATCATGTTTTCTTGTCGTTTGGGTACTAAAACCCACAAACGAGCTCGGATCTCCGTCAAAGTCGACACGTAGTAAGATTTAGGCACGAGTGACGTGTAGGAACGAACGGCACGGTCCTCGGAGTCCCGGCTTGGGAGATGTTACAATTTTTTCTCCCTTTTCCTTAGAGTTTTTTTAAGGAAAAGTCATGTTTTCTAATCATTTGGGTACCAAAACTCACAAACGAGCTCGGATCTCCGTGAAACACGACACGTAGTAAAATTTAGAAGTTTTCTAGTCGTTTGGGTACTAAAACCCACAAACGAGCTCGGATCTACGTCAAAGTCGACACGTAGTAAGATTTAGGCACGAGTGACGTGTAGGAACAAACGGCACGGTCGCTGGAGTCCCGGTTTGGGAGATGTAACAGTTTTTCCTCTCTTTTCCTTAGAGCTTTTTTAAGAAAAAATCATGTTTTCTCGTCGTTTGGTTACTAAAACCCACAAACGAGCTCGGATCTCCGTGAGACTCGACACGTAGTAAGATTTAGGCACGAGTGACGTGTAGGAAGAACGAACGGCACGATCGTTGGAGTCCCGGTTTGGGAGATGTAACAGATTTTACTCCCTTTTCCTTAGAGTTTTTTTAAGAAAAAATCATCTTTTCTAGTCGTTTGGGTACTAAAACCCACAAACAGGCTCGGATCTCCGTGAAACTCGACACGTAGTAAAATTTAGATGTTTTCTAGTCGTTTGGGTACTAAAACCCACAAACGAGCTCGGATCTACGTCAAAGTCGACACGTAGTAAGATTTAGGCACGAGTGACGTGTAGGAACAAACGGCACGGTCGCTGGAGTCCCGGTTTGGGAGATGTAACAGTTTTTCATCTCTTTTCCTTAGAGTTTTTTTAAGAAAAAAATCATGTTTTCTTGTCGTTTGGGTACTAAAACCCACAAACGAGCTCGGATCTCCGTCAAAGTCGACACGAAGTAAGATTTAGGCACGAGTGACGTGTAGGAACGAACGGCACGATCGTTGGAGTCCGGTTTGGGAGATGTGACAGTTTTTACTCCCTTTTCCTTAGAGTTTTTTTTAAGAAAAAAATCATCTTTTCTAGTCGTTTGGGTACTAAAACCCACAAACGGGCTCGGATCTCCGTGAAACTCGACACGTAGTAAAATTTAGATGTTTTCTAGTCGTTTGGGTACTAAAACCCACAAACGAGCTCGGATCTACGTCAAAGTCGAAACGTAGTAAGATTTAGGCACGAGTGACGTGTAGGAACAAACGGCACGGTCGCTGGAGTCCCGGTTTGGGAGATGTAACAGTTTTTCATCTCTTTTCCTTAGAGTTTTTTTAAGAAAAAAATCATGTTTTCTTGTCGTTTGGGTACTAAAACCCACAAACGAGCTCGGATCTCCGTCAAAGTCGACACGTAGTAAGATTTAGGCACGAGTGACGTGTAGGAACGAACGGCACGGTCCTCGGAGTCCCGGCTTGGGAGATGTTACAATTTTTCCTCCCTTTTCCTTAGAGTTTTTTTAAGGAAAAATCATCTTTTCTAGTCGTTTGGGTACTAAAACCCACAAACGGGCTCGGATCTCCGTGAAACTCGACACGTAGTAAAATTTAGATGTTTTCTAGTCGTTTGGGTACTAAAACCCACAAACGAGCTCGGATCTACGTCAAAGTCGAAACGTAGTAAGATTTAGGCACGAGTGACGTGTAGGAACAAACGGCACGGTCGCTGAAGTCCCGGTTTGGGAGATGTAACAGTTTTTCATCTGTTTTCCTTAGAGTTTTTTTACGAAAAAAATCATGTTTTCTTGTCGTTTGGGTACTAAAACCCACAAACGAGCTCAGATCTCCGTCAAAGTCGACACGTAGTAAGATTTAGGCACGAGTGACGTGTAGGAACGAACGGCACGGTCCTCGGAGTCCCGGCTTGGGAGATGTTACAATTTTTCCTCCCTTTTCCTTAGATTTTTTTTAAGAAAAAGTCATGTTTTCTAATCATTTGGGTACTAAAACTCACAAACGAGCTCGGATATCCGTGAAACACGACACGTAGTAAAATTCAGAAGTTTTCTAGTCGTTTGGGTACTAAAACCCACAAACGAGCTCGGATCTACGTCAAAGTCGAAACGTAGTAAGATTTAGGCACGAGTGACGTGTAGGAACAAACGGCACGGTCGCTGGAGTCCCGGTTTGGGAGATGTAACAGTTTTTCCTCTCTTTTCCTTAGAGTTTTTTTAAGAAAAAATCATGTTTTCTCGTCGTTTGGTTACTAAAAGCCACAAACGAGCTCGGACCTTCGTGAGACTCGACACGTAGTAAGATTTAGGCACGAGTGACGTGTAGGAACGAACGGCACGATCGTTGGTGTCCTGGTTTGGGAGATGTAACAGATTTTACTCCCTTTTCCTCAGAGTTTTTTTAAGAAAAAATCATCTTTTCTAGTCGTTTGGGTACTAAAACCCACAAACAGGCTCGGATCTCCGTGAAACTCGACACGTAGTAAAATTTAGATGTTTTCTAGTCGTTTGGGTACTAAAACCCACAAACGAGCTCGGATCTACGTCAAAGTCGACACGTAGTAAGATTTAGGTACGAGTGACGTGTAGGAACAAACGGCACGGTCGCTGGAGTCCCGGTTTGGGAGATGTAACAGTTTTTCAACTGTTTTCCTTAGAGTTTTTTTAAGAAAAAAATCATGTTTTCTTGTCGTTTGGGTACTAAAACCCACAAACGAGCTCGGATCTCCGTCAAAGTCGACACGAAGTAAGATTTAGGCACGAGTGACGTGTAGGAACGAACGGCACGATCGTTGGAGTGTCGGTTTGGGAGATGTGACAGTTTTTACTCCCTTTTCCTTAGAGTTTTTTTAAGAAAAAATCATCTTTTCTAGTCGTTTGGGTACTAAAACCCACAAACGGGCTCGGATCTCCGTGAAACTCGACACGTAGTAAAATTTAGATGTTTTCTAGTCGTTTGGGTACTA
This sequence comes from Euryodendron excelsum, assembly GCA_033060915.1. Taxonomy (NCBI): domain Eukaryota; kingdom Viridiplantae; phylum Streptophyta; class Magnoliopsida; order Ericales; family Pentaphylacaceae; genus Euryodendron; species Euryodendron excelsum. Next base: position 20,819,837 of record CM065388.1, on the reverse strand, counting down.
AAACCCACAAACGAGCTCGGATCTACGTCAAAGTTGAAACGTAGTAAGATTTCGGCACGAGTGACGTGTAGGAACAAACGACACGGTCGCTGGAGTCCCGGTTTGGGAGATGTAACAGTTTTTCATCTCTTTTCCTTAGAGTTTTTTTAAGAAAAAAATCATGTTTTCTTGTCGTTTGGGTACTAAAACCCACAAACGAGCTCGGATCTCCGTCAAAGTCGACACGTAGTAAGATTTAGGCACGAGTGACGTGTAGGAACGAACGGCACGGTCCTCGGAGTCCCGGCTTGGGAGATGTTACAATTTTTCCTCCCTTTTCCTTAGAGTTTTTTTAAGGAAAAATCATCTTTTCTAGTCGTTTGGGTACTAAAACCCACAAACGGGCTCGGATCTCCGTGAAACTCGACACGTAGTAAAATTTAGATGTTTTCTAGTCGTTTGGGTACTAAAACCCACAAACGAGCTCGGATCTACGTCAAAGTCGAAACGTAGTAAGATTTAGGCACGAGTGACGTGTAGGAACAAACGGCACGGTCGCTGAAGTCCCGGTTTGGGAGATGTAACAGTTTTTCATCTGTTTTCCTTAGAGTTTTTTTACGAAAAAAATCATGTTTTCTTGTCGTTTGGGTACTAAAACCCACAAACGAGCTCAGATCTCCGTCAAAGTCGACACGTAGTAAGATTTAGGCACGAGTGACGTGTAGGAACGAACGGCACGGTCCTCGGAGTCCCGGCTTGGGAGATGTTACAATTTTTCCTCCCTTTTCCTTAGATTTTTTTTAAGAAAAAGTCATGTTTTCTAATCATTTGGGTACTAAAACTCACAAACGAGCTCGGATATCCGTGAAACACGACACGTAGTAAAATTCAGAAGTTTTCTAGTCGTTTGGGTACTAAAACCCACAAACGAGCTCGGATCTACGTCAAAGTCGAAACGTAGTAAGATTTAGGCACGAGTGACGTGTAGGAACAAACGGCACGGTCGCTGGAGTCCCGGTTTGGGAGATGTAACAGTTTTTCCTCTCTTTTCCTTAGAGTTTTTTTAAGAAAAAATCATGTTTTCTCGTCGTTTGGTTACTAAAAGCCACAAACGAGCTCGGACCTTCGTGAGACTCGACACGTAGTAAGATTTAGGCACGAGTGACGTGTAGGAACGAACGGCACGATCGTTGGTGTCCTGGTTTGGGAGATGTAACAGATTTTACTCCCTTTTCCTCAGAGTTTTTTTAAGAAAAAATCATCTTTTCTAGTCGTTTGGGTACTAAAACCCACAAACAGGCTCGGATCTCCGTGAAACTCGACACGTAGTAAAATTTAGATGTTTTCTAGTCGTTTGGGTACTAAAACCCACAAACGAGCTCGGATCTACGTCAAAGTCGACACGTAGTAAGATTTAGGTACGAGTGACGTGTAGGAACAAACGGCACGGTCGCTGGAGTCCCGGTTTGGGAGATGTAACAGTTTTTCAACTGTTTTCCTTAGAGTTTTTTTAAGAAAAAAATCATGTTTTCTTGTCGTTTGGGTACTAAAACCCACAAACGAGCTCGGATCTCCGTCAAAGTCGACACGAAGTAAGATTTAGGCACGAGTGACGTGTAGGAACGAACGGCACGATCGTTGGAGTCCGGTTTGGGAGATGTACAGTTTTTACTCCCTTTTCCTTAGAGTTTTTTTTAAGAAAAAAATCATCTTTTCTAGTCGTTTGGGTACTAAAACCCACAAACGGGCTCGGATCTCCGTGAAACTCGACACGTAGTAAAATTTAGATGTTTTCTAGTCGTTTGGGTACTAAAACCCACAAACGAGCTCGGATCTACGTCAAAGTCGAAACGTAGTAAGATTTAGGCACGAGTGACGTGTAGGAACAAACGGCACGGTCGCTGGAGTCCCGGTTTGGGAGATGTAACAGTTTTTCATCTCTTTTCCTTAGAGTTTTTTTAAGAAAAAAAATCATGTTTTCTTGTCGTTTGGGTACTAAAACCCACAAACGAGCTCGGATCTCCGTCAAAGTCGACACGTAGTAAGATTTAGGCACGAGTGACGTGTAGGAGGAACGAACGGCACGGTCCTCGGAGTCCCGGCTTGGGAGATGTTACAATTTTTCCTCCCTTTTCCTTAGAGTTTTTTTAAGGAAAAATCATCTTTTTCTAGTCGTTTGGGTACTAAAACCCACAAACGGGCTCGGATCTCCGTGAAACTCGACACGTAGTAAAATTTAGATGTTTTCTAGTCGTTTGGGTACTAAAACCCACAAACGAGCTCGGATCTACGTCAAAGTCGAAACGTAGTAAGATTTAGGCACGAGTGACGTGTAGGAACAAACGGCACGGTCGCTGGAGTCCCGGTTTGGGAGATGTAACAGTTTTTCATCTGTTTTCCTTAGAGTTTTTTTAAGAAAAAAATCATGTTTTCTTGTCGTTTGGGTACTAAAACCCACAAACGAGCTCGGATCTCCGTCAAAGTCGACACGTAGTAAGATTTAGGCACGAGTGACGTGTAGGAACGAACGGCACGGTCCTCGGAGTCCCGGCTTGGGAGATGTTACAATTTTTCCTCCCTTTTCCTTAGAGTTTTTTTAAGGAAAAATCATCTTTTCTAGTCGTTTGGGTACTAAAACCCACAAACGGCTCGGATCTCCGTGAAACTCGACACGTAGTAAAATTTAGATGTTTTCTAGTCGTTTGGGTACTAAAACCCACAAACGAGCTCGGATCTACGTCAAAGTCGAAACGTAGTAAGATTTAGGCACGAGTGACGTGTAGGAACAAACGGCACGGTCGCTGGAGTCCCGGTTTGGGAGATGTAACAGTTTTTCATCTCTTTTCCTTAGAGTTTTTTTAAGAAAAAAATCATGTTTTCTTGTCGTTTGGGTACTAAAACCCACAAACGAGCTCGGATCTCCGTCAAAGTCGACACGAAGTAAGATTTAGGCACGAGTGACGTGTAGGAACGAACGGCACGATCGTTGGAGTCTCGGTTTGGGAGATGTGACAGTTTTTACTCCCTTTTCCTTAGAGTTTTTTTAAGAAAAAATCATCTTTTCTAGTCGTTTGGGTACTAAAACCCACAAACGAGCTCGGATCTTCGTCAAAGTCGACACGTAGTAAGATTTAAGCACGAGTGACGTGTAGGAACGAACGGCACGGTCCTCGGAGTCCCGGCTTAGGAGATGTTACAATTTTTCCTCCCTTTTCCTTAGAGTTTTTTTTAAGAAAAAGTCATGTTTTCTAATCATTTGGGTACTAAAACTCACAAACGAGCTCGGATCTCCGTGAAACTCGAAACGTAGTGAAAAATTAGATGTTTTCTAGTCGTTTGGGTACTAAAACCCACAAACGAGCTCGGATCTCCGTCAAAGTCGACACGTAGTAAGATTTAGGCACGAGTGACGTGTAGGAACGAACGGCACGGTCGCTGGAGTCCCGGTTTGGGAGATGTAACAATTTTTCCTCTCTTTTCCTTAGAGTTTTTTTTAAGAAAAAGTCATGTTTTCTAATCATTTGGGTACTAAAACTCACAAACGAGCTCGGATATCCGTGAAACACGACACGTAGTAAAATTTAGATGTTTTTTCTAGTTGTAAGGGTACTAAAACCCACAAACGAGCTCGGATCTCCGTCAAAGTCGACACGTAGCAAACTTTAGGCTCGAGTGACGTGAAGGAACGAACGACACGGTCGCTGGAGTCCCGGTTTGGGAGATGCAACAGTTTTTCCTCTCTTTTCCTTAGAGTTTTTTTAAGAAAAAAATCATGTTTTCTTGTCGTTTGGGTAATAAAACCCACAAACGAGCTCGGATCTCCGTCAAAGTCGACACGTAGTAAGATTTAGGCACGAGTGACGTGTAGGAACGAACGGCACGGTCCTCGGAGTCCCGGTTTGGGAGATGTTACAATTTTTCCTCCCTTTTCCTTAGAGTTTTTTTTAAGAAAAAATCATGTTTTCTAATCATTTGGGTACTAAAACCCACAAACGAGCTCGGATCTCCGTGAAACTCGACACGTAGTAAAATTTAGATGTTTTCTAGTTGTATGGGTACTAAAACCCACACAAACGAGCTCGGATCTCCGTCAAAGTCGACACGTAGTAAGATTTAGGCACGAGTGACGTGTAGGAACGAACGGCACGGTCGCTGGAGTCCCGGTTTAGGAGATGTAACAATTTTTCCTCTCTTTTCCTTAGAGTTTTTTTTAAGAAAAAGTCATGTTTTCTAAAAAACTCACAAACGAGCTCGGATTTTAGTAAAATTCAGTCGTTTAAGGGTACTAAAACCCACAAACGAGCTCGGATCTCCGTCAAAGTCGACACGTAGTAAGATTTAGGCTCGAGTGACGTGTAGGAACGAACGGCACGGTCCTCGGAGTCCCGGCTTGGGAGATGTTACAATTTTTTCCTCCCTTTTCCTTAGAGTTTTTTTTAAGAAAAAGTCATGTTTTCTAATCATTTGGGTACTAAAACTCACAAACGAGCTCGGATCTCCGTGAAACTCGACACGTAGTGAAATTTAGATGTTTTTAGTAGTTGTATGGGTACTAAAACCTACAAACGAGCTCGGATCTCCGTCAAAGTCGACACGTAGTAAGATTTAGGCACGAGTGACGTGTAGGAACGAACGGCACGGTCGCTGGAGTCCCGGTTTGGGAGATGTAACAATTTTTCCTCTCTTTTCCTTAGAGTTTTTTTTAAGAAAAAAATCATGTTTTCTAATCATTTGGGTACTAAAACTCACAAACGAGCTCGGATATCCGTGAAACACGACACGTAGTAAAATTCATAAGTTTTCTAGTTGTAAGGGTACTAAAACCAACGAACGAGCTCGGATCTCCGTCAAAGTCGACACGTAGCAAACTTTAGGCTCGAGTGACGTGTAGGAACGAACGGCACGGTCGCTGGAGTCCCGGTTTGGGAGATGTAACAGTTTTTCCTCTCTTTTCCTTAGAGTTTTTTTAAGAAAAAATCATGTTTTCTCGTCGTTTGGTTACTAAAACCCACAAACGAGCTCGGATCTCCGTGAGACTCGACACGTAGTAAGATTTAGGCACGAGTGACGTGTAGGAACGAACGGCACGATCGTTGGAGTCCCGGTTTGGGAGATGTAACAGTTTTTACTCCCTTTTCCTGAGAGTTTTTTTAAGAAAAAATCATCTTTTCTAGTCGTTTGGGTACTAAAACCCACAAACAGGCTCGGATCTCCGTGAAACTCGACACGTAGTAAAATTTAGATGTTTTCTAGTCGTTTGGGTACTAAAACCCACAAACGAGCTCGGATCTACGTCAAAGTCGACACGTAGTAAGATTTAGGCACGAGTGACGTGTAGGAACAAACGGCACGGTCGCTGGAGTCCCGGTTTGGGAGATGTAACAGTTTTTCATCTGTTTTCCTTAGAGTTTTTTTAAGAAAAAAATCATGTTTTCTTGTCGTTTGGGTACTAAAACCCACAAACGAGCTCGGATCTCCGTCAAAGTCGACACGTAGTAAGATTTAGGCACGAGTGACGTGTAGGAACGAACGGCACGATCGTTGGAGTCTCGGTTTGGGAGATGTAACAGTTTTTACTCCCTTTTCCTTAGAGTTTTTTTAAGAAAAAATCATCTTTTCTAGTCGTTTGGGTACTAAAACCCACAAACGGGCTCGGATCTCCGTGAAACTCGACACGTAGTAAAATTTAGATGTTTTCTAGTCGTTTGGGTACTAAAACCCACAAACGAGCTCGGATCTACGTCAAAGTCGAAACGTAGTAAGATTTAGGCACGAGTGACGTGTAGGAACAAACGGCACGGTCGCTGGAGTCCCGGTTTGGGAGATGTAACAGTTTTTCATCTCTTTTCCTTAGAGTTTTTTTAAGAAAAAAATCATGTTTTCTTGTCGTTTGGGTACTAAAACCCACAAACGAGCTCGGATCTCCGTCAAAGTCGACACGTAGTAAGATTTAGGCACGAGTGACGTGTAGGAACGAACGACACGATCGTTGGAGTCCCGGTTTGGGAGATGTAACAATTCTTACTCCCTTTTCCTTAGAGTTTTTTTTATGAAAAAATCATCTTTTCTAGTCGTTTGGGTACTAAAACCCACAAACGGGCTCGGATCTCCGTGAAACTCGACACGTAGTAAAATTTAGATGTTTTCTAGTCGTTTGGGTACTAAAACCCACAAACGAGCTCGGATCTACGTCAAAGTCGAAACGTAGTAAGATTTAGGCACGAGTGACGTGTAGGAACAAACGACACGGTCGCTGGAGTCCCGGTTTGGGAGATGTAACAGTTTTTCATCTCTTTTCCTTAGAGTTTTTTTAAGAAAAAAATCATGTTTTCTTGTCGTTTGGGTACTAAAACCCACAAACGAGCTCGGATCTCCGTCAAAGTCGACACGTAGTAAGATTTAGGCACGAGTGACGTGTAGGAACGAACGGCACGGTCCTCGGAGTCCCGGCTTGGGAGATGTTACAATTTTTCCTCCCTTTTCCTTAGAGTTTTTTTTAAGAAAAAGTCATGTTTTCTAATCATTTGGGTACTAAAACTCACAAACGAGCTCGGATCTCCGTGAAACTCGACACGTAGTGAAATTTAGATGTTTTCTAGTTGTATGGGTACTAAAACCTACAAACAAGCTCGGATCTCCGTCAAAGTCGACACGTAGTAAGATTTAGGCACGAGTGACGTGTAGGAACGAACGGCACGGTCGCTGGAGTCCCGGTTTAGGAGATGTAACAATTTTTCCTCTCTTTTCCTTAGAGTTTTTTTAAGAAAAAGTCATGTTTTCTAATCATTTGGGTACTAAAACTCACAAACGAGCTCGGATATCCGTGAAACACGACACGTAGTAAAATTTAGAAGTTTTCTAGTTGTAAGGGTACTAAAACCCACAAACGAGCTCGGATCTCCGTCAAAGTCGACACGTAGCAAGCTTTAGGCTCGAGTGACGTGTAGGAACGAACGACACGGTCGCTGGAGTCCCGGTTTGGGAGATGTAACAGTTTTTCCTCTCTTTTCCTTAGAGTTTTTTTAAGAAAAAAAAATCATGTTTTTTTCGTCGTTTGGTTACTAAAACCCACAAACGAGCTCGGATCTCCGTGAGACTCGACACGTAGTAAGATTTAGGCACGAGTGACGTGTAGGAACGAACGGCACGATCGTTGGAGTCCCGGTTTGGGAGATGTAACTGTTTTTACACCATTTTCCTGAGAGTTTTTTTAAGAAAAAATCATCTGTTCTAGTCGTTTGGGTACTAACACCCACAAACAGGCTCGGATCTCCGTGAAACTCGACACGTAGTAAAATTTAGATGTTTTCTAGTGGTTTGGGTACTAAAACCCACAAACGAGCTCGGATCTACGTCAAAGTCGACACGTAGTAAAATTTAGATGTTTTCTAGTCGTTTGGGTACTAAAACCCACGAGTGACGTGTCGAAACGTAGGATTTAGGCAAACGTGTTGTAACAAACGGCACGGTCGCTGGAGTCCCGGTTTGGGAGATGTAACAGTTTTTTCATCTCTTTTCCTTAGAGTTTTTTTAAGAAAAAAAAAATCATGTTTTCTTGTCGTTTGGGTACTAAAACCCACAAACGAGCTCGGATCTCCGTCAAAGTCGACACGTAGTAAGATTTAGGCACGAGTGACGTGTAGGAACGAACGGCACGGTCCTCGGAGTCCCGGCTTGGGAGATGTTACAATTTTTCCTCCCTTTTCCTTAGAGTTTTTTTAAGAAAAAGTCATGTTTTCTAATCATTTGGGTACTAAAACTCACAAACGAGCTCAGATATCCGTGAAACACGACACTTAGTAAAATTTAGAAGTTTTCTAGTTGTAAGGGTACTAAAACCCACAAACGAGCTCGGATCTCCGTCAAAGTCGACATGTAGTAAGCTTTAGGCTCGAGTGACGTGTAGGAACGAACGGCACGGTCGCTGGAGTTCCGGTTTGGGAGATGTAACAGTTTTTCCTCTCTTTTCCTTAGAGTTTTTTAAAGAAAAAATCATGTTTTCTAGTCGTTTGGTTACTAAAACCCACAAACGAGCTCGGATCTCCGTGAGACTCGACACGTAGTAAGATTTAGGCACGAGTGACGTGTTGGAACAAACGGCACGGTCGCTGGAGTCCCGGTTTGGGAGATGTAACAGTTTTTCATCTGTTTTCCTTAGAGTTTTTTTAAGAAAAAAATCATGTTTTCTTGTCGTTTGGGTACTAAAACCCACAAACGAGCTCGGATCTCCGTCAAAGTCGACACGTAGTAAGATTTAGGCACGATTGACGTGTAGGAACGAACGGCACGATCGTTGGAGTCACGGTTTGGGAGATGTAACAGTTTTTACTCCCTTTTCCTTAGAGTTTTTTTAAGAAAAAATCATCTTTTCTAGTCGTTTGGGTACTAAAACCCACAAACGGACTCGGATCTCCGTGAAACTCGACACGTAGTAAAATTTAGATGTTTTCTAGTCGTTTGGGTACTAAAACCCACAAACGAGCTCGGATCTACGTCAAAGTCGAAACGTAGTAAGATTTAGGCACGAGTGACGTGTAGGAACAAACGGCACGGTCGCTGGAGTCCCGGTTTGGGAGATGTAACAGTTTTTCATCTCTTTTCCTTAGAGTTTTTTTAAGAAAAAAATCATGTTTTCTTGTCGTTTGGGTACTAAAACCCACAAACGAGCTCGGATCTCCGTCAAAGTCGACACGTAGTAAGATTTAGGCACGAGTGACGTGTAGGAACGAACGGCACGGTCCTCGGAGTCCCGGCTTGGGAGATGTTACAATTTTTCCTCCCTTTTCCTTAGAGTTTTTTTAAGGAAAAGTCATGTTTTCTAATCATTTGGGTACCAAAACTCACAAACGAGCTCAGATATCCGTGAAACACGACACTTAGTAAAATTTAGAAGTTTTCTAGTTGTAAGGGTACTAAAACCCACAAACGAGCTCGGATCTCCGTCAAAGTCGACATGTAGTAAGCTTTTGGCTCGAGTGACGTGTAGGAACGAACGGCACGGTCGCTGGAGTCCCGGTTTGGGAGATGTAACAGTTTTTCCTCTCTTTTCCTTAGAGTTTTTTTAAGAAAAAATCATGTTTTCTAGTCGTTTGGTTACTAATACCAACAAACGAGCTCGGATCTCCGTGAGACTCGACACGTAGTAAGATTTAGGCACAAGTGACGTGTAGGAACAAACGGCACGGTCGCTGGAGTCCCGGTTTGGGAGATGTAACAGTTTTTCATCTGTTTTCCATAGAGTTTTTCTAAGAAAAAAATCTTGTTTTCTTGTCGTTTGGGTACTAAAACCCACAAACGAGCTCGGATCTCCGTCAAAGTCGACACGTAGTAAGATTTAGGCACGAGTGACGTGTAGGAACGAACGGCACGATCGTTGGAGTCTCGGTTTGGGAGATGTAACAGTTTTTTACTCCCTTTTCCTTAGAGTTTTTTTTTTTTAAAGAAAAAATCATCTTTTCTAGTCGTTTGGGTACTAAAACCCACAAACGGGCTCGGATCTCCGTGAAACTCGACACGTAGTAAAATTTAGATGTTTTCTAGTCGTTTGGGTACTAAAACCCACAAACGAGCTCGGATCTACGTCAAAGTCGAAACGTAGTAAGATTTAGGCACGAGTGACGTGTAGGAACAAACGGCACGGTCGCTGGAGTCCCGGTTTGGGAGATGTAACAGTTTTTCATCTCTTTTCCTTAGAGTTTTTTTTAAGAAAAAAATCATGTTTTCTTGTCGTTTGGGTACTAAAACCCACAAACGAGCTCGGATCTCCGTCAAAGTCGACACGTAGTAAGATTTAGGCACGAGTGACGTGTAGGAACGAACGGCACGGTCCTCGGAGTCCCGGCTTGGGAGATGTTACAATTTTTCCTCCCTTTTCCTTAGAGTTTTTTTTAAGAAAAAGTCATGTTTTCTAATCATTTGGGTACTAAAACTCACAAACGAGCTCGGATCTCCGTGAAACTCGACACGTAGTGAAATTTAGATGTTTTCTAGTTGTATGGGTACTAAAACCTACAAACGAGCACGGATCTCCGTCAAAGTCGACACGTAGTAAGATTTAGGCACGAGTGACGTGTAGGAACGAACGGCACGGTCGCTGGAGTCCCGGTTTAGGAGATGTAACAGTTTTTTCCTCTCTTTTCCTTAGAGTTTTTTTAAGAAAAAGTCATGTCTTCTAATCATTTGGGTACTAAAACTCACAAACGAGCTCGGATATCCGTGAAACACGACACGTAGTAAAATTTAGATGTTTCCTAGTTGTAAGGGTACTAAAACCCACAAACGAGCTCGGATCTCCGTCGAAGCCGACATGTAGTAAGATTTTGGCACGAGTGACGTGTAGGAACGAACGGCACGGTCGCTGGAGTTCCGGTTTGGGAGATGTAACGGTTTTTCCTCTCTTTTCCTTAGAGTTTTCTTAAAAAAAAAATCATGTTTTCTAGTCGTTTGGTTACTAAAACCCACAAACGAGCTCGGATCTCCGTGAAACTCGACACGTAGTAAAATTTAAATGTTTTCTAGTCGTATGGGTACTAAAACCTACAAACGAGCTCGGATCTCCGTCAAAGTTGACACGTAGAAAAATTTAGATGTTTTCGAGTTTTATGGGTACTAAAACCCACAAACGAGCTCGGATCTCCGTCAAACTCGACACGTAGTAAGCTTTAGGCTCGAGTGACGTGTTGGAACAAACGGCACGGTCGCTGGAGTCCCGGTTTGGGAGATGTAACAGTTTTTCCACTCTTTTCCTTAGCGTTTTTTTAAGAAAAAATCATGTTTTCTAGTCGTTTGGTTACTAAAACCCACAAACGAGCTCGGATCTCCGTGAAAGTCGACACGTAGTAAGAATTAGGCACGAGTGACGTGTAGGAACGAACGACACGATCGCTGGAGTCCCAGTTTGGGAGATGTAACAGTTTTTTCCCTTTTCCTTAGAGTTTTTTTAAGAAAAAATCATCTTTTCTAGTCGTTTGGGTACTAAAACCCACAAACGGGCTCGGATCTCCGTGAAACTGGACACGCAGTAAAATTTAGAAGTTTTCTAGTCGTTTGGGTACTAAAACCCACAAACGAGCTCGGATCTACGTCAAAGTCGACACGTAGTAAGATTTAGGCACGAGTGACGTGTAGGAACGAACGGCACGGTCGCTGGAGTCCCGGTTTGGGAGATGTAACAGTTTTTTGTGTCTTTTGCTGAGAGTTTTTTTAAGAAAAAATAATGTTTTCTAGTCGTTTGGTTACAAAAACCCACAAACGAGCTCAGATCTCCGTGAAACTCGACACGTAGTAAAATTTAGATGTTTTCTAGTCGTATGGGTACTGAAACCTACAAACGAGCTCGGATCTCCGTCAAAGTCGACACGTAGTAAAATTTAGATGTTTTCTAGTTGTATGGGTACTAAAACCCACAAACGAGCTCGGATCTCCGTCAAAGTCAACACGTAGTAAGATTTAGGCTCGAGTGACGTGTAGGAACGAACGGCACAGTCGCTGGGGTCCCGGTTTGGGAGATGTAACAGTTTTTCCTCTCTTTTCCTTAGAGTTTTTTTAAGAAAAAATCATGTTTTCTAGTCGTTTGGTTACTAAAACCCACAAACGAGCTCGGATCTCCGTGAAACTCGACACGTAGTAAGATTTAGGCACGAGTGACGTGTAGGAATGAACGGCACGATTATTGGTGCCCCGGTTTGGGAGATGTAACAGTTTTTACTCCCTTTTCCTTAGTGTTTTTTTAAGAAAAAATCATCTTTTCTAGTCGTTTGGGTACTAAAACTCACAAACGGGCTCGGATCTCCGTGAAACTCGACACGTAGTAAAATTTAGATGTTTCCTAGTCGTTTGGGTACTAAAACCCACAAACGAGCTCGGATCTACGTCAAAGTCGAAACGTAGTAAGATTTAGGCACGAGTGACGTGTAGGAACAAACGGCACGGTCGCTGGAGTCCCGGTTTGGGAGATGTAACAGTTTTTCATCTCTTTTCATTAGAGTTTTTTTAAGAAAAAAAATCATCATGTTTTCTTGTCGTTTGGGTACTAAAACCCACAAACGAGCTCGGATCTCCGTCAAAGTCGACACGTAGTAAGATTTAGGCACGAGTGACGTGTAGGAACGAACGGCACGGTCCTCGGAGTCCCGGCTTGGGAGATGTTACAATTTTTCCTCCCTTTTCCTTAGAGTTTTTTTTAAGAAAAAGTCATGTTTTCTAATCATTTGGGTACTAAAACTCACAAACGAGCTCGGATCTCCGTGAAACTCGACACGTAGTAAAATTTAGATGTTTTCTAGTTGTATGGGTACTAAAACCTACAAACGAGCTCGGATCTCCGTCAAAGTCGACACGTAGTAAGATTTAGGCACGAGTGACGTGTAGGAACGAACGGCACGGTCGCTGGAGTCCCGGTTTAGGAGATGTAACAATTTTTCCTCTCTTTTCCTTAGAGTTTTTTTAAGAAAAAGTCATGTTTTCTAATCATTTGGGTACTAAAACTCACAAACGAGCTCGGATATCCGTGAAACACGACACGTAGTAAAATTCAGAAGTTTTCTAGTTGTAAGGGTACTAAAACCCACAAACGAGCTCGGATCTCCGTCAAAGTCGACACGTAGCAAACTTTAGGCTCGAGTGACGTGTAGGAACGAACGACACGGTCGCTGGAGTCCCGGTTTGGGAGATGTAACAGTTTTTCCTCTCTTTTCCTTAGAGTTTTTTTAAGAAAAAATCATGTTTTCTCGTCGTTTGGTTACTAAAACCCACAAACGAGCTCGGATCTCCGTGAGACTCGACACGTAGTAAGATTTAGGCACGAGTGACGTGTAGGAACGAACGGCACGATCGTTGGAGTCCCGGTTTGGGAGATGTAACAGTTTTTACTCCCTTTTCCTTAGAGTTTTTTTAAGAAAAAATCATCTTTTCTAGTCGTTTGGGTACTAAAACCCACAAACGGGCTCGGATCTCCGTGAAACTCGACACGTAGTAAAATTTAGATGTTTTCTAGTCGTTTGGGTACTAAAACCCACAAACGAGCTCGGATCTACGTCAAAGTCGACACGTAGTAAGATTTAGGCACGAGTGACGTGTAGGAACAAACGGCACGGTCGCTGGAGTCCCGGTTTGGGAGATGTAACAGTTTTTCATCTGTTTTCCTTAGAGTTTTTTTAAGAAAAAAAATCATGTTTTCTTGTCGTTTGGGTACTAAAACCCACAAACGAGCTCGGATCTCCGTCAAAGTCGACACGTAGTAAGATTTAGGCACGAGTGACGTGTAGGAACGAACGGCACGGTCCTCGGAGTCCCGGCTTGGGAGATGTTACAATTTTTCCTCCCTTTTCCTTAGAGTTTTTTTTAAGAAAAAGTCATGTTTTCTAATCATTTGGGTACTAAAACTCACAAACGAGCTCGGATCTCCGTGAAACTCGACACGTAGTAAAATTTAGATGTTTTCTAGTTGTATGGGTACTAAAACCTACAAACGAGCTCGGATCTCCGTCAAAGTCGACACGTAGTAAGATTTAGGCACGAGTGACGTGTAAGAACGAACGGCACGGTCGCTGGAGTCTCGGTTTACGAGATGTAACAATTTTTCCTCTCTTTTCCTTAGAGTCTTTTTAAGAAAAAGTCATGTTTTCTAATCATTTGGGTACTAAAACTCACAAACGAGCTCGGATATCCGTGAAACACGACACGTACAAAAATTTAGATGTTTTCTAGTTGTAAGGGTACTAAAACCCACAAACGAGCTCGGATCTCCGTCAAAGTCGACATGTAGTAAGCTTTAGGCTCGAGTGACGTGTAGGAACGAACGGCACGGTCGCTGGAGTCCCGGTTTGGGAGATGTAACAGTTTTTCCTCCCTTTTCCTTAGAGTTTTTTTAAGAAAAAATCATGTTTTCTAGTCGTTTGGTTACTAAAACCCACAAACGAGCTCGGATCTCCGGGAAGCTCGACACGTAGTAAGATTTAGGCACGAGTGACGTGAAGGAATGAACGGCACGATCGTTGGAGTCCCGGTTCGGGAGATGTAACAGTTTTTCCTCTCTTTTCCTTAGAGTTTTTTTAAGAAAAAATCATGTTTTCCAGTCGTTTGGGTACTAAAACCCACAAACGAGCTCGGATCTACGTCAAAGTCGACACGTAGTAAGATTTAGGCACGAGTGACGTGTAGGAACAAACGGCACGGTCGCTGGAGTCCCGGTTTGGGAGATGTAACAGTTTTTCATCTGTTTTCCTTAGAGTTTTTTTAAGAAAAAAATCATGTTTTCTTGTCGTTTGGGTACTAAAACCCACAAACGAGCTCGGATCTCCGTCAAAGTCGACACGTAGTAAGATTTAGGCACGAGTGACGTGTAGGAACGAACGGCACGATCGTTGGAGTCTCGGTTTGGGAGATGTAACAGTTTTTACTCCCTTTTCCTTAGAGTTTTTTTAAGAAAAAATCATCTTTTCTAGTCGTTTGGGTACTAAAACCCACAAACGGGCTCGGATCTCCGTGAAACTCGACACGTAGTAAAATTTAGATGTTTTCTAGTCGTTTGGGTACTAAAACCCACAAACGAGCTCGGATCTACGTCAAAGTCGAAACGTAGTAAGATTTAGGCACGAGTGACGTGTAGGAACAAACGGCACGGTCGCTGGAGTCCCGGTTTGGGAGATGTAACAGTTTTTCATCTCTTTTCCTTAGAGTTTTTTTAAGAAAAAAATCATGTTTTCTTGTCGTTTGGGTACTAAAACCCCCAAACGAGCTCGGATCTCCGTCAAAGTCGACACGTAGTAAGATTTAGGCACGAGTGACGTGTAGGAACGAACGGCACGGTCCTCGGAGTCCCGGCTTGGGAGATGTTACAATTTTTCCTACCTTTTCCTTAGAGTTTTTTTTAAGAAAAAGTCATGTTTTCTAATCATTTGGGTACTAAAACTCACAAACGAGCTCGGATCTCCGTGAAACTCGACACGTAGTGAAATTTAGATGTTTTCTAGTTGTACGGGTACTAAAACCTACAAACGAGCTCGGATCTCCGTCAAAGTCGACACGTAGTAAGATTTAGGCACGAGTGACGTGTAGGAACGAACGGCACGGTCGCTGGAGTCCCGGTTTAGGAGATGTAACAATTTTTCCTCTCTTTTCCTTAGAGTTTTTTTAAGAAAAAGTCATGTTTTCTAATCCTTTGGGTACTAAAACCCACAAACGAGCTCGGATCTCCGTCAAAGTCGACATGTAGTAAGCTTTAGGCTCGAGTGACGTGTAGGAACGAACGGCACTGTCGCTGGAGTCCCGGTTTGGGAGATGTAACAGTTTTTCCTCTCTTTTCCTTAGAGTTTTTTTAAGAAAAAATCATGTTTTCTAGTCGTTTGGTTACTAAAACCCACAAACGAGCTCGGATCTCCGTCAAAGTCGACACGTAGTAAGATTTAGGCACGATTGACGTGTAGGAACGAACGGCACGATCGTTGGAGTCACGGTTTGGGAGATGTAACAGTTTTTACTCCCTTTTCCTTAGAGTTTTTTTAAGAAAAAATCATTTTTTCTAGTCGTTTGGGTACTAAAACCCACAAACGGGCTCGGATCTCCGTGAAACTCGACACGTAGTAAAATTTAGATGTTTTCTAGCCGTTTGGGTACTAAACCCCCAAACGAGCTCGGATCTACGTCAAAGTCGAAACGTAGTAAGATTTAAGCACGAGTGACGTGTAGGAACAAACGGCACGGTCGCTGGAGTCCCGGTTTGGGAGATGTAACAGTTTTTCATCTGTTTCCCTTAGAGTTTTTTTAACAAAAAAATCATGTTTTCTTGTCGTTTGGGTACTAAAACCCACAAACGAGCTTGGATCTCCGTCAAAGTCGACACGTAGTAAGATTTAAGCACGTGTGACGTGTTGGAACGAACGGCACGGTCCTCGGAGTCCCGGCTTGGGAGATGTTACAATTTTTTCTCACTTTTCCTTAGAGTTTTTTTAAGAAAAAGTCATGCTTTCAAATCATTTGGGTACTAAAACTCACAAACGAGCTCGGATCTCCGTGAAACTCGACACGTAGTAAAATTTAGATGTTTTCTAGTTGTATGGGTACTAAAAGCTACAAACGAGCTCGGATCTCCGTCAAAGTCGACACGTAGTAAGATTTAGGCACGAGTGACGTGTAGGAACGAACGGCACGGTCGCTGGAGTCCCGGTTTAGGATATGTAACTAATTTTCCTCTCTTTTCCTTAGAGTTTTTTTAAGAAAAAGTCATGTTTTCTAATCATTTGGGTACTAAAACTCACAAACGAGCTCGGATATCCGTGAAACACGACACGTAGTAAAATTTAGATGTTTTCTAGTTGTAAGGGTACTAAAACCCACAAACGAGCTCGGATCTCCGTCAAAGCCGACATGTAGTAAGATTTTGGCACGAGTGACGTGTAGGAACGAACGGCACGGTCGCTGGAGTTCCGGTTTGGGAGATGTAACGGTTTTTCCTCTCTTTTCCTTAGAGTTTTCTTAAGAAAAAAATCATGTTTTCTAGTCGTTTGGTTACTAAAACCCACAAACGAGCTCGGATCTCCGTCAAAGCCGACATGTAGTAAGATTTTCGCACGAGTGACGTGTAGGAACGAACGGCACGGTCGCTGGAGTTCCGGTTTGGGAGATGTAACAGTTTTTCCTCTCTTTTCCTTAGAGTTTTCTTAAGAAAAAAATCATGTTTTCTAGTCGTTTGGTTACTAAAACCCACAAACGAGCTCGGATCTCCGGGAAACTTGACACGTAGTAAGATTTAGGCACGAGTGACGTGTAGGAATGAACGACACGATTGTTGGAGTCCCGGTTCGGGAGATGTAACAGTTTTTCCTCTCTTTTCCTTAGAGTTTTTTTAAGAAAAAATCATGTTTTCTAGTCGTTTGGGTACTGAAACCCACAAACGGGCTCGGATCTCCATGAAACTCGACACGTAGTAAAATTTAGATGTTTTCTAGTCGGTTGGGTACTAAAACCCCCAAACGAGATCAGATCACCATGAAACTCGACACGTAGTAAAATTTAGATGTTTTCTAGTTGTATGGGTACTAAAACCCACAGACGAGCTCGGATCTCCGTCAAAGTTGACACGTAGTAAGATTTAGGCACGAGTGACGTATAGGAACGAACGGCACGGTCGCTGTAGTCCCGGTTTGGAAAATGTAACAATTTTTCCTCTTTTTTCCTTAGAGTTTTTCTAAGAAAAAAGCATGTTTTCTAGTCGTTTGGGTACTAAAACCCACAAACGGGCTCAGATCTCCGTGAAACTCGACACGAAGTAAAATTTAGATGTTTTCTAGTCGTTTGGGTACTAAAACCAACAATCGAGCTCGGATAACTGTCAAAGTCGACACGTAGTAAGATTTAGGCACGAGTGACGTGTCGGAACGAACGGCACGGTCGCCGGAGTCCCGGTTTGGGAGATGTAACAGTTTTTCGTCTCGTTTCCTTAGAGTTTTTTTAAGAAAAAATCATGTTTTCTAGTCGTTTGGTTACTAAAACCCACAAACGAGCTCGGATCTCCGTGAAACTCGACACGTAGTAAAATTTAAATGTTTTCTAGTCGTATGGGTACTAAAACCTACAAACGAGCTCGGATCTCCGTCAAAGTTGACACGTAGTAAAATTTAGATGTTTTCTAGTTGTATGGGTACTAAAACCCACAAACGAGCTCGGATCTCCGTCAAACTCGACACGTAGTAAGCTTTAGGCTCGAGTGACGTGTAGGAACAAACGGCACGGTCGCTGGAGTCCCGGTTTGGGAGATGTAACCGTTTTTCCTCTGTTTTCCTTAGAGTTTTTTTAAGAAAAAATCATGTTTTCTAGTCATTTGGTTACTACAACCCACAAACGAGCTCGGATCTCCGTGAAACTCGACACGTAGTAAGATTTAGGCACGAGTGACGAGTAGGAACGAACGGCACGATCGTTGGAGTCCCGGTTGGGGAGATGTAACAGCTTTTACTCCCTTTTCCTTAGAGTTTTTTTTAAGAAAAAATCATCTTTTCTAGTCGTTTGGGTACTAAAACCCACAAACGGGCTCGGATCTCCGTGAAACTCGACACGCAGAAAAATTTAGATGTTTTCTAGTCGTTTGGGTACTAAAACCCACAAACGAGCTCGGATCTACGTCAAAGTCGACACGTAGTAAGATTTAGGCACGAGTGACGTGTCGGAACGAACGGCACGGTCGCTGGAGTCCCGGTTTGGGAGACGTAACAGTTTTTTGTGTCTTTTGCTGAGAGTTTTTTTAAGAAAAAATAATGTTTTCTAGTCGTTTGGTTACAAAAACCCACAAACGAGCTCAGATCTCCGTGAAACTCGACACGTAGTAAAATTTAGATGTTTTCTAGTCGTATGGGTACTGAAACCTACAAACGAGCTCGGATCTCCGTCAAAGTCGACACGTCGTAAAACTTAGATGTTTTCTAGTTGTATGGGTACTAAAACCCACAAACGAGCTCGGATCTCCGTCAAAGTCAACACGTAGTAAGATTTAGGCACGAGTGACGTGTAGGAACAAACGGCACGGTCGCTGGAGTCCCGGTTTGGGAGATGTAACAGTTTTTCATCTCTTTTCCTTAGAGTTTTTTTAAGAAAAAAATCATGTTTTCTTGTCGTTTGGGTACTAAAATCCACAAACGAGCTCGGATCTCCGTCAAAGTCGACACGTAGTAAGATTTAGGCACGAGTGACGTGTAGGAACAAACGGCACGGTCGCTGGAGTCCCGGTTTAGGAGATGTAACAATTTTTCCTCTCTTTTCCTTAGAGTTTTTTTAAGAAAAAGTCATGTTTTCTAATCATTAGGGTACTAAAACTCACAAACGAGCTCAGATATCCGTGAAACACGACACGTAGTAAAATTTAGAAGTTTTCTAGTTGTAAGGGTACTAAAACCCACAAACGAGCTCGGATCTCCGTCAAAGTCGACACGTAGCAAGCTTTAGGCTCGAGTGACGTGTAGGAACGAACGACACGGTCGCTGGAGTCCCGGTTTGGGAGATGTAACAGTTTTTCCTCTCTTTTCCTTAGAGTTTTTTTAAGAAAAAATCATGTTTTCTCGTCGTTTGGTTACTAAAACCCACAAACGAGCTCGGATCTCCGTGAGACTCGACACGTAGTAAGATTTAGGCACGAGTGACGTGTAGGAACGAACGGCATGATCGTTGGAGTCCCGGTTTGGGAGATGTAACAGTTTTTACTCCCTTTTCCTTAGAGTTTTTTTAAGAAAAAATCATCTTTTCTAGTCGTTTGGGTACTAAAACCCACAAACAGGCTCGGATCTCCGTGAAACTCGACACGTAGTAAGATTTAGATGTTTTCTAGTCGTTTGGGTACTAAAACCCACAAACGAGCTCGGATCTACATCAAAGTCGACACGTAGTAAGATTTAGGCACGGGTGACGTGTAGGAACAAACGGCACGGTCGCTGGAGTCCCGGTTTGGGAGATGTAACAGTTTTTCATCTCTTTTCCTTAGAGTTTTTTTAAGAAAAAAATCATGTTTTCTAGTTGTATGGGTACTAAAACCTACAAACGAGCTCGGATCTCCGTCAAAGTCGACACGTAGTAAGATTTAGGCACGAGTGACGTGTAGGAACGAACGGCACGGTCCTCGGAGTCCCGACTTGGGAGATGTTACAATTTTTCCTCCCTTTTCCTAAGAGTTTTTTTAAGAAAAAGTCATGTTTTCTAATCATTTGGGTACTAAAACTCACAAACGAGCTCGGATCTTCGTGAAACTCGACACGTAGTAAAATTTAGATGTTTTCTAGTTGTATGGGTACTAAAACCTACAAACGAGCTCGGATCTCCGTCAAAGTCGACACGTAGTAAGATTTAGGCACGAGTGACGTGTAACAACGAACGGCACGGTCGCTGTAGTCCCGGTTTACGAGATGTAACAATTTTTCCTCTCTTTTCCTTAGAGTTTTTTTAAGAAAAAGTCATGTTTTCTAATCATTTGGGTACTAAAACTCACAAACGAGCTCGGATATCCGTGAAACACGACACGTACTAAAATTTAGATGTTTTCTAGTTGTAAGGGTACTAAAACCCACAAACGAGCTCGGATCTCCGTCAAAGTCGACATGTAGTAAGCTTTAGGCTCGAGTGACGTGTAGGAACGAACGGCACGGTCGCTGGAGTCCCGGTTTGGGAGATGTAACAGTTTTTCCTCTCTTTTCCTTAGAGTTTTTTTAAGAAAAAATCATGTTTTCTAGTCGTTTGGTTACTAAAACCCACAAACGAGCTCGAATCTCCGGGAAACTCGACACGTAGTAAGATTTAGGCATGAGTGACGTGTAGGAATGAACGGCACGATCGTTGGAGTCCCGGTTCGGGAGATGTAACAGTTTTTCCTCTCTTTTCCTTAGAGTTTTTTTAAGAAAAAATCATGCTTTCTAGTCGTTCGGGTACTGAAACCCACAAACGGGCTCGGATCTCCGTGAAACTCGACACGTAGTAAAATTTAGATGTTTTCTAGTCGGTTGGGTACTAAAACCCCCAAACGAGATCAGATCACCATGAAACTCGACACGTAGTAAAATTTAGATGTCTTCTAGTTGTAAGGGTACTAAAACCTACAAACGAGCTCGGATCTCCGTCAAAGTCGACACGTAGCAAGCTTTAGGCCGAGTGACATGTTGGAACAAAGGACACGGTCGCTGGAGTCCCGGTTTGGGAGATGTAACAGTTTTTCCTCTCTTTTCCTTAGAGTTTTTTTAAGAAAAAATCATGTTTTCTAGTCGTTTGGTTACTAAAACCCATAAACGAGCTCGGATCTCCGTGAAACTCGACACATAGTAAGATTTAGGCACGGGTGACAAGTAGGAATGAATGGCACGATCGTTTGAGTCCCGGTTTGGGAGATGTAACAGTTTTTACTCCCTTTTCCTTAGAGTTTTTTTAATAAAAAATCATGTTTTCTAGTCGTTTGGGTACTAAAACCCACAAACGGGCTCGGATCTCCGTGAAACTCGACACGCAGTAAAATTTAGATGTTTTCTAGTCGTTTGGGTACTAAAACCCACAAACGAGCTCGGATCTACGTCAAAGTCGACACGTAGTAAGATTTAGGCACGAGTGACGTGTCAGAACGAACGGCACGGTCGCTGGAGTCCCGGTTTGGGAGACGTAACAGTCTTTTGCCTCTTTTGCTGAGAGTTTTTTTAAAAAAAAATCATGTTTTCTAGTCGTTTGGTTACAAAAACCCACAAACGAGCTCAGATCTCCGTGAAACTCGACACGTAGTAAAATTTAGATGTTTACTAGTCGTATGGGTACTGAAACCTACAAACGAGCTCGGATCTCCGTCAAAGTCGACACGTCGTAAAATTTAGATGTTTTCAAGTTGTATGGGTACTAAAACCCACAAACGAGCTCGGATCTCCGTTAAAGTCGACACGTAGTAAGATTTAGGCTCGAGTGACGTGTAGGAACGAACGGCACGGTCGCTGGTGTCCCGGTTTGGGAGATGTAACAGTTTTTCCTCTCTTTTCCTTAGATTTTTTTTAAGAAAAAAATCATGTTTTCTTGTCGTTTGGGTACTAAAACCCACAAACGGGCTCGGATCTCCGTGAAACTCGACACGTAGTAGAATTTAAATGTTTTCTAGTCGTATGGGTACTAAAACCTACAAACGAGCTCGGATCTCCGTCAAAGTCGACACGTAGTAAAATTTAGATGTTTTCTAGTTGTATGGGTACTAACACCCACAAACGAGCTCGGATCTCCGTCAAATTCGACACGTAGTAAGCTTTAGGCTCGACTGACGTGTAGGAACAAACGGCACGGTCGCTGGAGTCCCGGTTTGGGAGATGTAACAGTTTTTCCTCTCTTTTCCTCAGTGTTTTTTTAAGAAAAAATCATTTTTTCTAGCCGTTTGGTTACTAAAACCCACAAACGAGCTCGGATCTCCGTGAAACTCAACACGTAGTAAGATTTAGGCACGAGTGACGAGTAGGAACGAACGACACGATCGTTGGAGTCCCAAAAACCCACAAACGAGCTCAGATCTCCGTGAAACTTGACACGTAGTAAATTTTAGATGTTTTCTAGTCGTATGGGTACTGAAACCAACAAACGAGCTCGGATCTCCGTCAAAGTCAACACGTCGTAAAATTTAGATGTTTTCTAGTTGTATGGGTACTAAAACCCACAAACGAGCTCGGATCTCCGTCAAAGTCGACACGTAGTAAGATTTAGGCTCGAGTGACGTGTAGGAACGAACGGCACGGTCGCTGGAGTCCCGGTTTGGGAGATGTAACAGTTTTTCCTCTCCTTTCCATAGAGTTTTTTTAAGAAAAAAATCATCTTTTCTAGTCGTTTGGGTACTAAAACCCACAAACGGGCTCGGATCTCCGTGAAACTCGACACGTAGTAAAATTTAGATGTTTTCTAGTCGTTTGGGTACTAAAACCCACAAACGAGCTCGGATCTACGTCAAAGTCGACACGTAGTAAGATTTAGGCACGAGTGACGTGTACGAACAAACGGCACGGTCGCTGGAGTCCCGGTTTGGGAGATGTAACAGTTTTTCATCTCTTTTCCTTAGAGTTTTTTTAAGAAAAAAATCATGTTTTCTTGTCGTTTGGGTACTAAAACCCACAAACGAGCTCGGATCTCCGTCAAAGTCGACACGTAGTAAGATTTAGGCACGAGTGACGTGTAGGAATGAACGGCACGATCATAGGTGTCCCGGTTTTGGAGATGTAACAGTTTTTACTCCCTTTTCCTTAGAGTTTTTTTAAGAAAAAGTCATCTTTTCTAGTCGTTTGGGTACTAAAACCCACAAACGAGGTCGGATCTCCGTCAAAGTCGACACGTAGTAAGATTTAGGCACGAGTGACGTGTAGGAACGAACGACACGGTCCTCGGAGTCCCGGCTTGGGAGATGTAACAATTTTTCCTCTCTTTTCCTTGGAGTTTTTTTTAAGAAAAAGTCATGTTTTCTAATCATTTGGGTACTAAAACTCACAAACGAGCTTGGATCTCCGTGAAACTCGACACGAAGTAAAATTTTGATGTTTTTTAGTTGTATGGGTACTAAAACCCACAAACGAGCTCGGATCTCCGTCAAAGTCGACACGTAGTAAGATTTAGGCACGAGTGACGTGTAGGAACGAACGGCACGGTCGCCGGAGTCCCGGTTTGGGAGATGTAACAGTTTTTCCTCTCTTTTCCTTAGAGTTTTTTTATGAGAAAATCATATTTTCTAGTCGTTTGGTTACTAAAACCCACAAACGAGCTCGGATCTCCGTGAAACTCGACACGTAGTAAGATTTAGGCACGAGTGACGTGTAGGAACAAACGACACGATCCCTGGAGTCCCGATTTGGGAGATGTAACAGTTTTTTCTCTATTTTCCTTAGAGTTTTTTTAAGAAAAAAACATGTTTTCTAGTCGTTTGGGTACTAAAACCCACAAACGGGGTCGGATCTCTGTGAAACTCGACACGTAGTAAAATTTAGATGTTTTCTAGTCGTTTGGGTACTGAAACCCACAAACGAGCTCAGATCTCCATCAAAGTCGACACGTGGTAAGATTTAGGCACGAGTGACGTGTAGGAATGAACGGCACGGTCGCTGGTGTCCCGGTTTGGTAGATGTAACAGTTTTTACTCCCTTTTCCTTAGAGTTTTTTTAAGAAAAAGTCATCTTTTCTAGTCGTTTGGGTACTAAAACCCACAAACGAACTCGGATCTCGGTCGAAGTCGGCACGTGGTAAGATTTAGGCACGAGTGACGTGTAGGAACGAACGGCACGGTCCTCGGAGTCCCGACTTGGGAGATGTAAGATTTTTTCCTCACTTTTTCTTAGAGTTTTTTTTAAGAAAAAGTCATGTTTTCGAATCGTTTGGGTACTAAAACCCACAAACGAGCTCGGATCTTCCTGAAACTTGACGCGTAGTAAAATTTAGATGTTTTCTATTGATATGGGCTCTAAAACCGGCAAACGAGCTCGGATCTCCGTCAAAGTCGACACGTAGTAAGACTTAGGCACGAGTGACGTGTAGGAACGAACGGCACGGTCGCTGGAGTCCTGGTTTGGGAGATGTAACAGTTTTTCCTCTCTTTTCCTTAGAGTTTTTTAAGAAAAAATCATGTTTTCTAGTCGTTTGGGTACTAAAACCAACAAACGGGCTCGGATCTCCGTGAAACTCGACGCGTAGTAAAATTTAGATGTTTTCTAGTCGTTTGGGTACTAAAACCCACAAACGAGCTCGGATCTCCGTCAAAGTCGACACGTAGTATGATTTAGGCACGACTGTCGTGTAGGAACGAACGGCACGGCCGCTGGAGTCCCAGTTTGGGAGATGTAACAGTTTTTCCTCTCTTTTCCTTAGATTTTTTTTAGGAAAAAATCATCTTTTCTAGTCGTTTGGGTACTAAAACCCACAAACGAGGTCGGATCTCCGTGAAACTCGACACGTAGTAAAATTTAGATGTTTTCTAGTTGTTTGGGTACTAAAATCCACAAACGAGCTCGGATCTCCGTCAAAGTCAGCACGTGGTAAGATTTAGGCACGAGTGTCGTGTAGGAACAAACGGCACGGTCGCTGGAGTCCCGGTTTGGGAGATGTAACAGTTTTCCCTCTCTTTTCTTTAGAGTTTTTTTAAGAGAAAATCGTGTTTTCTTGTCGTTTGGGTACTAAAACTCACAAACGGGGTCGGATCTCCGTGAAACTCAACACGTAGTAAAATTTAGAAGTTTTCTAGTCATTTGGGTAGTAAAACCCACAAACGAGCTTAGATCACCGTGAAACTCGACACGTAGTAAAATTTAGATGTTTTCTAGTTGTATGGGTACTAAAACCCACCAACGAGCTCGGATCTCCGTCAAAGTCGACACGTAGAAAGATTTAGGCACGAGTGACGTGTAGGAACGAACGGCACGGTCGCTGCAGTCCCGGTTTGGGAATTGTAACAGTTTTACCTCACTTTCCTTAGAGTTTTTCTAAGAAAAAAATCATGTTTTCTTGTCGTTTGGGTACTAAAACCCACAAACGGGCTCGGATCTCTGTGAAACTCGACACGTAGTAAAATTTCGTTGTTTTCTAGTCGTTTGGGCACTAGAACCCACAAACGAGCTCGGATCTCCATCAAAATCGACACGCAGTAAGATTTAGGCACGACTGACGTGTAGGAATGAACGGCACGGTCGCAGGAGTCCCGGTTTGGGAGATGTAACAGTTTTTCGTCCGATTTCCTTAGAGTTTTTTTAAGAAAAAATCATATTTTCTAGTCGTTTGGTTACTAAAACACACAAACGAGCTCGAATCTCCGTCAAACTCGACACGTAGTAAGATTTAGGCACGAGTGACGTGTAGGAATAAACGGCACGATCGCTGGAGTCCCAGTTTGGGAGATGTAACAGTTTTTCCTCTCTTTTCCTTAGAGTTTTTGTAAGAAAAAATAATCTTTTCTAGTCGTTTGGGTACTAAAACCCCCAAACGGGCTCGGATCTCCGTGAAACTCGATACGTAGTAAAATTTAGAGGTTTTCTAGTCGTTTGGGTACTAAAACCCACAAACGAGCTCGAATCTCTGTCAAAGTCGACATGTAGTAAGATTTAGGCACGAGTGACGTGTAGGAACGAACGGCACGGTCGCTGGAGTCCCGGTTTGGGAGATGTAACAGTTTTTCGTCTCTTTTCCATAGAGTTTTTTTAAGAAAAAATCATGTTTTCTTGTCGTTTGGGTACTGAAACCCAAAAACGAGGTCGGATCTCCGTCAAAGTCGACACGTAGTAAGATTTTGGCATGAGTGACGTGTAGGAACGAACAGGACGGTCCTCGGAGTCCCGGCTTGGGAGATGTAACAATTTTCCTCTCTTTTCGTTAGAGTTTTTTTTTAAGAAAAAGTCATGTTTTCTAGTCGTTGGTTGCTAAAACCCACAAATGAGCGCGGATCTCCGTGAAACTCGACACGTAGTAGAATTTGGATGTTTTCTAGTTGTATGGGTTCTAGAATCCACAAACGAGCTCGGATCTCCGCCAAAGTCGACACGTAGTAAGATTTAGGCACGAGTGACGTGTAGGAACAAAAGGCACGGTCGCTGGAGTCCCGGTTTGGGAGATGTAACAGTTTTTCCTCTCTTTTCCTTAGAGTTTTTTTAAGAAAAAATTATGTTTTCTAGTCGTTTGGGTACTAAAACCCACAAACGATCTCAGATCTCCGTGACACTCGACACGTAGTAAGATTTGGGCACGAGTGACGTGTAGGTACGAACGGCACGGTCGCTGGAATCCCCGTTTGGTAGATGTAACAGTTTTTCCTCTCTTTTCCTTAGAGTTTTTTTAAGTAAAAATTATGTTTTCTAGTCGTTTGGGTACTAAAACCCACAAACGATCTCGGATCTCCGTGACACTCGACAAGTAGTAAGATTTGGGCACGAGTGACGTGTAGGTATGAACGGCATGGTCGCTGGAATCCCAGTTTGGTGGATGTAACAGTTTTTCCTCTCTTTTCCTTAGAGTTTTTTTAAGAAAAAATTATGTTTTCTAGTCGTTTGGATACTAAAACCCACAAACGATCTCGGATCTCCGTGAAACTCGACACGTAGTAAGATTTGGGGACGAGTAACGTGTAGGAACGAACGGCACGGCCGCCGGAGTGCCAGTTTTGGAGATGTAACAGCTTTTCCTCTCTTTTCCTTAGAGTTTTTTTAAGAAAAAATTATGTCTTCTAGTCGTTTGGGTACTAAAACTCACAAACGAGCTCGGATCTCCGTGAAACTCGACATGTAGTAAAATTTAGATGTTTTCTAGTGGTATGGGTACTAAAACCCACAAACGAGCTCGGATCTCCGTCAAAGTCGACACGTAGTAAGATTTAAGCACGAGTGACATGTAGGAACGAACGACACGGTCGCTGGAGTCCCGGTTTGGGGGATGTAACAGTTTTTCGTCTCTTTTCCTTAGAGATTTTTGAAGAAAAAATCATGTTTTCTAGTCGTTTGGGTACTAAAACCCACAAACGAGTTCGGAACTCTATCAAACTTGGCACGTAGTAAGATTTAGGCACCAGTGATGTGTAGGAACAAACGGTATGATCGCCGAATTCCCGGTTTGGGAGATTTAATTGTTTTTCCTTCTCTTTTTCTTAGTATTTTTTAGAGAATAATGGGTTTTTGAGTCGTTTAGGTACTAAAACCCACAAACAAGCTCAGAAGTCCGTCAAACTCGACACATCGTATGATTTAGGCACGAGTGACGTGTACGAATAAACGGCACAGTTGCTGGAGTCCCTGTTTGGTAGATGTAACAGTTTTTCCTCTCTTTTCCTTAGAGTTTTTTTTAGAAAAAATCATGTTTTCTAGTCGTTTGGGTACTAAAACCCACAAACGAGCTCGGATCTCTGCCAAACTCGACACGTAGTAAGATTTAGATGTTTTCTCGTCGTTTGGGTACTAAAACCCACAAACGATCTCGGATCTCCGTCAAAGTCAAAATGTAGTTAGATTTAGGCACGAGTGACGTGTAGGAACGAACGGCACGGTCACTGGAATCCCGGTTTGGGAGATGTAACAATTTTTCCTCTTTTTTCCTGAGGGTTTTTTTTAAGAAAATATCATGTTTTTTAGTCGTTTGGGTACTAGAACCCATAAACGAGCTTAGATCTCCGTGAAACTCGACACGTAGTAAGATTTGGGCACGGGTGACGTGTAAGAATGAACGGCACGGTCGCCGGAGTCCTAGTTTTGGAGATGTAACAGTTTTTCCTCTCTCTTATTGAGAGTTTTTTTAGGAAACAATCATGTTTTCTAGTCGTTTGGGTAGTAAAACCCACAAACGAGCTCGGATCTCCGTGAAACTCGACACGTAGTAAGATTTAGGCACGAGTGACGTGGAGGAACAAACGGCACAGTCGCCGGAGTCCCGGTTTGGGAGATGTAACAGTTTTTCCTCTCTTTTCCTTAGAGTTTTTTTAAGAAAAAATCATGTTTTCTAGTCGTTTGGGTACGAAAACCCACAAACGAGCTCGGATCTCCGTCAAAGTCGACACGTAGTAAGATTTAGGCACGAGTGACGTGTAGGAATGAACGGCACGGTCGCTGGAGTCCCGGTTTGGGAGATGTAACAGTTTTTCGTCTCTTTTCCATAGAGTTTTTTTAAGAAAAAATCATGTTTTCTTGTCGTTTGGGTACTAAAACCCACAAACGAGGTCGGATCTCCGTCAAAGTCGACACGTAGTAAGATTTTGGCACGAGTGACGTGTAGGAACGAACGGGACGGTCCTCGGAGTCCCGGCTTGGGAGATGTAACAATTTTCCTCTCTTTTCGTTACAGTTTTTTTTTAAGAAAAAGTCATGTTTTCTAGTCGTTGGGTGCTAAAACCCACAAATGAGCGCGGATCTCCGTGAAACTCGACACGTAGTAGAATTTGGATATTTTCTAGTTGTATGGGTTCTAGAACCCACAAACGAGCTCGGATCTCCGCCAAAGTCGACACGTAGTAAGATTTAGGCACGAGTGACGTGTAGGAACAAAAGGCACGGTCGCTGGAGTCCCGGTTTGGGAGATGTAACAGTTTTTCCTCTCTTTTCCTTAGAGTTTTTTTAAGAAAAAATTATGTTTTCTAGTCGTTTGGGTACTAAAACCCACAAACGATCTCGGATCTCCGTGACACTCGACACGTAGTAAGATTTGGGCACGAGTGACGTGTAGGTACGAACGGCACGGTCGCTGGAATCCCGGTTTGGTAGATGTAACAGTTTTTCCTCTCTTTTCCTTAGAGTTTTTTTAAGAAAAAATTATGTTTTCTGGTCGTTTGGGTACTAAAACCCACAAACGATCTCGGATCTCCGTGAAACTCGACACGTAGTAAGATTTGGGGACGAGTAACGTGTAGGAACGAACGGCACGGTCGCCGGAGTGCCGGTTTTGGAGATGTAACAGCTTTTCCTCTCTTTTCCTTAGAGTTTTTTTAAGAAAAAATTATGTCTTCTAGTCGTTTGGGTACTAAAACCCACGAACGAGCTCGGATCTCCATGAAACTTGACATGTAGTAAGATTTAGGCACGAGTGACGTGTAGGAATGAACGGCATGGTCGCCGGAGTCCCGGTTTGGGAGACGTAACAGTTTTTACTCTCTTTTCGTTAGTGTTTTTTCAAGAAAAAATCATGTTTTCTAGTCGTCTGGGTACTAAAACCCACAAACGAGCTCGGATCTCCGTGAAACTCGACAAGTAGTAAGATTTAGGCACGAGTGACGTGTAGGAAGGAGTGGGACGGTCGCCAGAGCCGCGGTTTGGGAGATGTAACAGTTTTTCCTCTCTTTTCCTTAGAGTTTTTTTTAAGAAAAAATCGTATTTTCTTGTCATTTGGGTACTAAAACCCACAAACGAGTTCGGAACTCTATCAAATTTGGCACGTAGTAAGATTTAAACACCAGTGACGTGTAGGAACAAACGGCATGACCGCCGAAGTCCCGGTTTGGGAGATTTAATTGTTTTTCCTTCTCTTTTTCGTAATTTTTTTTAGAGAATAACGTGTTTTTGAGTCGTTTAGGTACTAAAACCCACAAACAAGCTCAGAAGTCCGTCGAACTCGACACATAGTAAGATTTAGGCACGAGTGACGTGTACGAATAAATGGCACAGTTGCCGGAGTCTCGGTTTGGGAGATGTAACAGTTTTCCTCTCTTTTCCTTAGAGTTTTTTTAAGAAAAAAATCATGTTTTCTAGTCGTTTGGGTACTAAAACCCACAAACGAGCTCGGATCTCTGTGAAACTCGATACGTAGTAAGATTTAGGCACGAGTGACGTGTAAGAATGAACGGCACGGTCGCCGAAGTCCCGGTTTGGGAGATGTAACAGTTTTTCCTCTCTTTTCCTTAGAGTTTTTTTAAGAAAAAATCATGTTTTCTGGTCGTTTGGGTACTAAAGCCCTCAAACGAGTTCGAAACTCTATCAAACTTGGCACGTAGTAAGATTTAGGCACCAGTGACGTGTAGGAACAAACGGCATGATTGCCGAAGTCCCGGTTTTGGAGATTTAATTGTTTTTCCTTCTCTTTTTCTTAGTTTTTTTTTCAGAATAACGTCTTTTCGAGTCGTTTAGGTACTAAAACCCAGAAACAAGTTCAGAAGTCCGTCAAACTCGACACATAGTAAGATTTAGGCACGAGTGACGTGTACGAATAAACGGCACAGTTGCCGGAGTCCCGATTTGGGAGCTGTAACAGTTTTTCCTCTCTTTTCCTTAGAGTTTTTTTAAGAAAAAATTATGTTTTCTAGTCGTTTGGGTACTAAAACCCACAAACGAGCTCGGATCTCCGTGAAACTCGACACGTTGTAAGATTTAGGCACGAGAGATGTGTAGGAACGAACGGTATGGTCACCGGAGTCCCGGTTTGGGTACTAAAACCTACAAACGAGCTCGGATCTCCGTGAAACTCGACATGTAGTAAAATTTAGATGTTTTCTAGTGGTATGGGTACTAAAACACACAAACGAGCTCGGATCTCCGTCAAAGTCGACACGTAGTAAGATTTAAGCACGAGTGACGTGTAGGAACGAACGACACGGTCGCTGGAGTCCCGGTTTGGGGGATGTAACAGTTTTTCGTCTCTTTTCCTTAGAGTTTTTTGAAGAAAAAATCATGTTTTCTAGTCGTTTGGGTACTAAAACCCACAAACGAGTTCGGAACTCTATCAAACTTGGCACGTAGTAAGATTTAGGCACCAGTGATGTGTAGGAACAAACGGTATGATCGCCGAATTCCCGGTTTGGGAGATTTAATTGTTTTTCCTTCTCTTTTTCTTAGTATTTTTTAGAGAATAATGGGTTTTTGAGTCGTTTAGGTACTAAAACCCACAAACAAGCTCAGAAGTCCGTCAAACTCGACACATCGTATGATTTAGGCACGAGTGACGTGTACGAATAAACGGCACAGTTGCTGGAGTCCCTGTTTGGTAGATGTAACAGTTTTTCCTCTCTTTTCCTTAGAGTTTTTTTTTAAAAAAATCATGTTTTCTAGTCGTTTGGGTACTAAAACCCACAAACGAGCTCGGATCTCTGCCAAACTCGACACGTAGTAAGATTTAGATGTTTTCTCGTCGTTTGGGTACTAAAACCCGCAAACGAGCTCGGATCTCCGTCAAAGTCAAAATGTAGTTAGATTTAGGCTCGAGTGACGTGTAGGAACGAACGGCACGGTCACTGGAATCCCGGTTTGGGAGATGTAGCAGTTTTTCCTCTCTTTTCCTTAGAGTTTTTTTAAGAAAAAATTATGTTTTCTAGTCGTTTGGGTACTAAAACCCACAAACGAGCTCGGATCTCCGTGAAACTCGACTCGTAGTAAGATTTAGGCACAAGTGACGTGTAGGAATGAACGGCACGGTCGTCGGAGTCCCGGTTTGAGAGATGTAACAGTTTTTCCCCTCTTTTCCTGAGGGTTTTTTTAAGAAAAAAATCATGTTTTTTAGTCGTTTGGGTACTAGAACCCATAAACGAGCTTAGATCTCCGTGAAACTCGACACGTAGTAAGATTTGGGCACGAGTGACGTGTAAGAATGAACGGCACGGTCGCCGGAGTCCTAGTTTGGGAGATGTAACAGTTTTTCCTCTCTTTTATTGAGAGTTTTTTAAAGAAAAAATCATATTTTCTAGTCGTTTGGGTAGTAAAACCCACAAACGAGCTCGGATCTCCGTGAAACTCGACACGTAGTAAGATTTAGGCACGAGTGACGTGGAGGAACAAACG
This sequence comes from Euryodendron excelsum, assembly GCA_033060915.1. Classification (NCBI taxonomy): domain Eukaryota; kingdom Viridiplantae; phylum Streptophyta; class Magnoliopsida; order Ericales; family Pentaphylacaceae; genus Euryodendron; species Euryodendron excelsum. Next base: position 20,788,164 of record CM065388.1, on the reverse strand, counting down.
GCACAGTCGCCGGAGTCCCGGTTTGGGAGATGTAACAGTTTTTCCTCTCTTTTCCTTAGAGTTTTTTTAAGAAAAAATCATGTTTTCTAGTCGTTTGGGTACTAAAACCCACAAACGAGCTCGGATCTCCGTCAAAGTCGACACGTAGTAAGATTTAGGCACGAGTGACGTGTAGGAACGAACGGCACGGTCGCTGGAGTCCCGGTTTGGGAGATGTAACAGTTTTTCGTCTCTTTTCCTTAGAGTTTTTTTAAGAAAAAATCGTGTTTTCTAGTCGTGTGGATACTAAAACCCTCAATCGAGTTCGGAACTTTGTCAAACTTGACACGTAGTAAGATTTAGGCACCAGTGACGTGTAGGAACAAACGGCACGGTCGTCGAAGTCCCTGTTTGGGAGATTTAATTGTTTTTCCTTCTCTTTTTCTTAGTTTTTTTTAGAGAATAACGTGTTTTCGAGTCGTTTAGGTACTAAAACCCACAAACAAGCTCAGAAGTCCGTCAAGCTCGACACGTAGTAAGATTTAGGCACGAGTGACGTCTACGAATAAACGGCATAGTTGCCGAAGTCCCGGTTTGAGAGATTTAATTGTTTTTCCTTGTCTTTTCGTTAATTTTTTTTAGAGAATAACCTCACGTTCGAGTCATCTGGGTACTAAAAGTCACAAACGAGCTCGGAACTCCGTCAAACTCGACACGTAGTAAGATTTAGACACGAGTGACGTGTGGGAATGAACAACACAGTTGCCAGAGTCTCGGTTTGAGAGATTTATTTGTTTTTCCTTCTCTTTTCCTTAGTTTTTTTTAGTGAATAACTTGTTTTTGAGTCGTTTAGGTACTAAAACCCACAAACAAGCTCGGAACTCCATCAAACTCAACACGTAGTAAAATTTAGGCACGAGTGACGTGTAGGAATGAACGTCACAGTTGTCGGAGTCCCGGTTTGAGAGATTTAATTTTTTTTCCTTCTCTTTTCCTTAATTTTTTTTTAGAGAATAACCTGTTTTCGAATCGTTTTGGTACTAAAGCCCACAAACGAGCTCGGAACTCCGTCAAACTTGACACATAGTAAGATTTAGGCATGAGTGACGTGTGAGAACGAACGACACAGTTGCCGGAGTCCCGGTTTGACGGATTTAATTGTTTTTCCTTCTCTTTTTCTTAGTTTTTTTTTAGAGAATAACGTGTTTTTGAGTTGTTTAGGTACTAAAACCCACAAACGAGCTCGGAACTCCGTCAAACTCGACACGTAGTAAGATTTAAGCACAAGTGACGTGTCAGAATGAACGGCACGATCGCCAGAGGCCCGACTTGGGAGATGTAACACTTTTTTCCTTAGCTTTTTTTTAAGAAAATAACGTGTTTTCAAGTTGTTTGGATACATATCTGCACAAACGAGCTCCGAACTCCGTCAAACTCAACATGTTGTAAGATTTAGGAACGAGTAACGTGTGGGAATGAACGGCATAGTTGCCAGATTCCCGGTTTGAGAGATTTAATTATTTTTCCTTCTCTTTTCCTTAATTTTTTTTTAGAGAATAACGTGTTTTTGAGTCGTTTAGGTACTAAAACAGACAAACGAGATTGGAACTCCATCTAACTCGACACGTAGTAAGATTTAGCCACGAGTGACGTGTGGGAACGAACAGCACGGTCGCCGGTGTTCCGGTTTGTGAGAAGTAACATTTTTTTCTCTCTTTTCCTTAGTTTTTTTAGAATAACCGTTTTGCGTAATTGTACTAATTATGTTTAAGTTTTTTGAATTTATAATTTAAGAATATTGCATTTATTATTGTAAATTACATTTTTATTTCAATAAACCCATATATTACATGCATATCTATTAATTTTATTTATTATGTCATTATCATATCTAATATTGTTTTATTTTCTTCTTTTCAGGTTATTGATAAAGAATAGGTGGATGGTCTTTTTGTATTGGCTTATGTTGTAATAGACTTAAAGCTCTCTTTTGTTGTATGAATTTTTCATTTAGGTTGTTCTTTTTGTGAGAGATTATTTATGTATTTTGGTTTTGTTTTGGATATTGGTGGAAGACAATATTGTTTGTTTATTTGTTGTTTGGATATGTATATTAAAATGGAATATTAATTTTCTTAAGTATTTATTTAAGCATTTTGGTATTACTGAATGTTTGAATTTAGTAGTTTTGATCATATTAAATGTTCATTTTATCAGGGTAAATAACAAATTACAAAAATCATGCCTAATATGGAGCACAATTTTTTTTTTTTTCCGAAAGTATTTGCGACGGCAAGATACCGTCGCAAATACTTTGACGATTTTAAATCATTTATTTCGCAATCGTATTAGCGACGGCATGAACCGTCGCAAATACTTGAGACGACTGCAAATACATATTACAAAACCCATTATTTGCGACGGCAGAAACCGTCGCAAATGGGGGTCGTTTTAAAATTTTAGTTCATGAAAATAGCATTAGCGACGGCAATTAATCCGTCGCAAAGGTCTTATTGGCCACGGCATGCTATACCGTCGCAAAAAAAATTGGTTCGTCGTACACTATTTGCGACAGGGGCACTCCGTCGCAAAAGGTCACCATGCCGGCGCACGGCCGTCGCAAAAAGTATTTGCGACCCCTCCATTTGTGTCGCCTTAAATGCCAACGCTCAGCCGTCGCAAATGAGTATTTGCGACGGCATGTAGAGTATTTGCGACGGCATTGAGCCATCGCAAAAAATGCCTTTTCTTGTAGTGTGATGTTAGCTATTTATAGATCTCTTATGCGACCATGAATTTTATTCACGGTCCTTAGTTTGTAAATATAATCATTACTTCTAATAGTCGCTGGAACAAGCTGCCAGGAGGTTAATTCCGTTATCTTTCATGTAAACATTACTATTATTGTGCTCATCTCTTAATACATTCATCGTGAAAGTAATAAAAAAGTTAATCAAAATGTTTCTCTGATATGGTATTAGCATATGTTCTAATCAAATTAGTTTGTGCAGAGAGACACTCTAAGAAGTAATTAGGAGAAGCAGCCGAACTAATGGACATCTCCAAATGTAAGGACCAGTTCCGGTCTTTTCGCTATCTCCTATTAGACTTTTCCTTTTGTTCAAGTAATATTGTACACTTCGAATCTATCTGCTTTTGGTCTTGTCGTTTATTGTTGTTGTTGGCATGCACTGCTTCATTTGGAACAGTTTCAGTACTCTCTTGATGGATTTGGTCTTCTAGTTTGAGAGTTGAATTAAACTTGTATTATCATATCTTAATATACTATACATTCTATACATTTAACATTGCCACATTGTAATTATGGTTTGTCTTGGTCTCCAATATTGTGAGGAAAGGAAAGGAAAGGGAAGAAAAAGAAAGGAAAGAATTATTTCTGTTTCTTGTCTGGTTTATTCAGAGAAAATAAAGTGAAAAAAATAAAAATGGAGCTGTAAGTGAGAACCACATCTTAATAAAATAAAACAAAACAAACTTGTTTTTCAGATTTTTTTTCTGGAAATAGATATAGATATAGAGATGCTAATTTATTTAGGACCACAACTTTATAACAAAAAATTCTGTTTGAAGATAAGCTTTGAATCAAATGAAAGAATCCAATAGAGAGACAGAGTCCATATTCGAAGATCAAAAAACAAATGATGGAGCCACTTATTGAAGCAGATCCTCTACTTTGAATTAGTGAATTCAAAATTAAGTTCCTGCTTCGTTCCTGTGTGTGATGTGACGAAAGTGAATGTTGGCAAAAGCTCTCATTAAGGGTCGCATTTAGCTAATAGAGTCATTGGCGACTATAAGCTACGTTAGTGAGCTTCACCATAAATTTAAATGGATCCCTCTAAAGTTAGCAATTAGTAAAGCATCATCTTTATGAAAGCCCAAATTCTGTACATATGCCAACAAATAAGCATTGCATTCAATACTTCAGTCTATCATTGTTCATTGTGCTATTGTCATTTCTCGAAGAGGTGGAAAAATAAATCAAGAGGAAATCTAGAAATAAAAACAATAGTCAACCATGAAACTATCCTCTTTGTGGCATATCATCATTTAGTGCTGAGCCAGAAAAACAAAGCTCATGTCAAGAAACATGATACCAATTAAGGTGAAAACTAGGATGTCGATATGCCTCTCACAGTCGAGTATACCCTACATATATGTATGCAGAAAAGCATACCCAGTTTATGTTCACACTCCCTCTTAATTTTAATTGGAGAACCCCTTCGATATGTATCCTGTCACAGTTTGCAATAAGGAAACAGAATATGAAATGATAATATACGAGTCCTATATCTTGTGGATTCAGAGAGAGAAAGAGAGAGATCGGTGAGAACTATACATGCCTGATGAAAATTCCAGAATGGAGGTCATTGACCACACTTTATCAATTTTAGCTTGTTGATGGAAGAGAAAGCAATGAAGTTTGCAAGCTTGCCAGTTGGAGCTCCTTTGGTCTTCATCCCAGATCCTTCGTGGTGCTCATGAGATGGAGGTCACTTTCGATACAGCAATATATACTGCATGTTTCCCCAACTTTTCTTTTGGTTTCGATGATTTTGGAATAGTTACATGAGGACTGTGCTCATAGTTGAATCTGGAGAGAGAGTTGTAAGACCACCCTGCTGCATATTGTTTCAGAATCTAGTGAATACACGGGAAAGGACTCTGTTTATGTACTCTGTTTCTATGGCTACATTAGAGGACTCTAAAACAGAACATTAGCTACTGAAGCTTCCGATTGTTTTTCCACCGAGGAAAAGTTTGGAAACTCTTAACAAGTTCTTCCAGAATTCTTAAGCTTGGGACCTCTTCTAATAGATTTCTAACATTTTCTCGCCTTTCTTATTTGGAAAATATAATTCTCCAAAATTAATGAACCCCGTGTTTTTCTTTGCTCTCCAATAGCATTCCAGCTAAAAGAATAACACGACACAACACAAGACATATATATCTCCAAAACAAACACAACCAAAATCACCACTAAGAACAAACATGAGACAACACATGATAGCATATCTCCAAAACTAAAAGGGCATCTAACAAGTCGCTTATTGAAAGGTGGAAACAGTTCCCCAACAACAACAAAAATTGCGATGGCAACACAACAAATAGCTTAAAGTAGATCACTTTTAATAAAAGGAATTATAGCAGCATAACTGTTATAACATGCACAGCCATAATTCCACGTAGTAGAAAAAGCGAATGCCGAGGCTGCCCCATGTATCTGGGATTGTCGATATGTCCATTGAGTTGCGGTGCTTCTTATTTCTTACAGCATCCTCTGCTGCGAAGGTAAAGTGCAATACGTGAGAGATTATGCGAAGAACCATACATAGTTTTGAACAAAATAGCCTAAACAGTAGGATTCCTCTAACAATTAGCAATCAATGCTCACATTATTACAGATATCATGGAACTATATTTGGATTGTCCATACAATGAATCCGCGTTAGCATGGAAAAATAGAGTTACAGATATCATGGTGGGGGCATTAAGAAAGAGATAGAAGTTGTGCAACAAAAGAAGTAACAAGTTATCCCCATCTGTTTATGCAAGTAAATAACAAGATCCAGTGAGCGAACATAGGTGATAATCTTCGGACTTGCGAGTTGCAGGGAAAGCAAACCTGTTCCATGATTCAAACATGCAAACTTTCACACATAGATAGAACTGGAGGATTAAAGAAGATGGACTTTCAGATATATATAACAAGCGTATCTGACTTTAATCTTAAACCATTGGCTTTTCCAACAAATTGTTGAGAATTAGATATGAATCAGCCGTGACTTTAGTATATAAGGTTAGACGTTTTTGTATTAGAAGCAGAGGACAAGTATCATCCACTGGAAGCATCAATAATAGCCAATTCAATCATTTGCTCTACAAGTAAATGATTCATTCCTTACTAAAATAAATGATTTATCATCTGATGGTCTTCATTAGTTGGTGAAGAAGGATACAATGATCCAAGAAATTGATTAATTTAAATAGCTGATACTATGAATCTAATTTCATATCATTCCCAGTATCCACTTAATGATCATTCTTCCAGATTAAGTGCTTATATAGAAAACAGAGAGAAAATAAAAACATAAAAAGAAGTGGACAAACAGAAAAATTTTATATATATATATATATAGACAAACAATATGATTTGATCGAGTTGATACACTTACTTCAACCTCGGAAGTTTTACGCTTGATTATAGGACTCAATAATCTGCAGTGAATTGTTTCCCATGCTTTCTTGTGTTGTGCCCAGAAAATATTCACACAAGAGCTGAGAGAGAAAAACAACTTCACTAAATGAAGAATCCAATGGCATTGGTTCAACAATTCTCCCCCTCCATGCCCATTGGAAAGGTCTGTACCCTGCTAATCTTCACTTGGAGTCCATTCCAGCCATATCTCTGCATAGCTCGAGTTTTTCACGTGTGACCACCTTTGTTAACATATCTGTTGGATTCTCCTTTGCATGGATCTTCACTAGCTTCAACAACTGCTACTCCATAACCTCGCGTATCCAATGATAGAGAATATCAATGTGCTTAGTGCGGGAGTGGTACATTGAGTTCTTGCTCAAGTCCAGAGCACTCTGACTATCACAATGTACTTTATAATCATCCTGCTTGATTCCTAGTTCTTGGAGAAACCGCTTCATCCACAACATTTCTTTCCCTGCTTCCACTGCAGTAATATACTCAGCTTCCATTGTAGATAAAGTTACACACTTCTGTAATTTGGACTACCATGATACAACTCGCCCTGCAAAAGTATAAAGAAATCCTAATGTAGATTTCTTACCATCAAGATCACCGGCCATATCTGAATCTATATAGCCTTTCAAGACTAGTTCAGCTCCCCCAAAACACAAGCACAGCTTCGATGTACCCTTCAAATACCTGAGAATTCACTTGACAGCTTTGCAATGTTCTTGCCCCTGGTGGGAGAGAAATTTGCTCACAACACTTACAGCGCGAGCAATGTCTGGCCTTATATACACCATTGCATACATAAGACTCTCAATTGTTGAAGAGGATGGGACTTCTTCCATTTTTGTCTTCGAGGAGGAACGCGAACTCTTACTCAGCTTGAAGTGATTACCAACGGCATACTGATTGGCTTGACATTTCCTATGCTAAACCTCCTAATCACCCGTTCAACATATTTCTCCTATGATAGCCACAGCTCATTGGCTTTCCTGTCACGTACTATTTGCATGCCCAAAATCTGCTGAGCAGGGCCTAAGTCCTTCATGTCAAATGCCTTGGACAATTCCTTTTTTAACTTGCTAATCATGGCTGCATCTTGCCCAACGATCAGCATATCATCAATATAGGAAGGAGTGTCACAAAGTTGCCATTAAGGAATCTCTGAACTTATACACACTGGTCTGCTACATCTTCTTGTACCCATGGCCCACCATAAATGAGTCACACTTCTTGTACCATTGTCTTGGCGCTTGCTTAAGGCCGTAGAGACTCTTCTTCAATTTGCAGACTAGGTGTTCTTTTTCGGGAACTTCAAACCCTTCCTGCTATACCATGTAGATCTCTTCCTTTAGATCTCCATGTAGAAAAGCTATCTTAACATCCATCTGTTCAAGCTCCAAATAAAGGCTAGCTACCAATCCGAGTATAACTCGAATGAAGGTTATCTTCACCACTAGTGAGAATATCTTGTCAAAGTCAATTCCTTTCTTCTGTTGGAATCCTTTGACAACCAATCGAGCCTTGTGACTCACTAGCTTTCTACTGTCGTCTTTCTTTAGCTTGAACATCCATTTGTTCCTTAAGACTTTTATGCCTTTGGGAAGTGTTACTAGATCATAGGTCTGATTCTTTTGTAAGGAACTCAGCTCTTCTTGCATTGCTCATATCCATTTGTCTTTGTCTAGATGGGTCTGTGCTTCCTTAGCATCTTCTGGCTCCCCCTCATCAGTGAGTATGGTGTAGTCTGATTCTGGATATCTAGTTGATGGAATTAGGACACGACCTCTTGCAGATCTCCTTGGCTGAGGCTTATCAGCTTGAGGAGGTGCTTCAACATTTGGTGGAGAGGGTTATTGCTCCCCCTACTCAACGCCCTCTTCTTTTTCATCTTTTGGAATTGGTTCCTACATTCCAGTGTCTACGGTGAGCTGGACTGGTACTAGATCTGGAATCATGTTTGGAATATGGGAGTTAGAACCACTAGACTGAGTCGATTTCTCATAAAACTGTTTCTCTTGGAACACAACATCCCTACTTCTGATTGTCCTTATGTTTTTCATACCCCATAATTTGTATCCGAACTCTTCATCACCATAGCCAATAAAAATACATGGAGTAGACTTCAAGTCCAGCTTCTGCCTTTGTTCCTTGGATAGATGTACAAATGCCTAGCACCTAAACACTCTCAGGTGAGAGTAGGAGACATCCTTCTTCCTAGACCACACCATCTCCGAAACTTCAAACTTCAATGGCACCGATGGTGATCTGTTGATCAGGTAACAGGCAGCACGAACAGCTTCACCCCAAAATGACTTTGGCAGATTAGCTATACTGAGCATACACTAGGTTCTTCCACAATGATATGGTTCATCCTCTCGGCTACTCCATTGTGTTGTGGGGTATGTGGGACCGTCTTCTCTTGGCAGATACCGCGTTCTGAGGAGTATGTCTTAAACTCCTTGGATGTGTACTCGCCTCTATTGTCTGTCTGGAGGCACTTCAACTTCTTGCCAGTCTCCCTTTCCACCAAGGCATGGAACTGCTTGAAGTAGTCGAATAACTTGTCCTTTTTTCTTTAAGAAATACACCCAGACCTTCGGTGATGCATCATCAATGAAGGTAACAAAATACATTTTACTGCCCAATGACTCCTCTTCAATGGGACCGCAAACATTAGAGTGTACTAGACTCAATAACTATGATCTTCTTTGTGTGGAGGAAATGAACGAGACTCGATGTTTCTTGTCAAACAGGTAATGCTCGCAAGGGTTTAGTGTAATCTCATTGTTTGCTGGAATGAGAGCCTCCTTCACTAGCATGAACAACCCTTTTTCACTCATGTGGCTGAGTCTCTTATGCCACAGATTTAGTGATGCCTGGTCTTCAACTGCATTGAGGCTATTTGAACAAACCTTCACTTGCGTTCTGTATAGCGTGTAACAAATATGCCCCCGAGCAACAACTAAGGCACCTTTTGACAAGTTCCAAGTGCCGTTACTGACATGGTTGTCATAACCCTGTTGATAAAGGGCTATCCCGGAAGTAAGATTGAGCCGGTGGTTGGGCATGTGTCTGATGTCCTTAAACACCATTGTGCAAGCAACATTGGTCTTAATTCGAACATTACCAATATCCACGATCTTTGATGAACTGGGGTTCCCCATTCTCACAGTACCAAAGTCTCCAGCTTTGTATGTTGTGAAGAACTCACTGTGGAGAGTGGCGTGGTACAAGGTTACTGTGTCTACCACCCATTCAGAATCTTGGCTGGCAACGTTGAGGCACCTTTCTTCTTCTATGTTGACTAGGGTGTCACCATCTTCCTTGTTGTGCTGGTGACTGCCTTGACTTTGCTCCCTTTTAAATTTTCGGCAGTCCTTCTTCATGTGATCTTCAATGCCATAATGATAGCAGGTAAACTTGCCATGTCTGTCACTAGATCTGCCAAGATCCTGTGACTTCTGCTTCTGCTTCTGCCTCTTCTTCTACCTCGGTCTCTACTTTAGCCTCTGTTATCTTCCTAAGGCCTTCCTCTATTTCTGTAGCGAGGGCATATTATTGCTCTATGCCAGCTTCCTTCCATCTGATTTCTTCATTGAACAGGGAATCCTTAACCATTACCATGGTGAGTTTGCCGTTTGTAGCTGAGTTACTAAGGGACACCACCAACGTCTCCTAATTGTTTGGTAGAGAACTGAGAAGTAAGAGGGCTTGCTCTTCATCTTCCCACGACAATTCCATGACTGCAAGCTGGTTCACTACATTCTGAAACTCACTAATGTGCTCGGCAATTGAAGTTCTGCGAAATCGCAGCATTAAGAAAGTTTTGTTTCGAGTAGTTTTGACTTGAAACGTATTCTACAGTTTCACCTAGAGGGTATATGCATCTGTCTCTTGGGCAATATAGTGGAATACGCTATAGTCGATCCATTGTCTAATCAGACCGATAGTCTTATTATTCTTCCTTTTCTACTTTGCTTCCGTTGTTACCATCGGTTTCACCCCTACTTCATCCAAATGATCAAATGAATCCCGAGAATTCAAGTAGTCCTCCATTCGAGGCCTCCAAATGGTGTAATTTGAAGAGGTGCACATGATCATGCCTCCTGCGGTTGACGTTGTTGGCTCCTTCATGAATTCAAAAAATTTGGGGTTGAGCTGTAATCTCTTGAAAGTTCTAGAGCTAAACTAGAATTTTGTGAAATTTTGGCACTAAGCTATAATTTCTAGAAACTTGGGGGCTAAATTGTAATTTCCAAAAGTTTTGGGGCCAAACTGTAATTTCTAAAAACTTTTGGGGTTAAATTGTAATTTCTAGAAAGTTTAAGGGCTAAACTGTAATTTTTATAAAATTCTGGTGAGGTGGCACTTGATGATGACTGAGTGCTAACGTGGTAGGTGACTGGGTAGTGATGTCACATATGATGTAGTGATGATGTCAGCAATGATGTCACTGCTGATGCAGTGATGATATCGTCGTTGATATCACTTTTCTGGCGCTGGTGACTTTGCCGACGTTGACTTGTCAGAGACAAATTTTGACCGGCTCATACGGGCTCGTTTTAGCTTTGTTTTTACGCAGTTTGCGGCGTTAGACTTATATCATTGAGATGAACACACTGGTGTGGTCGAAACACGATTTTGAGCACTTTGATTTTATAGGTAGTGAGCAAAAATTGCTCCGTTTTTGCTCCAGTTACTCTAACGAGGCTCTAATTTCACTTTTTGTGCCCAGAAAATATTCACATAAGAACTGAGAGAGAAAAAAAACTTCACTAAATGAAGAAAACTAATTACAGAGGAGGAGGAGGAAAGCTTCTTCACTCAACTCAACTCACCAAAAAACTCTCTCAAACACACCTCACCGCACTCTAAACTTTCTTCCTTCAGAGTATATCTATCCTACACAATAATAGTGGCTATTTATAGCCACTACCTTGGAGACAAAAAACCTTGGATCCTCATGGGATCCCTTCTTTGATGGAGACACCATCAATAATATCTTGGAATATTGGTGTCGCGCCCAGATTTTTCGCACTCGAGGAATATACACACAAGCGGGAAAAACACTGTACTCTCTCATTAGAACTCATCCTCCAAGAAGAATGAGTGAGACTAGGTTTGAATTGAAAATTAATTTGAATAAAGGGCTTTTAGAAAACAATTCGGAGTCGCCACCTAACTTGATTAAGGTGAGTTAGGTCACCTAAAAACTAAGCACAATCTGAGAATCACACTTAGGGTTTTTGAAAACGATTTTGAAAATACTACTTCAAGAGAGGGATTTTAGGAAAACAGGTTATTTAGCAACCTTTAGAAAACATTTAAGCCATTTTTTGAAAATAAACTTCATTTTGGTCTTTCGAAAACAGTGATCTAGGTTCAGAGGTTGGTTACGTGTAGAGAAGACCCACTAAGCTATCAGCCTACCCCGCCCTTGCGGTACCTACATGTCTATTCACCCTAGATTCACCTATGAGAGCCTTCAACTAACAAATGTCCAATCCTATCCACTTTAGAAAACAATTTTGAAAAGAATGATGCATGATATGTAAATGTAAGAAAAAGAGAGTTGGAAAATAGATTTGGAAAAGAAGAATTGACGTTTGAAATTGGAAAGAAAGTTTATAAATTGAAATTGAGGATTGAAAATAGATTTTTAGAATTGGAAGTTGGAAAGAGATTATGGAATTAGAAACTTGGAGAAAATTGTAGAATTAGAGATTTGAAAGAAGTTGTGACCGCACCCATGAGGGTTGCCTACGTATCCTTTTTGAGGAATTAGGTCAATCATAGTTCGGACAAGAGTCCGATAGAAAATAGAAGATTTTGATTTGAATTTAGAATAGAAAATTAGAAATTGAAATTTTGTAATTGAAAAGATTGGACTTTGATTTGGAAAGATAGAATTTGGAAGAAGGACTTGAATTTGTTTTGGAAGGATTGAGGTTAAGGAAACCTAGACTTAGGAAAGATAAGATTTAGGAAGGACCTAAGATTAAGAAAGATTTGACTCGAATGTTGGACTTAAAAGATTAGGGGAAGATTGGATTTAGGAAAGGCTCGGATTAGGAAAGGTTCCGTTTTAGGAAAGTTTTATTTTTAGGAAAGTTTCATTTTAGGAAAGTTTTCAAAATAGGAAAGTTCCGTTTTAGGAAAGTTTCCATTTAGGAAGGTTTTGAAATAGGAAAGGTTTCGCTTTAAGAAAGTTTTGAAATTGGAAAGTTCTGAATTTGGAATGTTTTGAAATAGGGAAGTTTTGAAAGTTGGAAAGTTTAGAATTTAGAAAGTGTTTAAGTTTTAGAAATTGTTGAAGTTAGGAAAGGTTTGAGTTTAAGAAAGATTTGAAAACTTAGATTTGGAAAGTTAAGATTTAGAAAGGTGTGGAACTAGGAAATGGTTGAATTAGGAAAGATTTGGGAGCTTAAAGTTTAAGGAAAGATTTAAAATTTTAGGTTTAGGAAACTTATGGTTTAGGAAGGTAGGACATTAGAAAGGATTTGAATTAGGAAAGGTTTAGACTAGGAAGGATTGAGATTCCTATTTCCTAAAACAAAGGATTGTACTTTGTTTCTAAAAGAGAGAGTTTGATTTTGTTTCCAGAAACGGAGGATAGGATCTAGTTTCCTAAATGAGAGATTGGATTTGGTTTCCTAAAGGGAAGATTAGATTTGGTTTCCTAAAGGGAGGATTTGGAAGGAGAAGTTTTAGAAACCCTAGATTTGGAATACTATAGTTTTCATGTAGAAAATAGGTTTTAGAAATATATATATAATTTTGATGTAGAAAACAAGAGGTTTTGGAAACCTAGGTTTTGAGGCCAAAATAAGGAATTGGAAATCATATTTTTGGGAAAGAAAATTAGGGTTTCCTAATCGTTGGCTCTAAGGTTTAACTTGGACACCAAAAAAAGGGATTTTTAGAAAGTGAGTTTTTTATAAAGGGAGATTTTTGGAAAGAAATCCTAGAGAGGAGTTTTTAGAAAGTGAATTTGAAAAGAGAGAGTTTTTGGAAGGAGATTGTTGGAAAGAGTTTTTAGGAAAGAGATTTAGGGAGCGTTTTTAGAAAGTGAATTTTGAGGAGAGTGTTTTAGAAAGGAGTTTGAAAAAGAGTTTTTGAGAAATAGATTTTTGGAGGGAGTTTTTTGAAAACAATTTTGGAAAGGAATTTAAAGGGAGTTTATGGAAAGCATGTAAAATATCTCACTTTCCTAAAGCGATTCTAACCATAAGAAGATTAGAACCACTTTAAGATAGTGGTTTTGAAAACAACGAGGATTTGAAAACATGGATCGTATTAGTCACTTTAAATGTAACACTTTCCTAAAGCAACCCTAACCATGAAAAGGCTAGAATCACCCTAGGGTTGTGATTTTGAAAACAAGTTTTGAAAAATAAGATTTTGATGCAAGTTTTGAAAACAAGTTTTAGAAGAATGCAAGATCATGATATGCACAATGCAAATTGGGGGTCGTGAACATACAAGGTTAAAGGCTTCACCACATAATTAAGGGGGCCGAACCCACGTGGTCTCCGGTTAGACTAAAAGAAAGCCCCCGACACGGTGTCCCTCTAATAGCCTAATTCTACACATGGACCGGGAAGTCCCTTGTTTCAAGCATGAAAGAAAAGGGGGGAAGAAGATAGGGGATTAAAATAGAAGAAAACTCAAGTAGGTTCAGAGAAACAAGAGAGGGAGGAAGATGCGTAAACGTAAATAGGAAGCCTACCTTGTATCTTCTTTATTTTATTTTGCTTTGCTTTGCGCGCTTTATTTTGCTTACTTTTCTTTGGTCTTCGCTTCAATCTTCAAGGGCATGTCTTGATCTTCAAAGCTTCGTAGTTGCAGCAATCTAGGTCTTCAATGGAGGGTTTGAGGCTAGTGTATGAGTATATGAGAGTGTGTATGAGTGTATGAGAGTGTATATGAGTGTATAGGAGGCTAGGGTTTGGAAAACCTAAAGATGTTAGGGTTTAGGGAGGCTGCGAGCTCTGTATATCGAAGAATACGGTTATGAGACTGAGTTTGCGGACCTCTTTCACGCTGGAGGAGGCTCTGTATTTATAGAAAAAAGAATGACCTGACGCCGTTACAGGGGCGCCAGGCCAAAAATCCTTTTGGCACCACTAGGAGTGGTGCCAGCCAGTTAGGAAAGTTTTAAGGTCGGCAAGCAACATATCTTGAGAAGATTTGGGTGCCTGTACTAATGACTATCATGCAATTTTTAGCCTGACTTCACTAGAAGTGACTCTGAAAGGTCCGGGAAGTATTTAAGGGACCGGGAATGGCCCGAAAAGCTGGAAAGGGACAGGAACCCTCAGAACAGGGTCTTGGAGGTATTTGACCTGAAAAAGGATGACAAGAATTGTCGAAAAGGTCGAACGGGTCATTAAGGGCAAAACGGTCAACCAGGTCGGAAAGATGCCAGGATAGACTCGGAATGTCTCGAAAGAAGACTCGACATTTGGGAACATTATTTAGAATGTTCTCAAAGGTTACTGATTTGATACCCAGAGCTAGTGCGGTCGGAAAAGGCGACTGACCCATTAGGGACAAAACGGTCATTTTATACCAAGTTTGCCGGAATTGACTTGGAATGATCCGGAAAGATAATGAAGGGTCGGGAATACTATAAGAAGCATTCCCGAGAGGTTACCAGTTTGATACCTAGAGCCGGTGTGGTTCCTGGGGCGTTCAGATGCCTAGGGGCAAAATGGTCATCTTGATCGAAAAGTCTCAGAATTCACCCGAAATTGACTAGAAAACACCTAATCATGCTGGATTGCTTTTAAGACAATCTCGGAAGGGTGGACTTACCGTTCTGAGGACTTAGGTATTTTTTCGAGAAATGTGTCGAAAATGGCCCTAAGGGCAGTTTGGTCATTTTTCATCGAAGTGGGCTAGCAGGCACCGGTGTTGACCTAGGTTTTGAGTGTTTTCGCCACTCTGACGGCGGTCCCGTGATACTGGGGTTTGTTGGCATTTTTCTATATCGACGTATTTGCAAGTACTTCCGCCACTTTGACGGTTGCGTTGTTTGCGAGTACTTCCGCTACTCTGACGGTTTGCGATCATTCCCGAGATTGCCTGATCTCGGGAAGCTGCTAAAGGGACTTAGCGCTTGAGAAATTGACTCTCTCGAAAGGCGTGCCGAAACGGACATTTCTGTATTGGCGAGCTAGCAGGCGCCAAAGGTGGACCGTTCTACCATATAAGGGACTTGGGGTCTCGTCCCGATCAACAGGTTTGAAGGGACTTACCGTTCCAAAGAGACTTTCTACGGAAAACGTGCCGGACAGGGCGGTTGGAGGGACGGACTTTGAAAATTTTGGAAGACGGGATTGTAGAAACGAATATTGGGCCCAAAAGGCCTTTGAAATTGAGTTTTGGTGGGAAAAAGGGCAAAGCTGCCCAAAATTTGGAACTCTAGTGGCGCCCTTGGCAGATTTTGCTTGGCACCACTACAGGCTTAGGATCAAAACCAACAAATTGTTGGTTCGACACTACTGTGGGTTTTGAAGAGTTTTTAGAGAATTGAGAGTCTTTGTGTGGAAATCGACTTGAACGTTGAAGGGGCACTCCTTGGGGACCACGGGAGATTGCCGGAAGTAGACCACATCGCTAGAAGAGAAGATTTCACTGGAGAACTCCGAGAGGTGAGTTTTCAATTTTCTGTTGATTTCGACGTGTAGAATTCCGTTTAAACCATGTGAATAGTGGAAATTGATGTTTTGAACACTATGGTTTGTTGTTTTTGCATTTTGGTGTTTGTTTGATTGAATTTGAGCGATTTTGCGTGATTATGTGAATGAGATTTTTGCAGGAATTGGGGATTTGTTCCTACAGGCTTGGGTGTTGAGTTTTTTGGCTAGATTTTTATACTGTGTGCCTTAGAAAAATGTATTTAACAACCGTGTGAGCTTTCATGATTTTTTGAAAACTTGATGAATTTTTGATTTTTTGAAAAATAAAAAAACTTAGAAAATTAGAAAAATGGGAAATTGATGACATTAATGGAGTTTAAAATTTAAAAAAAAAATGTACAAGTATTTTAGAAAACATTTGAAATGATTTTGAGGAATTTTAGGACATTTTTGAAAACCATTGATTTATTGGAAAAATAAAACATGTGTTTTGAAAATTTCAAAAAATTAAAAAGTGTACACGGGTGCTGATGTTATGTGATTGTAACATTGTGCAGTACAGGGTTTGTATTTTGTGTTGATGTCATGGGTGTTGTAGGAACCATTTTTAAACAAAACTTTGTCGAAATTTTTAGAAATTAGGGAAAGAGGTGGAAAAGGTGTAGAAATCAAATCTTTTTGAAGGAAAAAGACAGAAAACTCTTGAGATTTGACTTGAAGTTGGAAAATTAAAAGGTGTAGGAAATTTGTTTTGACTTATCATTTGAAATCTTTTTATTATTATTTATTTTTTGTTTTTATTATTTATTTACTTTATTTTATTATTATTTATCTGCATCTTCCGTATATTAACACCTCTTACCTTGGCTTACCTTTTCAAGATGGTTGAGGCAGGTGATAATGGTTCTGAGAGGAGACGTCGCTTGGGGAAGACGGCTCAGACAAATTCCACCAGTGGTTCCAGTCGATCTAGAGGTAGTCGACAATCTACGGGGCAGGCGCCATCTAGCCAGAGTGGTCGGGGGAGTAGGCCACCTGTCCACCCCTTTCCTCCGATTAAGCAGGCCTTTGCAGAGGAGATTGGTGGAGAGGAGGAGGTACCGAGTCTTGGGGATCAGGTGACTGGTTATGGGAGAGCCTCCTCTAAACATAGGCAGACGGATGCTGATTTGGGTGACCTGGAGGTACCAGACATCCCATCACTCGGGGATCTTGCTTATCACCCCAGTGTATACTCTAGACAGCATTTGCCCCCTCCTCGGGTACACATAGCTTTTAGAGGGGCTGTTCATCAGGTCTTCGTGACCATGCAGCGAGCTGCTCCATCATATCGTGCCTCATAGCTGAGATCGGATTTGGAGCCTTCATGGGATTACAGGCTAACCGCCTGAACAGATATCTCGTGTTGGCACTTATTGAGAGGTGGTTCAGGAAGACTAGGACCTTCCATTTTGTCGGCTTCTGTCGCGCCCAGATTTTTCGCACTCGAGGAATACTCACACAAGCGGAAAAAATACTGTACTCTCTTGTTAGAACTCACTCTCCTAGAAAAATGAATGCGACTAGGTTTGAATTGAAAGTTGGTTTGAATAAAGGGCTTTTGAAAAAGGTTTAGAGTCGCCACCTAACTTGATTAAGGTGAGTTAGGTCACCTAAAAGCTAAGAATAATCCGAAGACTACACTTAGGATTTTTTTGAAAAAGGTTTTGAAAATATCACATCGAGAGAGGGTTTTTAAGAAAAATAGGTTGTTTGGCAACCTTTGGAAAACATTTAGCCCTTTTTGAAAAATAACTCCGTTTTTGGTCTTTGAAATCAGTGATCTAGGTTTGGAGGTTGGTTACGTGTAGGGAAGACGCACTAAACCATCACCCTACCCCGCCCTTTCGGAACCTACATGTCAATCTACCCTAGATTCACCTATGAGAGTCTTCAACTGACTATGGTTCAATCCTATCCACTTTGAAAAACAATGTTTAGAAAAACATGATGCATGATATGCAAGTGCAAGAAAAGAGAATTGAAAAATAGATTTGGAAAGAGATTGATTTGAAATTGATTTGATTTGAAAATTGATTTGAAGAGATGGAATTGAAATTGGAAAGTTTGAAAATTTAGAAATAGAAATTTTGAAATTGGAATTTTGAAAATAGATTGGAATTTGAAAAATGTGGAGACCGCACCCATGAGGGCGGAATTGAAAGTTTAAAAAGTGTTGTGATCGCACCTATGAAGGTTGCCTACGTATCCTTTTGGAGGAATCAGGTCAGTCGTAGTTCGGACAAGAGTCTGATTGAGAAAAGATTGATTTGGAAGAAAGAGATTGAATTGGAAATTGGATTAGAAGATTGAGAGATTGAACTTTGATTGGAAGATTTGAAAAGATTGGTTTTGAAAGACTTGGTTTTAGGAAACCTAGACTTAAGAACTTCAAAAAGAAAGATGGGATTTGACTCGGAAGGATTTTGAAAAAGAATTGACTTGAACATTAGACTTGGAAGATTGGAGAAAAATTGGAATTAGGAAAGGTTCAAATTAGGAAAGTTTCGAATTAGGAAAGCGTCATTTTAGGAAAGTTTTGGAATTAGAAAAGTTTTGAATTAGGAAAGTTTCAACTTAGGAGAGTTCCGAAGTTAGGAAAGTTTTAAAATTAGGAAAGTTTTGAATTTGGAATGTTTTGAAATTGGGAAGTTTTGAAAATTGAAAAAATTCGAAAACAAGGAAGTGTTGAAAATAGGAAAGTTTTAAGTTTAGAAAGTTTTAGATTTGGAAAACTTCGAATTTGAAAAGATTTGAAATTTAGAAAGTTTAGGATTTAGAAAGTTTTAGAGTTTGAATTTTAGAAAATCTTGAGATTAGGAAAGGTTGAGTTTAGGAAAGATTTGAAAGCTCGGATTTGGAAAGTTAAGATTTGGAAAGGGGTAGAATTAGGAAAGATTTGGATTTGAAAATTAAGTTTTAAAATTTAGGAAAGATTTTTATGTTCAAGTTTTTGAAACTTAAGATTTAGGAAGGTAGAAGGTTAGGAAGGAGTTGAATTAAGAAAGATTTGGATTTTAAAATTTAAGGAAAGATTTAAAGTTTAAGTTTAGGAAACTTATGGTTTAGGAAGGAATTGAATTAAGAAAGGTTTGGATTAGAAAGGGATTAGATTTGGTTTCTAAAAGAAAAGATTTGATTTTGTTTCCAAAAACAGAGGACGGGATCTAGTTTTCTAAACAGGGAGATTGGATTTGGTTTCCTAAAGGGAAGATTTGATTTGACAAGGATTTGGAAAGGGGATGTTTCTAGAAACCCTAAGATTTGAAATACTATAGTTTTGACATAGAAAAGAGGTTTTGGAAATATGTATAGTTTGGAGATAGAAAACGAGAGATTTTGGAAACCTAGGCTTGGGGCAAAGTTTGAAAATCATGTTTTTGGGAAGAAAATTAGGGTTTCCTAATGGTTAGCTCTAGGGCTTGACTTGGGCTTTAAGAAAAGAGATTTTTGGAAAGTACGTTTTTGGAAACGAGTTTTTGGAAGGAAATCCTAGGGAGAAGTTTTTGGGAAGTGAATGTGAAGGGAGAGTTTTTTGAAAGAGATTTTAAAGAGGAGTTTTTGGAAAGTATGTTTTTTAGAAACGAAGATTTTAGAAGGGAAATCCTAGAGGGGAGTTTCTAAAAGAAGGATTTTGGAAAGAGAGTTTTTTAGAAAGATTTTTGAAAGGAAATTGTTGGAGAGAGTTTTTGAAAAGATTTTTAGGAAGCGTTTTTAGAAAGTGGATTATGGGGAGAGGATTTTGGAAAGGAGTTAAAAAAAAGAAGCTTTGAAAAATAGATTTCGGAGGGAGTTTTTGAAAACAACTTTGGAGAGGAGAGTTTTAGGAAAGTATATTGAAAAAGAGATTTTTAGGAAGAGAGATTTTTGAAAAGAGAACTTTTTGGAAAGTATAAAAACATCTCACTTTCCTAAAGCAATTCTAACCCTAAGAGAGCTAGAATCACTTTAGGAAAGCGGTTTTGAAAACAACAAAATTTGCAAATATGGACCATATTGGTCACTTTGAATGTACCACTTTCCTAAAGCAACCCTAGCCATGGAAAAGCTAGAATCACCCTAGGATTGTGATTTTGAAAACATGTTTTGAAAAAGAGATTTTGATGCAATTTTGAAAACAAGTTTGAAAACGAGTTTAAAAACAAATTTTGGAAGATGCAAGATCATGGTATGCACAATGCAATTTTGGGGTCGTGAACATACAAGGTTAAGGCTTCACCACATAATCAAGGGGGCCGGACCCACGTGGTCTCTGGTTAGACTAGAAGAAAGCCCCCGACACGGTGACTTTCCAATAGTCCAATCCTACACATGGACTGGGAATCCCCTTATTTCAAGCATGCAAAGAAAGGGGGGGGGGGGAAAAAGAGATGGGGGATTAAAATAGAGAAAACCCAAGTGGGTTGGAGAGAGAAGAGAGAGGGGGGAAGTGCGAAAATTTAAATGGAGAACCTACCTTATATCTTGTTTATTTTGCGCGCCTTGCTTGTCTTCGATCTTCGGTCTTCGTCTTGATCTTCGTCTTCAATCTTCAAGAGTTGTCTTCAAGCTTTAGATGACAGCTTTTCAAGTCTTTGAAGGAGGGTTGAAGGTTAGTGTCTGAGTGTATGGGGGTGTGTATGAGTGTATATGAGGCTAGGGTTTGGTGTATGGTGGCTAGGGTTTGGAAAACCTAGGGAAGCTAGGGTTTAGGAGGTACTCGAGCTCCGTATATCGAATTATATAATTTTTAGTTTGAGTTTCTAGATCCTTTTCACGTTGGAGGAGACTCTGTATTTATAGAGGTTGGACAACACTGGCACCTGTTGCAGTGGCGCTAGGGCAAAATTGCTCTTGGCGCCACTAGGAGTGGCGCCAAGCCAATTCTTGGCTTGGCGCCACTAGTAGTGGCGCCAGCCAGTTAGGAAACTTTATAAGTCGGCAAGCAACGTATCTTTGACTAGATTTGGGCGCCTTTACTAATGACTACCATGCAATTTTTAGCCTGGCTTCACTATGAGTGACTCCGGAAAGTCCGGGAATGATTTGAAGGAGCCGGGAATGACCCAGAAGGCCGGAAAAGAGCAGGAACACTTAAAATAGTGTCCTGGAGGTATTTGACTTGAGAAATGAGGATAAGATGGGTCGAAAAGGTTGACCGGGCCTTTAGGGGCAAAACGGTCAATCGGACAGGGAAACTGCTGGGACAGACTCGGAGTGTCCCGGACGAAGACTTGGGATTTGGAAACATTATTTAGAATGTTCCCAAAGGTTGCTGGTTTGATACCCAGAGCCGGTGTGGTCGGAAAAGGAGACCGACCCACTAGGGGCAAAACGGTCATTTTGTACTGGTTTGCCGGAACTGATTCGGAATGATTCGGAAAGGTAGAGGAGGATTGAGAATACTATAAGAAATATTCTCGGGAGGTTACCGGTTTGATACACAGAGCCGGTGTGGTCGGAAAAGGTGACCGGCCCACCAGGGGCAAAACGGTCATTTTTCACTGAAGTGGGCTAACAGATACTAGTGTTGACCTGGGTTTTGAGTGTTTCCGCCACTCTGACGGTGGTCGTCGTGACATAGGGGTTTGTTGGCAATTCCCTATGTCGACCTATTTGTGAGTATTTCCGCTACTCTAACGGTTTTGTGAGTAGTTTCGCTACTCGGACCGTCTCGAGGAATAAACTGTCTCGAGAGAGGGATTGGAAAGGGGACTTATCGTCTTCGAAAAGACGTGCTTGGATTGGAACCATCTCGAGGAATAAACTGTCTCGAGAGTGGGATTGGAAAAGGGTCTTACCGTCTTCGAAAAGACGTGCCTGGATTGGAACCGTCTTGAGGAATAAACTGTCCCGAGAAAGGGATTGGAAATGGGTCTTACCGTCTTCGAAAAGACGTGCCTGGATTGGAACCGTCTCGAGGAATAAACTGTCTCGAGAAAGGGATTGGAAAGGGGTCTTATCGTCTTCGAAAAGACATGCCTGGATTGGAACCGTCTGGAGGAATAAACTGTCCCGAGAAAGGGATTGGAAAGGGGTCTTACCGTCTTCGAAAAGTCGTGCCTAGATTGGAACCATCTCGAGGAATAAATTGTCGAGAGAGAGGGATTGGAAAAGGGTCTTACCGTCTTTGAAAAGACGTGCCTGGATTGGAACCGTCTCGAGGAATAAACTGTCCCGAGAGAGGGATTGGAAAGAAAAGGATAATGCCCCTAAGGGCATTTTGGTCATTTTGCCTTTACTTGGGCTTGGTGGGCTTGCGAAGCGATGGGCAGACGGGATTTGGACTTAGAAAATCGATTTCGATTGAAATACGCCCACAATGACTTGAAAACAAGTCTGGACGGAGTGTAGACTACCGAGCGGTAAAAAATGGGGTGCTTACAGCTTCGAGTTAGGACCCACTGCCTTGGATTGGCCATCACCACAGGGCTTTCCTTTGTTGGTCGACGGATCACCTTACAGCCAATCAGCAGGAACGAGGCTTGTATTCTGCTGGACTTGCCCCCTCCCGAGCGTTTCGCTTTCCTAGCTCAGCTGGGATGACCGTACCTTTGCTATTGAGCCCTCCCCTGCTCAGCGCGATATCATGAGGCGGCGACTTGTTCTGTATATCATCTTCAATTGCTTTTGCAACAACAACAAGTCGCTTGTGCCTTTTCAGTTAGTGAGCATAGTAGCTAATCTTGGGGCTTTATCTAAGCTGGATTAGGGGTCCTTCTCCTTCAGCTGCTTCCTTCGATCGATGCGAGTCTGGACTTTTTCCCGTTGGGGCAGCATGACTAGTTTTTGGCCCTTTCTTATCAGGTGGAGCTATGAGTATCTGCCTGTTTGTCACCCCGCAATTGTTGAGGACGACCTTTATCCTCGTGCTTTAAGGTGGGCTCATGACCGGGTGGCCCAGCGATCAGAGATTACTGACTTTATGACGTTACGGGCGAACTTGGAGTTGATTGAGGTGAGAGACGTGACTTGGCGGCCCTTCATTTGATCAGTTCATTATAAGATAGTGCGGTACTTAGTTCCGCTGTCCCGGTCGAGGGTTGCTTTTCTCAGTGACGATATTTGGGAGTCCTATCTAGGAGAGCGACACTGACGACAGTTTCATAAGGGGTTCCAATCAGCAGGAGCTCCGCTGGAGTATATGTTTAGAGCCTTGGTGGCGGGAGTGTCTATCCCCTTTCAGGAGCTGTAGCTGGGTGTCGAGTTCTTACTTCCTCCAGATACAGATTATGATGCACACTTTGGGGCTCATTCTGTCAGTGCTTTCACCCGATTTGAGGTAGTAATCGGCGGATACGCTGTGGGCCAGGAGATGGTTGACTTGTGGCACCGAGCCGGAGGATATGTGGCACCAAGCTGAGTTTTTCTGCTGTGAGGGATCAGAAGGATCGATACCAGACAGAGCGAGATCAGTATCAGGCCGAGGTAGCCTTCCTGATGGCTCAGTTATCTCAGATGGGTGGTGGCGGGGTATGTCGTCTTTTCTCTCATTCTTTCTGCCCTATTGTTGTTTAGTTCTTCTTTCATGTGGCTGATTTCGGTTCTATCTTCCTTGCAAGATGCTGGTGCTTCGAGTAGTTATCCGCCTCCTCCGATACCGGGTTTTGGAGATTTTGATCCAGATGACATTGACTTTGACCTTTGATAGATGCCCCTTGTGGAGACTCTGATCTTCCTTTGCCCCTATTCCTGAGATGTATTTATGTTAGACAGTTTCATTTTGATGGATATTTATGATATTTAGATGCATGGATAGATAAAGACATTTATGATCTTTACAGCTAGACATATGATCAGATGCATGTGATGGATGATGATGTTATGTATCTATTACATGAGTTGATATTGGTAATTTCTATTTTTACATGGAGTTATGTCCTATGCGAAACCAATGCGATTTATTTTTTATTTTTTATTTTATGCATATATTAGAAATACATTAACTAACAGAATGACAAGGGGTGCTATCGAACTCGATATCTTTGCAATGGTAACTCCTTCCTTTTCGGGGGTCTAACCTCTCCTTTGGCTCAACCTTACCTTGATTGGATGATAACACTTCGCACCTTTCTTAACCTTTTGATCGCCTCTGACTCTCTGACTCAGGGTTAGTGTATATGACTATTGGGCTAAAATTCTTAACTCTCGGGGCATTAGCAACAGCTTACCTGACTTTCAGCAGAGCGATAAGCGACCAGTCCTTTCAATACGAGAAGATTTTGCTTTAGGACCATAATGTAGGCTAAGTTATAGGGTTTTCAAAACGATGGGATATGTAGGTTCAAATTCGATGTGGTTTTTAACAGGGTTTAGATCCATACAATCCTTTACTCTCTTTCTCAGTAGGGCTAGCATCCTTCTTTAGCTTCGGCAGCATATCTAGCTCGTTTAGATCAAGCAATCTGTTTTCAATTAGAGTGGACTTTAGTAAGGTTGTAATGTAGGCTTTGGTCTCAAGGTTTTGCAAGAAAGGGTA
This sequence comes from Euryodendron excelsum, assembly GCA_033060915.1. NCBI lineage: Eukaryota > Viridiplantae > Streptophyta > Magnoliopsida > Ericales > Pentaphylacaceae > Euryodendron > Euryodendron excelsum. The sequence goes on along the minus strand of CM065388.1, from coordinate 20,763,812 downwards.
AAGGCTCGAACCTATTATTTCTACTGGGTTTCTTTATAACCTAGGATCACTTTTAAATTTCCTCTTTACTTTTACTATACACTTCTCAGGTTGAAAATGGCTCTTTTCTTTCACCCTTTCTATATGCTTTTTGAGACAAACATGACTCTCTTCTCTTTCGATCTTCTTATTATGCTTTTGAAGATGACTCAATCATGGTTTTTTTCAGGCCTTTCCTTTGAGAGATTTTTTTTTTTTGGGCCTTTTGCCCCTTGGCAACTCTTTTCTTTTGCTTTGTCCTTTTTATCTCTTTTCTTTTTATGAAACAAGTAATTCTACCATCCCTTTTTCCTTTAGACCTTTTCCTTAGTAATTCAAACCTAACCCAACGTGGGTGGTGTTTAGTAGGGTTTTCTGTTTTTCCTTCTATCCCCCTTATCTTTCCCTTCTCCTCCCTTTCTTCCCCTTATTTCATTTTTCCTTAAAAAAAAGATCCCTAGGTTAGGGTTTTCCTGAAAAAAAGATAGATCGCTCAACGGGTTTGGCAAGGGGTTGCTTTTGATTGTATGAGAAATGAAATGAGGGCCTCTCTTCACTTTGAATTAGATTGCTTAATCTATAGAGCTTTCGATACTATCCTAGGATGATAGAGGTGGATACGATTCCTAGAGTTCTCAACTATTGTCTGCCCCAGTGTGGGGAGAATAGTTGTGGATTAGGGTTGGCAAAGAAAATTTTCACTTTCTGCAAGGCACTAGGGGTTAAGCAAAGGGAATATAAGCATTTATTTATTTATTTATTTATTCTTTTATTTATATGTGGGGGAAGTGAAAGATGGCTCCTCTTCATTTTGATAATCCAGTCACACATCGCCTAGCCTTGGAGTCTTGTAAGTGTTGTCTTTTGGTAGTATCCTCACTCATCCAAGAACTCTCTTTTTTCGGAAAGCTGATCGTTGAGGGAGTGGTTAACTCAAGCTATCATCCCTTCAAGTCAAACTGACCCCTAAGATAAACCATGCCCCTTGCGTAGAAAGTAACTACCATTCCCAAGAGAAGATAAGACACCAGCGATGGAATAAAAGACTATCATTTGATTATTATTATCATTTTTTATGGAAAGCATATAGTTCTTAAGCAAAAAAAAAAAAAAATGTAAACATCAATTCAAAGACAGGAAATAAAAGGGATAGAAAGAAAGTGGGTGAGAACACCCTTCTCTTGTATGCTTTTGACGGGGACCCATTTCAGTAAGGCTTTGGGAAATACCCACATCTTCGATGTTCCATTCGCGATCCAAGTCCTCAGCCAAGGTGAGACATGCAAAGGCTTCTTCTAGAACTCCGAACATGGTAACGGTGATGGTGTAGTTAGTAGCTTCATTGATCTCCTTCTTGTTCTTTGTAACAGGTCCTTCTATAAATAGGGTGGCCAGTTCACCTCCTTCTAACTCGAACGGTTCTGTTTGTGCTCTTGGCTTCTCTACCCCCCAGCTTATTTCTTCATAGTTGTACTCAGTTGCGAGCCAAGGGTTCTCTAGTAAGTGACGTTCCGCCGCGGCATACTTTGAATGTAGAAACATAGCGCCCCCCATCCATCAACAGCCATGTTTTTAGCAGGCTCTTCTTTCAGAAACACTGGCTCCTCAACTGGCCAATCAGAAGCATCAGACACCTAATGAGGGTTATAAAGATAGATCGGGTATAATGGGAAGTCTTCCTCTAAGTCATCTTCTTCATCGGTCTCCCAATCGTCCTCATAATCTTCGGCCTCGAGCTCGTCAAACTCTCCATTGCCTTCCATTTCTACTGGTATCATGTTGATGGTGTGATCCAGCAGAGGGTTAGTGGTCACATTGGGGGTCGGAGCAGGTTTTACCGGTTGCAGATCAATGGCCTTATTGTCGATCAAGTCTTGGATTTTGAGCTTGAGAGCGAAGCAACTTTCAGTGTTGTGCCCTTGCCCACCCGAATGGTATTCACATGTAAGGGTGGCATTAAAGGTTGGGGGTAGAGGGCTTGGCAAAGGACGAGTAGGTATGGGCTTCAAGATGTTGTTCTTTAGAAGGCTATGGCAAGCCTCGGTTTGGGTGCAGGCTAAGGTATCAAAGGTATGGGTGCGTCGGGCAGCTCTATTGAAGTTAGGTCGTGCCCCAGCAGGGCTGTAGTCAGAGGTTAGAGTAGGCATGGTTAAAGTGGGTAAGGGCAGGACATAAGGTGATTGTGGTGGTTGTCAGTATTGGGGTAATTGGCCAGGCAGGATAGTATATTGGGGGGATTGGCCAAGAAGGATGGCAGAAACCTCACTTTCCTTCTTGATTGTGCCCCTTGTAGTAGCCACCTTCTTGGCTATGTTGGCAGTGTCTCTCCAGTCCTGGCATAAGGGTCCGTAATCCTCCCTATCTTGAGACCGTTTTCTATCATCTCCCCTTGTATGATGAGTTCGGAGAAGCTTTTCCCTACACTTGTGTAGAGCTTCTCATAGTATATACCTTGAAAAGTGTGCACAAACAGTTGTACACACTCCTTTTCTTCTAGCGGGAGGTTGACTTGTGTAGCGGCCTCCCTCCATCTTAGGGCATATCCTTTAAAGCTTTCCTTTTCACCCTTACTCATCGTCATCAGGGACCATCGATCGGAAGTGAGGTCGATGTTGTGACGGTATTGGGCTTTGAACGCATTGACCAGTCGATCCAAGTTGTGATCTTCCTTAGGTCTAGACGGGCGAACCATTGTGGAGCAGACCCAGTGAGGCTATGTTGGAATAGCTACGTGAGGAGTTTCGAGTTGTTGTTGTGACCACTTAGTGCTCCAGCATAGAAACGAAGATGAGCGACGGGGTTGCCAGTGCCGTCATATTTCTGAAAGTCAGGCATTTTGAACCTAGCAGGTCTCGGGTGCTCAAGAAAGAAACATAACTCATCATAGGTGTCGCGCCCAGATTTTTCACACTCAAGGAATACACACACAAGCAGGAAAAATGATGTACTCTCTCGTTAGAACTCACCCTCCTAGAAGAATGAGTGCGACTAGGTTTGAATTGAAAAATTGATTTGAATAAAGGGCTTTTAGAAAAGATTTGGAGTCGCCACCTAACTTGATTAAGGTGAGTTAGGTCACCTAAAAAAACTAAGCATAATCCGAAAACTACACTTAGGGTTTTGGAAAACGATTTTGAAAATATCTCCTCAAGAAAGGGTTTTTAGGAAAACTGGTTGTTTGGCAACCTTTAGAAAACATTTAGCCCTTTTTTTGAAAATAACTCCATTTTTGGTCTTTGAAATCAGTGATCCTAGGTTCGGAGGTTGGTTACGTATAGGGAAGACGCACTAAGCCATCACCCTACCCCGTCCTTTCGGTACCTACATGTTTATTTACCCTAGATTCACCTCTAAGAGTCTTTAACTAACAAATGTTCAATCCCATCTACTTTGAAAAAGAATGTTTGAAAAGAAGCTAACATGATGCATGATATACAAGTGCAAGATAAGAGAAGTTGGAAAACAGATTTGGAAATAAATTTGAAAAGAATAATTTGATTTGATTTTAGAAGAAAGATTTGAAAGGACATATTTGAAATTGGAAATTTTTAGAATTTGAAAATTGAGATTTGAAAATAGATTTTTGGAATTAAAAATTGAAAATAGAACATAGAATTGGAAACTTGGAGAAGATTTTTGAATTGGAGATTTGAAAGAAGTTGTGGAAATAGAAATTGAAAGATGTTGTGGAATTTGGGATTTGAAAAATGTGGAGATAGAAATTTGAAAAATGTTGTGACGGCACTCATGAGGGTTGCCTACGTATCCTTTTGGAGGAATCAGGTCAGCCGTAGTTCGGACAAGAGTCCAATTGAAAATAGAAGAGTTGATTTGAAGAAGGAGATTGAATTGGAAGATTGAGAGATTGAACTTTGATTGGAAGATTTGATTTTGGAAAGACTTGGTTTTAGGAAACCTAGACTTAGGAAAGAGAGAATTTAGAAAGGACTTGAGATTAAGAAAGATTGGACTCGAATGTTGGACTTGGAAGATTTAGGAAAGGATTGGATTTAGGAAAGATTCGAATTAGGAAAGGTCCGATTTAGGAAAGTTTTGAAATTAGGAAAATTTCGTTTTAGGAAAGGTTCGAAAAAAGAAAGTTTCATTTTAGAAAAGTTTTGAAATAGGAAAATGTTGAATTTTAGAAATGTTTTGAACTAGGAAAAATTTAGTTTAAGAAAGGTCTAGAATTTGGAAAGTTTCAAGTTAAGAAAGTTTTGAATTTAGAAAGCTTAGAATTTTAGAAAGATTTTAAATTAGGAAAGATTTAGAAAAGGTTTGAATTAAGAAAGTTTCAACTTAAGAAAGTTTTGAATTAAGAAAGATTTGAAATTTAGAGAGTTTAGGATTTAGAAAGTTTTAGAGTTTTAGAAGATCTTGAGATTAAGAAAGGTTTAAGTTTTGGAAAGATTTGAAAACTTAGGTTTAGAGAGTTATGATTTGGAAAGGGGTAGAATTAGGAAAGATGTGGAAGTTTAATGTTTAAGGACAGATTTGAAAGTTTTAGGAAACTTAAGATTTAGGAAGGTAGAAGATTAAGAAGGATTCGAATTAGGAAAGATTTGGATTTTGAAATTTAAAGAAAGATTTAAAGTTTAGGTTTAGGAAACTCATGGTTTAGGAAGGTAGGAAATTAGGAAAGAGGTGAATTAGGAAAGATTTAGATTAGGAAGGGTTAAGATTCCTATTTCCTAAAACAAGGGATTGGATTTTGGTTTTAAAAAGAAGGTTTGATTTTGTTTCCAAAAACGAAGGATTGGATCTAGTTTCCTAAACGGGAGGATTGGATTTGGTTTACTAAAGGAAAGATGGGATTTGGTTTCCTAAAGGGAAGATAGGATTTGACAAGGATTTGGAAAGGAAAGTTTTAGAAACCCTATATTTGGAAGACTATAGTTTCGACGTAGAAAATAGGTTTTGGAAGTGTGTATAGTTTGGATATGAAAACAAGAGGTTTTGGAAACTTAGGTTTTAAGGCAAGTTTGAAAACCATGTTTTTGGAAAGAAAATTAGCGTTTCCTAGTGGCTAGCTCTAGGGCTTGACTTGGGCTCTAAGGAAAGAGTTTTTGGAAAGTGCGTTTTTGGAAACGAAGGTTTTCAAAAGAGAATCCTAGGGAGGAGTTTTTGGAAAGTGTGTTTTTGGAAGCGACGATTTTAGAAGGAAAATCCTAGAGGGGAGTTTCCAGAAGGAAGATTTTGGAAAGAGAGTTTTTAGAAAGATTTTTAGAGAGAGTTTTTCTAATAAAGAGACCTAGGGAACGTTTTTGGAAAGTGGACTTTGAAGAGAGCGTTTCGGAAAGGAATTGAAAAAGGGAGTTTTAAAAAATAGATTTTGGGAGGGAGTTTTTGAAAACAACTTTGGAAAGGAGAGTTTTACGAAAGTATGTTGAAAAAGAGATTTTTAGGAAGAGATTAGAAAAGAGAGTTTTTTAGAAAGTATAAAAACGTCTCACTTTCCTAAAGCGATTCTAGCCATAAGAGGGCTAGAACCACTTTAAGAAAGTGGTTTTGAAAACAACAAGGGTTGAAAATATGGACCATGTTGGTCACTTTGAATGTAACACTTTCCAAAAGTAACCCTAGCCATGGAAAAGCTAGAATCACCCCAGGATTGTGATTTTGAAAACAAGTTTTGAAAAACAGGATTTTGATGCAATTTTTTGAAAACAAGTTTGAAAACGATTTTGAAAACAACTTTGAAAACGACTTTTGGAAGATGCAAGATCATGATATGCACAATGCAATTTTGGGGTCGTGAATATACAAGGCTAAGGCTTCACCACGTAATCAAGGGGGCCAAACCCACGTGGTCTCCGGTTAGCCTAAAGGAAAGCCCCCGACACGGTGACCCTCCAATAGTCTAATCCTACACATGGACCGGGAGTCCCCTTGTTTCAAGCATGCAAAGAAAGGGGGGGGGGGGGGGGGGGGGGGAAAGAGATGGGGGATTAAAATAGAGAAAACCCAAGTGGGTTAGGAGAGAGAAGAGAGAGGGGGGAAGTGCGAAAATTTAAATAGAAAGCCTACCGTATGTCTTCTTTATTTTGCGCGCCTTGCTTGTTTTCGATTTTCATCTTGATCTTCGTCTTCAATCTTCAAGGGTTGTCTTCAATCTTCAAACTTCAAATTGTAGCTCCTCAAGTCTTCAAAGGAGGATTGAAGGCTAGTGTATGAGTGTATGGGAGTATGTATGAGTGTATAGGAGGCTAGGGTTTAGTGTATGGTGGCTAGGGTTTGGAAAACCTAGGGAAGCTAGGGTTTAGGGAGTGCACGAGCTCTGTATATCGAATATTAATGTTTTTAGACTGAGTTTGCGGATCCCCTTCACGTTGGAGGAGACTCTGTATTTATAGAGATTGGAATACACTAGTGCCTGTTGTAGTGGGGCCAGACCAAATATTACATTGGCGTCAGTGGCGCCAGCCATTTAGGAAATGTTTAAGGTTGGCAAACAACGTATCTTTGACTAGATTTAGGCACCTGTACTAGTGACTACCACGCAATTTTATCTTGGCTTCACTAGGAATGACTCCGGAAAGTCTGGGATTGATTTGAAGAGGCGAGGAATGACCCAGGGAGCCGAAAAAGGGCAGGAACACTTAAAATGGTGTCCCAGATGTATTTGACTTGAAAAATGAGGGTAGGATGTGTCGGAAGGGTTGACCGGGCCTTTAGGGGCAAAACAGTCATTCGGATCGGGCAGCTGCCTGGACGGACTCAGACTATTCTGGAAGAAGACTTAAGATTTGAAAACATTATTCAAAATGTTCCCAAAGGTTGCCGGTTTGATACCCAGAGCCGGTGTGGTCGGAAAAGGTGACCGGCCAACCAAGGGCAAAACGGTCATTTCGCACCGGCTTTGTTGGAACTGACTCGGAATGATCCGGAAAGGTAGAGGAAGGTTGAGAATGCTATAAAAAGCATTCTCAAGAGGTTACTAGTTTGATACCCAGAGCCGGTGTGGTCGAAAAAGGTGACCGGCCCACTAGGGGCAAAACGGTCATTTCACACCGGGTTTGCCGGAACTGACTCGGAATGGTCCGAAAAGGTAGAGGAAGGTTGAGAATACTATAAAAAGTAATCTCAGAAGGTTACTGGTTTGATACCCAGAGCCGATGTGGTTCTCGGGGCGTTCGGATGCCTAGGGGCAAACTGGTCATCTTGACCGGAAAGTCTCAAAAAAGGCCCAAGGGGCAGTTTGGTCATTTTTCATTGAAGTGGATAGCAGGCACCGGTGTTGACCTGGGTTTTGAGTGTTTCCGTCACTCTGATGGCGGTTGTCATGACATATGGGTTTGTTGGCAATTCCCTATATCGACCAGTTTGCAAGTATTTTCGCTACTCTAACGGTTGCGATGTTTGCGAGTATTTCCGCTACTCGGACCGTCTCGAGGAATAAACTGTCTCGAGAGAGGGATTGGAAAGGGGACTTATCATCTTCGGAAAGACGTGCCTGATTTGGGACCGTCTCGAGGAATAAACTATCTTGAGAAAGGGATTGGAAAGGGGACTTACTATCTTCGAAAAGACGTGCTTGATTTAGAACCGTCTCGAGGAATAAACTGTCTCAAGAGAGGGATTGGAAAGGGGACTTACCCTCTTTGGAAAGACGTGCCTGATTTGGAACCATCTCGAGGAATAAACTATGTCGAGAGAGGGATTTGAAAAGGGGACTTATCGTCTTCGAAAAGACGTGCCTGATTTGGAACCGTCTCGAGGAATAAACTATCTCCAGAGAGAGATTAGAAAGGGGACTTACCGTCTTTGGAAAGACGTGCCTAATTTGGAATAGATTTTTCGTCTCGAGGAATTAACTGTCTCGAGAGAGGGATTGGAATTGGAAAGGACAATGCCCCTAAGGGTATTTTGGTCATTTTGCCTCTATTTGGGCCTGGCGGGCCCACAAAGCGATGAACAGATGGGATTTAGACTTAGAAAGTTGGTTTCGATTGGAATATGCCCACAATGACTTGAACAGAAGTTTGGACGGAGTGTAGACTGCCGAGCGGTCAAAAATGGGGTGCTTACAATAGGTAGTGAACCCGTAAGTGTTGTGGCCATGGAGACTTCGCAGCGAATCCTCTAGCCCTTGGATTTTCAGACTAGGATGGTCTAGGGGGGCCTTCTTTACGACAGGTGAATGTAATATGGTCTCCTCCTTTTCAGCGCTGATCCCTTTGGCATCTTCCTTAGTCCTCCCAACATTGTCAGATTGAAGCACGATCCTTGGATTAGCGGGTTCAGGGTCCTTAGACGAAGTCATAGATGATGATGGGACTGCAGCAGCATCCTTCATAGCCATAGTTTGAATGAGTTTGAGCATCTCATCCATCTTGGTCCTCATTTCGTTGACCTTTTCCCGAGACACTTGAAATGATTCTTCAAGGTTAGCCGCCATCAGTGATGCTCTTTGCTGGGTGATAATGGGATCCTTAGGTGGATGTTGCCCCTTCTTGGGAGCAATATTGACTCAGTGTAAGGTGACCTCTACAAATAAAAAGGAAGAAAGAAAAAGACAAAAACACAAATCGCAAATCAGTTTTTGGTTTTTAGAGAGTTCTATGCAATGCATGTCCTAAGGTGCCCCTCTTTAGGAGGAAAACTAATCATGATGTATTGGCCCACTTTTGGAGATAGGGGTTTATGCCCCTGTATGCAGATACTTTACCATCATATGAGGAGTTTTATCTATTCACATGTTCATTCAACCATATATTCATCCATTCATGTGCTCGAGGAAAATAAAGAAATACCTTTTAACTTTGGGTTTACGATACAAAAGAATTGAAATACATTTTAATAGGGTGAGGAAAAATTTTTCTTTGGGATTTCTGCCTATCTAGTTTTACATAAGAAGTCCTAAACTACTCTTGAGTCTTCGGATTGGCCTTCCTTGGATTTGATGTCGAGGAGGTCACTGAGAGACCTTATTGATTGATTGCCTCTTATCTTTACGGCAATCCCATCTCCGTGAGCATAGAGGGATTGGGGCCCCTCTTATGGAATGAATTGATGTGCATGCCATGAGTCCTTAGGGTTACATAGGAACCCTTAGGGTTTGGATAGGTTCAATGTACGGGAGAGTGAACTAGGTGTCACTCTCTTTGGGTTGATCATATGCATGAGAATGCAGTGACTTGAGTTACTTAGAACTCTTGTCTTGACATGGAATATGGAATACATGAAAATGGATGCATAAAGTATAAGGAAAGAGAATACAGTTGAAGTACATATGCATGTATGAGTAGTTAAACAAACATTATAATAGTAAGAATAGAGTCATTATAATAACATGAATAGACAAGTATAAATGAAAAGTAAGAGCAGTCGCCCTTTCCTTCATAGTTTTGAAAACGGTGCGTGTGTCTTAAATTCGGCAGAGGTTCGACTCTGTAAGGTTTCTATATAAGCATGAGGTTGAGGGTTGACTAATGCGTCCTAAAAAGGCTCGGTCCCCAAATCTTCAGACCTAGGCCCACTCCTCGATGTGGTGCCATGATCGGTTGGTGATCCGAGCGGGGAGCCATCAAGAGGCCGTATGCGAAGAAACTAACACAGCATCTTGCCCACAACCAATATACTGTTCCCCTTTTCTAACTAGAAAGGTTATATCAGGGTAAAAATGCAAGTATGCAGAATGCAAGTGCACGTGCAGTATGTGTGTGATTTTTAAAAGCGGAGGAAAGGGCCCAACAACTCCCATCCATCTAGTTCATCACATTCATGCATAGCAGTTAATAAAATTTAAACAAAAAGCACACCTATAAAACAAAGATGCAAGAGTTAGTATGTGGATGACAAATTTAATACAAGATAATATGAATAAATGCATGTTTTTTTTTTAAAACAATTTTGAAAATTGGAAGTGGATAGAAGTGGACAAGTTAATCGAAGACTCTACATAGGTGAAGGGTAAAGAAACATGACTATGACCTAACCCTCTAAGTGTCTCCAGTAGAGTCGCCAGCTATCGCGCCTAGATTTTTCGCACTCGAGGAATACACACACAAGCGAAAAAAACAATGTACTCTCTCGTTAGAACTCATCATCCTAGAAGAATGAGTGCGACTAGGTTTGAATTGAAAATTAATTTGAATAAAGGGCTTTTAGAAAACAATTCGGAGTCGCCACCTGTTGATTAAGGTGAGTTAAGTCACCTAAAAACTAAGTATAATTCGAGGATCACACTTAGGATTTTTGAAAACGATTTTAAAAATACTACCTCAAGAGAGGGTTTTTAAGAAAACAGGTTATTTAGCAACCTTTAGAAAACATTTAAGCCATTTTTTGAAAATAAACTCAATTTTGGTCTTTCGAAAACAGTTATCTAGGTTCGGAGGTTGGTTACGTGCAAGGAAGACGCACTAAGCCATCACCCTACCCCGCCCTTGCGGTACCTACATATCTATTCACCTTAGATTCACCTATGAGAGTCTTCAACTAACAAATGTCCAATCCTATCCACTTTAGAAAATAATTTTGAAAAAAATGATGCATGATATGTAAATGCAAGAAAAAGAGAGTTGGAAAATAGATTTGGAAAAGAAGAATTGAAGTTTGAAATTGGAAAGAAAGTTTAGAAATTGAAATTGAGGATTGAAAATAGATTTTTAGAATTGGAAGTTGGAAAGAGATCATGGAATTAGAAACTTGAAGAAGATTGTAGAATTAGAGATTTGAAAGAAGTTATGACCGTACCCATGAGGGTTGCCTACGTATCCTTTCTAAAGAATCAGGTCAGTAGTAGTTCGGACAAGAGTCCGATAGAAAATAGAAGATTTTGATTGGAAAAGGAGATTTTTATTTGAATTTAGAATAGAAAATTGGAAATTGGAATTTTAGAATTGAAAAGATTGGACTTTGATTTGGAAATATAGAACTTGGAAGAAGGACTTGAATTTGTTTTGGAAGGATTGAGGTTTAGGAAACCTAGACTTAGGAAATATAAGATTTAGGAAAGACCTAAGATTAAGAAAGATTTGACTCGAATGTTGGATTTGGAAGATTAGGGAAAGATTGGATTTAGGAAATACTCGGATTAGGAAAGGTTCCGTTTTAGGAAAGTTTCGTTTTAAGATAGTTTCATTTTAGGAAAGTTTTCAAAATAGGAAAGTTTCAATTTAGGAAAGTTTCGATTTAGGAAGGTTTTGAAATAGGAAAGATTTCGTTTTAAGAAAATTTTGAAATTGGAAAGTTTTGAATTTGGAATGTTTTGAAATAGGAAAGTTTTGAGAGTTGGAAAGTTTAGAATTTAGAAAGTGTTTGAGTTTTTGAAATTCTTGAAGTTAGGAAATGTTTGAGTTTAAGAAAGATTTGAAAACTTAGATTTGGAAAGTTAAGATTTGGAAAGGTGTGGAACTAGGAAAGGGTTGAATTAGGAAAGATTTGGAAGCTTAAAGTTTAAGGAAAGATTTAAAAGTTAAAGTTTAAGAAACTTATGGTTTAGGAAGGTAGGAGATGAGGAAGGATTTGAATTAGGAAATGTTTAGACTAGGAAGGATTGAGATTCCTATTTCCTAAAACAAGGGATTGGATTTTGTTTCTAAAAGAGAGGGTTTGATTTTGTTTCTAGAAACGGAGGATAGGATCTAGTTTCCTAAATGAGAGATTGAATTTGGTTTCCTAAAGGGAAGATTGGATTTGATTTCCTAAAGGGAGGATTTGGAAGGAGAAGTTTTAGAAACCCTAGATTTGGAAGACTATAGTTTTGATGTAGAAAATAGGTTTTGGAAATATATATAATTTTGATGTAGAAAACAAGAGGTTTTGAAAACCTAGGTTTTGAGGCCAAAATAAGGGATTGAAAATCATGTTTTTGGGAAAGAAAATTAGGGTTTCCTAATTGTTGGCTCTAAGGTTTAACTTGGACAACAAGAAAAAGGATTTCTGGAAAGTGAGTTTTTTAGAAAGGGAGATTTTGGAAAGAAATCCCTCACAGGAGTTTTTAGAAAGTGAATTTGAAAAGAGAGTTTTTGGAAGGGGATTTTTGGAAGGAGATTGATTGTTGGAAAGAGTTTTTAGGAAAGAGATTTAGGGAGCGTTTTTAGAAAGTGAATTTTGAGGAGAGTGTTTTGGAAAGGAGTTTGAAAAGAGTTTTTGAGAAATAGATTTTTGGAGGGAGTTTTTTTGAAAATAATTTGGGAAAGGAATTTAAAGAGAGCTTATGGAAAGCATGTAAAATATCTCACTTTCCTAAAGCAATTCTAACCATAAGAAGATTAGAACCACTTTAAGATAGTGGTTTTGAAAACAACGAGGATTTGAAAACATGGATCGTATTGGTTACTTTAAATATAACACTTTCGTAAAGCAACCCTAACCATGAAAAGACTAGAATCACCCTAGGGTTGTGATTTTGAAATCGAGTTTTAAAAAAGAAGATTTTGATGCAAGTTTGAAAACGATGTTAATGCAAGTTTTGAAAACAAGTTTTAGAAGAATGCAAGATCATGATATGCACAATGCAAATTGGGGTCGTGAACATATAAGGTTAAAGGCTTCGCCACATAATCAAAGGGGCCGAACCCACATGGTCTCCGGTTAGACTAAAAGAAAGCCCCCAACATAGTGACCCTCTAATAGCCTAATCCTACACATGGACCGGGAAGTCCCTTGTTTCAAGCATATAAGAAAAAGGGGGGGGGGGGGGGGGGGAAGAAGATGGGAGATTAAAATAGAAGAAAACCTAAGTGGGTTCAGAGAAAGAAGAGAGGGGGGAAGATGCGTAAACGTAAATAGGAAGCCTACCTTGTATTTTTTTTATTTTGCTTTGCTTCGGTCTTCGCTTCAATCTTCAAGGGCTTGTCTTGATCTTCAAAGCTTCGTAGTTGCAACAATCCAAGTCTTCAATGGAGGGTTTGAGGCTAGTATACGAGTATATGAGAGTGTGTTCGAGTGTATGAGAGTGTATAGGAGTGTATAGGAGGCTAGGGTTTGGAAAACCTAAAGAAGCTAGGGTTTAGGGAGGCTACGAGCTTTGTATATCAAAGAATAGGATTTTTAGACTGAGTTTGCAGACCTCTTTCACGCTAGAGAAGGCTCTGTATTTATAGAGAGAAGAATGACCTAGCGCCTATTGCAGTGGTGCTAGGCCAAAAATCCTTCTGGCGCCACTCGGCCAAATATTGGCTAGTAGTGGCGCTAGCTAGTTAGGAAAGTTTTAAGGTCAGCAAACAACGTATCTTGAGAAGATTTGGGCGCCTGTACTAGTGACTACCATGCAATTTTTAGCCTAGCTTCACTAGGAGTGACTTCGGAAGGTCCGGGAAGCATTTAAGGGACCGGGAATGGCCTGAAAAGCTGAAAAGGGACAGGAACCCTCAGAACAAGGTCCCAGAGGTATTTGACCTAAAAAAGGATGACAAGAATTGTCGGAAAGGTCGACCGGGCCATTTGGGGCAAAACTGTCAACTAGGCCGGAAAGCTGCCAGGACAGACTCGAAATGTCTCGAAAGAAGACTCGAGGTTTGGGAACATTATTTAGAACGTTCCCAAAGGTTACCGGTTTGATACCTAAAGCCGGTGTGGTCGGAAAAGGCGACCGGCCCACCAGGGGCAAAACAATTATTTTGCACCAGGTTTGCCGGAATTGACTCGGAATGATCCGGAAAGACAACGAAAGGTCAGTAACACTATTAGAAGCATTCCTGAGAGGTTACTGGTTTGATACCTAGAGCCGGTGTGGTTCCTGGGGCGTTCGGATGCCTAGGGGTGAAATGGTCATCTTGACCAAAATGTCTCGGAATTGGCCCGAAACTGACTAGAAAGCACCTGATCACGCCATATTATTTTTAAGACAGTCTTGGAAGGTGGACTTACTGTTCTGAGGACTTAGGTATTTTCACAAGAAACGTGTCGAAAATGGCCCTAGGGGCAGTTTGGTCATTTTTCACCAAAGTGGGCTAGCAGGCACCGGTGTTGACCTGGGATTTGAGTGTTTCTGCCACTCTGACGGCGATCCCGTGATACTGGGGTTTGTTGGCAATTCCTTATATTGACCTATTTGCGAGTACTTTCGCTACTCTAACGGTTGCGATGTTTGCAAGTACTTCCGCTACTCTGACGGTTCGCGATCATTCCCGAGACTGCTTGATCTCGGGAAGCCGCTAAAGGGGACTTTTCTACATTGGCGGGCTAGCAGGCGCCAAAGGTGAACCGTTCGACCATCTAAGGGACTTGGGGTCTTGTCCCGGTCGACAAGTTTGGAGGGACTTACCGTTTCGAAGAGACTTTATTCGGAAAACGTGTCGGGTAGTGTAAGCACCCCATTTTTGACCGCTCAGCAGTCTACACTCCGTCCAGACTTGTTTTCAAGTCATTATGGACATATTCCAATCGAATCCAATCCTCTAGTCCAAATTCCATCTTTCCATCGCTTCGCGGGCCTGTCAGGCCCAAATAGAGGCAAAATGACCAAAATGCCCTTAGGGGCATTGTCCTTTCTTATTCCAATTCCAATCCCTCTCTCGAGACAATTTATTCCTCGAGACGGTTCGAGTAGCAAAACTACTCACAAAACCGTCAGAGTGGCGGAAACACTCACCAAACCGTCAGAGTGGCGGAAACACTCACACAGTTAGAGTGGTGGAAACACTCAAAACCCAGGCACGTCTCTTTGGAGTCGGTAAGACCCCTTTCCAATCCCTCTCTCGAGACAGTTTATTTTTCGAGACGGTCCGAGTAGCAAAACTACTCACAAAACCGTTAGAGTAGCGGAAATACTCACAAAATCGTTAGAGTAGCGGAAATACTCATAGACCCGTTAGAGTAGCGGAAATAGTCACAGAGCCGTCCGAGTAGCGGAAATACTCACAGAACCGTTAGAGTAGCGGAAGTACTCACGGAGCCGTCCGAGTAGCGAAAATACTCAATCGTTAGAGTAGCGGAAATACTCACAGAACCGTTAGAGTAGCGGAAGTACTCACAGAACCGTTAGAGTAGCGGAAATACTCTCAAATCGTCAACCCCGTCCGAGTAGCGGAAATACTCAACCCCGTCCGGGTAGCGGAAATACTCAACCCCGTCCGAGTGGTGGAAACACTCAAAACCTAGGTCAATACCCATGTTTGTTAGCTCACTTCGGTAAAAATGACCAAATTACCCTTTGGACCTTTTCCGGTCAAGATGACCATTTTGCCCCGAGGCATCCGAACGCCCTAGAAACCACACCGGCTCTGGGTGTCAAACCGGTAATGTCCCGAGAATACTTTTTATAGTGTTCTCGACCTTCCTTTACCTTTCCGGACCATTCCGAGTCAGTTCCGGCCAACCCGGTGTAAAATGACCGTTTTGCCCCTGGAGGGCCGGTCTCCTTCTTCAACCACACCGGCTCTAGGTATCAAACCGGTAATGTCCCGAGAATACTTTTTATAGTGTTCTCGACCTTCCTTTACCTTTCTGGACCATTCCGAGTCAGTTCCGGCAAACCCAGTGCAAAATGACCGTTTTGCCCCTGGTGGGCCGGTTTCCATTTCCGACCACGTCGGCTCTGGGTATCAAACCGGCAACCTCTGGGAACATTCTAAATAATGTTTCCAGATCCCAAGTCTTCTTCCGGGACAGTTTGAGTCTGTCCCGGCAGTTTTCCGGTCCGATTGACCGTTTTGCCCCTAAAGGCTCGGTCAACCTTTCCGAGACATCCAATCCTCACTTTTCAAGTCAAATACCTCCAGGACACTATTTTAAGTGTTCCTGCTCCTTTCCGGCCTTCCGGGCCACTCCCGGCTCCTTCAAATTATTTCCGGACTTTCCGGAGTCACTCCTAGTGAAGCCAGGCTAAAGTTTACGTGGTAGTCACTAGTACAGGCGCCCAAATCTAGTTAAAGATACATTGCTTGCCGACCTTAATTGTTTCCTAAATGGCTGGCGCCACTAGTAGTGGCGCCAAGCCAAAAAATGGTCTGGCGCCAGTATAAATTTTGCCCTAACGCCACTGCAACAGGCGCCAGGCTTGTCCAACTTCTATAAATACAGAGACTCGATCAACGTGAAAAGGGTATGCAAACTGAACCTCGAAATCACACAATTCGATATACAGAGCTCGAGCACCTCCAAAAACCCTAGTTTCCTTAAATTCTCCAAATCCTAGCCACTCTACACTAAACCCTAGTCACTATACACAAAACCCTAGCCTCCTATACACTCATACACTTCCCCATACACTCATACAATAGCATTCAACCACTCTCTGAAGACTTGAAGAGCAGCCCTCCAAAGCTTGAAGACAACCCTTGAAGACTGAAGGGTGAACATCAAGACCAAAGACCGAAGACCGAAGACTGCACAACGCGAAAAATAAACAAGAAACAAGGTAGGCTCCCTATTTAATTTTCTGCACTTTCCCCCTCTCTCTTCTCTCTCCAACCCACTTGGGTTTTCTCTATTTTAATCCCCCATCTCTTTCCCCCCCTTTCTTTGCATGCTTGAAACAAGGGAATTCCCGGTTCATGTGTAGGATTGGACTATGGGAGAGTCACCGTGTCGGGGGCTTTCTTCTAGTCTAACCAAAGACCACGTGGGTCCGGCCCCCTTGATTATGTGGTGAAGCCTTGACCTTGTATGTTCACGACCCCAAATTGCATTGTGCATATCATAGTCTTGTATCTTCCAAAATTCGTTTTCAAAAAGTTATTTTCAAAAATCGTTTTCAAACTTGTTTTCAAAATTACATCAAAAGCGCTTTTTCAAAAACATGTTTTCAAAACCATAATTCTAGGGTGATTCTAGCCTTTCCATGGCTAGGGTTGCTTTAGGAAAGTGTTATATTAAAAGTGGCCTTTTGGTCTATATTTTCAAACCTTGTTTTCAAAACCACTTTCTTAAAGTGGTTCTAGCCTTCTTATGGTTAGAATTGCTTTAGGAAAGTGAGATGTTTTTACACCTTCTAAAAACTCTTTCTTCAAAAATCTCTTCCTAAAAATATCTTTTTCAACATACTTTCCTAAAACTCCCCTCTTCAAAATTGATTTCAAAAACTCCCTTTCAAAATCTCTTTTTCAAAACTCTCTTTTTCAACTCCTTTCCAAAACTTTCTTTCCTCAAAATTCACTTTCTAAAAACACTCCCTAAAAATCTTTCTAAAAACTCTCCTCCCGGAATCTTCCTTCTAGAAATTCCCCTATAGGATTTTCTTTCTAAACTCTACGTTTCCAAAAACATGCTTTCCAAAAAAAACTCCTCCCTAGGATTCCCTTCTAGAAAACCTTCGTTTCCAAAAACGCGTTTTCCAAAAAAACTCTTTCTTTAGAGCCCAAACCAAACCCTAGAACCCACAATTAGGAAACCCTAGTTTTCTTTCCAAAAACACGATTTTCAAACTTTGCCCTAAACCTAGGTTTCCAAAACCTCTAGTTTTCACATCCAAACTATACAAGTTTCCAAAACCTCTTTTCTACGTCAAAACAACAATTTTCCAAATATAGGGTTTCTAGAATCTCCTTTCCGAATCCTAGCCAAATCCTATCTTCCCTTTAGGAAACCAAATCAAATCTCCCTTGTTTAGGAAACTAGATCCCATCCTCTGTTTTTGGAAACAAAATCAAATCTTTTCTTTTAGAAACCAAATCCAATCCCTTCCAATTCCAAACATTTCCTAATTCAATTCTTTCCTATACCATAAGTTTCCTAAACCTAAACTTAAAACATTTCCTTAAGTTTCAAAATCCAACTCTTTCCTAATTCGAATCCTTCCTAAACTTCCACTTTCTTAAACCTTAAGTTTCTAAAAACTTGAACATATAAATCTTTCCTAAACTTTAAAACTCAACTTTCAAATCTTTCTTAGTTCAACCCTTTCCTAATTCTACCCTTTTCCAAAATCTTTTTCAAATCTAAGTTTTCAAACCTTTCCTAAACTCAAGCCTTTCCTAATTTCAAGATTTTCTAAAACTCTAAAACTTTCTAAATCCTAAACTTTCTAAATTTCAAATCTTTCTAAAATTCTAAACTTCCTAAATTCAAAACTTTCTAAATTCTAAACTCTCTTAAACTTCAAATCTTTCCAAATCTAAGACTTTTCTAAATTCAAAACTTTCTTAGTTTAAGACTTTCTTAAGTTGAAACTTTCTTAATTCAAACATTTCCTAAACTAAAAACTTTCCTTTTTCAAACTTTTCCAATTTTCAAAACCTTCCGATTTTCAAAACTTTCCTAATTTGGGAACTTTCCTAATCTGAAAACCTTTCCTTTTTCGAAAACTTTCTAAACTCGAAACTTTCCAATTTCAAAACTTTCCTAAACCTAGAACTTTCCTAATTTGGGAACTTTCCTAATCTGAAAACCTTTCCTTTTTCGAAAACTTTCTAAACTTTCCTAACTTTCCTAAATTTCAAACTTTCCAAAAATGAAACTTTCCTAATTCGAAACTTTCCTAAATCGAACATTTCCTAATTCAAACATTTCCTAAATCCAACCTTTCCTAATCTCCTAAACCTTCCAAGTCGAGTCAAGCTTTTCCTAAGTCTAGGTTTCCTAAACCTTCATCTTTCTCTTTTTCAAAACAAGTCCAAATCTATCTTTTCAAATCAAAGTCCAATTTTCTCAATTTCAATTTCCAATCTCCTTTTCTAATTCCAAATCGAATTCAATTTCCAATTCAATCTCCTTCTTCAAATCCACCCTTCTCTTTTCAATCGGACTCCGGTCCGAACTACGACTGACCTGATTCCCCCAAAGGGATACGTAGGCAACCTTCATAGGTGCGGTCACCATACTTTTCAAACTTTCAATTCCACCCTCATGGGTGCGGTTTCCAAAATCTTTCCAAATTTCAAATTCCAATCTATTTTCAAAATTCCAATTTCAAAATTTCTATTTCCAAATTTTCAAACTTTCCAATTTCAATTCTATCTCTTCAAATCTCTTTTCAAATCTATTTTTCAATTCTCTCTTCTTTTGCACTTGCATATCATGTATCATGTTAGTTTTCTTTCAAACATTATTTTTTTTTCAAAGTGAATAGGATTGGCCAATAGTTAATTAAGGACTCTCATAGGTGAATCTAGGGTAGATTGACATGTAGGTACCGAAAGGGCGGGGTAGGGTGATAGCTTAGTGCGTCTTCCCTACACGTAACCAACCTCCGAACCTAGGATCACTGATTTCAAAGACCAAAAGGAGTTATTTTTCAAAAAAGGGTTTTCCAAAGGTTGCCAAACAACCTGTTTTCTAAAAAACCCTCTCTTGAGGAGATATTTTCAAAATCGTTTTTCAAAACCTTAAGTGTAGTTTTCGGATTATGCTTAGTTTTTTAGGTGACCTAACTCACCTTAATCAAGTTAGGTGGCGACTCCGAATCTTTTTCAAAAGCCCTTTATTCAAACCTGTTTTCAATTAAAACCTAGTCGCACTCATTCTTCTAGGAGGGTGAGTTCTAACGAGAGAGTATAACAATTTTCCCGCTTGGGTGAGTATTCCTCGAGTGCGAAAAATCTGGGCGCGAAAGCTGACGACTCCACTGGGGATACTTAGAGGGTTAGGCCGTAGTCATGTTTCTTTACCCTTCACCCATGTGGAGTCTTCAATTAACTTGGTTCAATCCTATTCTCTTTAAATTTTCAAAACTAAATTTTCAAAATTATTTTAAAAAAAACATGCATTTATTCATATTATCTTGTATCATGTTTGTTATTCACATACTAACACTTGCATCTTTGTTTTGTAGGTACACATTTTGTTTAAATTTTATTAACTGCTTTGCATGAATGTGATGTACAGGATGAATGGGAGTTGTTGGGCCCTTTCCTCCACTTTTAAAAAAAATTACACACACACTGCATGTGCACTTGCATTCTGCATATTTGCATACCCTGATATGTCATTTCTAGTTAGAAAGGGGGAACGGTATATTGGTTGTGGGCAAGATGCTGTGTTAGTTTCTTCGCCTACGGCCTCTTGATGGTTCCCTCGCTCGGATCACCAACCGATCATGGCACCACCTCGGGGAGTGGGCCTAGGTTTGAAGATCCGGGGACCGAGCTTTTTTAGGACGCATTAGTCAACCCTCAACCTCATACTCATATAGACACCATGCATAGCCGAACCTCTGCCGGATTTAGGACACGAGCACCGTTTTCAAAATCACGGAGGAAAGGGCGACTGCTTTTACTTTCATTTATACCTGCTGTTATAATGCTTGTATTTATACTGTTATAATGCCTGGCTAACTGTTCATGCATGCATGTTTACTTCAATTGTACCTTCTCTCTTTATACTTTTTGCATATTCATGTTCATGCATTCAATATCCCATGTCCAGACAAGAGTTCCAAGTAACTCAAGTCACTGCATTCTCATGCATATGATCAACCCATTGAGACTGACACCAACGTTACTCTCCCTTGCATTAAACCTACCCAAACCTTAAGGGTTCCCGCGTAACCCTAAGGACTCATTGCATGCATCTCAATCCATTCCACAAGAGGGGCCCCAATCCCTCTATGCTCATGGAGATAGGGTTGCCAAGAAGACAAGGGGCAATCAATCCATAAGGTCTCTCAGTGACCTCCTCAACATCAAATCCAAGGAAGGTGAATCCGAAGACTCAAGAGTAGTTTAGGTTTTTCCTTTTGTAAAAGTAGATAGGTGGAAGTCCAAAGGAAAATGTTCCCCCTCCCCCTATTAAAATGTACTTCAATTCTTTTGTATTTCAAACCCAAAATTTAATGTACTTCTTTATTTTTATGAATGAATGGATTAATGGCTGAAGATTCCTACTTGACGGTAAAGTATCTGCATACAGGGGCAAATCCCCTATCTCCAAGAGTGAGCCAATGCATCATGTATAGTCTCCCCTCTAAGTAGGGGCACCTCTAGGACATGCATTGCATAAAAATTTTCAAATCAAGGCACTAACTTCTCTTTTGTTTCTTGTCTTCTATCTGCCCCCTCCTCATCTCCAGGTACTAAGAGAACCGAAGACAGAAGCAAGACAAGAAGGGGGTTTCCTTAACCATCTATTTATGATTATCCTACTGCTCACATGTTCACTTTTATTATGTTCATACACCCATATCCATTCCAAGACAAGAGTTCCAAGAAACTCAAGTCATTTCATTTTCATGCATTTAATCAACCGTAGAGAGAAAGGAGCAATCCAATCTCATGTTAATCAAACCTGCCAAAACTCCTAAGGGTTCTTAAACCCTAAGGATTCATGGCATGCATAGAACCATATCTCGAGAGAGGCCCAAATCTCTCTCAGTCCATGGAGGTGGGATTGCCCAAATAAAGAAACATCAACCGGCCCACGCCGAAGAGGTATTGTATTGCATAATAGGGGCAAAACCCTGCCTCCAAAATGGACTTGTCATCATGCCTAGATTCCCGCAAAGAAGGGACCTCCATAGGACATGCATCGCATAAAACTTCAAACTTCACATACTGACTGCATTTTCTTTTTCTTTTTCTTTTTGTAGGTCAAAGAGCACGACTGAATCCATGGAATCCCTTTAGCACCTCATCAGATTCAAACTCATGGAAGGATAAACCTAGTTATTAGAAAATACCAAACCTACATCAAAGAGCAAGAAGAACTGACCGTCCACCTACAAGACGTTACCTCCCCGCCATGCCGCGACAATCACTGTCCATGCATAAAAAGGCTTCATCATTTGTAAAGTTCTGTCAGATATGTGCATTACTACAAAAGAATCTCCTAACTTCCGAATGCATGCCAAACACCGCAAGAGATCTATCAATCTACCCTCTGTTATTTGGTGATACACCTAAAGAATGAAATGCCAAAGAAGCTATCAGTTTCAAAACCATGTCGGGGGTTTCTCACCAAGAGATCCACAAGAAAAGGGAGATTTCCATAAAATTCATCTATTTTCTTTTCGTCTTCTTTAAATAAACATTACATGCCCTGTAATTATGTTTTTAAAATGAAAATAGGTAGTTCCCAGTTTATCCCCTTTGTCTCATACTCTTATGGACGATTGTCTCATTTAGGGATTCTTCCCCATTTGGTAAATAACTCAACTTAAAGGATGGGATAGCATGGGCAACCTATTTAAAAGGGGTTAAAACCTTTGAGAGACTGAGAGAGAGAGTGAGAGAGATAGGAGGAAGACAATCTCAACAAAGAGATGCGAATTCTATTGAAGAGGTGACACTTGTATGATATCCTGGCTAAGCGATGGGCAGCCGAGTACTCAAAATGATGAGAAGCCTTTATTCTATTTATCCTAAATAAACACTACCCATTGCTCAGCCCACTAGAGCTGTAACTAATTTTTATTCAGATGTCCCCAAACCTATAACCATCCCCCACATTGGGGTAAGCACAAAATAGTTGATTCAGTAGAATATGTAGGGGTTCACGGGCAGAAGCACACTATCTATAGGAACATTGTCTAAATTTTGTATAAAGGCTTTATGGACTAAGCAATTTAATTTGAAGTGATGAAAGGCCCTCATTTCTTCTACCATACACAAATAAATCCCTTTGTAAAGACCACTTGAGCTGGTTACTTTCCTCAAGAAAACCGACCAGATGATCACCGCCCACATTGGGTTAAGGCAAAAGTTATAAGTAAGATGAGCAATGATGAAAGGGTTGAGTTCCAAGAAGATATAATGAGTAATGATGAAAAGGGGTGATTTCCAATAAGATATAATGAGCAATGATGAAAGGGTTGATTTCCAAGAAGATGTAATGAACAACGATGAAAATGGTGATTTTCAAGAAGTTATGGCGTCAAAGGCGTCTCTAAAGAAGATATTATGTTCGTGGGGATCTTCAAAAGAAGATACTGTCATCCCAAAATATAAATGAAAAGGTTGGCATCTCCAAAAGCTGACTTAGCAACAAATTTCTTGATGAAAGAAAAAGAGAATCTTAAATTAGAAGGCAAAAAGCAATGCAGAAGAACACCAAGAGTATGAAGGAAAGAAGAAAGCAGTGAATGGAAGTTAAAGTTGCCAAAGGTGATCATTGGTCTTTTAAAAACCCCACAAGTGATAATGTTTGAGCCTTTCTACCCTTTTCATTCATAAACCCCTTAACCTAGCCTACGTTACGGTCCAAATTAAAGTCCTCTCTGATCAAAGAAAATTGCTTAGTCTAAATAAGCTTGAACAATACCAAGACAACTAAGATGAGAAAGGAGAATTGGAAGGGAATGCAAGGGGCAATCTCATGCTCCAAGATGTGCTCAGATGGTTTCGGTTTAAACAACCCACTAAAAGAAGATCTTTGAGCCTAAATATCCCTTTATTTCTTACAACCCCTAAACCCAGCCTACATTACAGTCCTAAAGGAAGTCTTCTCAGATTGAGGGCTTAGCTGTTTATCGCTCTGCAAAGGGCATGCGAGTTGTCGCTCGAGCCATGATGGCATTTTGGAGATCTAAGAGAGAAACCCAAGTGAGCTCAGAAACATCCCAAACAGTAACCTTGTAGAAAGTAGGGATAAGATAGCAAACCAAAAGGTCAAGATCCCTGGAGAATGGAGCAAATGCTATCACACCCCGATGAGAATGGGACAAAACTAAATGGTGCAGAATCCTGGAAAGGAACAGAATCCTGAGGGTATGGGCCCAAGGGGAAATCCTGAGGTTTCCTTTGTAAATAGTTTATATACATATAGTACTGATGCATCCATGACATGTATAACCTGTAGATCCATTTAGACTCCTGCAAAGTTTGTATCTATTCATGCATTTAACTGCATTCCTATATGAACCTGTTCATTTGTAAGGAAGCAGGTCACTTATTTAATTCAATTCTTACATAAATCTGTGCAGTCATCACAAAAATGGGGGACATTACATTCAATTCTATTCCTGTATGTGCATTATCCAAAAGTATAACATGCATTCATTTTCACTTCTGTGTAAACCCGTGCATTCATAAAAAAGTAGGATATGCATTCGATTCATTTCCTATATAAACATGTGCATTCATAAAAAATAGATCATGCATTTGATCCCATGGGCAGTCATCCTAAAAAATGATGATACCCCTCATCGGGGCATTTTTAAACTGTTTTTGCACAAAAACTCACTCTTTGTCTTTCTGTCTCTCTCAAATAGGAAACAATGAGTAAGGCAAAACATAAAAAGGAACTAAAGCCACCCCTCAGATATCTCCAGTACCGGCTCACACCTCAGAAAGCTCAGGTTTCCATGACCAACAAGAAACAGAGAATGGGGCAATGACCCACCCTCGACCTCCCCAATCAAACGACTTTGAAAGAGGGGTAGTGAATAAGTGTCCGATCACCCAAAGTTGGAATAATGAAGCACATCCCTAACAATGAGCATCGTCCCCCTGCCAAAGTCTAGTTCATGAAGTTCTGTCCCACAACCATAGGGGCATATGAGTGTCCTTCACAAATCCTGGCGAGCAACGCACGCAATCAACGGCCAACTGAATCACCCCTTCACGGAGACATCAACAAGTTCAAGAGAAACAGAGTTAGGGCCATCATGAAGAAATGAACCAATCTTGAGAAGTATTTCAATCCCCTGAATGAGCTCTCTTGTGCGTCGCAAACTCAGAATGTGAGAACAAGAACTTCATTGGGACGTAAGGAAACTGGGGTCGTAGATCAGAAGAAAAAGCCTGCAAAATGGAGCCCAAGCTGGAGAGCGACAATCGTGATGCAACCATCAGGAAAAGCGGGTCCCATAATGTCAGTTGAACCATCCCGAAGACCTAGGAGGAAGCCATACTCATAGGGAGTAGGGGCAAGCTCACATTCCCCAAAATGGAAGAAAGACAGGTCAAGTGGGAACCACTATCAGAAAGCAAGCTACACTAACAGGAGAGGAGCCATGCAACCAAAGGACCAGCAAAAGTGTCTTGCTCAGCTGAAGGATACCCGTCATACCAAACCTGTAGTCAGCTCAAAATAGCATCGGCCATCCGAAAAGTCAAAAGTGGAAAACCTCAATGTCCATCTCATCCTCGAGGGTTGGCTCAACGGAGGGAAGGGGTCGACTGAAGGCCTACTCCCCCCCTCCTACCCTGGCTAGAAGGTGCTCGATTGGCAGAGTGCTGACTACCCCTAGAGCGGCTGGAGCTGCTGACAAGAATTTGTTCAGGCCATCTTCCCGAAGCAGTGACTCTTCTCAGAACCCTCATCACCAGCGCCCGCCATCCTGAAAGGTAAGTCAAGGTAAGAGGTATTAGTATTCGATACATGCAGTTCAAAAGATAAAGAGATAAAAGCAACAAAAAATAATAATAATGATGATAACCAAAGGTGAAACAAAAATAAAAATGAAGGACACAACTTCCATATATATCCTATTCAGACCAACCTAAAAGTTTCTTAAACTTTTTATTCAAGGTTTCCTTTCTAAAACCAACTATCACAGGTTCCTTAAAAATTTCTCAAAAAGTTTCTTACCTTCTTCTCTTCAAAAGTTCTTTTTCAAAAATCAGTTTACTAATGGTTTCCTATTATTGTCCTCCAAAAAGTTTTCCAAATTTCGTTTTTCTAAAAATTCCTTTCCAAAATCAGTTTTCAAAAGGTTTTCTGATTCTCTTTTCCAAAAGTTCATCTTCAAAATCACTTCTTAAAATCAAATTCTACCTAAAAAATCAGGGTCAAAGTCATTTTCAAAATCAGGTCTCAAATTTTTTCAATCCATCTCCTAAGTTTTCTGATTCAGTTCTTCAAGAAAATCCCTTTTCAAAATCCTGGCCCCCCCCCCCAAACTTTTCTTTCAAAAGAGTCTTAGCCAAAATAAATCCTTAAAAATTTTTCAAGGTTTCACTCAAAAATTCTTCCTTCCAAAATTTCTATCAAATTCTGAAGTTTTCTATCCTAAATCCTTGTCAATTTCAAAATTTTTCAAATTCGAAAGAATTCTTAAATTCTTGCCTCCAAAATGTCTCCTAAAATGCAATTTTCCAAAATTTTTCTAAGTTTTCTGTCCAACAAGATTTCAAAACTCAAGTCTTAGGTCAAAATGAATTCCCTCCAAATTCTGGGCAGTTTTGCCCTTTTTCCCGCCAAAACTCGTTTTCGAAGGCCTTTTTGGCCCGTTATCCGTTTTCGACCCCCGTTGTCGAAAGGTTTTCAATATCCGTCCCTCCGACTGCCTCGCGGTCAACATGGGACTCTTACTCTTATCGTTTTCTGTCTTTGATAAGTAAAGACAGAAAAAGAGGGGCAGCTGTAAGCACCCCATTTTTTACCGCTCGGCAGTCTACACTCCGTCCAGACTTGTTTTCAAGTCATTATGGACATATTCCAATCGAAACCAATTCTCTAGGTCTAAATTCCATCTTTCCATCGCTTCGTGGGCCTGTCAGGCCCAAATAGAGGCAAAACGACCAAAATGCCCTTAGGGGCATTGTCCTTTCTTATTTCAATTCCAATCCCTCTCTCGAGACAGTTTATTCCTCGAGACGGTCCGAGTAGCAAAACTACTCACAAAACCGTCAGGGTGGCGGAAACACTCACAAAACCGTTAGAGTGGCGGAAACACTCACAAAACCGTCAGAGTGACAGAAACACTCACAAAACCGTCAGAGTGGCTGAAACACTCACAAAACCGTCAGAGTGGCGGAAACACTCACAACACCGTTAGAGTGGCGGAAACACTCAAAACCCAGGCACGTCTCTTTGGAGACGGTAAGACCCCTTTCCAATCCCTCTCTCGAGACAGTTTATTCCTCGAGACGGTTCCAATCTAGGCACGTCTCTTCGGAGTCGGTAAGGCCCCTTTCCAATCCCTCTCTCGAGACAGTTTATTTCTCGAGACGGTCCGAGTAGCAAAACTACTCACAAAACCGTTAGAGTAGCAGAAATACTCACAAAACCGTTAGAGTAGCGGAAATACTCATAGACCCGTTAGAGTAGCGGATATACTCACAGAGCCGTCCGAGTAGCGGAAATACTCAACTGTTAGAGTAGCGGAAGTACTCACGGAGCCGTCCGAGTAGCGGAAATACTCAACCGTTAGAGTAGCGAAAATACTCACAGAACCGTTAGAGTAGCGGAAGTACTCACGGAGCTGTCCGAGTAGCGGAAATACTCAACCGTTAAAGTAGCGAAAATACTCACAGAACCGTTAGAGTAGCGGAAGTACTCACAGAACCGTTAGAGTAGCGAAAATACTCACAGAACTGTTAGAGTAGCGGAAGTACTCACAGAACCGTTAGAGTAGCGGAAATACTCTCAAATCGTTAACCCCGTCCGAGTAGCGGAAATACTCAACCCCGTTTGAGTAGCGGAAATACTCAACCCCGTCCGAGTGGTGGAAACACTCAAAACCTAGGTCAATACCCATGTTTGTTAGCCCACTTCGGTGAAAAATGACCAAATTACCCTTTGGACCTTTTCCGGTCAAGATGACCATTTTGCCCCTAAGCATCCGAACGCTCTAGAAACCACACCGGCTCTGGGTATCAAACCGGTAATGTCCCGAGAATACTTTTTATAGTGTTCTCGACCTTCCTTTACCGTTCCAGACCATTCCGAGTCAGTTCCGGCCAACCCGGTGCAAAATGACCGTTTTGCCCCTCGAGGGCCGGTCTCCTTCTTCAACCACACCGGCTCTGGGTATCAAACTGGTAATGTCCCAAGAATACTTTTTATAGTGTTCTCGACCTTCCTTTACCTTTCCGGACCATTCCGAGTCAGTTCCGGCAAACCCGGTGCAAAATGACCGTTTTGCCCCTGGTGGGCCGGTTTCCATTTCCGACCACGTCGGCTCTGGGTATCAAACCGGCAGCCTCTGGGAACATTCTAAATAATGTTTTCAGATTCCAAGTCTTCTTCCGGGACAGTTTGAGTCTGTCCCGGCAGTTTTTCGGTCCGATTGACCGTTTTGCCCCTAAAGGCTCGGTCAACCTTTTCGAGACATCCAATCCTCACTTTTCAAGTCAAATACCTCCAGGACACTATTTTAAGTGTTCCTGCTTCTTTTCGGCCTTCCGGGCCACTCCCGGCTCTTTCAAATCATTCTCGAACTTTCCGGAATCACTCCTAGTGAAGCCAGGCTAAAGTTTACATGGTAGTCACTAGTACAGGCGCCCAAATCTAGTCAAAGATACGTTGCTTGCCGACCTTAATTGTTTCCTAAATGGCTGGCGGTACTAGCAGTGGCGCCAAGCCAAAAAATGGCCTGGCGCCACTCCTAGTGGCGCCAGTATAAATTTTGCCCTGGCGCCACTGCAACAGGCGCCAGGCTTGTCTAACTTCTATAAATACAGAGCCTCGATCAACCTGAAAGGGTCTGAAAACTGAACCTAGAAATCACACAATTCGATATACAGAGCTTGAGCACCTCCAAAAACCCTAGTTTCCTTAAATTCTCCAAACCCTAGCCACTCTACACTAAACCTTAGCCACTATACACAAAACCCTAGCCTCCTATACACTCATACACTTCCCCATACACTCATACAATAGCATTCAACCACTCTCTGAATACTTGAAGAGCAGCCCTCCAAAGCTTGAAGACAACCCTTGAAGACTGAAGGGTGAAGATCAAGACCGAAGACCGAAGACCGAAGACTGCACGGCGCGCAAAATAAATAAGAAACAAGGTAGGCTCCCTATTTAATTTTCTGCACTTTCCCCCTCTCTCTTCTCTCTCCAACCCACTTGGGTTTTCTCTATTTTAATCCCCCATCTCTTTCCCCCCCTTTCTTTGCATGCTTGAAACAAGGGGATTCCCGGTCCATGTGTTGGATTGGACTATGGGAGAGTCACCGTGTCGGGGGCGTTCTTCTAGTCTAACCAAAGACCACGTGGGTCCGGCCCCCTTGATTATGTGGTGAAGCCTTGAACTTGTATGTTCACGACCCCAAATTGCATTGTGCATATCATAGTCTTGTATCTTCCAAAATTCGTTTTCAAAAAGTTATTTTCAAAAATCATTTTCAAACTTGTTTTCAAAATTGCATCAAAAGCTCTTTTTCAAAAACATGTTTTCAAAACCACAATTCTAGGGTGATTCTAGCCTTTCCATGGCTAGGGTTGCTTTAGGAAAGTGTTATATTAAAAGTGGCCTTTTGGTCTATATTTTCAAACCTTGTTTTCAAAACCACTTTCTTAAAGTGGTTCTAGCCTTCTTATGGTTAGAATTGCTTTAGGAAAGTGAGTTGTTTTTACACCTTCTAAAAACTCTTTCTTCAAAAATCTCTTCCTAAAAATCTCTATTTCAACATACTTTCCTAAAACTCCCCTCTTCAAAATTGATTTCAAAAACTCCCTTTCAAAATCTCTTTTTCAAAACTCTCTTTTTCAACTCCTTTCCAAAACTTTTTTTCCTCAAAATTCACTTTCTAAAAACACTCCCTAAAAATCTTTCTAAAAACTCTCCTCCCGGAATCTTCCTTCTAGAAATTCCCCTATAGGATTTTCTTTCTAAACTCTACGTTTTCAAAAACATGCTTTCCAAAAAAAACTCCTCCCTAGGATTCCCTTCTAGAAAACCTTCGTTTCCAAAAACGCGTTTTCCAAAAAAACTCTTTCCTTAGAGCCCAAACCAAACCCTAGAACCCACAATTAGGAAACCCTAGTTTTCTTTCCAAAAACACGATTTTCAAACTTTGCCCTAAACCTAGGTTTCCAAAACCTCTAGTTTTCACATCCAAACTATACATGTTTCCAAAACCTCTTTTCTACGTCAAAACAACAATTTTCCAAATATAGGGTTTCTAGAATCTCCTTTCCGAATCCTAGCCAAATCCTATCTTCCCTTTAGGAAACCAAATCAAATCTCCCCGTTTAGGAAACTAGATCCCATCTTCCGTTTTTGGAAACAAAATCAAATCGTTTCTTTTAGAAATCAAATCCAATCCCTTCCAAATCCAAACCTTTCCTAATTCAATTCCTTCCTAAACCATAAGTTTCCTAAACCTAAACTTAAAACCTTTCCTTAAGTTTCAAAATCCAACTCTTTCCTAATTCGAATCCTTCCTAAACTTCCACTTTCTTAAACCTTAAGTTTCTAAAAACTTGAACATATAAATCTTTCCTAAACTTTAAAACTCAACTTTCAAATCTTTCTTAGTTCAACCCTTTCCTAATTCTACCCTTTTCCAAAATCTTTTGCAAATCTAAGTTTTCAAACCTTTCCTAAACTCAAGCCTTTCCTAATTTCAAGATTTTCTAAAACTCTAAAAATTTCTAAATCCTAAACTTTCTAAATTTCAAATCTTTCTAAAATTCTAAGCTTCCTAAATTCAAAACTTTCTAAATTTGAAACTTTCTTAAGTTGAATCTTTCTAAACCTAAAACTTTCTAAATTCTAAACTCTCTTAAACTTCAAATCTTTCCAAATCTAAGACTTTTCTAAATTCAAAACTTTCTTAGTTTAAGACTTTCTTAAGTTGAAACTTTCTTAATTCAAACATTTCCTAAACTAAAAACTTTCCTTTTTCAAACTTTTCCAATTTTCAAAACTTTCCGATTTTCAAAACTTTCCTAATTTGGGAACTTTCCTAATCTGAAACCTTTCCTTTTTCGAAAACTTTCTAAACTCGAAACTTTCCAATTTCAAAACTTTCCTAAACCTAGAACTTTCCTAAATTTCAAACTTTCCTAATTTCAAAACTTTCCAAAAATGAAACTTTCCTAATTCGAAACTTTCCTAAATCGAACATTTCCTAATTCAAACATTTCCTAAATCCAACCTTTCCTAATCTCCTAAACCTTCCAAGTCGAGTCAAGCTTTTCCTAAGTCTAGGTTTCCTAAACCTTCATCTTTCTCTTTTTCAAAACAAGTCCAAATCTATCTTTTCAAATCAAAGTCCAATTTTCTCAATTTCAATTTCCAATCTCCTTTTCTAATTCCAAATCGAATTCAATTTCCAATTCAATCTCCTTCTTCAAATCCACCCTTCTCTTTTCAATCGGACTCCGGTCCGAACTACGACTGACCTGATTCCCCCAAAGGGATACGTAGGCAACCTTCATAGGTGCGGTCACCATACTTTTCAAACTTTCAATTCCACCCTCATGGGTGCGGTTTCCAAAATCTTTCCAAATTTCAAATTCCAATCTATTTTCAAAATTTCAATTTCAAAATTTCTATTTCCAAATTTTCAAACTTTCCAATTTCAATTCTATCTCTTCAAATCTCTTTTCAAATCTATTTTTCAATTCTCTCTTCTTTTGCACTTGCATATCATGTATCATGTTAGTTTTCTTTCAAACATTATTTTTTTTTCAAAGTGAATAGGATTGGCCAATAGTTAATTAAGGACTCTCATAGGTGAATCTAGGGTAGATTGACATGTAGGTACCGAAAGGGCGGGGTAGGGTGATAGCTTAGTGCGTCTTCCCTACACGTAACCAACCTCCGAACCTAGGATCACTGATTTCAAAGACCAAAAGGAGTTATTTTTCAAAAAAGGGCTAAATGTTTTCCAAAGGTTGTCAAGCAACCTGTTTTCTAAAAAACCCTCTCTTGAGGAGATATTTTCAAAATCGTTTTTCAAAACCTTAAGTGTAGTTTTCGGATTATGCTTAGTTTTTTAGGTGACCTAACTCACCTTAATCAAGTTAGGTGGCGACTCCGAATCTTTTTCAAAAGCCCTTTATTCAAACTTGTTTTTAATTAAAACCTAGTCGCACTCATTCTTCTAGGAGGGTGAGTTCTAACGAGAGAGTACAACATTTTTCCCGCTTGGGTGAGTATTCCTCGAGTGCGAAAAATCTGGGCGCGACAGGTAGGATAGACTTACCATCTCGAGAAATCAAATTTCTCGAGAGAGGGATTGGAATTGGAATTGGAATTGAACTTGAAAAATAGAACTTACTGTCTTCGAGAAGACATGCTTGATTTGGAATTGAACCGAACATTGCCCCTAAGGACATTTTAGTCATTTTGCCTCTATTTGGGCTCGACGGGCCTGCGAAGTGATGGATAAACGGGATTAGACTTGGAAAGTTGATTTGACTCAAAATATGTCCATATTGACTTGAATATACAAGTCTAAACGGACTGTAGACAGCCGAGCGGTCAAAAATGGGGTGCTTACAATTGGGAAGACTCTATCAATGGTGTTTTGACAATGGATCCAATGAAGAATCTAATGGCATGGATCAACATCTTGCTCTTCCTAAATTTGCATGGTAGAATTGGCAGTAGACCGATTGCATTGATATACCTCAATCATTTGGAGTGTTGTGATATCCCCTATTTCAGATGGGAGCTTCTTGAGATAAAATCATTTCATTAACATTAATGGTTGAAGGCTGGGAAATTGAATACTGGAGGCATTCCACACCTCAATGTCAAGAGACACGAATTTTAGGAACTTGAGTCGACGAAACACTTCCCAACTTTCATCACTACAGGAATTATCTATTAATTTGTGACCTTTAATATTGGGCAGTAAATTCCCAAGAGTTAACAACTCATGCCAAGATAGACAAGTATTCTTTAAAGTTATCCTTTTAAGACTATGGGGGAACTTATTTCTTTCGATACTAAATATTGACTACCGGTGACGTTTCGGTTGACTAAACAACTTCAATTTTTGGAGATTCTTTAGATATTGTATGTACTTCAAAAATTTGATATCTTCCATATTTCCCAAAAATCCTAGCGTTTTGATATTCGAAGTTCGAGACAAGAGACGCAAGAAAGACTGCGGATCTACCCATGAGACAGTTAGTAGGTTATCCAATGAGAAGGGAGAATGAACAGCGGGATCTGGCGCTTCAAATATCCTTATTCCAGTAAGATAGAGATGCCTTAGCTTTACCATCCTTATAATAGAATTGGGTAAAGTAACAGATTTAGACAAACGTGTACCAAGAATAAGCGTTTCTAAATTCAATAGGTTGGATATTAAAGCTGGGAGGGAACCCAGGGAGAAAGTGCCAAATGCTAAGTACCTCAAGAGAATTAGTTGTTCTATCTTATAGGGGTACTTGAAAATCTTCATGGAACTTATGTCCAACACCCTAAGAAATGTGAAGCATTGAGAAAGGAATTCAGGAGGTAGTACTTCTTTATATCCATAGGCAATGCATAGGAATGAGTGGGTCCTTAGTGGAGTATAAAATGGAGGATTCTACAAAATCGTAGGATAGAAGCACAGATGACGCATAAATGAACAATTGTTTGAAGAATAAAAATAAGAGGAAAAATGTTGATGGTCTAAAGTCTGCTTCAGAAAATATTCGTCCACAACTTTTTTAAAGCAAAAATCACGCAACATGTCATGGATACTGCAGGCTTTGATTCTTCCATCATAACCTCTTTTGGAAACTAATACGAGACTTCTACCAATTAAATCCATGAAGTATTCCTCTGTTATATCCTCCAAGTCTTTCTCACATGTCCTTCTTATAAACCCCTCGGCAACCCATAACCAAATCAATTTCCGCACAAGAATTTGGAAATCCTCTGGAAATGCTACAAAATAGAGAAATCACGGTTTCAAGTGTTGGGGTAAGTGTTTGTAACTCAATGCTAGTGTTTTTATCCATAGTTGCTCATCGCCATCCATCCATGAATTAATGCTTTCCCATACCTGCTTCCAACACTCTTGCTTCTTCTCTTCATTTGAAATAATTCCAACCACCACAACAATTGCCAGAGGTAGACCCTTACACTTTTTGGCTATTTGATTTCCAATTTCCATGAGCTCTGGAGGGCACGTTTCTCTTTGAAATACCTTCTATCGAAGCAGATTCCAACTTTGGCCTTGAGTTAAAAAGCGTAGAGAAAGGGGAGGGCTACTAGGATTGGCATGTAAAGCCACATTTGTGAGCTGACTATTGACTAGAATTCTACTTCCGTTTTTGTCATTGGGAAAATAAATTTTCAAATCAACCCAGCCCTTGATATCCCAAATATCATCTATGACAATGAAATATATCCTTCCCTTTAAGTGTGTGTACAATTGTTCACCTAAATTCTGATCGCTCATTTGATCAATTCCATTTGTATGCTGAATAACATAACTTAAAAGGCGAATTAAGAAATCCCTCTTTCAATACTCTTGAGAAACATATATCCACACACATGTGAGGCTTCGACAATGGCCAATCTGTATTAACAAGAGAGCTTCGACATGTGAGGCTTTGACAATAGAAGCTTGAGAAGGTGGGCAAGGCCAATCTGTGTTCACATTAACAGCCCCCCACGAACTCAAGGTGGTAATGTAGAAACCAAATTGAGTTTGGAAACCAGATCATGAAATCATTCTAGGGGATGAGACTTGGTGAAGATATCAGTAGTTTGGGCAACATATGGCACAGAGAGAAGATGAATTGTGCCACTCATGACATGTTCACAAATGAAATGACAATCAACCTCAATGTGCTTAGTACGATCATGAAACACATCATTATGAGCTATCATGATTGCACTGCGATTGTCACAATGAAGAACAGTAGCATCAGAATGAGAGACACACATGTCTTGAAGTAACCATCAAAGCCAAAGAAGTTCTTGAGTAGTATCAGCCAGAGCACGATACTCGGCCTCAGTGCTAGAGCGAGCGGTGAGAGTCTGCTTCTTACTATCCCAAGAAATGAGAGAATTGCCAAGAAAGAAGCAGAATCCTATGGTAGAACGACAATCAGTAAGGTCACCAGCCCAATCAACGTCAGAATAAGCATAAAGCTGTAGAGTGGAGTGACGAGAGCAATGTAGATCATGGAAGAGAGTGCCCTTAACATAACACAGAATGCGAAGAACTGCAGCATAGTGAGTGGAGCGAGGTGATGACAGGAGTTGATTGACGAGGTGAACAACATGGGTAATATCAGGACGAGTAACAGTAAGATAGACAAGATTGTCAATAAGCTGCCGATAAAGAGTAGCGATAGATAGAAGCTCACCATCTAGAGGAGGAAGATGCACATTAGCTTTCAAATGTGTGGAAGCAGTCTTACTATCAGTGAGACCAACACGAGTAAGAAGATCTGAGGCATACTTGGCTTGAGAGAGAAAGTAACCAATAGAAGAAGAAGATATCTCAAGACCAAGAAAGTAACTAAGAGGACCAAGACCTTTCATGTTAAATTGTTTGCTAAGAAAATCCTTAAGCTCAGAGATATCATGTACATCATTTCTAGTGAGAATCATATCATCCACATAGAGTAGGAGGAGAACAGTACCACACATAGTTTTGTAAACAAAGAGAGCATAATCATAATCGCTGGAAGAGAAGCCAAGCTCATGAATGGTGGAACTGAATTTAGCATACCAGGCACGAGGAGCTTGCTTAAGATCGTATAGAGCATAGCGAAGTTTGCAGATCTGATGTAGAGAGTGAGGAGAACCAGGAGGAGGCTGCATATAGACTTCCTTAGAGAGATCACCATTAAGAAAGGCATTTTTAACATCCATCTGATACAAGGGCCACTGCCGGATAGCAGCAACAACACTGAGACTCCGAACAGAAATGAGACGAGCAACATGAGCAAAGGTCTCCTCATAGTCAATGCCATACTCTTGAGTGAAAGCTTTGGCAACTAAACGGGCTTTGTAACGTTCCACAGAACCATCAGAACGGGTTTTGATCTTATAGACCCATCAACACCCAATCACAAATTTACTAGGAGGAAGATCAACCAAGTCCCAAGTGTGAGTCTTGGCAAGAGCCTGTAATTCATTATCCATAGCTTGCTGCCAAAGAGGGTTAGAACTAGCCTCGCAATATGAGCAAGGCTCGTGATAAGTAAGAATGGTGGAGAAACAGTGATAATCATGAAAGTGAGAAGGAGTCTCCCTTACCCGAGTAGAACGCTTGATAGCGGGCTCAGTGAATGAAGAGGGCAGAGATGAATCAAACAAGGAAGAGCTAGTAAGAAGAGCAGGATCAGTAGTCGGGGACCCCTCTGGATAGACAATAACCCGTGATACAGTAAGTGTCTCAACAGTAGGTACATCAGTATCCTCAGGAAAGAGCTCAATAATAGGATCAGTAAAGTAAGAAGTGGAAGAAGAAGGGGATAAATGAAATGAGGATAAGGAGGAAAATGTCTTATGTTCCCAAAAGACAACATGACGAGAGACACGAAGACGTTTAGACAAGGGATCCCAACAACGATAACCTTTGTGCTCAATCCCATAGCCTAAGAAGTAATAAAGACGAGCTTGAGGCTCTAATTTGGTGCGCTCATGAGGCTGAAGCAAGACAAAACAGGCACACCCAAAAACACGAAGAGAATGATAATCAGGAGAGTACCATACAAACACTCATAGGGAGTGAGGTTACCAAGAGGAGCCGAAGGTACACGATTAATTGTGTAAGTAGTAGTAAGGGCAGCTTCACCCCGAAACTGTTTAGGATAAGGGCAGAGATAAGAAGAGCACGGGTTGTATCAAGGAGATGGCAATGTTTTTGTTCAGCAAGACCATTTTGTTGTGAAGTACCAGGACAAGAGCGATGAGGAATGGTCTCATGCATACTGAGAAATGCAAGAAAAGAGTTATCACAATATTCCTGAGCATTGCCAGACCAAAAGATCTTGATGTCACGAGAAAATTACGTTTTGACCATGCAAGCAAAATCATAATAAGTTTGTTGAAATTGAGATTGATTTTGTAGGATATAAATCCAAGTATATCTAGAGAAATCATCAACAAATATAACAAAATACTTGGATCCTCCCATAGTAGGAGTAGGGGAAGGACCCCAAACATCAAAGTGGATTAAAGCAAAAGGAGCTAAGGAAAGAGAAGTATTGTTATTAAAAGATAAAGCTGGTAGCTTGGCAAGTTGACAGAATTGACAATCAAGGTGTTTATTGGGGACAGAGCCTAAAACACCCTGAGTAAAAGAAAACGTAAACGACCTATAGAGACATGACCAAAACGTGAGTACCAGATATCAAGAGAGGAGTTGGGAGCAGATGAAGCACTAGTAGAGGTAACAACAGCAGTCTGAGTAGGCAGATGAAAGTGAATGAGCTGAAACAGTCGACCACATTTACGACCCATCCCAAGAGTCTGCCCTGTCTTTGGATCCTGCACAACACAAACAATAGAAGAGAAAAGGATAGTAAGACTAAGATCACATAATTGGACGACAGAGATAAGATTTAATGTAAGTTTAGGGATATAATAAGTATGAGGAAGTGCAAGAGTAAAAGTGGAGACATGACCAATGTGGTTAATAGTCATAGGTGATCCATTAGCAGTATAAATGACAAAAAGAGTATACATAGAGGATTTGGAAGA
Source organism: Euryodendron excelsum (assembly GCA_033060915.1). NCBI lineage: Eukaryota > Viridiplantae > Streptophyta > Magnoliopsida > Ericales > Pentaphylacaceae > Euryodendron > Euryodendron excelsum. The sequence continues at coordinate 20,726,680 of CM065388.1, read as the reverse complement.
GATAGTAGACAAGTCAGAAGTCATATGATTGCTACACCCGGAATCAAAGAACTACAAAGAAATACCTAAAGTGGTAAACAGAGTAGTAAGGGGTGGATTACCAGAGCTAGTCATGAACTACTGAAGGAGTGCAGAGAGATCACTAACACTGATCATAGAGAAGGATGTGGGAACATCAGAATCTGTAATAGTGGCAGTAGCTGACTTAGGGTAAAAGTCTTGACGGTGAGGAATTTTAGAACAGTCACAACGATAGTGACCAGGGCCACGCCAATGACAGTGTTGACAAATCTGAATGGGACAGGTAAGTAGACGATGATTAGTAGCATGAAAAAATGTGCATTCATCATTGTGAGATGGAGGATTGAAAGATGACCCAGTAAATGGAGCATAAGAGTTACGAGAACCACTAGAAGTGGACGAACCTTGAGAATTACCTAAAAAGCCTCTAGATCGAGAGCTCGAGGTAGCAAGAACTGTGTCTGTAGGTGAGAATTGGATGAGACCAAGACAAATCTCCTCGAAGAAGAGCTCAGAAATAGCCTGTTCCAAGGAAGGAAGAGGGGAGCGATGCAGAAGAGAGGCGCAAACAGGCTCAAAGACATTAGTGAAAGCCATGAGAAACAGAATCAGGCGTTGCTGATCTCGGTAGCGAGTAAATTGAGTAGCATCATCAGAGCAGATCCAAATAGGTTCAGATGGAGTCAATTGATTCCATAGAATATACATCTGAGACAGGAAGGCATTGATAGACTGGCCAGAGTCCTGTTTCAAACAATGTAGAGAACTCAAAAGTTGGTACTGATGAGCAAGATCTGCAGTAGTGTAGCGGTGGGCGAGAAAAACCCAGATGGAGGAAGCAGTATCAAGGCGTCTAAACTGGAGACTTATGGAAGGAATGGACATATTGCAAAACTAAGTGATGATCTAATAATTCTTATTATCCTAATCCTCAAGTCGTTCAGTGTATTCTGTAGACGGTTCAGTGTTACTTTTAACAGGTACTTGAATATCTCCAGTGACGTAATGCTGAAGTTTTCGTCGTTTCAAAAAATTGGACATGGCTTAAGACCAGGGAATGTAATTAGGGCCTTCTAGAGTGACAACAATAGGTCTAGATACCTCAGGACGTTCCGTAGTGCAAGGACGTGGGATAACATAATTAAAAGGAAAAGATCAACAGCGAAAATGCGTCTAATGCGTAAGAAACAGTAGTAATGGAGAAGAATTAGGAAAAATCGAGGGCAGAATCAGATTCAGGAGGCCAAAAATAGGCAAGAACGGGTATGAACCGGTTTGAAAACAATCAAATAGGACCCGAACCAGATAAAAAGAAGAGAAAACCGGTCTGAACTGGTTCGGGTGGACTGGAGACAGGCTACAGACTAGCAGCTTAGGGCTGACGTCAGTAGCGCGTCACTAGGGCTGACATCAGCTGACGTTAGTGCATAGGCGTGCGGGAGTGGGAGCACTCATGGGAGCTCGTGTGGCGCGTGAGAGGAGGCGGCGGCACGTGACAGCACGTGGCTGTCGCGCCTAGATTTTTCGCACTCGAGGAATACTCACACAAGTGGGAATTAGGTCACCTAAAAACTAAGAATAATCCGAAGACTACACTTAGGGTTTTTGGAAAACGATTTTGAAAATATCACCTCAAGAGAGGGTTTTTAAGAAAACAGGTTGTTTGGCAACCTTTGGAAAACATTTAGCCCTTTTTAGAAAAATAATTCATTTTGGTCTTTGAAATCAGTGATTCTAGGTTCGGAGGTTGGTTACGTGTAGGGAAGACGCACTAAGCTATCACCCTACCCCGCCCTTTCGGTACCTACATGTCAATCTACCCTTAGATTCACCTATGAGAGTTTTCAACTAACCAATGCCTAATCCTATTCACTTTTGAAAATAATGTTTAAAAAGAAACTAACATGATGCATGATATGCAAGTGCAAGATAAAAGAATTGGAAAATAGATTTTGGAAAGAGATTTGAAAAGAATTTGATTTGATTTGAAAGAGATTTAAAATTGGATAGATTTGAAAAGTTTTAGAAATTGAAAGTAGAGATTTGAAAATAGAAATTTGAAATTGGAAATTTGAAAGTAGATTAGAGATTTGGAAAGATTTTGAAATTTGAAATTTGGAAAATATGGAGAAATTTGAAATTTGAAAGAAGTTGTGACCGCACCCATGAGGGTTGCCTACGTATCCTTTTGGAGGAATCAAGTCAATCGTAGTTCGGACAAGAGTCCGATTGAAAAGAGATTGATTTGGAAGAAAGAGATTGAATTGGAAAGAGAATTTGATTTGAACTTAGAATAGAAGATGGAAAATTAGAATTGTTTTGGAAAGATTGAGGTTTAGGAAACCTAGACTTAAGAAAGATGAGACTTATGAAAGACTCGAGAGTTTAGGAAAGATTAGAATTAGGAAAGGTCCGATTTAGGAAAGTTTCAAATTTGAAAAGTTTCATTTTTGGAAAGTTTCGAATTAAGAAAGTTCTGAATTAGGAAAGTTTTCAAATTAAGAGAGTTTCAACTTAAGAAAGTTTTGAATTTGGAATGTTTTAACTTAGGAAAATTTTGAATTAGGAAAGTTTCAACTTAGGAAAGTTTCAACCTAGGAAAGTGTTGTTTTAGGAAGGTTTCAGAATTAGGAAAGGTTTTGAAATTAGGAAAGTTTTGAAATAGGAAAGGTTTGAATTAAGAAAGGTTCGAATTAAGGAAGTTTTGAATTAGGAAATGTTTGAATTAAGAAAGTTTTGAGTTTAGAAAAAGTCTTAGATTTGGAAAGATGTTGAAATTTTGGAAAGTTTAGAATTTAGAAAGTTTGGAAGTTTGAGTTTTCGAAAATCTTGAGTTTAAGAAAGGTTGAGTTTAGGAAAGATTTGAAAACCTGAATTTGGAAAGTTATGATTTGGAGAGGGGGTAGAATTAGGAAAGGGTTGAATTAGGAAAGATTTGAAAGTTGAGTTTTAAAACTTAGGAAAGATTTTTATGTTCAAGTTTTGGAAACTTAAGATTTAGGAAAGTAGAAATTTATGAAAGATTTGAGTTAGGAAAGAGTTGGATTAGGAAGGGATTGGATTTGGTTTCTAAAAGAGAAAGTTTGATTTTGTTTCCAAAAATGGAGGATTGGATTTGGTTTCCTAAATGAGAAGATTTGAATTGGTTTTCTAAAGGGAAGATAGGATTTGGCAAGGATTTGGAAAGGGGGATTCTAGAAACCCTAGATTTGAAAAACTATAGTTTCAACGTAGAAAAGAGGTTTTGGAAACGTGTATAGTTTGGATATAGAAAACAAAAGGTTTTGGAAATCTAGGTTTGGGGCAAAATTTGAAAATCATGTTTTTGGACAGAAAATTAGGGTTTCCTAATTGTGAGTTCTAGGGTTTGATTTGGGCTATAAAGAGAGAGGATTTTTGGAAAGTGTGTTTTTGAAAATGAAGATTTTCTAGAAGGGAATCCTAGGGAAGAGTTTTTGGAAAGTAAATTCGAAGAGAGTTTTTGGAAAGATTTTTGAGGAGTGTTTTTCTAGGAAAGAGACCTAGGGAACGTTTTTGGAAAGTGGACTTTGAAGAGAGCGTTTTGGAAAGGAGTTGAAAGAGGGAAGTTTTGAAAGGAGTTTTTGGAAAACAATTTTGAAAAGAAGAGTTTTTGGGAAGCATGTTGAAAAAGAGAATTTTTTAGGAAGAGACTTGAAAAGAAAGTTTTTGGAAAGTATGAAAACGTCTCACTTTCCTAAAGCGATTCTAGCCATAAGAGGGCTAGAACCACTTTAAGAAAGTGGTTTTGAAAACAACAAGGATTGAAAATATGGACCATGTTGGTCACTTTAAATGTAACACTTTCCTAAAGCAATCCTAGCCGTGGAAAAACTAGAATCACCCTAGGATTGTGATTTTGAAAACAAGTTTTTGAAAAAGAGATTTGGATGCAATTTTGAAAACAAGTTTGAAAATGATTTGAAAAACAACTTTGAAAGCGGTTTTTGGAAAATGCAAGATCACGATATGCACAATGTAATTTTGGGGTCGTGAACATACAAGGCTAAGGCTTCACCACATAACCAAGGGGGTCGAACCCACGTGGTCTCTGGTTAGACTAGAAGAAAGCCCCCGACACGGTGACTCTCCAATAGCCCAATCCTATACATGAACCGGGAATCCCCTTGTTTCAAGCATGCAAAGAAAGGGGGGGAAAGAGATGGAGGATTAAAATAGAGAAAACCCAAGTGGGTTAGGAGAGAGAAGAGAGAGGGGGGAAGTGCAGAAATTTAAATAGGAAGCCTAACGTATGTCTTGTTATTTTGCGCGCCTTGCTTTCTTCGGTCTTCCTCTTGATCTTCGTCTTCGATCTTCAAGAGTTGTCTTCAAGCTTTAGGTTGCAGCTCTTCAAGTCTTCAAAGGAGGGTTGAAGGCTAGTGTATGAGTGTATGGGGGTATGTATGAGTGTATAGGAGGCTAGGGTTTAGTGTATGGTGGCTAGGGTTTGGAAAACCTAGGGTGGCTAGGGTTTGGAAAACCTAGGGAAGCTAGGGTTTTGGAGGTGCTCGAGCTCTGTATATCGAATTATATAATTTTTAGGTTGAGCTTGCGGACCCTTTTCATGTTGGAGGAGGCTCTGTATTTATAGAGGTTGGACAACACTGGCGCCTGTTACAGTGGTGCCAGGCCAGAATTTACACTGGCGCCACTAGGAGTGGCGCCAGGCCATTTTTTGGCTTGGCGCCACTAGAATTTACACTGGCGCCACTCGGGCCATTTTTTGGCTTGGCGCCACTAGTAGTGGCGCCAACCATTTAGGAAATGTTTAAGGTCGGCAAGCAACATATCTTTGACTAGATTTGGGCACCTGTACTAGTGACTACCATGCAATCTTTAGCCTAGCTTCACTAGGAGTGACTCTGGAAAATCTGGAAATGATTTGAAGGAGCCGGGAATGACCCGGAAGGCCGGAAAGGAGCATGAACACTTAAAATAATGTCCTGGAGGTATTTGACTTGAGAAATGAGGATAAGATGGTTCGGAAAGGTTGACCGGGCCTTTAGTGGCAAAACGGTCAATCGGACCGGGAAATTGTCGGGACAGACTCGGACTGTCCCAGAAGAAGACTTGGGATCTGAAAACATTATTCAGAATGTTCTCAGAGGTTGCCGGTTTGATTCCCTGAGCCGGCGTGGTCGGAAAAGGAGACCGGCCACTAGGGGCAAAACGGTCATTTTGTACCGGGTTTGCCGGAACTGACTCGGAATGATCTGGAAAGGTAAAGGAAGGTTGAGAATACTATAAGAAGTAATCTTAGAGGGTTACCGGTTTGATACCCAGAGTCAGTGTGGTTGAAAAAGGAGACCGGCCCACCAGGGGCAAAACGGTCATTTTGTATTGGGTTGGCCGGAACTGACTTGGAATGATCCGAAAAAGTAGAGGAGGATTAAGAATACTATAAGAAGTATTCTTAGGAGGTTACCGGTTTGACACCCAGAGCCGGTGTGGTTCCCGGGGCGTTCAGATGCCGAGGGGCAAAATGGTCATATTGATCGGAAAGTCTCGGAAAAGGTTCAAGGGGCAGTTTGGTCATTTTTTTACCGAAGTGGGCTAACAGACACTAGTGTTGACCTGGGTTTTGAGTGTTTCCGCCACTCTGACGGCGGTCGTCATGACACAGAGGTTTGTTGGTAATTCTTTATATCGACCTATTTGTGAGTATTTCCGCTACTCTAACGGTTTTGTGAGTAGTTTTGATACTCGGTCCGTCTCGAGGAATAAACTGTCTCGAGAGAGGGATTGGAAAGGGGACTTATCGTCTCCAAAGAGACGTGCCTGGGTTGGAACTGTCTCGAGAGTGGGATTGGAAAGGGGACTTATCGTCTTCGAAGAGACGCGCCTGGGTTGGAACCGTCTCGAGGAATAAACTGTCTCAAGAGTGGGATTGGAAAGGGGTCTTACCGTCTTCGAAAAGACGTGCCTGGATTAGAACCGTCTCGAGGAATAAACTGTCCCGAGAGAGGGATTGGAAAGGGGACTTATCGTCCCCGAAGAGACGTGCCTGGGTTGGAACCGTCTCAAGGAATAAACTGTCTCGAGAGTGGGATTGGAAAGGGGTCTTACCGTCTTCGAAAAGACGTGCCTGAATTGGAACCGTCTCGAGGAATAAACTATCCTGAGAGAGGGATTGGAAAGGGGTCTTACCGTCTTCGAAAAGACGTGCTTGGATTGGAACCGTCTCGAAGAATAAACTGTCTCGAGAGTAGGATTGGAAAGGGGACTTACCGTCTTCGAAAAGACGTGCCTGGATTGGAACCGTCTAGAGAAATAAACTATCTCAAGAGAGGGGTTGGAAAGGGGTCTTACCGTCTCTGAAAAGACGTGTCTGGATTGGAACCGTCTCGAGGAATAAACTGTCTCGAGAGAGGGATTGGAAAGGGGTCTTACCGTCTTCGAAAAGACGTGCCTGAATTGGAACTGTCCCGAAGAATAAACTGTCTCAAGAGAGGGGTTGGAAAGGAAAGGACAATGCCCCTAAGGGCATTTTGGTCATTTTGTCTCTATTTGGGCCTGTGGGCCCGCGAAGCAATGTACAAATGGGATTTGGACTTAGAAAATCGATTTCGATTGGAATACGCCCACAATGACTTGAAAACAAGTCTGGACGGAGTGTACACTGCTGAGCGGTCAAAAATGGGGTGCTTACAGTGGCGAGTGGGCGGCGCGTGAATCTGACACTTGGAACTTTAGACGGTGCATGGGATCACGTGCAGAGGTTTCTAGGGATGATTTTTATGTGACTGGACTCAGAGCGAGGAGAAGAATGTGATGATGTGATCAGATGTGAGATACAGTAAGTTTGATGTTGGCAGAAAATCTATAAAATGCAAGAACAAGCTAAGAAAAGCAGAGCAGCGGGAGAAAAAAAAATCGTTTAAGGTCAACAGATCTTCAGTTTTGATACCATGTTACAAACGATAGAAAATAAGAGAGAAATGAGAAAATATTATTGATACAATTCATTTGTACAAGATGAGTTATTTACAAACAATTGCAGATATATATATAGAGGGGAAGAGATAGATAGATTGACCATTGATCATGGCACTGCCTTTGGCAATGGCCAATCTATATTGATGAGAGAACTTCGACATGTGAGGCTTTGACAATGGAAACTTGAGAAGGTGGACAAGGCCAATCTGTATTCTTATTAACAGCCCCCCGCAAACTCAAGGTGGTAATATAGAAACCAAATTAAGTTTGGAAACTAGATCATGAACCCGTTCTGGAGGATGAGACTTGGTGAAAATATCAACAGTTTGGGGCAACAAATGGCACAGAGAGAAGATGAATTGTGCCACTCATGACATATTCACGAATGAAATGACAATCAATCTCAATGTGCTTAGTATGATCATAAAACACGTCATTATGAGCTATCATGATTGCACTGCGATTGTTACAATGAAGAACAGTAGCATCAGAATGAAAGACACCCATGTCTTGAAGTAACCATCAAAGCCAAAGAAGTTCCTGAGTAGTATCAGTCAGAGCACGATACTCGACCTCAGTGCTAGAGCGAGCGGTGAGAGTCTGCTTCTTACTATGCCAAGAAATGAGAGAATTGCCAAGAAAGAAGCATAATCCTATGGTAAAATGACGATCAGTAGGGTCACCAGTCCAATCAGCGTCACATTAACAGCCACGATCAGTTTACTCAGCCATGCCAATAGCACTCTTCCTCTTCTTCAACGTAATATCCTTCTTCAAAATAGCATTAATTGTGAACAAGTCGATGGTGTTTTCTGCCTCATAAGCCACATGTCTAATTCGTGTCTCCAGATTTTTCAGCTCTTCATGCTCATAGAACTTCTCCTCCTGATCCTTAAGGAAGGTTCTCAGAAATCCTAGCACCTCGTAAAGAGAACCTATTTGATCCTTCTCTTCTGAAATCAAATCTGTGTTGGAGTTTATTAACTGCTGCAAGTTCTCCATGAGAAAATTGACTGCAAATTCAGCCATCTCTATGTCTCTGTCTCTCTAATGTTTTCTTGGGAGGAGGATATCAAGGAGACTCTGATTCCCAGATTGTAATTGGAGTTTTTTTTTGTTCTTTATGTTTTAAAATTTGAGGATTCAAGTGAACTAAAAATGTTTTATCACTAGCAACAACTAATGTTGACCTTTGGGAATTAATTTTATTTTTGTTATTACGCAAAACAGATGAAATGTTGACTTTGGAGGCTGGCAGTTCATTGCTGTCTTCTTTTTTGTGCCCTAGGAAACCAGAGTATCATCTTCTATGTAAATCAACAATCACCCAAAAGCATGAGCCAATGATGTTACTTTCAGCTTTCACAACAAATCCTGACGCTATGTTCTGATTCCAATTCTATCGAGAGAAAAGAAAAGAGAAAGAAAAATGAGAGAGAAAGAGAAGAAAATAAGTGATTCTAAATTCTTACCTATTTCTTTTCTTTTTTTTATGCTCCTTTATCTTTCACCTTTGCTCAATCAAATACAAGATGTAATTTTATATCTTTTTTGCTTTCCTTTTTCCTTAACAAATTTGGAATCCAAACACAAATTTCTTACTCTGGCATGCTTTTTATTTTTTCTCTACTTATTTTAAACATATCAAGGAGAGGAGAAAATTTATACCTAAAATAAATAGTTTTGATATAACATTTTACGACCTCAAAAGAAGTTAATTGCAAACTCGAAATAGACCTAAAATATTCTTACTTGGCTTACGTAGCAGTATTCTAGCAGCAATCAAACATCATAATAGCTCCCCAGCATTGAATTGAAATTTTTGTAGTTATAAAATTGCATTAGTAATAGTGACACAATAACTCAATCAGCGAAGCCATTTTTTTCCCCTTTTTTTTTACGTTTCTTTTCTTAATTTTCGATTGGACAAAATTTTAAATCAATTATATTATTGGATTTGTCAAATATGACGACGAGGGATGCCATTCATATATTATTTTACTTGTTTATATTTGCTTTCCACAATGGACTAATTTGAAATCTACTTATATTCGCATTATCTACTTATTCACTAATTCATACCCTTTTTCCACAATGGACAATTTTCTATAGATAGCTCACATTACAGATTTATATATGTTTCACAATTACTGGTTGGCCGTCCACTTGTTTTCATTTCCATTTTGAACTCAAAAATATCAGCCATCCCCTCTAGCCCAAGTTCTATGATCTGTACGGTCAAAGGCTTACATAGCCTATAACAAAAAATACATAGAAGAAAATAACAATGGCCCTGTGCCTTATTTATCAAGGGATAAGAAAACCATCCATAGAAAGAAAATGTATACTTTAGATCCTTCTTCAAGCAGCAACAAATAGGACAGTCGAATGATTACGAGACATTTTAATTTCAAGGACAACATCCCAGCGGAACAATAGACACAGAGGTTCAAAAGTACATATTGATAGGTACCGATCCCGATCTGGACTATGTCCTAGAGACTAGATCCCAAATAGCCTCGATCTTGATCGGTCACATCCCGACCAAGCCTATCCCTAATCAGTAGCCCAACAAAAGTAGCTAGCACGCCACCCTGAGTGTGATACGAGGCACCTTTATGGCACATTGCGAAATCCACGCCTACAAATCAGTATCTATCACCTAACTGGAGGCATGATTACGCCCATAAAGGACCCAACATGGGGGCATGACTATGCCCACCAAATGGGCAGCCGTTATCTGAGAATCACTCCTATCTACATTGGTATATAAAGAGATCTTCACCTCCTTTTGAGGTACATGATTCCTTGCCAATATTATGCCCATATTCTTTTAAATTCATTGTCTAACTTTGGCATCAGAGTGTTCTTGGCAGACACCACACTGGTGTTCATAACCCAAATATGCTTCCTATTCCCCCGGATCAGTTCACGTTGGCCTGGAGAAGATCATACAAATTTACTGAGTCATCAACTGGCGCCATCTGTGGAAATCAAGAACCGAGGGACTAGCGAGGAGATGGAGGGAGAATCAACGAGGTTGAACCAACGAACAATGAACCCATCGGGCTTGCAGAGAAAGTCTAGCTTGCGAATGATGGGAGGCACATGGAAGAGGAGCATAGCCATACCCCTCAAAACACAAAAATCATCAGGGAAAGAATCGAGAGTCCCCCTGCCTAGGACAAACAAAGAAGAGCAATGCAAGCCCAACTGTCAGGGGTCATGGAGGCAGTTAAGACGAAAACTCCCAACACCATTGAGGAGTTGGTGAGTCGGGTAGACTCATCCTTCACCCAGGTGGTGATGGAGATGCCCCTACCGCCAAAGTTCAATATGCTGACTTTAGAAACCTTCGACGGATCCAAGGACCCTTTATATCACTTAGAGACGTACAAGGCCCTAATGAACCTACAAGCAGTTCCAGATGAGATCATGTGTAGAGCTTTCCCAATCACACTCAAAGGATCGGCCATAGTGTAGTTCAACAAAATCAAGCCGGCCATGATCAGCACGTTCGTCCAACCCAGCAAGTTGTTCGTTGGACATTACATCGGAGGGCAGAGATAGAGGAGGCCAGCCGCATACATGTTGAACGTGAAGCAACGGAAAGACAAGTTTCTTTGAGAATTTATGAGTAGATTCAATAGGGAGACTCTTAACGTAGATGACGTAGATGACGTAGATGACAAAGTGGTTGTGACAGCCTTCACGAGCGGCCTCAAAACCCATAAGTTCATTTTCTCCCTGTCAAACGAACTCCCAAAGAGCATGGCAAAACTCATGCTTAGGGCTCAAAAGCACATGAATGCTGAGGACACCATGAGTGCCAGGCACGACTGGGATGCGAACACTAGCTTGTGCTCAAACAAGAAGAATAGATCATTCGACGACAGTAAGGATGATTGAGAGACGAAGGCCATGAAGAACACGAGACTAGAGCGTGGGTAGAAGGAGACAAGGGACGGTTCTGCGGTTTCAACTGTAACTTCACTCCCCTCACCTCCCTATTGGAGCATGTCCTGAACAAGATCTGGCACGACCCAACACTGAGGTAACTTGAACGACTGAAAACCCCTCCCGAGAAGAGGTCCCAGAGAAAGTATTACAGGTTTCACAGAGACCACGGTCATAACACTGAGGATTGCATCAACCTCAAGCAGCTGATTGAGAACCTAATCAAACAAGGGAGGCTCAGGAGATATGTTGCTGGACAAGGGCGCGAGTGGCTACCCCAACAAGCAGAGCGAAGGAGCACCGAACGAGCCCAGTAGAACCACCAACCGCTTAGAGAAATTCGATTTATAGCCAAAGGATTCATAGGAGGAGGCAAATCTTTAGCATTAAGAAAGAACCACGTTCGGAGGGCTAACTAGCGAAGAGAAGTATTGGTGGCTGAACAACCGAACAAGAAATCTTGCACATAAACCTTCACCATCACTTTCATCGAAGAAGAAACTACAGAACTATCCAGCCACACGACGACCCCTTAGTGATCAACACCATCATATCCACCTTCAAAACCAAGAGAGTTTTTTATTGATAATTGTAGCTCGACAGATATCCTGTTCTGGAGTGAGTTCAAGCAAATAAAGATCAAGAAGGAGAAAAATGCAACCCATCACGTCCCCTTTGGTTGGGTTCACAGGAGACCAAATCACCCCCTTTGGGTCTATAGTCCTATTAGTAACCTTGGGGAGCAGACCCCAATAAGCCACGAAACTGATCAACTTCCTGGTGGTGGATTGCTCCTTAGCCTATAAAGCCATCATTGGATAAACAGCTCTGAACCAGTTCAAGGCTGTGACATCTACTTATCACCTCAGGATCAAGTTCCCAACAGAGCAAGGAGTTAAAAGTGTAAAGAGAGACCAACTAACAGTAAGGGAGTGCTACATGTCGTCCCTCAAACGAGAAACATGCAAGGAAGCCCTGGTGATAGAAGAGTTGGAGGTTAGAGACGAAGAAGAAGTCAGAAGGGAAAAGCCTGTAGAAGATCTAGAAGAGGTCATGATTGGGAGCCTCGACCAAAATAGAGTTGTCAGGATCGGATCTGTCGGTCTCGACCTACTAAAGAAGCTGAAGGACTTCGTCAGAAGAAATGTAGATGTCTTTGCCTGGACACATAAGGATATGCCAGGCATTGACCGCACAGTAGCTGCCCACCACTTGAACATCTCAGTCGAAGCCAAGTCGGTGAAACAAAAGAGAAGAAGTTTTCCCCTAGAGCACAAAGAGGCTATAGCTGAAGAGGCGGACAAACTCCTCAAGGCCAAGTTCATTAGAGAAACCTAATACCCGACCTAGATGTTTAACGTGGTGATCATAAAAAAAAAGGCCAATAGAAAGTGGAGGATGTGTGTCGACTTCACCGACCTCAATAAGGCCTGCCCGAAACACAGTTTCCCTTAACCAACGATCGACCTCCTGGTAGACTCCATGATGGGATACAAAATGCTCACATTCATGGACACCTTCGTGGGGTACAACCAGATTAGAATGGCCGAGCAAGACCAAGACACACCTCCTTTATCACCGACAAAGGCTTATACTTCTATAAAGTGATGTCGAAATATATGTGGACAACATGTTGGTCAAGAGCAAATGAACGTCCAACCCCTTGCAACACTTAGAGGAGACCTTCCAGACCTTGAGAACCTATAGCATGAAGCTAAACTCTACGAAATGTGCATTTGGAGTGGCATTCGAAAAGTCCCTCAGCTTCATGGTGTCCTAGAGAGGGATAGAAGCCAACTTAGAGAAGGTTAGGGCCATACTCGACATACAAGCCCTAAAGACGATTAAAAACGTTTACAGGCTAACAAGAAGAGTAGTAGCCCTAAACAGATTTATCTTCAGTTCCACTGATAAATGTCTCCTTTTCTTCAAGACTTTACACAAGGCATTCAAGTGGACAAAGGAGTGTGAAAGAACTTTTCAATAGCTCAATCAATACATGGGCTTAGTCCGGCTGCTCAGCCGAACAGTCACAGGAGAGGAACTCTACCTCTACTTAGCAGTTTCAGCCACAATAGTAAACTTGACCCTAGTGAGAGAAGATGAAGGAATGCAGAAGCCTATTTACTACACTAGCAAAGCCCTCAGAGGGGTTGAGGAAAGACACCCAAAAATGGAACTAATGGTTTTTTCCTTGGTGAAGGCTGCATGGAGACCCAGACCTTACTTTCAGGTACAGGCCATCGTGGTTCTTACCGACTAACCATAGAAGAAAGTACTGCACAAACCAAAAACTTCAGGTCGATTGATGAAATGGTCGATCTAACTCAACCAATTCGACATCCAATACCGACCACGACTGGTGATGAAGGGATAAGTTGTGATAGATTTCATAGCCGAGTTTACAACCCACCCAAACACCCAACCCGATTAAGAAAACACCTAGCACAATTGGGTGTTGAATGTTGATGGTCCTTCCACCGAATAGTTAGGCGAGGCATGCATCGTCCTCATCACACCAGATGTGCACAAGATAAAGTATTCCTTCATATTCGAATTTCTAGCTACCAACAATGAGACAGAATACAAGGCCTTAATTGCTAGACTTCGGATCGCTCGGCGAATAGGGCTAGAACATGTAATAGTGTCGTGTGACTTTCAACTAGTGGATGAACAAGTCCAAGGGGAGTACAAGGCAAAAGGCAAAAAGATGAAAGAGTAATGCCAAATGGCCAAGAGCTTGACCAAGAAGTTTGCCAAGGTGTTGCTAGAAAGAGTCTTCAAATTGGAAACTGAGGAAGCTGACTGTCTAGCCAAAATCACCTTGTCCAAAAAGATAGACCCTGAGGTGCCCATGGAGATACTAGATTCACCAAGCATCCAAACCCCAGAAGTCAACAATGTAAGGATAAAAGCATCATGGGCCAAGCCTATCAGGAAGTATTTGGAGCATGGGATTTAGCTAGAGGGCAAAAAGAAGGGAAGAAGGATAAAATTTAGAGCAAGCTGGTACGCAATAAGCAACAGTGCTTGGAGGACGAGGCAGACTACATAATGACTGAAGTCTACGAAAGAATTTACGAAAATTACTTTGAAGGACGCTCGCTACCCAACAATATACTCCAAGCAGCATACTACTAGTCGAGCATGAGCAAAGACTCTAGGAATTTTGAGAAGAAATGTGAAAAGTGCCAAAGGTTCACAAACATCCTAAGACAGCCCACTCAAGAACTGACCTCCATCTAGAGCCCCTGGCCTTTTGCCTAGCGACATCGTGTAACCGCTACCCCTGGGTAGGGGGCAGAACAAATTTGCAGTGGTGGCCATTGACTATTTCACCAAATGGGCTGAGGCAGAAGCTCTGCCCACCATTACTGAGCATAAGATGAAGAATTTCCAATTGAAGAATATCATTTTTTGCTTTGGAATTCCTAATGTGATAATTGCAGATAACGGGAAATAATTCAAAGGGAAGCAATTTAATCAACAATGTTTAGATTTGCAAATCAGCCATCATTAATCTTCACTAGAACATCCCTAGGCCAACGGGCAAGTAGAAGTGACAACCGATCCCTCCTACAGATCATCAAGACCAAGCTCGAGAAAACCAAAGGCCTTTCGGCAGATGAACTCTCGAATATACTGTGGGCTTACCAAACCACTAAGAGAGTTTCAACAGGACATACCCCTTTCACACTCATGTTCAATATAGAAGCCGTGATCCCCGTCAAGATTGGTCTCCCCAGTCCAAGGGTCCAAAACCACGATCTAGAGACGAACAACGAGGCTCTAGCGGTAAATCTTAACTTACTCAAGGAAACGAGACTACAAGTTACGGTCAGAATGGCTTCCTATCAGCAAAAAATGCGCTAGTACTACAACACCAAGGTGCATCCCAGAAACTTCGAGCCAGGGGAGTTGGTCTTGAAAAAGGCCAACCAATTGTTTCACGTCGAATTGTGCACTCAAGAGCAAGTGGCCGCGTTGTAGTTTTATCGGTTAAGTTTTGGATCGTTCTTCATAAGGAATTTGTGCAAATCTAGCAATCAACACAAAGCATTATATTAGAGAACTATTGGGCCGAATTGCTAAAATAAGTGGAGAATTAAATCTATAGTAACCAAAATTAGACCAAAAATCTTTTAGGGGTTTTGGGATTTGATTGGCTAACCTCGAAGTAATTTAAGAAAAATTAACTAGCAACTAACAATTGACCAATGGAATTGCAAGCAATTAACCACTAAACTAAGGAATTAAGGACAATTAACAACTATATCAAAACAATTAAACCTAATTAACCCGAACAAAGTGCAATTCAAATCAATTAACTAGAGAATTGAATGGAATTAAAGAGGATGTGGACACAATTGGTCCAATCTACCAATTCTTAAATGGAATTGAAGAGAAAGTTAGATAACTCAAATCAAGGATCTCTCCATGGATCCTTGATTTGAAGAATTTAGAGTATAAAACCTTAGGTTCTCTTTCAATTAGAGTATGACTTGAAGACCTTTCTGAGATCTTTAGAAGCAAACCATGAGTTTGTTAAATCGTGATTATGAATCCAAGAGTTCTAGGGAAATCAACTCCTATTGAGAAGAGAAGAAGAAATCTAAAGATATTCAATAGAATTAGAATATTCCCCTTCAATTTCAATGAGATCCTTGGTAGATCTTCACAATTGCATTCACATGAGAAACTTAGCTAGAGAACTCCATTTTAGAAAGCATGTAGATGTATTGAGAAGACATAAAAGAAAATAGATCTAAGATTTTATAGATGGAATTAGATGTTTAGTTACAAGGAAATTGAAAGGAAAATGCTAAGAAAGTGAAGGAAAATACAAGCTCTATATCTAATATAGCTTTTTATTTTATTTTTTTTCTAAGTATAACAAAATGAGAGAGCCCACAAAAAGCGTCCAAAATAACCTTATATACGCAGGTTAAAAACAAGGATTACAATGACCGATCGATCAGTTGATGAGGCGATCGATCGGCTGATTTATTAATTTGCGATCAGTCTTTGATCGATAAAACACCTTCTCTGAAGTCTGGGTTGAGAGGGCCTCTAAAATTGTAGGAGATCGATTGGTGGATTTCTAACATCACCAATCAACCGGGGAAATTGAGCGATCTATCACCGGATCGACCTGTTTGTTGGGCTGATCGATCAGTTCATTGGTTTTCTTCTTCTTTTTCCTTTGTTTAACTCAAATTCCTATAAAAACATATTAAAACATGTTTAGACTATTTCAGAGGATAGAACACTAGTCCAGTATGTACAAAAATGGCTAACAATCTACTAATTTGGGCTTTGAGATTACACTTTTGGAGTCTAATTACACCCTCTAACTTAGCTTTTTGCTAGTCCCTAGCAAAATCTATAAGTAGGAATAACTATGTACAAAAGATAACCTCCACTTTTGTAGGAGTCACGGATACATTTAGCCTATGCATCAAGCATTTAAACCCTTAGGTTACCCCTAGTAGACGAGTGGTGTCTCATGAAGGTTTCCATTGATGATACCCACAAACATCCCTTTGTGAATTGCTAATTAAGACAAGAATAAGGAAAGAATCCATAATCTCACCCAAACCAACATTAGATATCACCCCAAATGTATAACATAAACAAGAATACGCAATGAATCATACCAGAGAGAGGTTCATGTGTGTGTGAGGAGGATCATGCTAAATAATAAAAATGCTACTTACTAAAACTATCCAAATTCTTTGAAACTTTGATCCAATCGTCATCGGACATAAACTCACAAATAACGATCCTCATGGTTCTCACTATGGCATGTACAACAACGTAGTAAATGTAAAAGACATGTCAAGCAAACATACCAATTACAAAAACCGAATAGATAAAAGTGTATCGACCTTAGCATAACTTCGTGATAGAACATTCATAGTCAGGTACTGATTCAAAAGAATTGACAAAGTATGGCTTATACTCTAACGAAAACTTTAATCAAGCATCACTTGGGTCAACTAAGCCCTTTAAAGGTGAAGAAAGATAATGTAGGAGAGATTAAAAGGTAAGGGTGAAGATAGGGAACAAAAAGGTCATAACATATGTGGCCAAGGCATGAAATGATGAATGCCAAGCAATCCCAATTCCTCTTCCTCTAAAAATATCAAACACATTCTTCCCATATTTTGCTTTTCTTCTTTAAACCCCTTTTTTCAATTTTTTTTTCTTTCTTTGCTTCTTTCTTTGCTCCTAGTTAATCAACACACTCTTTTCTCACGTAGACATCCCTTTGCAATACAAGAGAGGAAGAACATTACTTTGCATTTTTTTTCTATGAAGGTGGTAAGAGAAAAGGATCAATAAGGGTTTAAGGAAGTGTATGATGTCGCATTGGAAAATACAAGGCTAACAAGAAGAAATGAGGGCTTAAATCCTATCCCAAATAGCACAACCAAAGCCTTTCATAGAGTATAAGTGTCAATATCAAAATCAAAACTCAACTCATGAACCAAATACAAGCATAATGAAGCTACTAAAAAGAATGAGAGTGAAGAATTTATCCTTGAGTAAGTGTAATCTCTCCGAAAGATGGTACATGCTCTAAAGCTCATAAGGTAAGAAACAAATGATTTTATAAAGCATGATGTGCACAATGATGTAATCCCCTCTACCCACGCATGAATAGAGCAATCCTTCGAACATGTTAGGTGCAGAATGAATCCACGTTACTTTGGGTGAGGATAAATACAATGCTCCCTACCTCCCAATCTCAAATGGCACTTTTACAAATAATGTTATGGCATCGCAAAAGTAAACAAGTCAACACATCCACCATGAATAGCTAGGAAGTATAGATGGAAAAATACATCGATAAATGTGCAAAAGTGATAGAGAACAATACTGATACCATACAATACTAATATCTCAGTCAGGAAAGTACAAGTGAAACATATACATTGATGTAAAAATACACCTATAACTGAACAATCCATACATGATAGAGATAAAGGAATATAAGAGAGATATACAATGAAAACTCAAAATAAACATCCATTATAACAAGAGTTGAAAGTGGTAAGAGAAATGAGGAGGGCATGAAAAAGAACTCACTCGCACGAGCATATAAAGGACTCCATCACACTTCTATATTGGATACCTTCCATTCTCTAATAATGCATCGAGTCAAGACAAAAGCGCAATAATGCAGGAGGTACCAAGAAATCACCCAAAAGACAAACTACCAAAAGCTAGACAAAAACACTTAAAGTATCTCTGCCCCCCTCCCCCTCCCCCTATTTTCTCAAACTCCAAATAACCGACACAAGAAAACTACAAACAACCAAAAGATAAAAGAGACAAAACTAAGGTAAAACAAAAGAAATTATGGCATCCCTCATGAACAATAAAGTGTAACACTAAAATAGCATGGGTAACCCAAAGAGAAAGTAGCCACGCTCTAGCTCTAACAAAAGGATGTCATAAAGAAAACTAAGAAAAAGGGAAATAAAAGATCCTACTCCTAAACTAAACATCATCTATGGACCATTATCAAACCAAGATTGGCGGATCAATGAGATTCACCCAATCTATCTCCCCTCAAAATGAATCAAAGTAAGGCTTCCATCATTGCCAATTAACCTTGAAGGATGAGCCATTGGTGAATTTTTTCACTTCAACTGCCCCATGAGGAAACACTTCTTTAATTTGGTAAGGGCCCGACCACTTACTTCTTAACTTACTCCAGAATAGATGCAAATGTGAATCATAAAGTAGGACCATTTGACCAACTTTGAAAGATTTTCTCAAGATATGTAGGTCATGACGGGCCTTCATCCGGGCTTTAGAAATTTTAGCATTCTCAAATACATCATTTCTAAGCTCATTGAGTTGGAGCTTCCTATGGATGCCCACTTCATCAATGTTCTCATTACATTGGCGAATTGCCTAAAAGGATTTATGCTCCATCTCAATTGGAAGGTGACAAGCCTTTCCATAAACAAGCCTATAAAGAGAAGCACCAAGTAAGCCCATAAAGCATCAACTAACCGGAGAGACCAATTCTTCCTATTTGGATTGATGATTTTCTTAAGAATGTGCTTAACCTCTCAATTAGCCAACTCAACTTGGCCTTGGGTTTGTGGGTGATAGGGAAGTCCCATCTTATGTACTATTCCATATTTGTGCATCAAAGTGGTGAACGGTTTGTTGCAAAAATGAGAGCCCCTATCACTAATTATAGCTCGGGGCATGCCAAATCTAGAGAAAATATTTTCCTTCAGGAACTTAACAACTACATGATGGTCATTAGTCTTAGAAGCTATGGCCTCAACCCACTTACTCACATAGTCAATTGCCACAAGGATGAAAAGGTGACCAAAAGAGCTGGAAAATGGCCCCATGAAGCCAACTCCCCAATAATAAAAAATCTCTAAAATGGTAATGGGGGAAAGAGGCATCATGTGCCGTCCAGAAAGAGTTCCTAGTCCTTGGCACCTATCACGTGCTAAGAAAAATGCATGGATATCCTAAACATTGTAGGCCAATACAAACCACATTATAAAATCTTGGCCATGGTCTTCTTTGAAGAGAAGTGTCCTCCACAAGTATGAGAATGACAAAACGCCATCACACTATTAAATTCCTCATTCGGCACACACTTTCTAACCACTTGATCAGAGCAATACTGAAATAAGTACGCCTCATCCCAAACAAATTGCCTCACAACCCAGAAGAATTTTCTTTTGTCCAAGAAAGACCAATGAGGAGGAATGGCCTTTGTGGCCAAATAATTGGCCACATCGGCATACCAAGGGGTAAGAGTTTGGGTCATGGCATGGCAAGGCATAAGTTGTTTATTAGGGAAAGTCTCACTAATGGGAGAGTCATCAACACATGGTGTCTCACTAAGGAGCCTAGATAGGTGATCTACTACCACGTTCTCTACTCTTTTCTTATCCTTAATTTCAAGGTTAAACTCTTGGAGTAAGAGAATCCACCGAATTAGGCTTAGCTTCTTGCTTGGACAAACAATACTTGATAGTCGCATGGTCGGTATAGACAATAACAAGAGAGCCCACCAAGTATGCTCAGAACTTGTCCAAGGTAAACATAATAGCTAATAACTCTTTCTCGATGGTGGTGTAATTAACTTGGGCTTCATTCAGCGTTTTACTAGCATAGTGTATCACATGAGGCTGCTTGTCTGTTCTTTAGCCCAAAATAGCCCCTATAACATAGTCACTAGGTTCACATGTAAGCTCAAAAGGTAAGCTCCAATCGAAAGGTTGGATGATGGGAGCTATAATCAAGTGACTCTTTAACATATCGAACACTAACTGACAAGATGGGGTTAACTCAAATGAGCATCTCGTGCTAATAGAGCATATGAGGGCCTAGAAATGGTACTAAACGACTAAATGAAACGTTAGTAGAAATCGGCGAGCCCAAGGAACGATTGGACATCTTTCACGGTCTTAAGGGCAGGCAACTTTTGAATTAATTCGAACTTGGTGTGGTCAACCTCGATGCCCCTACCAAAAATAATGTGGCCAATCACTGTCCCTTGTGTCACCATAAAGTGACACTTCTTCTAATTTAACACCAAATGACTCTCGTCACAACATTTTAGCATAGATTCTAGGTTTGCTAGACATTGTTTATAGTTGTCCCTATACACAGAAAAATCATCTATGAAAACCTCCAAAATACGCTTTACCATGTCAAAAAATATGTTCATCATACATCGCTGAAATGTGGCAAGCGCATTACTAAACCAAAAGGGCATCTGCTTGTAAGCAAATATACTTAAAAGGCATATAAACATGGTCTTATCCTGGTCCTCCATGGCAATCTTTAGCTAATTGTACCCAGAATAACCATCCAAGAAACAATAATAAGCACGGCCTACTACCCGTTCCAAGACTTGATCAAGGAAGGGTAAGGGAAAATGATCCTTACTCATGATGGAAGTAAGGCGACGGTAGTCGATACACATACGTCACGGGGTGTAAATACGGGTTGGAATCAACTCGTTGTTCTCGTTCTTGACTACCGCTACCCCAGACTTTTTAAGGACAACTTATGTAGGGCTAACCCACATGGAGTCAGAAATTGAGTAGATAATACCCGTATCTAAAAGCTTTTGGACCTCACCCCTTACAATGTCCTTTATGGTGGGGTTCAACCGCCATTGCATTTGGCGCACCGGCTTAGCCCCTTCCTTTAAATAAATGCAATGAGTGCACACAAGAGGGCTAATACCGTGAAGGTCGGCTATGGTCCACCCTATGGCCTTGCGATGCTTCTTAAGCACCCCCAAAAGACTTTCCTCTTAAGTCTCCGATAGTACTGAAGATATCACTATCGTATATAACTCACCCTCACCTAGAAATGCATACTAGACTGTTGAGGGCAATGATTTCCTCTTTAGAATAGGAGCTTGAAGTTCCAATGGTTGGGGTTTGATAGGGTTTGGAGTTAAAAGTGAGGGTCCATTAACCCACCACCATGACGGGTACTAACTCTACTTCACTAACCTTTTCGCCGATCCCCTCTTCTTCATCGTCCAAGCAAGATAGACCCTCGCTAAATATAAGCACTCTAGCCAATGGGTCCTCTACGCAATGCCTCTCGAAATGATCTTGAATGAGAGTATCAAGAAAATTTACTTCCCTAATATCCTCACACTCACTTGGTTGCTTTCCCGCATTGAATATGTTTAACTCAATGGTCATGTTGCCAAAATACAACTTCAAAAGACCACCCCGCACATGGATGATAGCATCACATGTGGCTAAGACGAGACGACCAAGAATGAATGATATATGATTTTGTGTATTGGGGTCTACAATTGGTTGAGTGTCCAAGACAACAAAGTTTATGAGATAGTAAAATTTCTCCACTTGCACCAAAACATCTTCCACTCCCCCCCTAGGTGCGTTAATCGACCTATTTGCAAGTTAAAGTGTGAGCCTAGTAGGATTATGTTCTCCTAGACCTAATTCTCATACACTGAGTATGGTAATTGGTTCACACTTGACCCTACATCGCGTAAGCAACCTTCAATCCTATGGCCTCCAATAATACAAGTAACTGTGGGACATCCCGGGTCCTTGTATTTTGGTGGGGTCTTAATTTGGACGACGGAGTTGACATTTTGGGAAAGAAATGCATTCTCTCTAACATTTAACCTCCTCTTAATGGTGCACAAATCTTTCATGCATACGAGGGCACTTGTTTGATTGCTTCCAAGAGATGTAGATTTATCTTGACTTGCTTAAACATCTTATAGATCTCGGAACTTAAAGGGTGATTCTTTGGCTTGGCCAATCTTTGAGGGAAAGAGGCATGGGCCAATGCCTCACTCTCCTCCCTTAAGGCTCTCTCATCCCTTGCTATGGACTCACTTTGCTTCTTCTCACTTTTCTATTCTTGTTCATAATTTTCTCCCTTCTCACCTACTTCCTTCCTAGCTTCACTTTCCTCCACCCCACTAGGTGTATCCTCACCCTCAACCCCAAGTGGGCTATCTACTACTTAGGAATGACTCCCCTACCCAAAGGATCCCTAGGAAGAATGGTTTTATCAATAACTTTTCCACTCTACAAGGTAGTAATAGCTTGGACTTGTTTATGGCTAGACGATGATTGACCTAAGGTTTCAGTGGAATGCACATGCCTAGCCAGATTTGGTTGGGGTTAAGCGGGTAACTTACCCTTCTCATTGATAGACAAGGCTTGGGTTATAAAAGTCAATTGAGTCTTAATATCATTCAATGTTTGGCCTTGTTGCTCTAACGCCTTATCAACTCTAGAATTTACACTCCCTTGATTATGCATGGAGTTTTGTAAAGTGTCATCTAGGGCTCTCTTGTGTGTGGTTGATATGTGTTGATCAGAGCTTGTTGTGGAGGTTAGTATGGTCTTGGTTGAGACGAAAATGATGCCATCGGTGGAGCTTGGTATTGTTGTGTTTGGAAAGGTAGAGGAGGTGCTTGATAAGATTAAGGATGTTGAAATCCTCCTTGATATAATTGGGGGTTTGAAGACCCCTCACCTCTTCATGAAAAATTTGGGTGATCCTTCCACCTGGGGTTGTAGGTGTTGGAATAGGGGTTTCCCCTTTCTCATTGGTATTGACCTATGGCGTTAAATTGGCCATGCAAAGCCTACTTAACCACCGGGATGACCGAACAAGATGAAGTGTCATGGTCCTTGGTCTCACACAAAACATAACTTACCTCCTTAATTTCCTCTATCTCATTCGAGTTCACTCTCTTTACTTCTAGAGCGTCTAATTTCCTTGCCAATGTTGCAAGCCTAGCATTTACATCATCTACTTCTTTCAATTGATACTTCGCCCTTGTTGATTGGGTCGACCCTCGGGATTTTGGGTCCCAGTGGTGGCCCAATCTCAAGCCAAGTTTGCGAGCTAATGAAAATAGGCATAAGCTTCATGAGGTTACTTATCCACAAAAGTTTTCGCGTAAATTGTCTCTACAATTTTTTTTAGTTGAGGTGTAAGGGACGCGTAGAAAATGTTAATGATATGCCATTCACTATAACCATGGTATAGGCAAGAAATTAGAAGGTCTTTGAAGTGTTCTCAACATTGGAAAAATAATTCTCCCAACATAGGAGAGAATTAGGAAATTTGGTGTCTAAACGCCTCCGTTTGGTTTTTCAAGAAAAATTTCTTCAAAATCTCCCCTTAAAGAGCTTGCCAAGAATTAATAGGCAACGGTCTCAATGAGTTAAACCACATCTTGGCTATATCTTTTAGACACAAGGGAAGAGTTTTAGGAGGAAAATTTCGCTTGGACAAGAGGTGTCCATGACTAGGGAGCAAGCATCTTCAAATTCTTTTATGAATGCACACGGTTGCTCGAACTCTATTCCACAAAATTGTGGTAATAATTGCATTATCCCTGGATCAATATTCAATGTAGTGTAATGAGGGAAAAAAAATGATACAAGAGCTAGAGGCTTACTTAAGAGGATTCATATAATCCCGTAAGGTCCTGTACTGGGGAGCCGTCATGTCGTCATGGTTGCTCCCTCTCTCAAAATTATCTCCCCCCCACAACATTGGGAATGCCTTTCGGTGGGTTCAGCGACAAATTAGGATTGTTAGTCATCATTGGTGGATCGGGGAAAATATCGGGAATATTAGGAAGACCATTAGGATTCGAAGGAAAAACGTTACCCTCGTTGTTAGCCATCAGAATATATCCTAAGTCTACAACAAGAGGGAGTCTGGGAGTGGGATCTCGAGGAGATGAAGAATAACTAGAACTCACAAGCCTTACAAGATGTCCGTATATACCATGTGTGAATGATGACATGCAAATGAATGCAACAAATGAGATGTCTAGATCCTAGGAACACATTATACATAAGCTTATATATGGCCAAACAACAGCTTTTTTTCCGACTATCTCCAACTTCTCATGCAATCCTATTGCCAAACAACGGCATTTTTTTTTCAATTCCTCCAATGCACATGCAGGCAAATAAAACACACTACCCTAATCTCCACTATCTCCAAATGATCCTAACAAGATGATACAATGCAAGCTAACTATCCAAACAAAAGAAACTATGAAAAGTAGAACCAAAAATTCTAGCAAGATATTCACATAAAGGGATGAAGAAAGTACCCTTGGCCTGAAACCATAGATGCTTCCCTCGGAGGTGGGTGATCAATTCTCTCATATTTTGCAATTTAATTTAATTTATTTTTCAAAATTAGCTCTGTTAGGGATTTATATTAAAAGACATACTTTGTGTAATTACTTTAATATTTATTAATAAATTAGTTATTCCATTTTAATGAGAATCTGTGTGAGCAATATTTGCCTTGCATTATTTATTTAATGATTATGCATGTGTGTCTCTTATTCTATATAGTAGATGATTTGGTGTGTAGAGTACCGCTTACATACAGAAGATCAAATTATCGGTTCTTATGGAATATAAGCTTATCGTTCACAGTCTTAGATGGAACTAGACACACTATCAGTAAGACTGTAGCATAAGGTTTTGATAGGTCTGTCTTGACTATGGAGAACGGTATAGCTTCAACTCCTTGCACTAGTACACATTATGTGTCTTGAACAGGACCGCGTTGAACAATTTATTTTTATACTAATTATATAAAACAATTAATACCTTATGATTATTATGAGTGCTTATGTTCTTAATCCTAATATAATAAATAAACACGCGCATTTAATGTTTATTGTTTTAATTCAAAGAAAAGTGATATTCTTTGTAGGTTAATAAACTCAGTGAGTTGGACAATAACGTTACATGTATGGTGAATATTAATTATTAATGGAATCCACGTCCTGGTATGGAAATTGATGACACCCCCTTGAGAAAACTTATAAATTTTGATTATGTCAAACCCCGCATGTAGATTATGAATTCGACATGTTAAATAAGTTAAGTAAAAGGTCTCAAGGAATTAAATAAGTCCATTAAATTTAATTGTCAATAATTTAATTTAATAAACGGGTATTTGTGATCTTAACGTGGAGAGATAAATAAGCATTTAATAATATGGAGCTCGAAATATAATTCTTAGTATGACAGGGAGTGCAATTATAATTCATTGGTGGTATAAATTATAATTTACATAAATAGAGATTAATCTTGGTTAGATTAGGCATCTTTATTTGCATAGGAAGCCATAATCATACTAATCTGATAGGCCTTGTTGTAGCCTCTATATATACACACTCTAAGAGCAGCTAGGGTTACACTTGCTTATAATTGACAGATACACGTTTTTGTGAGTAAGAGAAACCCTAGCAGTCGTGAGCCCACTCTCTATGGAGTAAGGCGTGTACGAGGGATACAACAGAAGTCCCAAGGTTAAGTTCAAGCAATTGATTCGTGCTTGTTGCTGTTGCGTGCTATTTGAGATCAAAGTAAAAGGATTTCAAAGTTCATACATGCTACTATTCAAAATCAAATCAGAGAAATCTTGAAGGTATGATTCTAATCACATATATTAGTCTCTACTAATCAGATCAGAATTTTTGGTATTATGTGTATGCACTATAGCAAGGTTATGGAAAATTCCGCAGTACCCAACAAGCTCGTGCCTTTAAATCCCCGGCAACGGCGCCAAAAGTTTGTTTCATATCCAATTGTGCACTCAAGAGCAAGTGGCTGCAACGTAGTTTTACCAGTTAAGTTTCGGATCATTCTTCCCAAGGGATTTGTACAAATTTAGCAATCAACACAAAGCATTATATTAGAGAACTATTAGACCGAATTGCTAAAATTAGTAGAGAATTAAATCTATAGTAACCAAAATTAGACCAAAAATCTTTTGGGGGTTTTGGGATTTGATTAGCTAACCTCTAAACAATGTAAGCAAAATTAACTATCAACTAACAATTGACCAATGGAATTGCAAGCAATTAACCACTAAACTAAGGAATCAAAGACAATTAACAACTAGATCAAAACAAGTAAACCTAATTAACCCAAACAAAGTGCAATTAAAATCAATTAACTAGAGAATCGAATGAAATTAAAGAGGATGTGGACACAATTGGTCCAATCTTCCAATTCTTAAATGGAATTGAAGAGAAAGTTAGATAACTCAAATCAAGGATCTCTCCATGGACCCTTGATTTGGAGAATTTAGACTAGAAAACCTTAGATTCTCTTTCAATTAGAGTATGATTTAAAGACCTTTGTGAGATCCTTAGAAGCAAACGATGAGTTCGTCAAACCATGGTTATGAATCCAAGAGTTATAGGGAAATCAACTCCTATTGAGTAGAGAAAAAGAAATCTAAAGATATTCAATGGATCAATTTCCATGAGATTCTTGGTAGATCTGCACAATTGAATCCACATGAGGAACTTACCTAGAGAACTCCATTGTAGAAAGCATGTAGATGTATTAAGAAGACATAAAAGAAAATAGATCTAAGATTTTATAGATGGAATTAGATGTTTGGTTATAAGAAAAATGGAAGGAAAATACTAAGAAAATGAAGGAAAGTACAAGATCTACGTCTAATATAGCTTTTTTGGTTTTTTTCTAAGTACAAGAAAATGAGAGAGCCCTAAAAAAAATCCAAAATAGCTTTATATATGTAGGTTAAAAACAAGGACTGCGACGGCCGATCGATCAGTTGATGAGGTGATCGATCGGTTTGTGATCAGTCTTCGAACAATAAAATACCTTTTCTAAAGTTTGGCTTATGAGGGCCTCTAAAACTATAGGAGAGCGATCGGTGGATTTCCGACGTCACCGATCGATTGGGAAAATTAAGCGATTGATCGCCTAATCGATCTGTTTGTTGGGCCAATCGATTGGTTGACTGGTGTTCTTCTTCTTTTCCCTTTGTTTAACTCCAGTTCCTGTAAAAACAGATTAAAACATGTTTAAGCTATTTCAGAGGATAAAACACTAGTCTAGTATGTACAAAAATGGCTAACAATCCACTAATTTGGCCTTTGAGATTATATTTTTGGAGTGTAATCACCAATCCACAAAGGACACCCAGGATGAAAAGCTTGGGCCAAATTGAGAGGGACCCTATGAAGTCATCGGCTTCACAAAAAAAGGGACATATAGACTCAAAGGCCTGAATGGGAAGGAGCTACCTCATCCATGGCATGCAAAACATCTCAAGGAATACCATGTGTACATGGGTCCAATGTAATACTAATTCGAAAACCAGTAAAAGTTGATTTCCCTATAAGAATTTGAGCTCATTTCTCTATAAATATACATGTTCGGTTCATCAGACCAAGCAAGCAAAAGGCTTATGAATCCAAAAGAAGTCATGTTCGGTTCACAAGACTGGACATGCCAAAGGCCCACGAGGCTAAAAGAAGTCATGTTCGGTTCATGAAACCAGACAAGCCAAAGGCCCACGAGGCCAAAAGAAGTCATGTTTGACTCACAAGACCGGATAGGCTAAAGGCTCACAAGGCCAAAACAAGTCTTGTTTGGTTCACGAGACCGAACATGCCAAAGGCTTACAAGGCCAAAAGGAGTCTTGTTCAATTCACGAGATTGAATAGGCAGAAGGCTCACAAGGCCAAAAGAACTCATGTTTGGTTTTTGAGATCGAACAGGCAAAAGGCTCACGAGGCCAAAAGAAGTCTTATTCGGTTCACGAGACTGAACAAGCAAAAGGTTCACAAGGCTGAAAGTATACCTGTTCGGTTCACGAGACCGGACAAGCCAAAGGCTCATAGGCCTATACCTATTCAATTCACGAGACCGAATAGACAAAAGGCTCACTAGGCCTGACCAACCTGGAGTGCAAAAGGGACAAGCACCCAGGAAACAGAGCACATACACTTGCAAAAGAAAAAGCTTACATTTAGGCAAGAAAAAGTAAGCACAAGAACATCCATTAATACAAGGAAAAGAGAAATTTGGAAACTACAAGTAAAGGAGAAAAGTAGATTCTTCATTGATATGGAAGAGAAATTACATTCGGGAAGAGCTCATTACACCAAGTGAAAAGACCAAAATCCAAGACAAAGAAGGCGTAGATCCAAGACAAGGAAAAGCCTAAGACTGAGCGTCATCCACCGATCGCTGAATTCCCCCAATCACAACTAAGGCGACCATCACCTCACTGGAGACACGATTGCCCCCGTAAAGGAAGCAACATAGGGTCACAACTGCACCCACCAAATGGGCAGCCGTTACCTGGGAATCACTCCTATCTCCACTGGTATATACAGAGGTCTTCACTTCCTTTTGAGGTACATGATTCCTAGCCAATATTCTACCATATTCCTTTAAATTCATTACATAACTTTGGCATTAAAGTGTTCTTGGTAGGCACCACACCAGTGTTCATAACCCAGGGATGCTTTCTATTCCTCCAGATCAGTTCACCTTGGCCTGGAGAAGACCATACAAATTTACTGAATCATCACATACAATGGAGAGAACTTAAAATGGATTGGGGCGAGTTCATGAAAACCCTTAGGCACAGTTTGGTACAAAGGAATAAAATGGTCATTTCAATTTTCATTCTCATGAAAACCCTTAGACACAGCTTGATACTACCATTTGAAGTTGGAATATTTATTATATAGGAATAATCATTTCCTTATTTTGTTAGAATAACCGTTCTATTCTCTCAAGGCCCATGAATGGCTCGGGCTCATGTCCCTGCAGTCTGTCTTCACAAATTGCCCGATCGGTGAAATCTAGATCAAGTTGTACGAATTCATCCAGCATCAGGAGGCGATTCCATAATAGCTACCAGGGTATTAGAACATGCGGCAAGATATTAGGGCGGATGAGGGGGCTTAAATCCGGAGATTGCCTTATGATGGGATTGGGTTCCTCAAGTTTAGGGCTTGCCTTGGTTGGAGTTTTATTTGGTCGGGTTGCTCCTGTTTGGTCTGTTCGTTCCTCGTGCAGACCGAGCAGTCTTAACTAAGCTATTCCAGAAGAGAGAGAGAGAGAGAGAGAGAGAGAGAACTAGGAAGACCGATCAGTGGAGGTCGTTGATCATACTTTATCAATTTCAGCTCGCTGATAGGAAGACCAATGAAGTAAGCAATTCAGATGTCACCAACACAGGTTGCGAGTTGGACCGCTTCTGGTTTTCATTCGCAGCTCATTCTTGGTGTTCGTGGGATGAAGCCCATTATTGATCCAGTAAAATGTATTCCATATTTTCCCCATATTTTTCTATCGGTTTGAATGCTTTTCAATCACTTATATCATCGGACTGTGCTCATAGTTGAATCTGGAGAAAGTGTTGCAAAAGCACCGTGCCGCATATTATTCACAAGACGAGAGGAGTTACCCGAGTGGTAGCACGGCCCCTACCCATAATTGAGATCCACTACCCATAATTGAGATCATGTGTTTGACTCACCGTCCTCTTTTACTAGGGTTTTAACCCTCTAATATACCCAATATATATATATATATATACATATTATTCACAATATGCTGAATACAGGGGAGAGGACTCTGTTTTTGTTGTCTATTATTTTTCATCTTGGGTTGCTTAAACTTCAACTTAACCAAGAAATTTTATTTATGGCTAAACGGAGCATTAGCTACTGGTGCTTCAGATATTTTACTACCAATTGCAAGATATTTTTGGGAACTCTTAACATTCTCTTTGAGAGCTATCTAACTCTAGACTTCTTGCAATGATTTTCAACATTTTCTTCCCTTTCTTCATTGGAAACGATAATTCCCAAAAATTATGTTTTTCTTTCCGACTCCAATTGCATTCCAACTAAATGGGAAAAAATAATTTTTCTTTCCTTCACTTGATTTGAGATTATTATTTTTGGTCACTTGAGTTATTTAAACTGTTTAATGATCATTCAAACATCCAATCACTTACAAACCATGTAAAAGCAACAAACATGAAGACACGATATTTTTAACAGAGAAACTTAACTTGGGGAAAAAATCAAGAAACTGGTACGCTTGTTCAGGCGAGTCAAACACTGATTATCAATTTACATGAGAACCAATTTACAACTCAATACTCTGAATCGCCATAGAAAAGTTCAAGTCCCGACAAACAAAGACTGACGTGTCCTTGCTCGACATCTAAAATTTCTGATTTCGCAGCCATTGATCAATTATCACAGTATAGAACCACAACAATACCAAAACTTCGTCTTTGGAAATCACTAAAATAAGTTACCAACTCCAATGAAGGTTTTTCAACAGTTTCAGGATCTCTGGAGTAATTCGAAAAGTTTATGTTGTAGAGTCTCTATATATCATCCCTTACATTTCAGATCACTTCTTATTGTATGAGAGTTAAGCAAGACCAAAGAGTCCGAAGATGGGAAGACTCCTATGCAATCCAGATATCAAATTCGTAGCTGAAATACTTGGTTCGCTCAATCCATCATTTTGATCGAGCCAACATTGATCCATTCTCCCTGTATTTCAAACTTTGAGTTGTAGGCCCAACTTCGCTCAACCCAATCATCATGTTTGCTCGAACTAACTTTGGTTCAAGCCAACATCAATCCAAAACATTTATATTGTTGGCTCAAAGTTGATCTCCATATTAATTTTAATGATAATAAAATCATGTAGTTGTTATCTACTAATTTCAATTAGTATGCATATCAAATTATAAATCATCTTGATATCAATAAAATAGTGGAGATGATAATTGCTTATCCTATATATATAATGAAAGTGGATAAAGTTCATTTTTGAACCGACTAAAGGTCTTAAAAGGATTCAAGATCTTGTTCAGAGATTCAAGTATTCAAGGAAGATCATTTGAAAGTGTCAAAATCAGTTGAAACTCATCTTTGAAGAATAAAGTGCAAATTGAAGTGCTAACTCATCAAAGAATTTTAGGCAGACTTAAAGGTAAAAGTGTCAACACATTAAACTATGGTGGACACCTTGATGATTCCTGATGAAGATTACAAAAGCACTGGAAGCTATTATTGACACTGTTCAACACAAGTATCGACACCTTGTCTAAGAACCAAGATCCTCAATTCATGCTCAAAGCTCTTGTTAACACACTAAGATATGGTTGACACATTGAAGTATTATCTCCTCAGATCATGCTCAAGTTATTGTTGACACACTAAGATTTGTTCTACACATTATCATCTTTGAAAGTGATGAGTAGCATAAGTGTCGACTCTAAGAAAAGTTGTAATCGAAGCATTGAAGCAATTTGCAAAGTTGAAGAAATATAGCTATGGTATGGTCGACACATTAAAATATGGTCAGCAACTTGAAAATCAGATTTGAAAGATCTAAAGGAAGTGCTGACACCTACATCGACACCTTCGAGCATAGAAGCTAGAACTGTCGACACCTTGAAACAATATGTTGACACCTGGTCACCAACAATCGAATTTTTAGACATTCTAACAAGCTAATTTTGCATTTAATGCACCTCCAACCATCTCCAACTGCTGAAATTTATAAGGCCCTATATATATATGGTCTTCAACACATTTATGGAGTACGAGACCACAAGAGACAAGATCCATTACTTGAAAACTTCCAAGAATCAAGCTCATTTACTTCTCTTTTTATTCCTTTGAGAACTACTACTCCAAACTTCTTTGCTTGTCTACTCTGTTTGAGAGTCATTTATTGTAACCAAAACTCATTTATTGTATTTGAGTAAGGAGAGAATTCTTGTAACTCTGTGCATAAGACTTGAAGAGTTTGAAGTGCACTTGTTCAAAGCACTTTGGAGAGTTTTAAAACTCGTAAGAAGTGAACTGAGCACTTGAGCAACTAGCAATAGCTAAGTAAACAGTTTTTATATAGTGAATGAGGCTTTCAAGGGGATCTTGGAAGAGAGGACGTAAGCCACAAATTGTGACGGAATCTCTGTAAATTTTTCTGTCTCTTATATCTATTTTTCTGCATTTAGCTGCATTATTTGTCTTGAACATTTGCAGTCTTGTGGTGTTTTATTGTTCTATTAATTTACGCATGCACTAGTTGCTTTAAATAATGATTGAGTTGTATAATTTGCTATATATTACTTTATATTAGCTTTAATTTTGTATAACCCAATTCACCCCTCTCTTGGGTTGCCATTTTCAGGTTAACAAATATTGCTGCAAACAAACTCCCTAGAAGTTCGCTTGAGCCAACTCATACTTTGCTTGAGCAAAGTTGTCTTAATTTGTGCCCCTTTGTTTAGACTTGCATTTTTTGTTTTCTGAGCCCCCAATATTACTCGGATAAAAATAAATTACATATACATGGTTTTATCATAGGATTTGAAAAACTAGAAACCTAACTGTTTCAATACAGGATCTTGGTTTTTGGCTAGCTTGTAACATATATAAAAACAACTGTATGCAATGCTTTACAAATACCATCAGATCAGTTTTTAAACCATCTCTGCCATTTGTAACACACTTTGAATCAATAAAAAACAGAAGCTACACTAGATCTTTAGCCAAAAAGCTAGAAAATGTAGCCATGAGCACACATTTGCACCAATTAAAATGTGAAAGAAAAATAGGAGAAGAGAATAGCACAACCAGAGTTACCAAGCTCTAATAACAACATGAAACAACACAAGATATGTGTTTCTCCAAAAGGGCAACTAGGATGTCACTTCACACAATATTGATAGGTGGAAACAGTTCCCCAACCACAATAACAATTGCAATGCCAACACCACAACAAATAGCTTAAAGTAGATTGTATCTTATAAAAATGAAATATAGCAGCATGACTGCTAGACTCTGCAGAGCCTTAATAGAAGAGCAGATTCCAACGCTGGCCCATATATCTGGGATTATGGATATGTGCATTCAGGTGGCGCTCCTTCTCCTTAGACAAAAGTTAAATTTTCTTAACAAAATCCTACAACATGATCTAGAAACCAAAACACCCTGGACTCACATCCACATGAAAGTGCTTTCAATTTTGTTTGAGCAGAATACCAATCTGAAAAACCGGTATAGGGAACTCACTCTGCCCAAGTGACTATTAGAAAGTGAAGCTTATTTAATACAATTACAAATTTACCATGCTAGATCAAATGATAGTTGATTGGAAGAACAATTAATAGAGCCAATAGAACAGTTCTTCCATCATACCTATCACTAGATTAATCATTGAGTGGAGTCATCAAAGAACAACAATGGTTCTTGAATAACTCTAGCGAACAAGTGCTTATACAGAAAAGCGTTAAAAAAAAAGGAAATAGTAAAACAAGATAAAATATGAAAACAAATGAACAAACAGAAAAACCAATGCATGATTTGGGTTGTTCTGGTTCTCATCGTAGGACTCTAATCTGCAGCCAATCGTTTCCCATGCTTTCTTGCTCTTCCTTAATTTCCCTGGCAGAATTGGCAACAGAACCATTGCACCGATCTATCTCAACCATCTGTAGTGTCGGTATGTACCCTATTTCAGATGGGATCCTCTCGAGTTCCTGACATCCAACCAATACTAGTCGCTGAAGGCTGGGAAAGTGATCACTACAGGCATTCCACCACACAATGTCAAGATAAGCAAATTTTAAGAACTTGAGTCGAGGGAACTCACCATCATCTGTTTCCCAATCTAGTCCACTGCAGGCACCACCTAGTAATTTGAGACCCTCAAGGTTGGGGAGTAGCTTGCCGAGGTTTGAGATCTCGTCCCATTTCAGATGGGTTTCCTCCAACGTTAGCTTCTTAAGACTTGTGGGCAACTTAATTCTTCCTAGATTATATGAACTACCAGACTTGGCTGTATTGAACAACTTCAACTTCTGGAGGTGGTTTAGATAGTCTAAATGAGGAAATGTCAAGCATCCCAGCCAGTCAACCATATCTCCCCGACATCCTAGCTTTCTAAGATTCGGAGTCACATCCAAGAAATCCCAGCAAGTCCACGGATTTACCCATGAGAGAGTCTGTAGGTTATCCAATGAGAATGGATAGCGAGCAGGGGAGTCTCGCCCTTCAATTTCGAGTTTCCCAAGTCCCGTAAAACAAAGATGCCTCAACTTTACCATCTTCCTAATACATTGGGGTAAAGTAACAGATAAGCTTGTAGCAAGAATAAGGGTCTCTAAATTCCACAGGTTGGATATTGAAGCTGGGAGGGAGTGCATACTAAAAGTACAAAGTGCTAAGTACCTCAAGAGGACTAGTGGTTCTATCTCACTGGGGTATCTGGAGATTGCAATGGAGCTTATATCCAGTACCCTAATAAGTTTGAAGCATTTAAAAAGGAATAGAGAAGATGATAATCGTACAGAGGCAATGCATAGGAAGGAGCGGGTGTTTTCGGCTGAAGGGATTAAAGAATTGTTCTGCAAAATCAATGGATGAATGCACAAGCGACGCATACCTGAAAAATTCTTTGAAGTAAAAGGAGAAGAAGGAAAATGTGCATGATCCGTAACCTGCTTCAAAAAGTACTCTTCCTCGGATTTTTTGAGGCAAAAATCATGCAACAAATCATGGATACCACAAGCTTTGATTCCCCCGTTATACCCTCTTCCCAAAACTAATACGAGACTTCTACCAATTAAATCCATTAGGTATTCCTCTGCAATATCCTCCAAGCTCTTTTCCCCGGCCTTCCATATAAATCCCTCTGCAACCCATAACCAAATCAACTTCCGCACAGGAATTTGAAAATCCTCTGGAAATGCTGCAAAATATAGAAAACACGGTTTCAAGTGATGAGGTAAATGGTTATAACTCAGTGCTATTGTTTTCATCCATAGTTGCTCATCACCATCCACCCATGAATTTATGGATTTCCCTATCTGCATCCACCGGTCTTGCCTCCTTTCTTCATTTACAAGAATTCCAGCTACCACAACAATCGCCAATGGTAGTCCCTGACACTTTTTGGCTATTTGCTTTCCAATCTCTATGAGCTCCGGAGGGCAAGTTTCTCTTCGAAATACCTTTTGTCGGAGCAGATCCCAACTTTCATCATGAGTTAAAAAACGCAAAGGAAGAGGAGGGCTACTGGATTTGGCATGCAAAGCCACGGAACCGAGCCGACTAGTGAATAGAATTCTACTTCCATTGTTGTCATTTGGAAAATAATTTCTCAAATCATCCCAGGCCCTACCATCCCATATATCATCCATCACAATGAAATAAATCCTTCCCTTTAAACCTTTGTACAGCTTTTCACCTAATTTCTCATCGCTTATTTGATCAATTTTATCAGTATGCTCCGTAAAAGAACTTAAAAGGTCAAGTAACAAATCCCTCTTTCGGTACTCCTGAGAAACATATATCCAGGCACGAATATAGAAGTGATATATAACATAAGGATCATTATAAACTTTTTTTGCCAGAGTTGTCTTACCTAGTCCAGGCATTCCCACAATTGAAATAACCTCAAGCCCCTTTTGCCCTCCAACAAGTTTCTCTGTTATGATCGTTGCCTCGTCGTCAAAGCCCACCATTATTTCTTCCTCCCATGTTGGGGTATGTGCTCTTGATGAATCTCCTTTGGAAGAATTTCCAACTTGTATGGCCCCCATGTCATAAATCTTTTTGTCATGAATTTCCATCACCTCTGTTTTGATGGCTTCGATCTCTTGTTTGACGTGGTCAAGATTTAATGAGCGATGAGAGGCAGAACCAAGTTTCCAGCTAGCATCAACTATGAACGAGTCGATGGTATTTTCTGCCTCATACGCCACATCACTGATTCGCGTCTCAAGATTTTTCAGTTCTTCATGCTCGTAAAACTTCTCCTCCCGATCCTTGAGGAAGGTTCTCAGAAATCCTAGCTCCTCATGAAGTGATTCGATTTGATCAATCTCTTCTGAAATTAAATTTATCTTGTAGTTAATTAACTGCTCCAAGTTCTCCATGAGAACATTGACGGCAGTTTCAGCCATCTCTCTCTCTCTCTCTCTCTCTCTCTCTCTCTAATGTTTTCTTGGGAGGGGATAGAAAGGGCACTCTGATTCCTAGATTGTAATATGATCTCCTTGTTTTCTGTTTAAGATTGAGAAGTAAATTGTTGACTTTCGCTACACCCAGTTCACACCTTGGCACTTGGGAGCAGCTCCTGATTTGTTCTGGAATCTCCTCAATGATAAAAAAAAAAAAAAAAAAAAAAAAAAGAAAAGGACAAGAAAAGAAAAATAGAAAGAAAAGAAAACAAGAGGAAAACGTTGCTGACAAGATTAAAGTTTCGTTAAAAAGAATAAAGAAAAAAAGTAAAAAAGAAAGTTGTTAACAAGATTATTGTAAGCTCAGATTTGGTAGCCTTTAAACATAAAATGAAAAAGAAGGAAAAATTCAAAAGCTTTTTTGGGCTGCTTTATTCTCCACCCAGATAGAAGGGAAAAGTCAAGGAGTGTGGGCTGCTTTGGCGTGTGATCTTTCTCTTTCCTAAAATCAAATCTATGTAGCAGTTTGACTGCTTCAAGTTCTCCATGAGAAAAGTGACTGCAGTTTTGGCCCCCTCTCTCTCTATCTTGGGAGGATGATAGTGTTAGCTTGATTTTAATAATTGTGTCCATTTCCTTAAAAGGCGAAAGTTTTTGGAGAAAATTGTTGAGTAAAATTATGACTCACTCTTTTTTTTAATAGTTTAGTAAGGTAAAGACTGTTTTGATTATGTTCAGATAGAGAAATTACACTGGTCATCACCTTTTATATCTTTTTACTTTGAAAAAAATAAATTTATGGTCATTTACATGAACTTTCAAGAGGTTATAAATTTAAGTTTTAAGACTGGTATGTACTTTTAGGGACGGAGTCAAAAATTTTGTTTGGAGATCAAAGCTCAAAATATAAATTTTCATCTAGTAATATAATTATTATATTTTAAATTTTCTTTATGCATAGTTCTATGTTCAAGCATGGAAAACATATTAGCGTACATGACAAAATTTCTAAATGAAAATAAAATTAACTTCTATTCAACATTTGCAAAGTATGAAAAATAAAATAATTAATTGTTTAACAAAGATGCTACGAAATTTATTGTGACAAAGTGGAATTTGTCACAAAGAAAACTTATTGTGATGAAAATTGATTCGTTCCTATAGGTAGCCACAGTAAGTAAAATATTGTGATAGTTCGTCACCAGTTGGAAAGTTTTTTGCACCGGCAGGACCAAACATTTGTTACGGAAGTTTTTCGTCACAATAGATTTGTCTCCACAAAGTTATATTTTTACATATAGTGGTGTAACTTTTCAGTCACATAAAGTAACCCTTATTGCTACAAAATGTTTTGTTGCAAAAAAAGGTTTAATTTGTAGAAATTGTGACAATTTTTTTTTTTGGGTTAAAATAGGGCCATCTACTAAGACAAAAATTTGTCACAAGAAAGTTTGTCACTATTGGGATAAGATTAGTTTCAAAATAAGTTCCTCATGATAAACTAATAACAATAAATATTCAAGTTGGACATATAGTGACAAAAAAAAAAACTCATTCACAGTAGGTGAACTTGTGATTTGTCCATTTAATATATATTGTGATGAACATATGTTCAATAGCAATAAGTCTTACATGAGGAAATAATTGTGAAAAAATATATTTCTTTACAATAGTTTGTTAAACCAACGTAAGTTATTGTTCGTTACAAAATAAAATTATGACAAATATTTGTCACAATAAATATTCATATTGAATTTATGGTGACAAAAAGATTTTCACAATATGTAATAGTTATTGGTACAAAATGTTTTGTCACGTTTATAATTGTCAATTTTGTACTGACAATTATATCGTTTTTATTATTAGTACGGTACATACCGGTACCAGTATGTCTAGGTGTACCGTTTTGAATTTATTGTTATAAGTATTATAAGTTACTAAACTTTTTCAATCATATAATCTAATGTAATTTTTAACACCAAATCGTAATAGCTACTAGGTATTAATAAATTGTGAATTTAGACTATAATATATTTTTTTATTAGTTTTGATGAGAGAGATTTATATATAATGAATTATACAGGTTCATCGAGGAGAGAGAGAGAGAGAGAGAGAGAGAGAGAGAGAGAGAGGCTGAAAGCTAAGGTGTGCTATGATTGATGGGGTATCCACTGGCTGAAAGCTAACAAATAGCCACACGTAGAAGCCTCTTCAGGTACACGACGGAATACACAAAACTAGGCGTAATTCCGGATACAATACGGAAAATGCCGGATTATGTCAGGATTGTGGACGAAACGGAACTCAAGTTAACTTGTACAGTATTTTTTGGGATACGGTTCTTTTTCAGATATTAATATTTAAAATTTTTTAAATTTCTTACCTCATTACACCACGTGTTAATTATTAAATTTAACAGATAATATTATTATTCGATTTAAATTCACATTTTTATTTTATTAGTTTTTTTTAACGTTAAGTAAAATCATAAGTTTAAATAAGATAATATTATCAGTTAGATTTAGGTGACTAACACGTGGCATAGTGAGATAAAGAGTCTGAAGAATTTTGAATATTAAGGTCTGGAGGTGAGCCGATCCCATATTTTTTATCTGTACAACATGTTTTGGACCATACCATCCGGCACAATATAGAATTAATTACTATGCTCATGACTGATATTTAGTCTTGAAAAAATAGTGGCAAATTAAATTTGTCACAATATGATCAATTGCAACAATAATATGTCGCAAAAAGCTTTTGACAATGGTGCGAGCTCATATTTACTACAAAATGCATTGGTAATTGAAAGTCACACACGAGGTTTAAATTATCGCCATGAAGTGTGTTCTTCACTACAAACAGTGTTGATATTTTCACAATAGAATTAACGTATTACAAAAATGATTTTATCAAACAAAAAAGAAAAAAAAAGTTGCACAAACACAACTTTTTTGCATAACATATTGCCATTGAAAAGTGAAAAAATCGTTTTTCCCCAAGACATGAGTTTACCTTGTATTTATGAATACTTGGTCGAATTAGATTACCCTATCAAATAATATGTGAAAATAATAAAATAATCGAAAATGACATACGATATTTTAGCATAAAAATCCTAACTAGAAAAAATCGTAGGACCCTAAGCCAACCAATCAATGTATTATCAAGAACATAATACAAGTAGACAACTTACTACTCAGGCACGGTTTTGCAACTGTGGAACAAGCTGCTGTCGCGTGCGGTTGGTGTGCTGGCTCCATTCAAGAAAAAGCCATGTATCTTTTGTGCCACGTAAGTAACGTTGGTAAGGTAAACAGATGAAACAGACGTTGTCTCACTGTTATATAATACGGTTGTCCCTTTCTCTCTCTTTATTTTACTTTTCTCCTTCGTCCTATTTAATTCCATTGTTGAGCTGCTTCATGCTAGATTAGGAATAGAGAAGATCAATGTTTACCTATTTACATATAGCAGGACTTTCAAAATTTCCGCTCAGGTGTCTCTCACTAATTTTTTTGTTAATTTATCTGAATCACCTAATTTTGTTAAGGTCAGTTAGGTCACCTAAAACTAAGTGCAATTCAAAGATTAAATTTAAGATTTTTGAAAAAGTTTTGGATAGTTTTCTCAAGAGAGGATTTCATTGGAGAAAATAGGTTGTTTGACAATCTTTAGAAAGATTTAAACCCTTTTCGAGAATAACTTTGTTTTGGTATTTGAAAATAGTGATTCTATGTTCAAAGGTTAGTTATTTATAGAGAAAATGCACTAAGCTATCACCTTATCCTACCCTTGCGGTATTTATATGTCTTTCACCCTAGGTTCACTCATTTAGAATATTCGATTATCCAATGTCCAATTATATTCACTTTGAGAATTTTGAAAATAGATTTGTGTCATCACTTTAGGGATGCTATGATGTATGATATGCAAGTGCATGAAAAGAGCTTGAGAAGAGGTTGATTTTGAGACAAAGAATTAGAATTTTAAAAAAGATTGTGACTTCACCCATGAGAGTTGCCTACATATCTTTTTGTTGGGAATTGGGTCAGTCACAGTTCGGACTTGGAGTCCGATTGAGAATAGACACTTTGGGTCTCGTTTAACTTGAAAAGACACTTGGGATCTTGGAGAAGTATGACTTGAAAAGGGTTTGATTTGAATTTTGATTTGAAAATTTGAACTTGAACTTTGATTTGAAATTG
Source organism: Euryodendron excelsum (assembly GCA_033060915.1). Classification (NCBI taxonomy): domain Eukaryota; kingdom Viridiplantae; phylum Streptophyta; class Magnoliopsida; order Ericales; family Pentaphylacaceae; genus Euryodendron; species Euryodendron excelsum. The sequence continues at coordinate 20,686,211 of CM065388.1, read as the reverse complement.
AACTTTGAAGTAGAATTTAGACTTATTTTGAAAAAATTGAATTGAACTTTGAAATTATCTTGACTTGAATTGAAGTTTGAAAATCATCGTGGTTTTAGACTTGAGTTTTTGAAAAAGGTTGAATCTTCCTAACTCAGAGTTAGGGTTGAACTAGGGTATAGGCCTCCTAGGGTTTATGCAACCTAAGGTTGAAACATGCACTTGAAATAAAAAGTTTGATTTTAGAAAGTTTTGATTTTAGAAAGTTTCGAATTAAGAAAGTTCCAAATTAGAAAATTTCTATTTTAGAAAATTTTCATTTTAGGAAAGGCTCGATTTTGGAAAGATTTGATTTAGGAAAGGTTTTGAATTTAGAAATATTTGGATTTAGAAAGCTTTGGTTTTAAAATTTGAAAAGTTAGGATTTGGAAAGATTCAATTTAAGAAAGGTTTGAATTTCGAAATATTGAATTTGGAAAGTTAAATTTGAAAAAGATTTGACCTAGGTTTGAGGCAACTAGGGATTTAAGCCATCCCAAGACCTAGAGTTTATACACTGCACTATACTTAGAAAGATTGAATTTCAATTGAAAAAAAAAATTGCTTTTGAAAAGTTTTGAAATTAAGAAAGTTTTGAAATTAGGAAAGATTGGAATTTGGAAACATTGAAATTAGAAAAGATTCGACTTCTATTTCCTAAAGTTAAAGATTGGATTTTATTTTTAAAAATAGATGATATGATTTGATTTGGTTTCCTATATGAAAAAGATTTGATTTGACTTGAAATTGAAAAGTTTTAATTTTGGAAATCTATCACTTTATGTGACTTTTGAATTAGGAAATCTATAACTTCATGTAGAAAATACTTTTGGAAATCTATGATTTGATGTAGAAAAGGGTTTTGAAAATCTATGATTTGATGCAAATAGAAAGCCATGATTTTATGTCAGAAAACTAGGGTTTCCTAAACATAGGCTCTAGGGTTTTAACTTGGATTTCAAGACAAAAAGTTTTTTAAAAAGTGAATCTTTGAAAATACCTGTTAGGAAGTAGATTTACAAAACTATTTAGAAAGGAGTTTGAATATAAACTTTTGTAAGTCTCTTAAATATTTCATTTTCCTAAAACGATTCTAATCATAAGAAGACTAGAACCATTCTAGGGTTGTGATTGTAACAACAATTAGGGTTTAAAATCCTAATATGGACTTTGATGGTCTCTTTGAATGTAACACTTTCCTAAAACAACTCTAACCATGGAATGACTAGAATTATCTTAAAGTTGTGGTTTTGAAAACAACGTAGGGTTTGAACCCAAATTTAAACCTTGATGGTCATATTGAATATAACACTTTCCTAAAACAACCCTAACCATGGAATGTCTAGAATTATCTTAGGAATGTAATTTTGAAAACAACTCTTTCGGATGCAAGTTTTGAAAACGATCTTTAATACAAGTTTGAAAACACCTTTGAATATGATGTTGAATGCAATATGGACGTGAATATACAAGGTTTGGCTTCCCCACATAATCAAGAGGGCCGAACCCACACCATCTTAGGTGGAACTCAAAGAAAATCCCTAACACAATGATTCTCTCCAAGACCTTCCTAGGCATGAGCTGGGAGGTCTCTTGTTTCAAGCATACAAGAAAAAGATATAGAAGATGGGGGTTAAAATAGAAGAAAATCCAAGTGAGTTAGGAGAGAGAAGAGAGAGAGAGGGGGATTACATAAAAGTAAATAGAAACCTACCTTATCTTTTCTTTGCTTTGATTGCTTTGTTTGCTTTTCTTTACTTGAACCTTGAGAACTTTGAATATGCAACACTTTTGATCTTCAATGGATACTTGGAAGCTTGGATTTGAGTGTATGTAGTATATATAAGCTAGGGTTTAAGTGTATGGAGGTTAGGGTTTGAAAGGGCTTGAGGGAATTGAAGCTCTGTTTTCAGAGAGACAAAGTTTCTGGAGTGATTTTGCAGACCCAGAATACATAGAGGGAGGGTCTGTATTAATAGGCAATTGGAATAGTGCTTAGTGCCTGTTGTAGTGGCGTCATGCCATATTTTGGCTTGAGTGGTGCCAGCCACTTAGAAAAGTTTTGAGGCGAAAAAAAACAGATCTTTTGACCCTTAAGATGTAAGGCAAAAGATTTGGGCGCTTGTCCTAGTGACTACCATGTAATTTTTAGCCTAACTTTACTAGGAGTGACTCCAAAAAATCCACGAATGATCCGGAAGGCCGAGGATGGATGAGAATCCCTAAAAGAGTGTCCCAAGGGTAGACGGCTTGATAACTAGAGACAGAGTAGTTGAATAGGGTGACTGACCCACTAGGGGCAAAAGAGTCATTTAAACCGAAAAAACACCGAGATAGACCCAAAATGACCCGAGAGAAGACTTGAAGGTTAAAAACACTATTGAGAGTGTTTTGAGAGATTTTCGGTTTAATACCCAGAGCCGGTGTAGTTAGAAAAGGCGACCGGCCCACAAGGAGCAAAATGATTATTTTGCACCAGGCTTACCGGACTAGATTCGGAATGGTCCGAAAAGGTATTAGAAGGTTAGGAATACTATTATAAGTATCCTCGAAAGGTACTAGTTTGATACCCAGAGTCAGTGTGGTTCTTGGATGCGGTCGAATGCCTAGGCGCAAAATGATCATTTTGACAGAGTGCTCTCGAAATAGGTCCAGAAATGACTGGAAAGCATTAGAACGTGCTAGATTATCTTTGGAACAATCTTGGAAGGGTGGACTTTCCGGTCTGAGCTTTTAGGTACTTTCTCGAGAAGCGCACTAGTGGGGCCCAAGGAGAAGTTTGGTCATTTTTCATGGGAATGGGTGAGCAGGTATTGGTGTTGACCCGAGTTTTGAGTGCTTCTGTCACTTTGATGGTGTGTGACAAGTTGGTTTCTAGAGGTATCCCGTCCTCTGATAAACATGTCACGACCAAGAGACGTGTTCGGTCTTATGACATGGGGGATTGCTGGCATTCCCGATGTTGACCTGTTTACGAGTGTTTCTGTCACTCTGACAGTTACGATGCTTGTAAGTGTTTTCGTCACTCTTACGATGTGTGTTCATTCCGAAGATTGCTTAATCTCGGGAAGCTACTGAATGGTCTTATCATCTGAGGAATCAACTTTCTCAAAAGACGTGTTGGATAGTAGACATTCTACGTTGGGGGGCTAGCAAGCGCTAGAAGTGAACAGCTCTACCATCTTGGAGACTTGGGTTCTGTCCTGGTCGATAGGTGTGAAAGGACTTATAGTTCTGAGAGATTTTATGCTTTCTCAGTAATTGTGCCGTGCTGGATGGACCTATTATTTAAGGGATTCACTTTCTCAAAAGACGTGTCTAGATGAGTTTGACTGGTCTAGATTTGAATTTGAATTGAAATTGAGATTGAAATACGGACTTAACGTCTTTAGGAAGATGTGCCAACTTGAAATTAGACCAAGCAATGCCCTAAAGGCATTTTGATCATTTTTCCTCTATTGGCCTGGTGGGCTTGCAAAGCAGTTGATTGACTAGATTGAGTTTAGAAAGTTAGTTTAGGCTTGAATATGTCTGTGTCAGTTTGAATCTACGTCCAGTCAGGTCAGAGATTACTGGGCATGCAAAAATGGGGTGCTTATAGGATACACGATATTTAGCATGGAAAATCCAAACTTGGGTAAAAAATCACGAGACCTAACCTAGCCAATCAATCTACTATCAAGAATAATAATACAAGTTCACAACTTACAACCTAACTCTAGCCAAATCCTCATGCCTTAGGTGCCGAATCCATGAACATGCGAGAATGTCTTGCTTGTACCGATTGAATCCCCACGATCTCGTATCACCCCATTGATACGGTTCTTTAGTAATTGTTGAGTTCGAACTCCACAACACTGTCAGAATCCTCTGAGCACTGGCTAACTCTACCACCACCACAAATCCACAAAGGATTTATCGTGCCTTAGATTATATCCAAGATGACTAACAAGGATTTCTTGCACTAAGGCATAGTAAGATAACTTTCTTTAATAAAATCACTCTGTATGTAGTTCTCTTCAAGATCTCTCTATCAATACAAATAATCTTCTAGGGTTGTAGAGAGGAGGTATGAAACTTGATTTTGGCTTTCCTATAGCCTTATATTTATAATGGAGGCATATAAATATAGGGTTCGTAGATTTTTATACTGGTAAACTCCTTGCCAAAACCGCAACTTTCCAATCGAAGAGTTTCAAAGAACTTTTTCTTGTGTGGCTGCTTAATTAGAAACCCTAAAAAGACTTCCTTTTTTTTTTTTTTTTTTGATAGGAAATGAATAAGAGTTCTAAAAAAATTTATGCAAAAAATTTGCACACTCTCTGCATCTTTAATCGAGCAATTTTTGACTTCCTCTTGCAATTTCTACAAAAAAATTTTGATTGGCTCCAGTGAACTCTATCTAAAGGCATCAAGTCAGTTTGTTAATTTTGCACACTCTTTACATCTTCAATCGAAAATTATCGAAGTCAATCCAAAGGTATTAAAGTAGCCTGTTTTTCTGCAATTGCTGAATCTTCAATTGAAAGCTATCTAGATCAATCTAAATGAATCAAAACTCTCTGAACTACTTCAAATATGATGTTTAAGCACATCTAAGCACTCCTTAGTCAATACGTGGATGAACACTTTAGCTCTTATAACCTTGCGTTTTACAACACTCAGGAATGACTCAAAACACAAATTAAAACTCTAGAAACAAATTACAATCAATGTGTTTTTCTCTATGGAATTTTTCAAAACTAAATGATCTAACAATCTCCCCCTTTAACAATTCCGTGACAAAATACAGAATAAGAACAAATACATCAAAATAACTCCAACCAACCAAATAGGAAGTTACGCTTCATAAAGTCACGTGTATTTGTTTATCTGCAAACATAATACTAAAACAAAAATACTTGTGAAATGAATGTATGGTATAGAACTATAAGAAGCACATATCACAAGGTATATAAACTCAATTCTTCTCCCCAACTCCCCTAAACATGTTTCTCCTATAAATAATATTCTCTCCCCCTTAATACATACCAACTCAGATTTCTCTCCCTCTTTTTGTCACGAATTCTCAAATGATATTCAAAACAAACTCAACTCTATGACCAAAGAGAGATCATCAATAAAGAATAAAAAATAACAATCATACTCAATTAGAGAAACAAGTAAAAGAACCATTTTTTAAAAAAAATAAAAAGGTGTTTATGCATATCATCAAAGTCTTAGGTGTCCATGCACAAAGTCATATAATTCAAATAATGCTCAAAACTATAAGGAAGAACTTGGCACATAAACTAAAGTAAAATTCTAGACTCTTTGTTACAAGATAATGATATTCATGAAGACAACCAAGTGTGTATATGGTGAACTCAATATGTATCAACACTTATTTAAAAATACTAGTAGAGATCAATGTTAATAAGATTATTTAAATTCTCATAAAACTCGCACTACTAGAAGTCAAACTTAGTTATGTCCTATATCCCTTTGTTGATATAACAATGAATGCTCCTTCTTAACACATACACATGATAAGCCAACTCTATCTCTCTAGATGGAATATATTGTGTAATAAAATGGCGATTTTTACACACATGAGTAGGTAGTATTCTGCTCTTATCAAATAATAATGGTAGCTATACTCATACTCACTAGTAGCCCCTTCCATCATGCAAAATTTATCTTTTTTTTTTTTTTCTTTTCATAGCATGAAAAGAAAGTGAAACAACTGAGTCACGTGGGGGTATGTAGAAATCAACAATGAAATTAGGATGTATAACCATAGGTCAATCTAAGTATGTGATTTTTTAAAGAACATGATAATAGTTCAAACTAATAAAAATCACATACATGATTTCAACAAGGTCAATTGCATCACGTGTGCACAAAATGTACTAGGCTTATAACCATGAAATCATCACTCAAACAAAGAGTAAAAAATTAAACCTTAGTGATATACAAGAGTTCTACACAATATACTAAGCATTAATATCATTATATGAAAATAAGCGTAGATGCCATGAACTCACCAAGATGCAAAATCACTATAAAAAAAAACTTTTGTAATTTTCAATTTTATATATATTCTAATAAATCAAACAAAATAAAAGCTAAAAAATACAAATAAGATCATAACCCTACAACCAAACGATAAACATGAAGCACACATATTTTAGGATAAGTCATAAGCAAGCATCCCTTAACAATAGTGATCTACGAGCATACAAATACTCATGTTGTAAATCCATGAATCTAGATATTTAGGACCTCACTCTTATAAAACAAATTTTAAAAATCAGTTATTGAATGTCCCGCTTTGATACCAATTGAAAAAATTCCTATCCGGATATGGATTTACATAATAATGGCAATGCTAGTGGATATTCAATTAATCAATTTATGATCAATAATTCACAGTCACATGTCATGTATAGGTAAAAATAAACCAATCACACATAAGACATAAAACACGATATTTAGCGTGAAAAACCCAAATTTGGGTAAAAAATCACGGGACCTAGTCCAGCCAATCAATCCACTATCGAGAACAATAATACAAATTAACAACTTACAACCCAACCCTAGCCGAATCCTCATGACTCAGGTGTTGAATCCACGAACTTGTGGGAATGTCTTCCTTGTACTGATTGAATCCCCACGATCTCGTATCACCCCATTGATACTGTTGTTCAGTGATTGATTGAGTATCAAACTCTATGACACCATCAGAATCATCTGAGTCCTGACTAACTCCACCACCACCATAAACCCACAAAGGATTTGTCGCACCTTAGATCATATCCAAGACGATTACTAAGGATCTCTTATACTATGACAAAGTAAGAAAACTTTCTTCAATAAAAATCACTCCGTATATAGCTGTCTTCAAGATCTCTCTCGGAATACGAATAATCTTCTAGGGTTGTAGAGAGGAGATATGAAACCTGATTTTTGCCTTCCTATAGCCTTATATTATAATGGAGGCATATAGGGTTTGTAGATCTCCATGCTGGTAAACTTCTTGCCAAAATTGTAACTTTCTAATTCAAGAGTTTTTAAGAACTATTTCTTGTGCAGCTGCTTAATTAGAAACACTAAAAAGACTTCTTTTTTTTTTTTTTTTTTTAGTAGGAAACAAATCAAAGTTCTAAAAGTACATGTTTTCTTTTCAGCAATTTTTGTAGAAAATTCCCGACTCGTTCCAGCGACCTCTATTGAAAGGTATCGAGTCAATCTATCAATTTTGCACACTCTCCGCATCTTCAATCGAAAGATATCAAAGTAGTCTACTTTTTTGTAGTTGCTAAATCTTCAATCGAAAGCTATTCAGATCGATCCAAATGAATCAAAACTCTCTAAACTACTTCAAATATGATGAAGTACTCTTTAGCCAATATGTGGATGATGAACACTTCAGCTCTTATAATCTTGAGTTCCATAGCACTCAGGAACGACTCAAAATACAAATTACAACGCTAGAAACAAATTACAATCAACGTATTTTTGTCCACGAAATTTGTCAAAACTAAATGACCTAACAACCCATATCTATGGATATAGGCATACACATGAACTATAAATACATACATATATATAAGCATATATATATATATATATCTATATATGTGTGTGTGAATTTATATACTGTAAACAAGAACTGTTGGTGGTGAGTCGTAAAAACTGAAGTATCATGGTGCTTTATGGATTTTGTGATTTATGATTCTTGGAACTTGTTTGATTTGATCTTATATTTGAACAGAGCTTTGGTATTTTGGTTTCATAACCCAAATACTTCGGCAGTCACTTTCTATGAGATGGTTGTTATTTCTTGATGACCATTGATTTCAGTGAGTATAAATCGAATTGTTGGCTTCTAATTTTAGTTTAAACTGGACGAGTATAGAGAATCGTCGCGGTAATCTATGAAAATATTGAAAACCCATTTATATTTTCTTGTGGAATTACAATAGTATATATGATGATGCATTGCCGATTAGGCCAACCAATATTCGCAATACTTTTTGTGAATGAAAAGAAGGCCAGAGAAGCAAGCAATTCGGCAATGGAAGTGTAGGACTTTTGGGTCGGGTTTGGACCCACATCGGGTGTCCATCAGTGAACCGACCCGGTGACCCATGGTCTACACACCTGGAATGCTTCCACCGCCTCTTAGACTGCCTCTCTCTCTCTCTCTCTATCTCTCTTTCTCTCTCTCTCGTATACACGTGTGGGTGTGTGAAGCTTTTAAGCTGTGGGTTGTGTGATGTTAGCTCAGTCATTGTTGACTCTAGCTACATCCACCACGAGCTCCGGTAGCTGTTCAAGAAGGATGAAGGTACGTAAAACATCTTGGTTCGATCCGGGTTTCGAATCCGACAAAGGTAAAGGCTCACTGTTATAGCTTCCGCTCGATTACTTGAATTTTAATAGTGGTATCAGAGTTTCTCAAGGTGTTTTTGTACCCCTTGAACGTGTTTACTAAAACTATTTTTGCAGAAAAAACTGCGATTTAGTTTTAATGGTGGTCTGAGTAGACCATCTCTGTTTGGCCTATTTTTTTTCAGTATATTGTAACTTATTTATATGCTAACATATCTGAAAATTTTCAGATTTAATGGCCATGTGGTTTGCAAGAAAAATCAAATCATAGCTTGATTGGCCGAAACTTTGAAGGCTTTGTTCTCCTTCGATGTTCATTTTCGGTCCATGAATCTTATATCTTTGGATTCCTTGTCTAACCAGCTTTCCAACTATATATTATTCGCAATATTTCAATGTGTGGTTTGCTCGATATTGTAGATCGAAAACCTAGTTCGAAACTTGGCCAAAGCAGCAGCCAAGGTTGAAGAAGAACAAGGAATCCTTGAGCTGGAGCCCAGCCACGAAGCCGAGCCGAGCCAATTTTGAGGCAGTGAGCCGCTGACCGAGCCGGTTGACCAATCCATTAACCTTAACTGAGCCAAGTTAAGCCGTAACGTGAGCCGGTTGCTGATCAGCCGAGTCGTCAAGTCGTTGACTCACGCTTGAGCTGTAGATCTGGCCCCAATGCAGGCCCACACACCTCCGGTGGCATGTTGAGGGCGCGTACGGCCTCTCCGGTGGTCAGTTGTTGACGTGGTTTTCACCAGTGAATTTCAAATTTAATTTCCTATTAAATGGTAAATCTTTTTAGAATTTTTTCAAACTCTGCAAATTTTGTTTTTCCAAAATAAAGTTTGTAAATAAAAAAAATTAAAGGCGCAGGGAGCTCACCCTCGCGCATGGGAGTGTGTGCTAGGGTTTTGGAGCCTCAAATTTGGTGTAGTATGCGCAGGGAGCATTGATATAGATTGTGGATGAGTTGGATTAAATTTTCTCGACTCCGAAATATTTTTTGGTAATTGGTTTTGGTTATTTAATTGGTTTTAAATTCCAAAAAATTATGATAAATGCATAAAATGCTATGACAGCTTGTTGCGATATCATTTGAGTTTTGTCATTGCATTTATTTTGTTGTTCCTTGCAAGTTTAAGTCTTTTTTAGATATGTTTAATTGTTTAGAGATTAAATTGTCAATAAATATAGATTTGAATGACTAAGCCTTCTCTGTACTTTTCAACAATTTAACCGAATATAGAATAGAATGGCTTCGCCTTTTCTGTATTTCTCAACAATTAAACTGAATACAGAATGGCTCGGCCTTCTTTGTATTTCTTAACAATTTAAATGTATACAAGATTGAATAGCTCATCCTTCGCTGTAATCTATTTTAAATTGTGTATACGCAATTAAATGGCTTGGCATTCCCTGTAATTTATTTTAAATTGTTTATAGGATTGAATGGCTTAGCCTTCCTTATAATTTATTATTTATCAGATTGAATGGTGTAAGCACTCCATTTTTGCCCGTTAGGCAATCTCCGGCCCAACCGGGTTCGGTTTCTAACATCACAACACATGCAAGTTCAAGATAAGCCTTACAATCTCCAATCCAACCAACTGGTCACTTCTCGGGCCCATAAGGACCCGTTGGAGCCATAAGCACTATTATTTCAGGCAACTTTTCGGACCGGGCAATCCCAGAAAGCAACGCCATCCAGGTAGCTTCCCTAGATCGGGCGATCTCGGAGACCAACACCTTATTAAATTCCAGACGGTTCACTTCTAGCGCCTGCTAGTTCGCCAACGTAGAATATCCGTCATTTGGTAGCTCTCCGAGACCGGGCGTTCTCAGAGACGAACACCACCCTTCCAGGTAGCTTTCTAGGACCAGGCGTTCTTAAGAACCAACACCACCCCTACAGGTAGTTCTCTAAGAACGGACGTTCTTGGAGACTAACACCGCACAGGTAGTTTTTAGAGATCGGGCGAATTTGGGAACCAACACCTAGGTCAACACCGGTGCCTGCTAGCCCGACTCTGTGAAAAATGACCAAATTTGCCCTTTGGGCCTCCAGGCACGTTTTGGGAAAGTTTAAAATCTCTCAAAATGATAAGTTCATCCTTCCAAAATGTTGTTAAACCATTAGGCGTCCCCCGCATACCATTTGATCCGAATCCAATCCTATTCCGCCCACTCCAGCCAAAATGACCATTTTGCCCTTGAACACCTCAACATTACGCAAACCCGCCGAACGGTAAAAGACTCTCCCAAAACCATCCTTGAACAACCCTATACACTTAACACAACACACCAAAACATTCCTAACCATTTCCAGCCAACCCTGGTCAAAATGACCGTTTTGCCCCTAGAAGCCCAAATATGCATCGACACAGCACCGGCCTTGGGATTTCGAGCAGAGGGTTTCACCACACGCCCTTGTTTAACCCGAGGAAGACCCTACGACACTAAACTCACACGACTCGATACAAGTTCCCTGGAGCGTCACACAGACGCTCCGCCTAAATTGTCTTTTCCCCCGATTCCCTAGTTAAAACGTATCGTCAAATGACTTGAGAAATGCGTAAATCAGGAAATTCTTGAAAGTTCGTTCATAAATCTTTCCATCGATACGGCTCGGTCGAGTAGATCACTTCCTAAAGCCCTCCATCGTACGGTGTGAAAACTATAACTTTCAGCAACCCCTGGAGCGTCTCGCAGACGCTTCGCTAAGGTTGACTTTTTACCCAATTCACTGATCAAAACATATCGTCATACAACTTGAGAAATGCATAAATCTGGAAATTCCCAAAAGTATTTCCAGAGTACTTTCCATCGGTACGGTCCGATTGAAGAGATCGCTTTTCGAAGGCCGCGATCACAAGGTGTGAAAACAGCCACTTTCAAACACCCTCGGAGCATATCACAAACGCTCTGCAAAAGTGTCCTTTTATGCACGTTTTTCGAGACGATATCTCACACTTCCAAACACCATTCGGACTCTTCAAAAACATGAAAGTTCACCGAAGGCCCTGGGAGAACATCCTGAGTGTAACCGATTCCCTCGAAACCTTCCCGGTTGGCTCAATTATCGAGGTAAAGTTTGGATGAACCTTCCCGGTGGTGGAGCGTATGCTACATGCGCTCAAATTTTGATTAGATCGACCAACTTTCAATCAACAGTCGAGATTTATCCAGCACACAGGGTGCCACGTGTCATTCTAGCAATGGAACAGTACTTGCGGATGTAGGACATGCGCATGGCCAAATTTTGGCCATGCGCATATAGTACATGTGCCAGACCTGTCCCAAAATCTTTATAAATACCAGGCCACCCCTTTGCATATTCCATCTCAAAAAATTGATGCAAAGCTCTGCTGAAACTGCTCCAGAACCTTGAATCCTTACATATATTCCACCCCTCCAACACTTAGGCTAGATTCTACCTCTCTCAATCCTATACACTCTATATACAAGGCTTTATACACACTTACACACTCCACTCTAGCCCCTCAAGCCCCCTTGAAGTCACTCAAGCTCCAATCAAGACATCCATTAAAGACTACAAGTGTGTTGAAGGCAAAAGGTGGTATCCCTTTTACATTTGTGCTCTCCCCCACTCTTCTCTTCTCCCTCCTAGCCTACTTAGGCTATTCTCTATTTTAATCCCCATCTTCAACCCCCTTTTCTTGCATGTTTGAGCCAAGAGGGCTCTTAGATCATGCCTAGAGGAAAGCAAGTGAGAGCCACCGTGTAGGGGGACCTCTCACTAGCCTACTTTAAGATGGTATGGCCTACGAGCCCGTTGTTTATGTGGTGTAGCCTAAAGCCTTGTATGTGAATCATGACCACTTGCATATTACTATTTTGATCATGTCTTGTGTACTTGGCTTCATTTTATACTTATTGTCATATTCCACAATGCTTACATTGCTCTTAATTTTATGCCATTTTCAAGTTCTACATTTCTTTCAAAAATTGTTCCAAGAGTTGGCCCCTTGAAGTTTAGGATGAGATTTTAGAATTATGCCTTACAAGAGCCCCTACCAACCCCCTAACTCTCATTTGGGCATCATTGTATTTTAACTTGCATAAAGGTTGCTTTCTATTTGTCTAATTTTCAAGATTCCCATTCTTTCAAGCATAGTGGTTGGAATGGCCCCATGAAACCCTCTCTTGAGTGGTCTCTCTTTTGTTTGGTTATATGAACCCTCTCGTGATGGAATGATTCCCTTGAAAAGTGGTTTTCAAAATCCTTCTCAAAAGATGATTTTCAAAATTGCATTCTCTCCATCTTTGCATCAAAAATGATTTTTTAAAAATTGCCATCATTATGTTGATTTTTGAAACCCCCACTTTTGTTAAGATAAAGGTTATAATGGCCATCAGGAAACCTTCCTTGGAATGGTCTCCAATCACCAACCATATAAACTATATTATTGGCTAGAGTCAAAATTTTCGTGGAAATGATCTTCAAAAAGATTGCCAACCAAAGTCCATTGCATGACATGTTTTGTCCTTCAAAACTCTTTCTAAGAATGCATCAGAACCACTTTCAAAACCATTCTCCAATCTAACCCTAGGTTAACTTGACCCTAGTTGACCAACCCTAGGTTAACTTGACCCTAGTTGTCCAATCTTAGGTTAACTTGACCCTAGTTCACTCACCTTAGGTTAACATAACCTTAAGTCATCCTAACCTTAGGGTAACCCTACCCTAGTTACTTAACCCGAGTTAGTTAACCCTAGGTCACCTTAACCTTAGGTTAACCGAACCTTAGTTAGTTAACCATAGGTCATCTTAACCCTAGGTTAACCTAACCCAAGTTAGTTAACCTTAGGTCACCCCTAACCCTAGGCCAACCCAACTTGGGTTAGTATACTTCAAGGTTCCAACTTTTGAACCCTTTTCTAAACGATCACTCAATTTTAAACTATTCTCATAACCCATTTTTTTCAAAACCTCTTACTCTCTTGATTTCAAAAAAACCAACTCCATAAACTCTTCAAATGTTCTTACACTCCATCTTCAAGGCGTTTCCAAAAATGTTTTTAAAATGTCACAAACCTAAGGTGTCCCTAGCCCTCTCATGGTTAGGGATTCCAAGGACAAGTGATAAATCAAGATCAACCTCTAAGGTTGTCCATATTAGGATTCCAAACCCTTAGCCATTTCTAAAAACCACTTTCAAAAACTAATTCATCAGGACATTCTAAAATCATGCTTTTAAGGTTTTCAAAACATAATTTCAAAAATACTTTCAAGTTTTCTTGAGTCATGCCAAAGCATTTTTTTCAAAACTCCATCAAGTTAACCCAAAGACATTTTCAAAACACTTCACCATCCAATTTCAAGTCAAAACTTCCAAGACCACAAAGAGTCTTTAACTTTCAAGACCATAAGGAGTCTTCAACTTCCAAAGGCCTCCAAGTGTCTTAAACTTTTCTAAAGACCCTAAAGTATCTTCAAACCTTCCAAAGGCCCTAATGTGCCTATTTTCCATCGGGCTCTTGCCCAAACTACGAATGACCTGATTCTCGCCAAATGAGATACGTAGGCAACCTAAAATGGCGCGGTCATAACTTTTATTCCAACTCCAATCCCTTTTTCAAAAATTCTAATCAATTCAAAGTTCCTATTCCAAACTCTTTTAAAACCCTTATTATTTTCAAACTTCTTCCCAAAAACTTGCATCATGCATCATCCATCCGAAAAGTGATGACTAAACCCTGTTTTCAAAACTCTAAAGTAGATATTAAGTGAACAATGGTAACTGGTTACTCTAGAGAATGAACAAAGGGTGATTGGACATGTAGGTACCGAAAGGGCGGGGCGGGTAGGGTGATGATCTTAGGATATCTTCCCTACACGTAACCAACCCCTGGACCATAGATTTCTATTTTCAAAAGACCAAAATGGAGTTATTTTCAAAAAGGGCTTAAACATTTCAAAAGGTTTCCAAACAACCTATTTTCCTAAAAACCCTCTCTTAAGGAAATTTTCAAAATTATTTTCAAAAACTCTAAGTTTAATCTTCGGATTAACACTTAGCTTTACGTGCCCTAACTCACCTTAATCAAGTTAGGTGGTGACTCCTATTCTTTGTAAAGCCCTTAATCAAACCAATTTTCAAACCTAGTCGCACTTGTCCTTCTAGGAGGACGAGTTCTAGTGACAGAATTCCGTACTTTAGGGTCTCCGAGCCGAAATGACCTTGGACACCCCAAAAACTGGGGCACGACAAATGGCTTAGCCTTCTCTGTAATTTATTTGATACGAAGTACAGTATTGAATTGCTTAGCCTTCTATGTATCTTCGATAAACTAATAAATGCATAATTGAATGGCGTAGCCTTCTCTGTACCTAAATGAATATTATATACACTTATTTCCTTATGTAGCATTCTTAGGCATGTTTATATTTTTAATTTATTATTTCATGTTCCGTATTTCTTTTGTATAAGCATGTATTTGCAAGTAACATGCAGGAACATGGAATTAATTTACAGTGTGCCTTGATATGCTTTATTCAGTGGGAGGTTTGTAGGTAGAGAGATTTTCATATTTCACTCCCAAAAATCAAAGTTTGCGCATAAATTAAATTAACACTCTGACAATAATCACTTGCAACGCGGGAGATGATTGGGAGCTTAGCAAACTTTTGATCTTGCAGCTTTTGAAAGTTGTCATTATTTAATTTAAATTTGTGCTGCGAAACTATATTGCGTGTGCTAATATCCCATATGCATCTAGATGATTTTTCTATGATTGCGTGGGATATAAAGTAATTGGATATGGTGCCCTTAGATCCAATATGTGGAATGAGTTGTTGGTCTTGGAGACCATAAACCAGATTTGACTAAGTCCAAAAATGGCAAAACAACCCAAAGGTCGTCATAGTCTTGATGCTTATTCAAGTGGACACAAGACTTCTAGTTGTGTGCATTTTTGGTAAGCTGCAAACACAACGATTCGATTGGCAAGATACTAGAAATCCTAACAATGTCTACCAAGCAGTAAGTATAAAGTGCATCTATCATGGATAAGCACCTAAAGGCAGCATAATTCAGTGATGCAGCTTATGGATGAGCGCCTAGTAGCCGCAGAATCCAACATCATTGCTTCCTTGACTTCTAGATTAGTGCCTTGAAGGCTACATAATTCAGGGACATTATTATTTGACCAAGTCTGTTGCAAGTGGGAGATTTGGACCTATGCAACAGTCTTTTTTGGGTTATTTTCAGTGCTAGCGTTAGACTCGATGGCCACTAGGTGCATCAATCGCATGTATGGTGGAAGAAGTGCAAGGCTAGAATGGTTGCTATTTCTGAGATAAATGTTCAAACATTTCACTCATGAATGTACTGAGTGGAAAAAAAATACTCCTGGACTTGCTTTCTCAAATTGACTATTTTGTGGAATCATTTGTTAGTTGTTTATTCTCTCCTTATGTGGATAGTAGAATTAGAAACAATTAACTGAAAAGGCTAGAAACATAGTCAAGTACATGTGAGGAGTATTCAGGCATTCCAACCATGAGCAAGGAAACTTGTATGGAAAATTATTTTAGCAAGAATGTGCTTTTGGATTAGCACTTCCAGTTAGATCTGCATTTTGAATCCACTTAAATCTCTATGATGTCTTCTGTGCTCTAGTGATTTGGCCGGTTCTTTTCTTAGGTATTACCATGTTAGACTCAACATTCATTGTCAAGTAACACAAGTTGGAATCTTTGGGAACTACTTATCTTATCATGGTATTGTATTAGGTAAGACATGATGACTAGGATAGCTTGAGAAGAATTTATGATTCCCACTCGCTAAAGTCACCTTGCCTATGTGAGATAACTAGGAAATCATGTGATAGAACAATAAGTCATCTGTAATGCAATTAGTCCACTCTAACGTACGTGACTCTGTGTGAGAGAGCAAAACAAATGGCTTTTTAATCATATGCTCTTTAGGTCAGTTCCATCCATTTCTTTTCTGTAATGGACCAACCAGTTGCCTTTTTTAGGCAATTTGTGGTCATAAGATTTGCAACTCATGTTTTCACTAGTTTGGAAGTTAGGCCTTAAAAAGGTGTATATGTTGGTATGTTGCCTAAGGATTCTAAGAGTCATGTGTTTTCTAATAGTCAGCAAAATGGAAGTGAAACTAAATTTGAGTCACGTAAATATCGCTAGCAATGGTGAAATGCTTACAGTTCTAAGAGCTCTATAAGATGAAGAATCCTATGCAAGACACTTTGTAGCCTAGTTGAGAAAAAAGAAGACATTCTTCAACCTCTTAGGGATAGTGGGAGTGACTTAAATGTGGATTCTCATGTTTCTCAGTTGTGTGGCAGCATATAAACTATACCTCATCATTACTTTGTGTAATTGAGAGAAAAATTTTCATAATTGCTTCGTATGATAATCATGAGCCCAGGATAGTGCTGGCGACTTTATCATCACTTGCAAGTGGGAGTGGATTGACGTTATAGAGTTTGTCGGTATTAACCTTGTCTGGAACTTGGTTATTTTTCATGAAGGTGCAAGACTTATTGAAACTCTTGAGTTTTGAAAGTCGTGCACAAGTTGGATGATCTTGTTAAGAAGAAAAAGACAAAAGGTTGTACCTTGAAATGAATCCTAGGACTCTATTTAGAGATATCATATGGCATGCTTTCTACTTTTTTAGCGATTAGGAGCCTAATAGTATATTTTGTGTGTACTTGACTCAAGTTCCCTGATTTATTACTGTTAGGAGCTTGGAGTATGCTTTGGTGTGTACTTGGCTTATGTTCACTATTTTTCATGATGATAGCATCTTAGAGTATGTTATATGGTGTGTACTTGATCTGGCGTATACTACATGTTTTTAGTTAGTTAGCATAAAAATAGTGATGTTCTGGTTTTGCTCATCAAATGCAATCTAGATGACATCGTGTATCTTAAAGAGATTACATATACTCTACTACTAGTAATTGTACCTGATTGGTTGCAGTTGCACTATTCAAAGTAGCAACATGCATTAGTGCAAATTAGATTTCCCATGGTTGAACACTTTGAGGTAAAACCTGACATCAGTCACTAATTATGTGATTATCAATGTTACAGTTGCATAGAAAGATAGTGATCCTGACTCGTATTTTGAGTTTTAGTCAACCATTTACCTTTTACATATGTTGTAATTGGGGATATTGTTGACATGCTACATATAATTATTATTTGTTGTTTATCTATGCATTATATTGTCATGGCATTCGTGTTGTCACACACAAGTCAGTATGTTAGTAGGCAAGATTGGCTCACTCATATGAGCAATCACCTTTGGCACTTGTGGAGCATGCCTTTGGAAAGTCAGATAGTGTGCTTTTGGCGCTTAAGTTGGCAAGCAAAAATGAGACACACTAAGCTAAAGTGTTGCCTTGTTTATAGACAGGATGAGACCTGATGGTCAAAATTTGACGATGGTTATAGCCCAGTATCCATCATGCCTATTATGATTAGCCAGATGCGAGATCTTTATTTGGCACCTCTAAATGGTGAGCTTATGAAAAACTCAAGTTAGGCGCTTATGTAGTGACTAGACTAAGATCTGTATGGTGTTGGTAGCTTGACATACGCTCTCTAGGAGAGTTGTTTCACTATAATATGTATTTTACACTACATGTGCTTAAAGATTGATTATGGAGGTTATTAAATAAATCCCTGCTTCCTCGCCGTGTGAGTCCATCAGGTCGTTTTTATATGACCACGCATTACTTGTACCCTTTGTGAATTTTGACTATGCTATGAGGTGAAAGGATTGATGATCAGCTACTTTGTTATGTTACTTACAGTCATGAGTGATTTGACCTTGTGGGACATTGCTAGAAAAGCGGTCAATTCTGAACTGAATGGCATTAGGGCAAAGGGAAGACCATCTAGTGCATCTCGCTTTATATTCACTACTGGCAACTTATGGCGCTACTATGTACTACGATATAAGTGTGAATATATTGGCTATAGCTTAAGGGGTTAAGCATGCTCTTTGAGGGACTAAAGATGCTTAGACCAAATGTATCTAGATGCGTCTGGGGTACACGAGACACTATATTTTGAGGGTCTATGTATTTACATTGACTTTGATAGAATTGTTAGTATAGAGCTCTCAAATTGCAAGTGTGCTCAGCGATCACATGACTCATTGGCTAGTATGAACTCGCTCCATTATATAAGATGGATTGAGAGAGAAATTGTGACATTCGGTCCCACTGTGTGCGAATGGGAAATGTAGGACTTTTGGGTCAGGTTTGGACCCAAACTGGGTGCCTATTAGTGAACCGACCCGGTGACCCATGGTCTACACACCTGGAATGCTTCCATTGCCTCTTACACTACCTTAGGCCATCTATATAAAGGTGGTTCAAGCTTCAGTTCAAAGAAGTATCAATAGAGAGCAATGTTAGTGCTCTATCTCGTATACACGTGTGGGTGTGTGAAACTTTTGAGATGTAGGTTGTGTGATGTTAGCTCAGTCATTGTTGACTCATAGCTACATTCACTACGAGCTCCAATAGTTATTCAAGAAGGATAAGGGTACATAAAACATCTTGGTTCGATCCGGGTTTCGAATCTGACAAAGGTAAAGGCTCACTGTTGTAGCTTTTTCTTAATACTTGAATTTTAATAGGAAGAAAATAAAGTAGAAGCCAAGAAGATAGAAAAAGTAAATTTGGAGAGAGAGAGAGGAAGACAGCCGCATTAAACAAGGGAAAACAAAACAAACGTCTGTTTCCTTTAGCATTATCAACGTTACTTACGTGGCACAAAGAATAAGTGGCTTTTCTTGAATGGAGCTAGCTCACTAGCCGCATGTGACAACAGCTTGTTTGATAGTAGCAAAACCACGCCCTTTACCACCCAACCCTAGCCAAACCCCTCAAGCCTCAGGTGTCAAATCCATGAACTTAAATCCCATAGTTACGTAACAATGACCCTTGGTACGATTTTTTAGTGTAAAATTGAGAGTGTTGAACTCCACAACACCGTTGAAATCCTTCAAGCATTGATATGGATCAACCACGAATGCTTTTTTAAAGTAAAAATAACTCTCTTAGAAATCTAGAGATACCTTTTTGTATAAAAACTTGCAGCTTGGATTGTGGATGCCTCTAAAAGCAACCCCTTATAAGTTGTTTATGATAAAAGAAGTCTTCTTAAAGTGCAATTCAAATATGGTACAATTTGGGACTTCAAAACCTATTGGGAATGCCTAAAATTATCAATTTCCTTTAGAAGTTTGGGTCTTTAATCTTCGTAGATTGCATGATTTTTAGACACTCGTCTACTTATCAAAAAGAACAAAAATTCTAGTCAGCCATCTGTAAGCACCCCATTTTTGACCGCTCGGCAGTCTACACTCCGTCCAGACTTGTTTTCAAGTCATTATGGACATATTCCAATCGAAACCAATCCTCTAGTCCAAATTCCGTCTTTCCATCGCTTCGCGGGCCTGTCAGGCCCAAATAGAGGCAAAATGACCAAAATGCCCTTAGGGGCATTGTCCTTTCTTATTCCAATTCCAATCCCTCTCTCGAGACAGTTTATTCCTCGAGACGGTCCGAGTAGCGAAACTACTCACAAAACCGTTAGAGTAGCGGAAGTACTCACCAAACTGTTAGAGTAGCGGAAATACTCACACCGTTAGAGTGGCGGAAACACTCGAAACCCAGGCACGTCTCTTCGGAGACGGTAAGACCCCTTTTCAATCCCTCTCTCGAGACAGTTTATTCCTCGAGACGGTTCCAACCCAGGCACGTCTCTTCGGAGACGGTAAGACCCCTTTTCAATCCCTCTCTCGAGACAGTTTATTCCTCGAGACGATTCCAATCCAGGCACGTCTCTTCGGAGATGATAAGACCTCTTTCCAATCCCTCTCTCGAGACAGTTTATTCCTCGAGACGGTCCGAGTATCAAAACTACTCACAAAGCCGTTAGAGTAGCGGAAATACTCACAAAGCCGTTAGAGTAGCGGAAATACTCACAGAACCGTTAGAGTAGCGGAAATACTCTCAAATCGTCAACCCCGTCCGAGTAGCGGAAATACTCTCAAATCGTCAACCCCGTCCGAGTAGCGGAAATACTCAACCCCGTCCGAGTGGCGTAAACACTCAAAACCTAGGTCAACACCAGTGCCTGTTAGCCCACTTCGGTGGAAAAGGACTAAACTACCTTTAGGACCTTTTTCGAGACTTTTCGGTCAGGATGACCATTTTGCCCCTAGGCATCCGAACGCCTCGGGAACCACACCGGCTCAGGGTATCAAATCGGTAATGTCCCGACAATACTTTTTATAAGTATTCTTAACCTTCCTTTACCTTTCCGGATCATTCCGAGTCAGTTCTGGCCAACCCGGTACAAAATGACCGTTTTGCCCCTAGAGGGCCGGTCTCCTTCTTCGACCATACTGGCTTTGAGTATCAAACCGGTAATGACCCGAGAATACTTTTTATAGTGTTCTCAACCTTCCTTTAGCTTTCCGGACCATTCCGAGTCAGTTCCGGCAAACCTGGTACAAAATGACCATTTTGCCCCTAGTGGGCCGATCTCCTTTTCCGACCATGCCGGCTCTGGGTATCAAACCGGCAACCTCTGGGAACATTTTAAATAATGTTTCCAGAATCCAAGTCTTCTTCCGGGACAGTTTGAGTCTGTCCCGGCAGTTTTCCGGTCCAGTTGACCGTTTTGCCCCTGAAGGCTCGGTCAACCTTTCCGACACATCTTATCCTCACTTTTCAGGTCAAATACCTCCAGGACACTATTTTAAGTGTTCCTGCTCCCTTCCGACCTTCCGGGTCATCCCCGGCTCCTTCAAATCATTCCCGGACTTTCCGGAGTCACTCCTAATGAAGCCAGGCTAAAGATTGCATGGTAGTCACTAGTACAGGAGCCCAAATCTAGTCAAAGATACGTTGCTTGCCGACCTTAATTGTTTCCTAAATGGCTGGCGCCACTACTAGTGGCGCCAAGCCAAAAAATGGCCTGGCGCCACTCCTAGTGGCGCCAGTGTATAATTTGGCCTGGCGCCACTGCAACAGGCGCCAAGTTTGTCTTCCCTCTATAAATACAGAGCATCGTTCAACGTAAAAAGGGTCTGCAAACTTAACCTAAGAATCCTATATTTTGATATACAGAGCTTGAGCACCTCCCAAAACCCTAGCCTCCTTAGGTTTTCCAAAACCCTAGCCACTCTACACAAACCCTAGCCCTTTATACACTCATACACACCCCCATACACTCATACACTGGCCTTCAACCATCTTTTGAAGACTTGAGGAGCTGCAACCCGAAGCTTGAAGACAACTCTTGAAGACGAAAGACGAAGATCAAGACCAAAGACCGAAGATTGCACGGCGCGCAAAATAAACAAGATACAAGGTAGGCTCCCTATTTAATTTTCTGCACTTCCCCCCTCTCTCTTCTCTCTCCAACCCACTTGGGTTTTCTCTATTTTAATCCCCCATCTCTTTCCCGCCCTTTCTTTGCATGCTTGGAACAAGGGGATTCTCGGTCTATGTGTAGGATTAGACTGTTGGAGAGTCACCGTGTCGGGGGCTTTCTTCTAGTCTAACCAGAGACCACGTGGGTCCGGCCCCCTTGATTATGTGGTGAAGCCTTAACCTTGTATGTTCTCGACCCCAAATTGCATTGTGCATATCATAGTCTTGCATCTTCCAAAATTCGTTTCAAAAATCGTTTTTCAAACTTGTTTTCAAAATTGCATCAAAAGCTCTTTTTCAAAAACATGTTTTCAAAATCACAATCCTAGAGTGATTCTAGCCTTTCCATGGCTAGGGTTGCTATAGGAAAGTGTTACATTAAAAGTGACCTTTTGGTCTATATTTTCAAATCTTGTGTTTTTCAAAACCGCTTTCCTAAAGTGGTTCTAGCCTTCTTATGGTTAGAATTGCTTTAGGAAAGTGAGATGTTTTTACACCTTCTAAAAACTCTCTTTAAAAATCTCTTCCTAAGAATCTCTTTTCCAACATACTTTCCTAAAACTCCCCTCTTCAAAATTGTTTTCAAAAACTCCCTTCCAAAATCTATTTTTCAAAATTCTCTTTTTCAACTCCTTTCCAAAATCTTTTCCTCAAAATTCACTTTCTAAAATCACTCCCTAGATTCACTTTCCTAAAAAAATCTCTCCTAAAAATCTTTCCAAAAACTCCTTCCTAGGATTTCCTTCTAGAAAATCTACGTTTCTAAAAACGCACTTTCTAAAAATCCCTTTTCCTTAGAGCCCAAGTCAAGCCCTAGAACCTACAATTAGGAAACCCTAAATTTTCTTCCCAAAAACATGGTTTTCAAACTTTGCCCCAAACCTAGATTTCCAAAACCTCTTGTTTTTACATTCAAACTATCCATGTTTCCAAAACCTCTTTTCTACGTCAAAACTATAATTTTCCAAACCTAGGGTTTCTAGAATCACATTTTCCAAATCCTTGCTAAACCTTATCTTCCCTTTAGGAAACCGAATCAAATCCCCCCATTTAGGAAACTAGATCTCATCCTCCGTTTTTGGAAACAAAATCCAACCTTTCTCTTTTAGAAACCAAATCCAATCCCTTCTTAATCCAAACCTTTCCTAATTCAATACCTTCCTAAACCATAAGTTTCCTAAACCTAAACTTCAAATCTTTCCTTAAGTTTCAAAATCCAAATCTTTCCTAAATTCGAATCCTTCCTAAACTTTCACTTTCCTAAATCTTAAGTTTCCAAAACTTGAACATAAAAATCTTTCCTAATCCAACCCTTTCCTAATTCTACCCTCTTTTCAAAATCTTAACTTTTCAAACCTAAGTTTTCAAATCATTCCTAAACTCAAACTTTTCCTAATCTCAAGATTTTCTAAAACTCTAAAACTTTCTAAATCTTAAACTTTCTAAATTTCAAATCATTCCAAATTCTAAACTTTCCAAAACTTCAACATCTTTCCAAATCTAAGACTTTTCTAAACTCAAAGCTTTCTTAATCTAAGACTTTCTTAAGTCGAAATTTTCTTAATTCAAAACTTTCCAAAATCAAAACTTCCCTTTTTCAAACATTTCTAAATTCGAAATTTTCTTAATTCAAAACTTTCCTAATTCAAAACTTTCCTAATCTCAAAACTTTCCAAAAATGAAACTTTCCTAATTCAAAACTTTTCTAATTCGGACCTTTCCTAATTCGAACATTTCCTAAAATTCAATCTTTCCAAATCTTCCAAGTCTAACGTTCATGTCAAGTCTTTCTTAATCTCAAGTCTTTCCTAGGTTTCCTACCTTTCCTAAGTCTAGGTTTCCTAAACCTCCATCTTTCCAAAACCAAGTCTTTCCAAAGCAAGTCCAATCTTCTCAATTTCAATTGCCAATCTCCTTTTTCTAATTTCAAACCAAATCCAATTTTCAATTCAATTTCTTTCTTCCAATCCAATCTCTCTCTTCAAATCAATCTATTTTCAATCAGACTCCGGTCCGAACTACGATTGACCTGATTCCCCCAAAGGGATACGTAGGCAACATTCATAGGTGCGGTCACAACACCTTTCAAACTTTCCATTCCACCCTCATGGGTGTGGTTTTCAAAATCTTCTCAAATCTCAAATTTCAATTTCAAATTTCTATTTTCAAATTTCTACTTTCAATTTTCAAATTTTCCAATTTCAATTCTATCTCTTCAAATCTATTTTCAAATCAAATCAATCTCTTTCTAAATCTATTTTTCAATTCTTTTCTATTGCTTGCATATCATGCATCATATTTTTCAAACATTGTTTTTCTAAAAGTGAATAAGGTTGAACTATAGTTAGTTAAAGACTCTCATAGGTGAATCTAGGGTAGATTGACATGTAGGTACCGAAAAGGGCGGGGTAGGGTGATAGCTTAGTGCGTCTTCTCTACACGTAACCAACCTCCGAACTTAGAATCATTATTTTCGAAAGACCGAAAAGGAGTTATTTTTCAAAAAAGGGCTAAATGTTTTCCAAAGGTTGCCAAACAACCTGTTTTCTTAAAAACCCTCTCTTGAGGATGTTTTCCAAAATCGTTTTCTAAAAACCCTAAGTGTAGTCTTCGGATTATTCTTAGTTTTTAGGTGACCTAACTCACCTTAATCAAGTTAGGTGGCGACTCCGAATCTTTTTCAAAAGCCCTTTATTCAACCTATTTTCAATTCAAACCTAGTCGCACTCATTCTTCTAGGAGGGTGAGTTCTAACAAGAGAGTACAACATTTTTTCCGCTTGGGTGAGTATTCCTCGAGTGCGAAAAATCTGGACGCGACACCATCACATCATATGAAAAAAGATAAATTTAGTGTCTATAAGACAATTACATATATATATATATATATATTTTGTTTGTTTTTGCATGAAGATGTTATTTCTTAGGAAGTAGCACTACTATTTGACCTACTGCAGCACTCCTTTTGGCTTCTCCTTTGCAGGATTGATGCTTTTTCGAGTAGTGATCAGAATCGTTGTACTAGTAGACTTTTTTTTGCATACACGGAAGGTGATGTTGATGAGATCAAACGTGTGGCTCAATTGACCACCGTAAAAGATCTTGATCACATGGTATGTCTACTGAACTGTTTGAATATCCTATTGTTTTTTAAGACTACATTGACCTATCTTTTGTTTTGTTGTAAAATCTGGGTTTGGGCTTGCTTTTGTGAATGTTACAGTCTGTTTGGAACTTAGAGGAGGGAAGGGAAAGAGAAAATAAATAAAAAAAGGAGAAAAAATTTTAAAGTCAGAGCAAGGCGGAAATACACAACAGAAACTGATTTTGGGTAAACAATCTTCAGAGTGTTCCTCTTTGACTTTTTATTTGTGTCTCAATTATATCATCATATATATATATATATAGAAACCTCAATTCATGTCCAAAACGGAAAGATCAAATGTGGAAACTACGGCTGTCGCTAGATCGAAGAAGAGCGGGGAAGAGCAACAACATCTTGGCTTTAGCGAGAGAAGAGCGACCACCTCTAAAGTTGAACAGAACTAACTGGCTTTTTCTCGCTCTAGTGAAAGAAGAGACCCGAACAACTTGCACAAACAAAAAACTTAGATATAACATCTATCATCTATCTAACTAACAATTACATAGAGAGTAAAAATCATCTTTCTAACTAACAATTACATAGAGAATAAAAATGCAATACAATTAAAGTTTTTTAGTCTAAAGAATTTACCAACTAACATAAGATCTAACAATTATCAATTGAACAAATTTCCTTAAATGCTCATCACTTAATTTTGTATGCAAGGTTTCAAAGTTATAATTTTAATGATTGGAACATATTTAATTGGAAAGAAATATTGGTAAAGGAGTAATCAATCTTTAATTTTTCAAACTTCTACATTCATGTGGCATTGTTTATATGCGACTTGTATTAAAAAGTTTTGTTATATGGATTGTGTATCAAAAGCAGACTCTTAAAGCTCAATCCATCCCAATACAACTTTACAATCTAGGGAAGGCTCAAAGCTAGGATTCTTTTCCATTGGGAGTAGTTGGTTCTTGTTCTTCCTTATGTTGCTTATTATATCTTGGCTTTCTTACTTTTATCCTTGATGACTCAGTAAATTTGTATGACCTTCTCCAAGACAAGAGGAACTAATCCGAGGGAATAGGAAGCGTCTCTAGGTTAGGGACACCGGTATAGTGCCTGCCAAAAACACTTTGATGCCAAAGTTAGGCAATGAATTTAGAGGAATATGAGCACAATATTAGGAAGGAATCATGTATCTTTGAAGGAGGTGAAGACCTCTTTATATACCAGTGTAGATAAGAGTGATTATTGGGTACTAGCTACCCATTTGGTGGGCATAATCGTGCCCCCATGTTGCGTCCTTTACGAAGGCAATCGTGCCCCCAGTAAGGTGACGGATACTGATTTATAGGCATAGATTTCGGGATGTGCCGTCGAGGTGCCTCATGTCACACTCGGGATGGCGTGCTGGTTACTTCTGCCGGGCTCCAAATTAGGGGTAGGCTTGGTCGGGATGTGACAGATCCAGATCCAGGTTGTTCAGGATCTAGTCTTTGGGATACAGTCCAGATTGGGATCGGTACCTATCAAATGCCCCCAATTCCCTTGGTCGCCTTGGTCGTGATCGGGGGAATTCAATGGTCGGTGGATCCTTGTAATGTGGGCGTATTTATTATGCCATTTGCAAAATTATGGCATCAGTTGGCGATGACTGGATGTGTCCCTTTGTGCTCCCGTGACGTGGCAATACCTTATTGGTTCTCGGCTTGGGGCACGTCCCTTCGGTTGCTAACCATTGGATTTGGGCCAGATGGGCTAATCTTAGCCCTTCATTTTGAACAAGGAAGGGTTTAGGCTTAACGATTTAGCTTTTGGCTCTCACTTTGCATTCTCTATACTCTAGTAGCTCTGTTTCTTCTTTCTTTTTCCTTTACTCAGCCCTCTTCTTTATGACTCAATCCCCAAGTATTTGTGCCAATTTCTGCCTCGTTTGGTAAGGTTCTTCCTTTATTCGTCCTCGTTTCATTGTATGTACTGGTATTTCAAACGGTGCCTTTGGTATTACGAGAGGGAAAGTAGGGCTCTATTCCCCTTGGGTTTTGTTGATAATCCTGAGTTAGTGGAGCAAGTCTATTGGAATCTAGTAGGGTTTGCACTAGATAGACTTAAGGGTATCGACCATTTAGGCACTATGAACAATCCTGAGGAGATTAGTTCTTCAGATTCTAAGAAGACTATTTCCAATGACTTGGCCAGAGTGAGGCTAAATGCCCATGGTAGAGCTTCTGTAGGTTACTCCAAGGCTTTTATAAAGAAGATGGCACCGGAGATAGAGACTTTTACTTTTGGGGTACGAGCCATTGTGCTTGAGTCTAGGGGTTTAGTTGTCCCTGGGGTTCAGGAGTATGACTTTGCCGTCCCTATGAACAAGGAAAAGATTTGGAAGTTTTGGAAGGAGTATCAGCTACCTGCAACCCTAAATTGTAGAGTCCCCGAGAAAAGGGACACGACATGTTAGCCTCGCCCAGGGGAGGTGATTGTTTGTAGGGGAGCCTTCGCTAGTGGCCTTAGGTTTCCCCTTTCCAAACCAGTCAAAGAGGTGTTGTGCCAACTAGGTTTGGCTCCTGGTCAGATTCTCTTGAACTCATGGAGGATCCTTCTAGGTTGCACCATTATTTGGTAGGCCTCTAGTGATAATAGGGATGTCTTGTCGGCAAAAGAATTCCTGCACTGCTACAAGCTGATTGAGAGGAAGAACGGTGGTGGTACTTCTCGACTAAGAGTGCGAAACTAAATCTAGTGATGGATTTGCCAACTTCTCATAAGGGGTGGAAGAACAATTTCTTCTACATGTACGGTGAAAGGTGGGAGTACAATACTGGGTGCCTGTAGACGAGAACACTGCTTGGGTCCTTAGATAATGGGGTAAGCTGAGCACGAAGGGTACGTAGTGACCAGTCCTTTAGCTTTTACTGGTATTTTTGCTTTTTGTCCCAAGGTAGATGAGTTCTGACCTAGGTCTCTCATGTTGGTCAGCACATGCTGTCCCCATCCTAGACGAGGAATAGGTGGCCAGGGTCGAGCGTGCCAAGAGGCATGGGGTTAGCGACGCTAGTGTTCTGGTGAATGCTGAAACTCTAAGTATGTACTTGTTGGGCCCTAAGCTCACAAGAGAAGCTCTAGCGGCTGAGAGCGAGAGGAGTGAGTTTGCACTTATTCTTTCCTTTCCTTTTGATGTACCACTCTAACTTCGGTGGTCGTTCTCTTTATATAGATAAGGATCTTCATCTAGAGGAAGAGATGGGCTTCGAAAGATCTTTCATCAAGAAGGTGAAACCTATCGACGAGGATGACAGGAGCGCAGCTAAGCATCCTAAGTTCAGCTCCAGCTCTAGTTCTAACAAGAACAAGAATAAGGGGGTGATGATGAGTCCTCCTCCTCAGGTGAAGAAGACTCCCCCCCTCCTCTTACTGCTACTGCTAAGCCATCTTTGCTTCCTCCTGCTCAGACAAAGAAAGATCTCACTCTTCCTATCAATCAGACCTCTAAGCCCCTTTTCATTTTTTAGAACATAGAGGTTGCTTGGAAGAAGATGAAGGGCGTCGTTCTTATTGATGATGTTGAAGAGCTGAAGAGCTTTTCCAACTCTCGAGTGACAAGGGATTTGGCTTACGACTTGATGAATGTGAGTATTACCTCCCTTTGGGTCTTTTTGCTTTATTATTATTTTTCCTTGTCAAGCTGACTTTTTTCTTTGCTCTGTTTAGGCTGCTGTCAAGTTACTGTTCTGGGCACCAGGTTGTCTTTTGTAGACAAGTGTTATCAAGAGTAGAAGAAGAAGGCCATCGATACCTTTAAGGAGGTCACGACCAGGAAGAAAGAGTCGGAGAGGGTAGTAACCGAGAAGGAGGCCTTAACCATTGAGAGGGATGCCCTTCTTGTTAAGAGGGATGCTTTGACTCCGAACCTCATAGTTGGGCATGTCTTAAGGGTGGACGCTCAAGCCAAGGTTGACACCTTCTCAAAGCAGCTTGAGGAAGCAAAGGAGTAGGTGGTTCAAGACTTCAAGACATGAGAGGCCTTTAACATGGAAATGAGCAAGGCCTATGTGATAGGCTTTGCTGATGCTAAGAGGATGGCTGCTTATGCATATCCTGGGCAGGACTTCTTGATGTTGTAGCCTGGTGAGGATGACACTGCTTCTATGGCAGTGGGGGGCCCAGGGGAAGAGGACCATGCCATGGATAATGCTGTCGTGGTGGATGATGCCTAGTCTTAGGCTATTCCTCCTTGTCCTGGATCTAGGCCTTCCTTGTCTTAGAATTTGGTCTTTTCTTTTGGTATAATGTGCTCTTCCCAAATGTAATTTCTCTGCTATATCAATGAAGAATCTACTTTTTTCCTCCACTTGTAGTTTTTGAATTTCTCTTTTCCTTGTGTGAATGGATGTTCTTATACTTACTTTTTGTTGCCTAAATGTAAGCTTTTTCTTTTACAAGTGTATGTGCTCTGTTTCCCGGGTGTTCGTCTGTTTTGCACTCTAGGCTGCTTGGGCTTTGTGAGCCTTTTGCTTGTTCGGTCTCGCGAAATGAACATTACTTCTTTTGGCCTTTGGCCTGTCCAGTCTTGTGAATTGAACAAGGACACTTGTAGAGAAATGAGCTGAGATTCTTGTAGGGAAATGGACTTTTATTGATTTTCGAATTGGCATTACATTGGACTTATTTACACATGGTATTTCCTAAGATGTTTTGGGTGCCATAGATGAGGTAACTCCTTCCCATTCAGGCCTTTGAGTCAATATGTCCCTTTTCTTATGAAGCCAATGACTTCATAGGGTCCTTCCCAATTTGGCCCGACCTTTCCATCCTGGCAGAGAAAGGAGCCGAGATTCTTGTAGGGAAATGGACTTTTATTGATTTTCAAATTAGCATTACATTGGACTCATTTACACATGGGGTATTTCCTGAGATGTTCTGCATGCCAGGGATGAGGTAGCTCCTTCCCGTTCAAGCCTTTGAGTCGATGTGTCCCTTTTTTTATGAAGCCGATGACTTCATAGGGTCCCTCCCAATTTGGCCCGAGCTTTCCATCTTGGGCGTCCTTTGTGGATTGGCTGACCTTTTCAAGACCAACTCCCCTAGCTGAAAGTTCCTGGGATGCACCCTGGTATTGTAGTACTAGAGCATTTTTTACTGATAAGATGTCATTTTGAGCACAGCTTGTACTCTCGTTTCCTTGAGCAAGTCAAGATTTATCGCCAAAGCCTCATTATTCATCTCTGGGTCCTGGTTTTAGACCCTTGGACTGGGGAGATCAATCTTAACAAGGATCATAGCTTCTGTGCTGAACATGAGCGTAAAAGGGGTTTGTCCGATTGAAACTCTCTCCGTGGTTCGGTAAGCCCACAGTATGTTCGGGAGTTCGTCTGTCCAAAGGCCTTTGGCTTTCTCGAGCTTAGTCTTGATGATCTTGAGAAGGCATTGGTTTGTCATTTCTGCGTGCTTGTTAGCTTGGGGATATTCTAGTGAAGAGTAATGATGGCTGATCTACAAATCTAAACATAGTTGAATAAACTGCCTCCCTTCGAACTATTTCCCGTTATCTGTAATTATCACCCTGGGAATTCTAAAGCAGCAAATGATATTCTTTCATGGGAAAGTCTTCATCTTCTGCTCAATAATGGTGGGTAGAGCTTCTACCTCAGCCCATTTGGTGAAATAGTCAATGGCCACCCCTATGAACTTGTTCTGCCCCCTGCCTAGGGGTAGTGATCCCACGATGTTGATTCCCTACTAGGCAAAAGGCCAGGGGCTCTGGATGGGAGTCAACTCTTTAGTGAACTGTCTTGGGATGTTTGCGAACCTTTGACACTTGTCACATTTATTCACAAAATTCTTAGAGTCTTTGCTCATGTTCAGCCAGTAGTATGCTGCTCGGAGTATCTTGTTGGCCAACAAGTGTCCTCCAGAGTGATTTTCGCAAATTTCTTCGTGGACTTCCCTTATTATGTATTCTGCCTATTCCTCTATGGCACACCTGAGTAGAGGCAAGTTGTGTCCTCTTTTATAGAGAACATTGTTGATTATTATGTATCGACTTGCTCTAAATTTTATCCATCTTCCCCCCGTGTTGTCCTCCGGTAGGATTCCATGCTCCATCACCAAGGCAAAAGCCATCAGTTCCATTTTTGGGTATTTGTTCTTCACCTCTCTAAGGGCTTTGCTGGTGTAGTAAATTGGCTTCTGCATTCCTTCACACTACTCTGTCCATTCGAACGCCTTGTGCAAAGTCTTGTAGAAAGGGAGGCATTTTTTGGTGGACCTGGAGATAAATCAGTTTAGGGTTGCTACTCTTCTTGCTAGCCTTTGAACGTCTTTGATCGTCTTTGGGGCTTGCAGGTCGAGTATGGCCCTGACCTTCTCTGGTTTGGCTTCTATCCCTCTCTAAGACACCATGAAGCCGAGGAACTTTCAGGATGCCACTCCGAATGTGCACTTCGTAGGGTTCAGCTTCATACTATAGGTTCTCAGGGTTTGGAAGGTCTCCTCTAAGTCTTACAAGTGGTTGGACGTTTGTTTGCTCTTGACCAGCATGTCGTCTATATTTACTTCCACATTCCTCCCGTTTTGAGACTTGAACTTCCTATTCACAATCCTCTGGTATGTTGCCCCCGCATTTTTCAAGTAGAACGACATGACTTTGTAGTAGTATAAGCCCCTATCGGTGATGAAGGAGGTGTGCTCTTGGTCTTGCTTGGCCATTCTGATCTACTTGTACCCCGAGAAGGCGTCCATGAATGTGAGCATTTCGTATCCCATTGTGGAGTCTACCAGGACGTCAATTGTTGGCAAGGGAAAACTGTCTTTCAGGCAGGCCTTATTAAGGTCGGTGAAGTTAACACACATCATCCACTTTTCGTTGGCATTTTTTTACCATCACCACGTTAGACAGGTTGGTCAGGTATTGGGCTTCTCAGATGAACTTCGCCTTGTGGAGTTTGTCCACCTCTTCGGCTATAGCCTCGTTACGCTCTAAGGCAAAGCTCCTCTTTTGTTTCACTGGCTTGGCTTCGACTGAGATGTTCAAGTGATGGGAAACTACTTTGGGGTTGATGCCTGGCATATCCTTGTGCGTCCAGGCAAATTCGTCGGCATTTCTCCTGAGTAAGTCCTTCAACTTCTCCTTCAGTGGGTTAGGAGCATTGAATCTGATCTTGACAACTCTATCATGGTAGGGTCTCCTGATCATGACTTCCTCTAGATCTTTTATGGGCTCTTCCCTTCCGACTTCTTTTTCATCTCCAACCTCTAACTCTTCTATCACCAGGGCTTCCTTACATGTTTCTCTTTCGAGGGACGCCATGTAACACTCCCTTGCTGTCAGTTGGTCTCCCTTTACACTCCCAATTCTTCACTCAGTTGGGAACTTGATCCTAAGGTGATAAGTGTGTTTTATAGCCTTAAACTGGTTCATGGCCGTTTGTCCAATGATGGTGTTGTAGGTTAAGGGGTAGTTCACCAACAGGAAGTTAATTAGTTTCGTACCCTACTGGGGTCTATTCCCCAGGGTTACTGGTAGAACTATGGACCCAAGGGGGGTGATCTGGTCTCCTAAGAACCTGAACAGAGGGGATGTGATGGGCTATATTTTCTATTTCTCAATCTTCATCTACTTGAATGTACTCTAGAACAGGATATTTGCTAAGCTACCATTATCAATCAAGACTCTCCTGGTTTTGAAGTTGAAGATGATGGTGCTGATCACCAAGGGATTGTCATGTGGTTGCCACGGTTCTGTAGCTTCTTCTTCGGTGAAGGTGATAGTGGAGAGTTCTGTGCGAGATTTCTTGTTCGGTTGTTCGGCCACAAGTACCTTTCTAGGCTCCTTGGCCCTCCAAACGTGGTTCTTCTTTGCTACCAAAGATTCGTCTCCTCCTACAAATCCTTTGGCTATGACTTGGATTTCTCCCAACGGTTGTTGGTTCTGTTAGGCTCGTTCGGGGCTCCTTCACTCTACTTGTTGGGGTAGCCATCGCGCCCTTGTCCAGTATGTATCTCCTGAGCCTCCGTTGTTTAATCAGATTATCAATTTACTGCTTGAGGTCGATGTCATCCTCAATGTTGTGGTTGTGGTCTCTGTGGAACCAACAAGTCTTTCTCTGGGACCTCTTTTCGGGAGGGTTTTCAGTCATTCAGGCTACCTCAGTGTGAGGTCGTACTTGATCTCGTTCAGGACATGCTCCAACGGTGAGATGAGGGGAGTGAAGTTACGATCAAAATTAGCAAATCATCTCTTTCCTCCTTCTACCCACCCTCTTAATTCGCGTTATTTGGGGCCTTCTTCTCTCGATCATCCTTGTTCTCATCAGATGATCTTTTTTTCTTGTTCGAGTGTGAGCTGGTGTCTGCATCTCGGTCACACCTAGAACTCATGGCGTTCTCGACATTCACATGCTTCTGAGCCCTAAGCATGAGCTCTGCCATGCTCTTTAAGGGTTTCGTCGACAAGGAAAAAAGGAGCTTATAGGTTTTGAGGCCTCTTATGAAGGCGATCACCACCACCTTATCGTCTATGTCATCTACGTTGAGAGTTTCCTTGTTAAATCTATGTAAACACCCCATTTTTGCCTGCTCGGCAATCTCTGATCCGTCCAGACTCATATTCAAACCGACACAGACATATTTAAGTCCAAATCAAATTTCCAGAGTCAATCCAATCAATCAATTGCTTCACATGGGCACAATAGAGGCAAAATAACCAAAATGCCCTTGTGACATTACTCGGTCTAATTCCAATGGGTACGTCTTTCCGAAGATGGTAAGTCTCTATTTCAATCTCAAATCCAATTTCAAATCTAATTCCAATCCAAATCAAATCTGGCACGTCTTTTAAGAAAGTCGATCCCTCAGATAGTAAGTCCATCTAGTTTGACACGTTTTCTGAGAAAACTCTTCAAAACCGTAAGTCCCTTCACACCCGTCGAGCAAGACGGAACCCAAGCCCCTAGGATGGTAGAACGGTTCACTTCTGGCGCCTGCTAGCCCGCTAATGTAGAATGTCTGTTATCCTGCACGACTTTCATGAAAGTCAATTCCTTAGACGATAAGTCCACCTACCAACTTCTTGAGATCAAGTAGTCTCCGAAATGAACCTGCACCGTTAGAGTGACGAAAACACTCGCAAACATTGCAACTGTCAAAGTAGTGAAAACACTCGTAAACAGGTCGACATTGGGAATTACCAACAAAACCCCTATGTCACGAGACCGTACACGCCTCTTAGCCGTGACGCATTTACCAAAGGAGGAGATACCTTTGGAAACCAACTCGTTATGCATCGTCAGAGTGACGGAAACACTTAAAACTTGGGTCAACACTAGTGCTTGCTAGCCCATTCTAGTGAAAAATGACCAAACTGCCCCTAGGGCGTTTCCACATGCTTCTTGAGAAAGAACCTAAGTCCTTAGAGTGGTAAGTCCACCTTTCCAAGATTGTCTCTGTTAGGAAAATTGGCTCATTTTGTGCCATGTAAATTGAGAGCTAAAATCTCTTTTTGTCTTGTGTGAGTCTTGAATGTATTGATCACATTGTAATGACCTCAGATGTTAGGATTTTGCCTCCATAAAGCCTCAAGGGAAGAATCAACAACAGCTGAATGGATTTTGAGAAGATGGGAATCTGTCTCTAGCAGATCAGTTCTCTTCTAGCTGGGTTTTAGCCATGATATGGATCGAATTCGGAGAGGCTCATTAGATGAAAAGTTGTAGATCTTCAAGTCTTCTTTCCAAAGGGCTTTGAATCTTATCAATCCGACATTTGAGTAAAAAGTTAAAACCACAATACTGAAGACTACTCCCAGAACTCTTGTGTGGTGCACCTCAACCGCGCTGTGGTGCACTCACCTCAGCAAAAATATTCAGCAGGTAGTGACATGCACTATCAAGTGCACCAAACTGTGTTATGGCACACTTGGACAGTTTTTTGGCTTCGAAGCTGCTTTCCAGGCTAGCACTAAAAAGCTAAAAAGTTGCTTTAGCCCATCAAGGAACATGTGAGAACATGTGGGAGGAATCTCAGCTAGTATGGACTCAACAAGAAACATTATTTATGAGCATGAATCATATATATATCATGTCTATACACTTGTGCACATGGTAATCAACTTTCCCATACACTTGTGCACATAAGGATTAAACTTACCTATACACTTGTGCAACTTGCCCATACACTTGTGCACATGAGGATTAAACTTGCCCATACATTTGTGCACCTTGCCCATACACTTGTGCACATGAGGATTAAACTTCCTCATACTTTTGTGTACATAGGGATCAAAGGGAGAGAGGATCTAGAGGTTTCTTCTTCAGCCAACAAAGGCATGTAGCAGTTGCCATAATATATATATATATATATATATAAAGAGAGAGAAAGAGAGAGAAGAGATTCAAGTGTGTTGCAAGCAAGTATTGAGAGAGAATATATTCAAGTGTTTTGTGTGTACACTCTCCCACTTAGAGGCCTCTACTTCATATGTTAAGAGCCTACATGTTCTAAGAGAACGCTCCATCATATTTCCTTTATACCATCAAAGAGAAGAGAGTAGCTTGTGATGATTCAAGTTGCTAGATCAAAGAGCTTCATCGTGGACTTGGTGGAGAATCAAGTGCTAGAAGGAGTTCGTGGATTCGAATGGTGTACAAGCTGCAAGGTTTAATCCTAGTTGTGGATTCAACTGTGAGAAAGGGTTGTAAGGCCTTCTTATACTTTGCTCCTTATATAGTGCTTGGTTGGAGCTGGATTAGGTCCCGTGATTTTCTCCCACAAGGGTTTTCATGCTAAAAATCTTATGTGTTGATGGTTGTGTGTTTTGATTTATGTTTATGGTTTGCTTTAGATTAATCATTGCTAACACTTGTTTAAATTAAGTAGAGACCTATTCACCCCTCTCTAGGTCCATTTTAGGATATAAATCCATATTACCAAGAACACTTGATTTTTTCAATTGGTATTAGAGCGGGATACTCTTAAAATCGTTATCAAAACTATTTTTTCTTGAGTGAGCTCCTAAAAAGTGCTTCTAGTAATATGGATTTTCCTAAAGAAGGTATATTGACTGTTCGTTCACCACCTTTTATGAAGAGCCTATTTATTGTGCTGCATATAATCCATCTATGTACAAAAGTGCTCACACATCTTCATTTACATCTAATGGCATACATGTTGAATATGGTAGTTGCCTTGACCATAGTAAGACTCTTGACTCAAATCATGATGAATCAATGAGTGATGAAGATAATGATGATGAGATCATAGACCTTCAACAAGCCTATGACCAATTGTTTCAAGAGAGTTACAAATTGGGGAAAGTCAAAATTAAATTGACTACAAAGGTGAGAACTTTAGAAAAAGAGAATGATGCATTGAAACAAGAACTTATTGAAGCTCAAACTCTTATAAGTTAGTTAAATACTCAGAAGGTGACTCTTAGTGATAAGGTCAATGTTCTTGAGATAGAGAGTCATAATAAAGATAAGTCTAGGAAACTTTTTGAGGACAAGGTCAACAAACTTAAGCTGAACTTGCTAATGCTCATCTGTCATTTAAGAAATTTGATACAGGTTCACAAAAGATTGATGAAATTTCGAGTGCGCAAAGGAGCTTTTGTGACATGATTGGGATTGGATACATAGAGAAGGCAACTACGTCTTCCTAACCAGCAAGCAAGCCTAATTCTTCGAAGGCTCAAGGTAAATCTTTTGTACCAAGTAAGGCTAAGCTTGCTAAGGTTGTTTCCTCATGCCACCATTTCGGAATTAAACGGCACATTAGGCCTCACTACCCTATTTTGAAGAACAAGGTTGTGACTTCCAAGAAGAACACCAGCACATATGCACATGTTGTGTCAAATGTTAAGACCAAGCCTACTTGGTTTGTTCCTACTTATCATCAATGTGGTGTGAAGGGTCATATTCGACCTCATTGTCCTAGATTGGAGACTAAGCATGTGTCTTCTCAATTCATCACCTCTCATGTGAAACCCAAACATCCTAAGGTTGTTGGATTTTCAAAGTTTAACCTTATTTTTTATCATTATGGTGTTAAATGACACATTAGACCAAATTTTTTTAAAAGGTTCACTGTCCCAAGGATAAAAGTTCAATCTGAACCTATGTATCAAAATGGATTTTATAACAATCATTTTCAAGTCCTAGCTGAAGATTACCAAATACCATATCCAATCTTTCATAATTCTTTTTAGAATTATCAACTAAGGACCAGATTTTTCTCTAGAAAAAATTCTAGACAAAACCATTTTAATAATCAAGCTCAGTACTTTCAACCCAAAATTTTTGAAAAAATTGTTAAACAAAAGACAAGAGTCATTTAGGTTAGAAAGTCAAACTTGCATCCTTGTGTTGATGTGTATGCTAAGCCTTTAGATCACCATAGGAAATATGCAGAGGCTAGTCTAGTTGGATGATGCTTGAGTTTTTCGTAACCTAGGATTTGAGTGCTTCATGTTTATTCTTCCGGTCCTAGTGTTATAATGTCTTTTGTAATTATTTGTATCCTTTGTTATATTTCTATTTGTTTTTATCAAAATACAAAAAGGGGGTTTTTTTTGTTGTTCTTGACTTGTGTTCATAGTTTTGATTGATCTATATTTGACTTCATGTGATAGAATTGTAAGCACCCCATTTTTGACCGCTCGGCAGTCTACACTCCGTCCAGACTTATACTCAAGTCAATATGGACATATTCCAATCGAAACCAACTCTTTAAGTCCAAATCCCATCTGTCCATCGCTTTACGGGCCCACCAGGTCTAAATAGAGGCAAAATGACCAAAATGCCCTTAGGGGCATTGTCCTTTCCAATTCCAATTCCAATCCCTCTCTCAAGACAGTTGATTCCTCGAGACGGTAAATCTATTCCAAGTTAGGCACGTCTTTCCGAAGACGATAAGTTCCCTTTCTAAATTTCCAAATCAGGCACGTCTTTCCGAAGACGATAAGACCCCTTTCCAATTCCAATCCCTCTCTCGAGACAGTTGATTCCTCAAGACGGTAAATCTATTCCAATCAGGCACGTCTTTCTGAAGACGATAAGACCCCTTTTCAATTCCAATTCCTCTCTCGAGACAGTTGATTCTTCAAGATTGTTCAGCACGTTTTTCAAAAAAAAATCTTTTCGAGACGGTAAGTCCCTTTAAACCTGTCGACCGGGACGAGACCCTAAGTCCCTTAGATAGTAGAACGGTCCACCTTTGGTGCCTGCTAGCCCGCCAATGCAGAAATGTCCGTGTAGGCATGTCTTTTGAGAAAGTTGATTCTCAGGCGCTAAGTCCCTTTAGCAGCTTCCCGAGATCAGGCAGTCTCTAGAATGATCGCGAACTATCTGAGTAGTGGAAATACTCGCAAACATCACAACCGTCATAGTAGTGGAAATACTCGCAAACAGGTCGATATAAGGACTTACCAACAAACCCCTGTATCACGCGACCGCCGTCAGAGTGGCGGAAACACTCAAAACTCAGGTCAACACCAGTGCCTGCTAGCCCACTTCGGTGAAAAATGACCAAACTGCCCATTGGGCCTTTTTCGACACATTTCTCGAGAATACACCTAAGTCCTCAAAACGGTGAGTCCCACCATCTAAGATTGTCTTAAAAGCAGTCCGGCATGATTAGGTGCCTTCCAGTCAGTTTCGGGCCAATTCCGAGACTTTCCAATCAAGGTGACTATTTTGCCCTTAGGCATCCAAACGCCCCGGGAACCACATCGGCTCTGGATATCAAACCAGTAACTTCCCAAGAATGCTTTTTATAGTATTCTCAACCTTTCTTTATCCTTCCGGATCATTCTGAGTCAGTTCTGGCAAATCCAATACAAAACGACCGTTTTGCCCCTGGTGGGCCGGTCTCCTTTTCCGACCACATCGGCTCTGGGTATCAAACCGGTAACTTCTCAAGAATGCTTTTTATAGTATTCTCAACCTTTCTTTATCCTTTCAAATCATTTCGAGCAGTTCTGGCAAACCCGGTGCAAAATGACCATTTTGCCCCTAGTGGGCCGGTCACCTTTTTCGACCACACCGGCTCTCGGTATCAAACCGGCAACCTTTGGGAACATTCTGAATAATGTTTTCAAATCTCGAGTCTTCTTCCGAGATAGTCCGAGTCCGTCTCAGTAGCTTCCCAATCCGATTGACCATTTTGCCCCTAAAGGCCCGATCAACCCTTCTTACACATCCTATCCTCATTTTTCAAGTCAAATACCTCTGGGACACTATTCTAAGTGTTCCTATTGTTTTCCAGCCTTCTGGGTCATTCCCGGACTTTCTAGAGTCACTCCTAGTGAAGCCAGGCTAAAAATTACATGGTAGTCACTAATACACGTGCCCAAATTTGTCAAAGATACGTTACTTGCCGACTTAACAAACTTTTCTAACTAGCTGGAGCCACTTCTAGTGGCGCTAAGAGGAATTTTTCCTTGGCGCCACTGCAACAGGCGCTGGGTCTATCCTACCTCTATAAATACAGAGCCTCCTCCAACGTGAAAGAGGGCCTCAAACTCGGTCTAAAAATCCTATATTTTGATATACAAAGCTCGTACACTCTCAAAACCCTAGCTTCTCTAGGTTTTCCAAACCCTAGCCACCATACACTAAACCCTAGCCTCCTATACACTCATACACACCCACATACACTCATACACTAGCCTCTAAGCCTCCTTTCAAGACTTGAAGTGCTGCAAACTGAAGTCTTGAAGATTGAAGACGAAGATCAAGACGAAGACTGAAGAAAAGCAAGGCGCACAAAGCAAACAAAATAAACAAGACATACGGTAGGCTTTCTTTTTAAGTTTCTGCACTTTTCCCTCTCTCTTCTCTCTCCTAACCCACTTGGGTTTTCTCTATTTTAGTCCCCCATCTCTTCCCCCCCTCCCCCCTCTCTTTGCATGCTTGAAACAAGGGGATTCTCGGTCCATGTGTAGGATTGGACTATTAGATAGTCACCGTGTCGGGGGCTTTCTTTTAGTCTAACTAGAGATCACGTGGGTTTGGCCCTCTTGATTATGTGGTAAAGCCTTAGCCTTGTATGTTCACGACCCAAAATTTACATTGTGCATATCATGATTCTTGCATTCTTCCAAAAGTCATTTTCAAAGTTGTTTTCAAAATCATTTTCAAACTTATTTTCAAAATTGTATCGAAATCCTCTTTTTCAAAACTTGTTTTCAAAATCACAATCCTAGGGTGATTCTAGCCTTTCCATGGTTAGGATTGCTTTAGGAAAGTGTTACATTTAAAGTGACTTTTATGGTCCATATTTTCAAAATCTTGTTGTTTTCAAAACCACTATCTTAAAGTGGTTCTAACCTTTTTATGGTTAGAACCGCTTTAGGAAAGTGAGATGTTTTTATACTTTCTAAAAAATTCTCTTTTCAAAAGTCTCTTTTTCTAAAACCCTCTTTTTCAACACATTTCCAAAAAACTCTTCTTTCCAAAAATTGCTTTCTAAAAAATTCCTCCAAAAATTTATTTTTCAAAACTTCTCTTTTTAAACCCCTTTCCAAAACGCTCTCTTCAAAGTTCACTTTTTAAAAAATGCTCCCTAGGTCTCCTTCCCAGGAAAACTCTTTCCAAAAACTCTCTCAAAGTTTTACTTTCCAAAAACTTCCTTCCTAACATTCTTTTCAAAATACGCTTTCTAAAAAAACTCCTCTCTAGGATTCCCTTCTATAAATCTCCTTTTCAAAAAACACACTTTCCAAAAACTCTTTTCTTAAAGCCCAAGTCAAGCCCTAGAACTCACGATTAGGAAACCCTAGTTTTCTTTTCTAAAACATGATTTTCAAACTTACATTAAAACCTAGGTTTCCAAAATCTCCCTTTTTACATCAAAACTATACATATTTCCAAAACCTCTTGTTTACGTCAAAACTATAGCCTTCCAAATCTAGGGTTTCTAAAACTTCCATTTCCAAATCCTTGTCAAATCCAATCTTCCCTTTAAGAAACCAAATCCAATTTTTCCTTTAGGAAACCAAATCCAATTTTTCCGTTTAGGAAACTAGATCCAATCCTCCGTTTTTGAAAACAGAATCAAACATTCTCTTTTAGAAACAAAATCTAATCCCTTGTTTTAGGAAATAGGAATCTCAATCCTTCCAAGTCCAAATCTTTTCTAATTCAACTCCTTCCTAATCTTCCACTTTCCTAAATCTTAAGTTTTCAAAACTTGAACATAAAAATTTTTCCTGAATTTTAAAACTCAAAATCTAAATCTTTCCTAATTCAACTCTCTCCTAATTTCCTACCTTCCTAAATTTTAAGTTTCCTAAAACTTTCAAATTTTTCCTTAAGCATTAAGCTCCACATCTTTCCTAATTCAACCTTTTTCCTAACTCTATCCCTTTCCAAATCTTAACTTTCCAAATCTAGGTTTTCCAATCTTTCCTAACTCAAACCTTTCCCAGTCTCAAGATCTTATAAGACTCTAAAACTTTTTAAAATCTTAAACTTTCTACATTTCAAATCTTTTCAAATTCAAAACTTTCTAAATTCAAAACTTTCCTAAGTTAAATTTTTCTAAATCCAAATCTTTCTAAATTCTAAACTTTCCTAAAACTTCAAATCTTCTCCAAATCTAAAATTTTCTAAACTCAAAACTTTCTTACTTTCAAAACTTTCCTATTTCAAAACTTTCCTAATTCAAAACTTTCCCTATTTCAAAATTTTCCTAAGTTGAAACTTTCCTAATTCCAAAACTTTCCTAGAGTGAAACTTTCCTAATTCGAATCTTTCTTAAATCCAAGTTTCCTAATCTTCCAAGTTCAATATTCAAGTTAATTCTTTTCCAAAATCTTTCCAAGTCAAATCCAATCCTCCTTTTCTAAGTTTCTAAGTCTAGGTTTCCTAAAACCAAGTTTTTCAAAGTCAAGTCTTTTCAAATCTTCCAATCCAATTTCCAATTAAATCTCTTTCTTCCAATCAACTCTTCTATTCTCAATCGGACTCTTGTCCGAACTACGACTAACCTGATTCCTCCAAAAGGATACGTAGGCAACCCTCATGGGTGCGGTCACAACATTTTTCAAGTTTATATTTTCACAACTCTTTTTCAAACCTCAAATTCCACAATCTTTTCAAATCTCCAATCTATTTTAAAACTTCCAATTCCAAATTTCTATTTTTAAATTTCTATTTTCAATTTTTAAAACTTTCCAATTTCAATTCTATCTTTTCAAATCTTTTCTAAAATTAAATCAAATTCTTCTTTTTAAATCTCTTTCCAAATCTATTTTTCAACTTTCTTTTCTTGCACTTGCATATCATGCATCATGTCTTTTTCAAACATTCTTTTTCAAAGTGGATAAGATTGAACAGTAGTTAGCTGAAGACCCTCATAGGTGAATCTAGGGTAGATTGACATGTAGGTAGCGAAAGGGCGGGGTAGGGTGATGGCTTAGTACGTTTTCCCTATACGCAATTAACCTCCGAACCTAGGATCACTGATTTCAAAGACCAAAATGGAGTTATTTTTCAAAAAGGGCTTAAATGTTTTCCAAAGGTTACCAAACAACCTGTTTTCTTAAAAACCCCCTCTTGAGGAAATATTTTCAAAATTTTTTTCCAAAACCCTAAGTGTGGTCTTCGGATTATGCTTAGTTTTTAGGTGACCTAACTCACCTTAATCAAGTTAGGTGGTGACTTCAAATATTTTCTAATAGCCCTTTATTCAAATCAATTTTCAATTCAAATCTAGTCGTACTCACTCTTCTAGGAGGGTGAGTTCTAACGAGAGAGTACAGCATTTTTTCCGCTTGTGTGTGTATTTATCGAGTGCAAAAAATCTGAGCGCGACAAGAATCAAACTACATATTTTTAGAGAAGAGTTCTTTACTCGTGCCAAATATGAATTGAGTG
The DNA here is from genome assembly GCA_033060915.1 of Euryodendron excelsum. Classification (NCBI taxonomy): domain Eukaryota; kingdom Viridiplantae; phylum Streptophyta; class Magnoliopsida; order Ericales; family Pentaphylacaceae; genus Euryodendron; species Euryodendron excelsum. The sequence continues at coordinate 20,643,402 of CM065388.1, read as the reverse complement.
TCTTATATGTTCGAGTGATAATTTTCATAACTGAATTGATACTTTGATGCACTTTCATTGAGAAGAAACATGTTGAGTCTAAAAATGTTTTGTTGTATATTTGTTTCATTTGAATTCCATGAGTATTGTGCTTGAAAAGACCTATGATTGCATATCCTCACTAGAGTTTATATTCTTAAATGTCTTGCCTCCCTCTTATGCTTTCACAATGCAAAAGAATATCTAGAGTGAGCTGCTTGTTCAAAAAAAAAAAAAAATAAAAAACAAAACAAAACAAATTACTGCAAATTCAAAAGAAATTTTATGCAATCATGACCAAGGAAAAGGCTACCTATGAGTGTAGAGTGAAAGCTACTGTAAATGTTTGCCAAAATGTGCAACTTGGTTTGAAGCGTCATAGAGAAAGTTACCTTGCTCACTAGAGTGAAAGCCACCTTCGACCTCAAAAGAGTGAGCTGTTGAGAGGTGTTATGTATTTGAGGGGGAGCCTTTGCATTTTTTAATATTAAGCATTGATTGGTTTTTAATCGGATTGATTTTCACGCTAAATAATATCTCTCGTAAGTTCTTGATTTAAGTACTAAAAAATATGATTTTGTTCTTAAGGCTTGATCTTGCTATTCTTGATGCTCACACACTCACTTTGTCATTTGGTTATAACCATCATCATCTTGTCGAAACTAGATGTGATCTTTATCTTGGACATGTCTTTATGAACTTGAGTACTTGATATGTGTGTTTAAGCTCTTGCCATATGAATCTCTTTTATAGGTTTCTTAAAATTTGTGATTGTCAAGTCATTTATATGTTTTTTGTGCATCTTCATTTTAATCTTGTGGTTGTTTTTTGTGTCAAAAAGGGGGAAAAGTATTATGTTTAATGTCTTAATTGTTTTTGAATGATTAATGGTTCATCTTAATTTTGCTTGGTGTTTATACATGTGTTGAAGAGGAGTATATCATTGTAGTATTGGTTGAGGGGGAGTAATATTGCTTGCTTTCCATTTTACCTCTCCAGTTACACTTGATCTTGTGCTAAGGTTTTATCACCAGATGAGTTGCTTAGGCTATAAAGAGTGGAGCTTGGTCCTTGTTTTTATATGTTTTGAAGTTGTGAGTGTTTTCAATGTAATCTTTGGGTTTTGTCAAAAAATGGCCAAAGGGGGAGATTGTTAAGAAAATTGTCTCATTTTGTGCTATGTAAATTGAGGACTAAAATCTCTTTTTGTGTTGTATGAGTCTTGAATGTATTGATCACATTGTAATGACCTTAGATATTAGGATTTTGCCTCCATAAAGCCTTAAGGGAAGAATCAACAACAGCTGAATGAATTTTGAGAGGATGGGAATCTGCCTCTAGCAGATTAGTTCTTTTCTAGCTAGTTTTTAGCTATGATGTGGTTCTAATTCAAAGAGGCTCATTAGATGAAAAGGTGTAGATCTTCGAGTCTTCTTTTCAAAGAGCCTTGAATCTCATCAATCCGACATCTGAGTAAAACGTTATGGTCATAATACTAAAGACTGCACCATGGATTCCACCATGGTGCACTCACCTCAACTGCACCGTGGCGCACTCACCTCAGCAAAAATATTCAGCAGGCAGTGACATGCACCATCAAGCACACCAAACTATGCCGTGGTGCACTTGGACAATTTTTTGGCTCCGAATTTACTTTCCAGCCTGGCACTAAAAAGCTAAAAAATTGTTTTAGCCCATCAAGGAACATATGAGAACATGTGGAAGGAATCTTATCTAGTATGAACTCAATAAGAAATATTATTTAAAAGCATGAATCATATATATATATATATCTTACCTATACACTTGTGCACATGGGAATCAACTTGCCCATGCACTTGTGCACATGAGGATTAAACTTGCCCATACTTTTGTGCACATGGGGATCAAAGGGATAGAGGATCTAGGGGTTTCTTCTTTAGCCAACAAAGGCTTGTAGTAGTTGCCATAATATATATATATATATATAGAGAGAGAGAGAGAGAGAAGAGAAGAGATTCAAGTGTGTTGCATGCAAGTATTGAGAGAGAATAGATTCAAGTGTTTTGTGTGTGCGCTCTCCCACTTAAAGTTCTCTACTTCATATGTTAAGAGCCTACATGTTCTAAGAGGAGTCTCCATCATATTTCCTTCATACCATCAAAGAGAAGAGAGTAGCTTGTGATGATTCAAGTTGCTAAATCAAAGAGCTTCTTCGTGGACTCGTTGGAGAATCAAGTGCTAGAAGGAGTTCGTGGATTCAGATGGTGTACTAGTGTCGCGCTCAGATTTTTCGCACTCGAGGAAATACTCACACAAGCGGGAAAAATGCTGTACTTTCTCGTTAGAACTCACCCTCCTAGAAGAATGAGTGCGACTAGGTTTGAATTGAAAATCTGATTTGAATAAAGGGTTTTGGGAAAAAGATTTGGAGTCGCCACCTAACTTGATTAAGGTGAGTTAGGTCACCTAGAAACTAAGCATAATCCGAAAATTACACTTAGGGTTTTTGGAAAACGATTTTGAAAATATCTCCTTAAGAGAGGGTTTTTAGGAAAACAGGTTGTTTGGCAACCTTTGGAAAATATTTAGCCCTTTTTTGAAAATAACTCTTTTTGGTCTTTGAAATCAATGATCCTAGGTTCGGAGGTTGGTTACGTGTAGGGAAAATGCACTAAGCCATCACCCTACTCCGCCCTTTTGGTACCTACATGTCAATCTACCCTAGATTCACCTATGAAAGTCTTCGACTAACTAATGTTCAATCCTATCCACTTTAAAAAACAATTTTTAAAAAGATATGATGCATGATATGAAAGTGCAAAAGAAAGATTTGATTTAGAAATAGATTTGAAAAGAGATTTGAAAAGAAGAATTTGATTTGATTTTAGAAGAGAATTGAAAGGATAGATTTGAAATTGAAATTAAAAAGAGATTTGAGAAAAGGGATTTGAAAATAGAAATTTGAAATTGGAAGTTTGAAAGTAGATTGGAGTTTTGAAAAGATTGTGGAATTTGAGATTTGAAAAATATGGAGGAATTTGAAATTTGAAAGAAGTCGTGACCGCACCCATGAGGGTTTGCCTACGTATCCTTTTGGAGGAATCAGGTCAGTCGTAGTTTGGACAAGAGTCCGATTGAAAATAGAATGTTTGATTTGAAAAAAGGAGTTGAATTGGAATTTGGATTTGATTTGAATTTAGAATATTGGAAATTGAATTGGAAAATTGAGAGATTAAACTTTGATTGAAAGATTTGAAAAGACTTGACTTTGGAAAACTTGGTTTTAGGAAACTTAGGAAAGAGAGAATTAGGAAAGACTAGAGGTTTAGAAAGATTTGACTCGAATGTTAGACTTGGAAGATTTAGCAAAGGATTGGATTTAGGAGAGATTCGAATTACGAAAGGTCCGATTTAGGAAAGTTTTGAATTAGAAAAGTTTAATTTTTGAAAAGTTTCATTTTAGGAAAGTTTCAATTTAGGAAAGTGTTCGAATTAGGAAAGCGCCATTTTAGGAAAGATTTCGAATTGGGAAAGTTTTCGAATTAAGAAAGTTTTGATTTAGAAAGTTTTGACTTAGGAAAGTTTTGGACTTGGAATATTTTAAAATAGGGAAGTTTTGAAAATTGGGAATGTTTAGAAAACAAGGAAGTTTTGAAAATAGAAAAATTTTGAGTTTAGAAAGTTTTGAAATTTGGAAGGATTTGAAATTTAGAAAGTTTGGAATTTAGAAAGATTTAGAGTTTGAATTTTAAAAAATCTTGAGATTAGGAAAGGTTGAGTTTAGGAAAGATTTGAAAACTTGAATTTGGAAAATTAAGATTTGGAAAAGGGGTTGAATTAGGAAAGATGTAGAAGTTGAAAGTTTTAGGAAACTTATGGTTTAGGAAGGTAGGACATTAGGAAAGATTTGAATTAGGAAAGATTTAGATTTTGAGTTTTAAAATTTAGGAAAGATTGTTATGTTCAAGTTTTGGAAACTTAAGACTTAGGAAAATGGAAGATTAGGAAGGAGTTGAATTAGGAAATATTTAGATTAGGAAGGGATTGGATTTTGTTTCTAAAAGAGAAAGTTTGATTTTGTTTCCAAAAACGGAGGGTTGGATCTAGTTTCCTAAACGGGAAGATTGGTTTTAGGTAAGGATTTGGAAAAGGGAAGTTTCTAGAAACCCTAGATTTGGAAAACTATAGTTTTGACGTAGAAAATAGGTTTTGGAAATATGTATAGTTTTGATTTAGAAAACAAAAGGTTTTGGAAACTTAGATTTTAAGACAAGTTTGAAAACCATGTTTTTGGAAAAAAAATTAGGGTTTTCTAATTGTGAGTTCTAGGGCTTGACTTGGGCACCAAGAAAAAGGACTTTTGGAAAGTGTATTTTTGGAAACACGTTTTTGGAAGGAAATCCTGGAGAGGAGTTTCTTGAGGGAAGATTTTGGAAAGAGAGTTTTTTAGAAGGATTTTTGGAAGATTGTTGAAGAGAGTTTTTAGGAAAGTGAATTTTGAGGAGAGTGTTTTGGAAAGGAGTTTGAAAAGAGAAGTTTTGGAAGGAGTTTTTCAAAACAACTTTGGAAAGAGAGTTTTAGGAAGTATGTTGAAAAAGAGATTTTTAGGAAGAGATTTTTGAAAAGAGAGTTTTTAGAAAGTGTAAAAACGTCTCACTTTCCTAAAGCGATTTTAGCCATAAAAAGGCTAGAACCATTTTAAGAAAGTGGTTTTGAAAACAAGGGGTTAAAAATATAGACCATACCGGTCTCTTTAAATGTAACACTTTCCTAAAGCAATCCTAGCCATGGAAAGGCTAGAATCACCCTAGGATTGTGATTTTGAAAGCATGTTTTGAAAAAAGAGATTTTGATGCAACTTTGAAAACAAGTTTAAAAACGATTTTGAAAACAACTTTGAAAACGATTTTTGGAAGATGCAAGACCATGATATGTACAATGCAATTTTGGGGTCGTGAACATACATGGTTAAGGCTTCACCACATAATCAAGGGGGCCGGACCCACGTGGTCTCTGGTTAGACTAAAAGAAAGCCCCCGACATGGTGACTCTCCAATAGCCTAATCCTACACATGGACCGGGAATCCCCTTGTTTCAAGCATACAAAGAAAGGGGAGGGGGGGAAGAGATGGGGGATTGAAATAGAGAAAACCCAAGTGGGTTAGGAGAGAGAAGAGAGAGGGGGAAGTGCGAAAATGTAAATGGAGAACCTACCTTGTATCTTGTTTATTTTGCGCGCCTTGCTTTCTTCGGTCTTCGTCTTGATCTTCGTCTTCAATCTTCAAGAGCTGCCTTCAATCTTCAAACTTCAGATTGCAACTCTTCAAGTCTTCGAAGGAGGGTTGAAAGTTAGTGTATGAGTGTATGGGGGTGTGTATGAGTGTATAGGTGGCTAGGGTTTAGTGTATGGTGGCTAGGGTTTGGAAAACCTAGGGAAGCTAGGGTTTAGGAAGTGCACGAGCTCTGTATATTGAATTATATGATTTTTAGACTGAGTTTACACATCCTTTTCACGTTGGAAAAGACTCTGTATTTATAGAGGTTGGATAACACTAGCGCCTGTTGCAGTGGCACTAGGCCAAACTTTACACTGGCACCACTAGGAGTGGCGCCAGGCCATTTTTTGGCTTGGCGCCACTACTAGTGATGCTAGCCATTTAGGAAATGTTTAAGGTTGGCAGGCAACGTATCTTTGATTAGATTTGGGTGCCTGTACTAGTGACTACCATGTAATTTTTAGCCTCGCTTCACTAGGAGTGACTCCGGAAAGTCCGGGAATGATTTAAAGAGGCCGGGAATGACTCGGAAGTCCGGAAAAGAGCAGGAACACTTAGAATAATGTCCCAGAGGTATTTGACCGGGCCTTTAGGGGCAAACGGTCAATCGGATCGGGAAGCTGCCGGGACAAACTCGGACTGTCCCGGAAGAAGACTCGAGATTTGGAAACATTATTCAGAATTTTTCCAAAGGTTACCGGTTTGATTCCCAGAGCCGGTGTTGTCAGAAGAGGTGACTGGCCCACCAGGGGCAAAACGGTCATTTCGCACCGGGTTTGCCGGAACTGACTCGGAATGATCCGGAAGGATAGAAGAAGGTTGAGAATACTATAAGAAGTAATCTTAGAGGATTACCAGTTTGATACCTAGAGCCGGTGTGGTCGAAAAAGGAGACCGGCCCACCAGGGGCAAAACGGTCATTTTGTACCGGGTTTGCCAGAACTGACTCGGAATGATCCGAAAAGATAAAGTGAGGTTGAGAATACTATAAGAAGCATTCTCGGGAGGTTACCAAAGGGACCCTGATTGGAACCGTCTCGAGGAATAAACTGTCTCGAGAGAGGGATTTGAAAGGGGACTTACCGTCTTCAAAAAGATGTGCCTGGATTGGAACCGTCTCGCGGAATAAACTGTCTCAAGAGAGGGATTAGAAAGGGGACTTACTGTCTTCGAAAAGACGTGTCTGAATTGGAACCGTCTCGAGGAATAAACTTTCTCGAGAGAAGGATTTGAAAAGGCACTTACCGTCTTCAAAAAGACATGCCTGGATTGGAACCGTCTCGAGGAATAAACTGTCTCGAGAGAGGGATTGGAAAGGGGACTTACCGTTTTTGAAAAGACGTGCCTGAATTGGAACCATCTCGAGGAATAAACTGTCTCGAAAGAGGGATTGGAAAAGACAATGCCCCTAAGGGCATTTTGGTCATTTTGCCTTTATTTGGGCCTGGTGGGCCTGCAAAGCAATGGACAAACAGGATTTGGACTTAGAAAATCGGTTTTGAGTGGAATACGCCCATAATGACTTGAACACAAGTCTGGACGGAAGTGTAGATTGCCGAGCGATCAAAAATGGGGTGCTTACAGCAAGCTACCAGGTTCAATCCTAGTTGTGGATTCAACAGTGTGAAAGGGTTGTAAGGCATTCTTGTGCTTTGTTCCTTATATAGTGCTTGGTTGGAGCTGGATTAGATCTCGTGGTTTTCTCCCACAAAGGTTTCCACGCTAAAAATTGTGTGTGTTGATGGTTGTGTGTTTTGATTTATATTTATGATTTGCTTTAGATTAATCATTGCTAACACTTGCTTAAAATTTGAGTAGAGACCTATTCACCCCCCTCTAGGTCCATTTTAGGTTATAAATCCATATTACCAAGAACACTTGATTTTTTCAATTTCAAAGATAATCTGGCATGTTTAAATGCCTTCTAATCGATTCCGGATAAATTTCGATACCATTTGGTCAAAATGACCATTTTGTCCCTAGGCATCTGATTGCCTCTAGGAACCATACCAGCTCTGGGTATCAAACCGGTAACCTCCCGAGGATGCTTCTTATAGTATTCCTGAGATTCCAACACCTTTTCAGATTATTCTGAGTCTATTCCGACCAGCGTGGTGCAAAATGACTGTTTTGCCCCTAATGGGCCGGTCGCCTTTTCCAACCACTTTGGCTCTGGGTATCAAACCAAAAATCCCCTAGAACACTCTGGATAGTGTTTCCAGCCTTTAAGGCTTCTCATGGGACATTCCAAGTCCATTCCGGTGGTTTTCTGGTCCAGTTGACTGTTTTACCCCTAGTGGCTTGGTCAACCATTTCAACAATCCTAACATTATTTTTCAAGTCCGTTACTCCCGGGACACTATTTCAAGGGTTTCTACCCATTTTCGGCTTTTCAGAGCATTCGCAGCCTCTCGGAACATTCTCAGACCTTCTGTAGTCGCTCCTAATGGAGCTAAGCTAAAAATTGCATGGTAGTCACTAGGATAGGCACCCAAATCTTTTGCCTTGCATACTAAGGTTTGAAGATATGTTTCTTGCTACCCTAAATACTTTCCTAAGTGGCTGGTGACACTAGTAGTGGCGCTAAGCCAAAAATTTGCCTGTCACCACTAGTAGTGGTGCCAATGTAAAGTTTAGCCTAGTGCCACTGCAACAAGCGCTAGGTCGGTTTAAGTTGCCTATAAATACAGACCCTCTCCCTGCATAAAAAAGATCTGTAATCTCAGTCCAGAAACACTGCCTCTCTAAAAACATAGCTCGAATCCTCTCTAAACCCTAGCTCCCTCAAGCCTCTTCAAGCCCTAGCCTCCATACACTCTAACCCTAGCTTATACACACTCCATACACTCATACACAAGCCTCAAAGCAAGCCATTGAAAACTCAAGTGCTGCAAGTTCGAAACTTGCAAAGTCCAAGAAAAGCAAAGCAAATAAAGCAAACAAAACAAGAAGAACTTGAGATTGGTTTTCTCTTTATGTTTATATACTACTCCCCCCCCCCCCCCCCCCCCCTCCCCCTTCTCTCTTCTCTGTCTCCTAACTCACTTGGATTCTCTTCTATTTTAATTTCCATATTCTACCCTCTCTTTCTTGCATGCTTGAAATAAGGGACTCTCCGATTCATATGTAGGAAGGATTGTTGAAAGTCACCATGTCGGGGGCTTTCTTCTAATTTAACCTAAGACCGTGTGGATTCAACCTTCTTGATTATATGGTAAAACCTAGCCTTGTATGTTCACGACCCTACTTGCATTGCTCCTGTCATATTCATTACATCCATTCAAAACTTGTTTTCAAAGTGGTTTTCAAAACTTGCATCAAAGTCCTCTTTCAAAACTTATATTAAAAATCTCTTCTTTCTTTCAAACTTGTTTTCAAAATCACACTCCTATGATGATTCTAGCCATTCCATGGTTAGGGTTATTTTAGAAAAGTTTTACATAAATTTTGGGTATAAACCCTAAATTGTTTTGTCTAAATCATAATCTTAAGATGATTTTAGTCATTTCATAGTTATGGTTGTTTTAGGAAAGTGGTATAGTTAATGTGACCAATATAGTCTATATTTTCAAACCCTATTTTATTTTCAAAATCACAATTCTAGAATGGTTATAAACTTCTTATGGTTAGAATCACTTTAGGAAAGTGAGATATTTAAAGGGCATGTAAAAGTCCACATTTAAATCCTTTTCCAAAATTGCTTTTCAAATCTCCTTCCTAAAAACTCTCTTTTCAAAGATTCTACTTTCCAAAAGCTGCTTGTCTTTAAGTTCAAACCAAGTCTTAGAATCCATGATTAGGAAGCCCTAATTCTTTTCTTAAAATCATGACTTCCTATTTTGCCTCCAAACCTAGGTTTCTAAAACTATTCTCTACATCAAAATCATAGGTTTCCAAAATATCTTTTTCACATCAAATCATAGATTTCCAAATTCAAGGTTTTCAAAACTCAAACTTTCCAATTGCATGTCAAATCTAATCTTCCAACTTAGGAAACCAAATCCAATCTCCAAATTAGGAAATCAAATCAAATCCTCCACTTTTGGAAACAAAATCAAATCATCTATTTTTGGAAATAAAATAAAATTTTCAACAAGAAATAGAAATCAAATCTTTTCTAATTTCAAACCTTTCCAAATCCTAACTTTCTTAATTCCAAACTTTCAAATCTTTCCAAATTCTATTCTTTCCTACCTTCAAGTATTTCTCAAAACTTGAACTTTCCAACCTTTCCTAATTTCAAACCTTTCTAAAATTCAAGACTTTCCAAAATTCTAAACTTTTTAAATTTCAAATTTTTCTTAAATCAAACTTTTCAAGTTCAAATCTTTCCAAAATCAATTCTTTCTAAAAAAAGGAAACTTTCCTAATTCAAAACTTTTCTAAAATGAAACTTTAGTAAAATGGAGCTTTTCTATTTTGAAACTTTCCTAATTCCAAGATTTCTTAAATCCCATCTTTCCAACTTTTCAAATTTTCTAAATTAAACATTCAATTATTTTCTAAATCTATTCCAAGTCAAGTGTTTCTAGATCAAATCAAATCTTTCTTAATCTCAAGTCCTTCCTAAATCCTATCTTTCCTAATTCTAGGTTTTCTAAAACCAAACTTTCTAAAATCCTACTTCTCAAGTTCAAATCAAGTCAATTCGATTACATGCTTCAACCTTAGGTGACGTAAGTCCTAGGATGTCTAAACTCTAGTTCAACCCTAACCCTAAAGTTAAGAGGCTTCCAACTCTTTTATAAAAGCTCTTTTCTAAACCAAGATAGTTTTCAAACTCCAATTTAAGTCAAGATGAGTTCAAAGTTTAATGCAATCTTTTTGAATCAAGTCCAAAGGCAATTCTATGGTCTATTTCAAATCCAAGTCTAATTTCAAATCATAGTTCGATTTCAAATCAAAGTTCAATTTTCAATCTTCCAATCCAAGTTCCAAATCAAACTCTTTTTTAAATCAAACCTTTTGTTTTTAATTGGACTCTTGTCCAAACTATGATTGACCTGATTCCTAACAAAGGGATGCGTAGACAACCCTCATGGGTGTGGTCACCACCTTTTTCAAGTTTTTAATTCTACAACCTTTTTCAAAATTTCAATTCCTTTTTCAAACATCAAATCTTCTCTTTAAATCTATTTTCAAAATCAAGTTTTTTTCTTGCACTTGCATGTCATGCATCATATCAAACATCTTTCTAAAATTCTTTTCAAAGTGGATATATTTGGACAACAGACAATTGAAGATTTTAAATGAGTGAACATAGGGTGCACAGACATGTAGGTACCACAAAGACGGGATAGGATGATAGCTTAGTACATCTTCCCTATACGTAACCAACCCCCGAGCCATAAATCACTGCTTTCGGAAGACCAATACGGAGTTATTTTCCAAAAGGGCTTAAATCTTTCCAAAGATTGCCAAACAACTTATTTTCTTAAAAACCCTCTCTTGAGGAAGTTTTCAAAACTTTCTCAAAAACCCTAAGTTTGATCTTCGAATTGCACTTAGTTTTAGGTGACCTAACTCACCTTAATTAAGTTAAGCGGCGACTCCAAATCTTTTTCCAAAAGCCCTTAATCAAATTAACTTTCAATTCAAACCTAGTCGCACTTGTCCTTTGAGAAGAATGAGTTCTAACGAGAGAGTACCGTGTTTTTCCATGTGTATTCCTCGAGTGCTAAAAATCAAGACGCAACAATCTGCTCACAAAGTCTCTAAGTTGTTGAGTCAATGCCTTGATTTTGATGATAACAAAACATGGTTTAATGATCTAATAATCCTACTTAGTGTGCAGATGAATTATTAATTAGATCTTGACTTGAAGCTTATCATAATAGAGGGTTTGTGATGCAAAGATCTGAATAAAGAATGAAAAGCATGATGAGGTGATGTATTCCACAAAGCTGATAATGGATATCAAGGAAGGAGAATGAAAATGCAAAAAGTCTTGATTGAAAACATTAAAGACTTTGAGGACTTGAAGATATCTTTCAAGATTGGAAGAAGAAGAGACCAACTCAAAAATATAAAAGCTTTCTTGAAAGATTTGAAGATGTCTTGAAGACATGGAAGGAATCACAAGAGTAGAAAAGCTTTCTTGGAAGAGTTGTTGAAGTCCATAGAGAAGCTATATTGATTGAAGAATTCTAGAAGAAATCTAGAAATGAAGATGTTCAAAGAAGAATAGAAAATCAATTGAAGAAATAAAGATTCTAAGTCATGGAAGCTCTCTTGAAGATCTTGAAGAAGACTTGAATCAATGGATGAAGCTATGATGATGGAAGAGCTCTACAAGTGATGAAAATGAAGAAAATTCATCTTGAATGGATTGAAGAGGTTCTTGGAGTCATCTACCCTTGAAAAAGCATTTGCAAGCTTTAAAAAGGTTATTTGAATGATCCTTGAAGAGATTAGAAGCTTTGGAAAAGAATGAAGAAAAGTTGCAAAAATATGGGTTTTGGTAAAAAAAGTCGACTCCTCAAGTAAAAAGAGTCGACTCATTTGAACAGAGCCTTGGATTTGTACTAGAAACTCAAAAGAGTCCACTCCTGGCCAAAAAGAGTCGACTCATTGCAACAAAGAACAAAAATTCTGCAGACAGGTTAAAAGAGTCGACTCCTGGGACAAAAGAGTCGACTCATTTGGACAGTGACTTGAAAAATCTGCTGAAATGCAAAAAGAGTCGACTCATTGTAAAAAGGGTCAACCCCTAGACCGTAACGGCTAGTTTTCTGACAGACGGTATGGGCAAAAATGCAACCAAATCTTCTCCCATACTTCTCCAACGGCTAGAATCAATCCATACCTATATATATGAGATACATACAGCTTCAAACAAAGAGAGAAGAGCAATCATACCATTCATATCAAGTGCTTGAAGCTGAAAATCACATGTACCTCACTGCCATTGAGTTGCTTAAAGTTATCCATTGAGTTGTATCTGTTCATATACTCACTAGGAGAGTTACTCTTTGTATAATCTTTATTCATTCTCATTTAGGTGGGTTTGTAAACTTGTAAGTTTGAGTGTTCTTGAAAAAAACACTTGTAAGTTTGAGAGAAGCTTGGACAAAATCTCTTGGGTTTTGAAAGCTTGGGAAGAAGCTTTTGTAAGAGTGAGCTGGGCACTCGTGGCACAACCAGCAGCTGTGTAAGGAGTATTACATAGTAGAATTCCTTCGAAAGGATCGAAGAAGAGAGGACGTAGGCAAGGTTGGTCAAACCTCTATAAATCTGGTGCACTTCTCTTTTGCCTCTGTTTTGCTTATTTGCTCACTATACATGCTTGCATAAATACTTGTATTGATGTGCACTTCACTTGCTTGATATTTATACTTTGATTAATTGTTACTAAAATATATAAACGATTTTTATTTTCAATTCTTGATATAAATTCTATAAAACCCAATTCACCCCCCCTCTTGGGTTACCTACTTGGACCAACAATTGGTATCAGAGCTAGTACTCTAGCTTAAAGGCTTAACATCCTTAGAGTTAATCCATGGCAACCATGTTTGGAAGCTCTCTAGGTGAGTGTCAATCCACTAACAGACCTCCGATGTTTAATGGTACAAACTACAACTATTGGAAGAATAGAATGAGAATTTATATTCAATCTGTTGACTATGAGTTATGGATGATTATTGTTAATGGTCCTAAAACTCCCAGCAAGGTTATTGAAAGAGAAGTTATCCCTAAACCTGAAAATGAATGGGATGAGAATGACATGAAGCTTATGCAATCTAATGCTAAAGCTATGAACATCTTATATTGTGCATTAGATCCAAATGAGTTCAATAGAATTTCTACCTGTGAATTTGCCAAAGAAATTTGGGACAGACTTGAAGTAACTCATGAAGGAACCAATCAGGTCAAGGAGTCAAAAATTAACATTCTTGTGCATAATTATGAATTATTTAGAATGAAATCTGATGAGTCTATAACTGAGATGTTCACTAGATTCACCGACATTGTAAATGGTTTAAAGTCTCTTGGAAAAGTGTATCCTAACAGTGAACAGGTGAGGAAAATCTTAAGATCACTGCCAAAGACATGGAAAGCAAAGGTGACAGCCATTCAAGAAGCTAAAGACCTCAACACTCTACCTCTTGAAGAACTTCTTGGCTCTTTCATGACTTATGAGCTAACCCGAAAACAGAATGCTCAAGAAGAAGAGGACAAGAAAAAGAAGTCTGTTGCATTCAAGTTCACCACATCAGAAAATGAATCTGGAAGTGAAGAAGAAGATGAGGAAGATCTTGCTCTCATCACAAGAAAATTCAAGAGATTCATGAAAAGAAGGTGGAAGGGAGGAAAGAAGATTGAAGCAAAGGGTGAATCCAACAACAAGGATTCTACCATTATATGCTACGAATGCAAAAAGTCAGGGCACATAAGAAATGAGTGTCCCCAGCTGAAAAAGAAAGGAAAGAAAGAAAGAGGGAAGAAGGTTCTAGCTGCAACATGGAGTGACAGTGAGGATTCAAGCTTAGATAAGTTTGAAACTCATAAAGTAGCCAACTTATGTCTTATGGCACATGAAGAAGAAACAGAGGTAACTAATTCTGATTTTTCTTTTAATGAGTTGCAAGATGCTTTTGATGATTTGATTGTTGAATTTAAAAAGCTAGGCATAAAAAATAATCTTCTCAAGAATATGGTATTCACTCTCACAGAAGAAAGTGAAGAGTTACAAAATGAAAATGATATTTTGAAAAATAAAAACTCTGTTTTAAAAGAAAAAGTCACTGATTTAGAAAAATCTCTCTCTAAATGTGTAAATGGAAGAGATAAACTTGATGTTATGCTTGGAAAACGAAATTGCTCTCTTGACAAGGCTGGAATAGGTTACAATGCTTTTAAACATAAAAAGTTTTCAAAAGCTCCAATCACATGCTTTTATTGTCATAAGAGAGGTCACTTTGCAAATCAATGTTTCCTTATAGAAAAATCTCATGCTGTCAAGGAAGCTTGGGTTCCAAAAGGAACATTGAAGACTAACTCCACTGGACCCAAGATGATTTGGGTACCAAAGGTCAAAGGTTGAGTTGCTTGTTTTGTAGGTGTGTCTTCAAGCCAATTCCAAAAAGGATCAATGGTACTTGGACAGTGGCTGTTCGAGACATATGACTGGAGATGAAACTTAATTCACCTCTCTCACACCAAAGGATGGAGGATTGGTCACTTTTGGAGATAATAGCAAAGACAAGATCATCGGTATAGGTAGTATTGGTAAAAATTCTTTAACTTCTATTGAGAATATTTTACTTATTAAAGGACTTAAACACAAACTGTTAAGCATTAGTCAATTGTGTGACAAAGGTTGCAAAGTAGTGTTTGAATCATCTAAATGTAATGTAGTAAACATAACTGATAACAAGATCATATTGACTGGCCATAGACAAGGGAATATTTACACTTTCAACTTAAATGAATTATCTTCTTATAAGATCAAATGCCTTGCTACTGTGAACAAAGAGGATAGTTGGTTGTGGCATATAAGGCTTGGTCATATTAGTATGAGTATTCTTTCAAAAATTTCAAAAAATGAGTTAGTAAATGGTCTTCCCAAACTCAATTTTGAAAAAGACAAAACTTGTGATGCATGTCAAATGGGAAAGCAAACCAGAGTTTCTTTTAAATCTACAAACATGCTCTCTACTTCTAGACCACTTCAACTATTGCATATGGATTTGTTTGGACCAACTAGAACTCTAAGCTTAGCCGGTAAACAATATGCTCTTGTCATTGTTGATGATTACTCAAGGTTTACATGGACATTCTTTCTAGCTCACAAAGATGAAACAATTGCTTTCTTTACCAAATTTTGTAAAAGGGTTCAAAACGAAAAAGAATTTACAATCACAGCAATTAGGACTGACCATGGTGGTGAGTTTGATTGCAAACCTTTTGAAACATATTGTGATGAAAATGGTTTTGAACATAATTTTTCAGCACCTAGAACTCCTCAACAAAATGGAGTTGTTGAAAGGAAAAACAGGACTTTGGAAGAAATGGGGAGAACAATGCTTTGTGAAAATAATTTGCCAAAATATTTTTGGGCTGAAGCTGTTAACACAGCTTGCTATGTGTTAAACAGAGTTTTGGTGAGAAAATTTTTAAATAAAACCCCATACGAGCTTTGGAAAAACAAGAAACCAAATGTTTCATATTTTAGAGCTTTTGGATGTAAATGCTTTGTGTTGAATAATAATAAGGACAACCTTGGTAAATTTGATGCAAAATCTGATGAAGCTATCTTTCTAGGATATTCCTCACATAGCAAGGCTTATAGAGTTTACAATAAGAAAACCTTAGTTGTTGAAGAATCAATTCATGTTACCTTTGATGAACTAAACTCTTTGTCTAGAAAAGCTGTGAATGATGATATAGATGATGTGGAGAAGAACTTGGATAAGATGAACATTGATCTAACTCAAAATGAAGCTTCACCACATGACAAAGGAAATCAAGATGACTCCTCAAGCCAACAAAATGAGAATGAAGGATTGCCAAAGGAGTGAAAATTTGTCCACAACCATCCAACAGAGCAAATACTAGGTGATCCATCACAAGGGGTAAGAACAAGATCATCTCTTAGAAATGTGTGTAATCATCTTGCTTTTCTTTCACAAATAGAACCAAAATGTTTTCAAGATGCTGAAAATGATGAGTCATGGATTATGGCCATGCAAGAAGAATTAAACCAATTTGAAAGGAATAAGGTTTGGAATCTTGTTCCTAGACCTAAAGATCATCCTGTAATTGGAACCAAATGGGTGTTCAGAAACAAGATGGATGAATCTGGAACTATTACTAGGAACAAGGCAAGACTTGTAGCTCAAGGCTATAGTCAAGAAGAATGTATTGATTTTGATGAAACATATGCACCTGTAGCTAGATTAGAAGCTATTAGAATGTTGCTTGCATTCTCATGTTTCAAAAATTTCAAACTTTATCAAATGGATGTGAAGAGTGCATTTTTGAATGGTTTTATATCTGAAGAGGTGTATGTTGAACAACCTCCTGGTTTTGAAAATCCTATATTTCCAGAACATGTTTTCAAACTTACTAAAGCCTTATATGGTTTAAAGCAAGCCCCAAGGGTCTGGTATGAAAGGCTAAGCAAATTTTTAATCGAAAATGATTTTACGAGAGGAAAAGTTGATACAACTTTTTTTATAAAGGTTAAAAATCATGACATATTGCTTGTGCAAATTTATGTTGATGACATTATATTTGGCTCTACTAATGAAAAGCTTTGCAAAGAATTTGCTAAGTGTATGCAGGGTGAGTTTGAGATGAGCATGATGGGTGAGCTCAATTACTTCCTTGGACTTCAAATCAAACAATCAAAGGAAGGAATTTTCATTAACCAAGCTAAGTATATCAAAGATCTACTCAAGAAGTTTGGGCTGGAAAATGCGAAACCATTGGGCACTCCTATGAATACTTCAACAAAACTTGACAGTGATGAGAAAGGTATTTCGGTAGATACCAAGCTATATAGAAGTATGATAGGCTCATTGCTCTACTTGACTGCTAGTAGGCCTGATATTATGTTTAGTGTATGTTTGTGTGCTCGATTTCAATCTAATCCAAAGGAATCACATATTGTTGCTGTTAAACAAATATTTAGATACCTTAAGCACACACCTAATCTTGGATTGTGGTATCCTAAAAATACATCTTTGAACTTAATTGGTTATTCAGATGCTGATTATGCTGGTAGCAAAGTTGATAGAAAAAGCACTAGTGGCTCTTGTCAATTTCTTGGAAATATGCTTGTTTCATGGTCTAGTAAGAAACAAAACTCTGTTGCACTTTCTACAGCCGAGGCTGAGTATATTGCAGCCGGAAGTTGTTGTGCACAAGTGCTTTGGATAAAACACCAACTAGAGGACTTCGGTTTAACATTTAAACATATTCCAATTAGATGTGATAACACAAGTGCCATCAATCTAACTAAAAATCCTATTCAACACTCTCGCACAAAGCACATTGAGATTAGACATCATTTTATACGTGATCATGTGCAAAAAGGTAATATCTTGCTTGATTTTGTGAGTACTAAATATCAACTTGCAGATATATTCACAAAACCCTTAAATGAAGATAGGTTTCGTATGATTAGGAGAGAATTGGGAATGAGCAACCCTTTATCATGAATGCTTAGATGTCTATATATGTTTGATGAATGCATAAGTATCCTTGAAATTGATTACAAACTTGTTTGTTGCATTTCATGGCTTTTAAAAACACATCTTTGCATTTCTGGAGAAAACGAGTTGACTTATGCTCCAAAAAAGTCGACTCCTGGACTCTGGAATCAGCCCCTGATGTCCTCTGTTGAAAAGAGTCGACTCCTCTTGTCAAAAGAGTCGACTTATTTGAACAGAGAGTTCAGGAAGCTTTCTCCGCTCAAAAGAGTCGACCCTTTTTAACCATGAGTCGACTCGTTTAAGTTAAAATTACTTTAAAACTGTAAAACCCCTGTTTTATTCAAATTATTCCACAATTTCTGATTTCTCTCTTCATTCACGATCAACCGCCACCTCCACTTCCAATCATCGAAAAACTCTCCCTCAATCCTTACCCAACCTATATTTGATCATCCTAGGGTCTTTCTAACTTCCTTCAACCGCCATTTTCAACCTTCCATGGCTCCCAAATTTGCTACATCAAAGAAGGGCAAGAAAGCCCTAAAAGAGCCGACTCCCACGTCCAAAAGAGGAACTAAGAGGAAGACAAAAGGGGACTCTTCCAGGCTTTCAAAAAGGAGAAAAGGGAAGCAAACTGAGGAGGAGGAAGATGTATTTCTCAACAACACCATTTACTTTGAGAAGAAATCAAACCGAGATAAGTATGAGAAAATCTTCTTTTCTAGAGTCATTTTAAATGGAAGATGGATAGATTATGCTTTCTTTGCTAAAGAGAAGTTTGCATTTGAACCAAAATTTGAAGCCCTTGGTTGGAAATCCATTACCCTATTAAAGGATGATGTATATCCTGAAATTATGGGATAATTCTATGCCCATGTAGAAAAGGAAACTGGAGAAGTAAATGTGATTAGTTATGTGAAGGGTGAAACCATTACCCTCACTAAAGGAGTGATCTGTCAAATTTTGAAAATTGGTAGTGGTGGGCAAATGGACAAGAAAGATGTTAGTAGAAAAACTGCATTGTCTGCCTTATTGGGAAAGGAAATTACTGATGATTCATTCCAACCCATGGCCAGTGAGTTGCCTTTGGAACTGAGACTGGTGCATCACTTTATCTGTCACATTCTCATTCCTAAAGGTGGCAAATTTGACTACATCACTGAAAGGGAATTGTTTTTCCTTTGGGCCTATTTGACAGACACCAAAATTGATTTGCCTGAGTTCATTTTAGAGCACATTGTCAAGGCATCAAGAACCAAAGTTAGCCTACCCTATGGGATTCTATTGACCAAAGTTTTCAAACACTTCAAGATAGACTTAAAGGGTGAGAAGTACAGAACCCCTGATTCAAGTTCTGATGAGTATAATCAGAAAACTTTGTCAAGGATGGGCTATCACTTCAACCCACAGAGCAAGACCTGGACCCCTAGAAAGGAGAAACACATTGACAGTGGGACTCCTGGAATTGAATCCACTGAAAGAGGTGAACCTTCTAGTGCCATACCAGAAAGTGGTGAACCCTCTAGACCTGCCTCTTCTCCTGCTCCAAGGGAACTTTTTCCAATGAGCATTGTTCCAGGTGGCCAATCAGTGGATATGAATATTTTGATGAGCATGGTAAGAGACTTGAAAAGGCATCAAGAAGAGATGTTCACCAAATTGGACAAGAAAATTGATAATGGGGCTACTAGATTATTCTTTGTTGAGAAGAAGGTAAGAGAATTGAGCAAGGCCTTTGTGTCTGAAGGAACCAAAATAAGAGAGAAAGTTGCCAATGACATTGCTCTTTCCACTGAGCATATTGGCAAATATATGAAGAAGCTGGTGGGAGACCAATACCAGCCTCTCTTCCTTTCAGCAGCAGAATTTGTAGCAGAAGATTCAAGCACAGATGAGTTGGAAGGATCTAGTGGAAGGGAGCATACCTCTTCTCAGCCATCACCTGCAGACCCCTCTGATCCCTTTGACCAAACTCCAAAGTCTTCTGTTGCACCTCACAAATATGGCCTGAGACAAAGACCTTCAAGCAGCAAATTTTCAAACACTGCTGATGATCCAGTTGATCTCTCTCAAACCCCTTCTCCCAAAAGAAAATGAAAACCTCTACCTCTGAACCTTTTCTGTTTTTGAACAAATCATTCTCTAAAACAATATGTAATATTTTGTGGATGGTTCTTTTTGTAAAACTCTCTTAAATGTCTTTTTATGAATGAATGATGTGTTTTGGATCTCATTATCTTAACATTGCTATCTTATTTGTGTTTGTTGAATGAGTGATTGCTTTAACAATGCTGAATGAATAATTGCTTTAACATTGTTGAATTTGCTGAATGAATGACTGCTTTAATTGTCTTAATCAATGATCTTCACATAAACATCATTGTATTCTATTTCTTTTTGCTATTGTACCTGTCTGTTTTTCTCCATCTATTACTCCTCTTTTTGAGGCTTTGACAAAAAGGGGGAGAAATTATTCTCAAAAAGATCAAAAGGGAGGAAAACACTCCTCAATGCACTACCAGTACTAAATGAGTGCAAAAGAATTGTATTGCAATAAGGCATCAATTCCAAAAGAAAGGGGGAGGCTTTGTTTGCTGTGCAAGGAGAGCCTGAATCTGATGCAATGGAGCATAAGTACTGAACAATTCAAAGACATGAATGAAGCATCCATGTTCTGAACTTTCAAGTGAATACATGTCCTAAATATCTGAGTTAGAATTTGCTTTACCTTGAATCTGAGACTCCTCTAAGGCACAGAATAGAAAAGCAAGGGGGAGCTAGGGCATGGTATGAAAATCTTCCTTTCTCTGAATTTTTTCTGATATTGCAAGTTATTGAGCATCTTAGAATTTTGAGCATATTGTCTATACTCTTAAAGGCTTCTTTGTATACTATTTCAAAGAAAACTCCTTCATTAAGAGGGAGACATTTCCTTATCTGGAGTATGACTCCACCTTTTCATTCCACATTTGCATACCTTTTTGATTGATTAACAAAAAGGGGGAGAAAACTACTTATGAAAAAAACTACTTATGAAAAATATATTAAAATAGGGAAGAAAACTGAAAATTTGAAGTCCCATACTTCTCATACATATTAATCCTCATGTTTCATGTTGAAATTAATTGCATATATTTTTAAGGTTTTGTCATCATGAAAAAGGGGGAGATTGTTGAGTCAATGCCTTGATTTTGATGATAACAAAACATGGTTTAATGATCTAATAATTCTACTTAGTATGCAGATGAATTATTAATTAGATATTGACTTGAAGCTTATCATAATAGAGGGTTTGTGATGCAAAGATCTGAATAAAGAATGAAAAGCATGATGAGGTGATGTATTCCACAAAGCTGATAATGGATATCAAGGAAGGAGAATGAAAATGCTAAAAGTCTTGATTGAAAACATTAAAGACTTTGAGGACTTGAAGATATCTTTCAAGATTGGAAGAAGAAGAGACCAACTCAAAAATATAAAAGCTTTCTTGAAAGATTTGAAGATGTCTTGAAGACATGGAAGGAATCACAAGAGTAGAAAAGCTTTCTTGGAAGAGTTGTTGAAGTCCATAGAGAAGCTATATTGATTGAAGAATTCTAGAAGAAATCTAGAAATGAAGATGCTCAAAGAAGAATAGAAAATCAATTGAAGAAATAAAGATTCTAAGTCATGGAAGCTCTCTTGAAGATCTTGAAGAAGACTTGAATCAATGGATGAAGCTATGATGATGGAAGAGCTCTACAAGTGATAAAAATGAAGAAAATTCATCTTGAATGGATTGAAGAGGTTCTTGGAGTCATCTACCCTTGAAAAAGCATTTGCAAGCTTTAAAAAAGTTATTTGAATGATCCTTGAAGAGATTGGAAGCTTTGGAAAAGAATGAAGAAAAGTTGCAAAAATATGGGTTTTGGTAAAAAGAGTCGACCCCTCAAGTAAAAAGAGTCGACTCATTCGAACAGAGTTTTGGATTTGTGCTGGAGACTCAAAAGAGTCGACTTCTGGCCAAAAACAGTCGACTCATTGCAACAGAGAATACAAATTCTGCAAACAGCTTAAAAGAGTCGACTCCTGGAACAAAAGAGTCGACTCATTTGGACAGTGACTTGAAAAATCTGCTGAAATGCAAAAAGAGTCGACTCATTGTAAAAAGAGTCGACCCCTAAACCGTAACAGCTAGTTTTCTAACAGACGGTATGGGCAAAAATGCAACCAAATCTTCTCCCATACTTCTCCAACGGCTAGAAGCGATCCATACCTATATATATGAGATACATACAGCTTCAAACAAAGAGAGAAGAGCAATCATACCATTCATATCAAGTGCTTGAAGCTGAAAATCACCTGTACCTCACTGCTACATACTTTTGCTGAGTGTTTAAAGTTATCCATTGAGTTGTATTCGTTCATATACTCACTAGAAGAGTTACTCTTTGTATAATCTTTATTTATTCTCATTTGGGTGGTTTGTAACCTTGTAAGTTTGAGTGTTCTTGAAAAAAACACTTGTAAGTTTGAGAGAAGTTTGGACAAAATCTCTTGGGTTTTGAAAGCTTGGGAAGAAGCTTTTGTAAGAGTGAGCTGGGCACTCGTGGCACAACCAGCAGCTGTGTAAGGAGTATTACATAGTAGAATTCCTTCGAAAGGATCGAAGAAGAGAGGACGTAGGCAAGGTTGGTCGAACCTCTATAAATCTGGTGCACTTCTCTTCTGCCTCTGTTTTGCTTATTTGCTCACTATACATGCTTGCATAAATACTTGTATTGATGTACACTTCACTTGCTTGATATATATACTTTGATTAATTGTTACTAAAATACATAAACGATTTTAATTTTCAATTCTTGATAAAAATTCTATAAAACCCAATTCACCCCCCCCCCCCCTTCTTGGGTTGCCTACTTGGGCCAACACAAGTGACTCCTCCTTTCCTTGCTTCACATTCAGTAGGTATGTGGCAGGCCTCCTCTGCCTTTGCCCTCTAATATAATGGCCAACAAATAACTTGTTGAGTTGGACAAAAGTGCTGATCGTGCCCACTTTGATTCTGTTGAACCACACTATGGTTAATCCCTTGAGTGTGATCAGGAAGGCTCTGCACATGATCTCATCGGGGATTGCTTGCTGGTGCGTCAAGACCTTGTACGTCTTTAGGTGATCTAAATGGTCCTCGGACCCATCGAAGGTCTCTAGGGTTGACATCTTGAACTTTGGTGGTAAGGGCTACTTGATCATTGCTTGGGTGAAAGGTAAGTAATTGCACTTCAAAAGTGCAATTATAAGGCCTTAATTAGTCCTTTGTTAGCATTAGTTTATGATTATATATGTCTTTCTAGTTAGATTTTGATATTAATTGAGTTTATTATACTTTATGTAGGTTTTGTGCTTAAATGGAATGATTTCGAATGCAATTTGATCATAGGTTTCAAGAGATTGCTATCAAGGTATAAGCTGCTGAAGTTGTAGTACAAGCTGTTAAAGCACGCAGCGCTGAAACTTTGGAAGCCTATATCTCTCGAACCAGAGAGGCTATTCAAGCCCACAATATGTCAATTTCTTATAAATTTTTGAGACATATAACTTTTGTGAAGGGAACCAGCCCATTGGAGCACTTAGTGGGAATCGTCCGTATAACTGACGACGAAATTTATAGATTAACCCACTTTTTTAGTTGGATAGAGGGTGGTAGGTAGTAGAATAGACTTAGGAGTTTTATATTTTGGAGGAGGAAAAGAATTCTAGGGTTTTTCTAGGGTTTTGGAAGGAGAAATCATTCAACCTTTGGAGGTTACGAGTCTTTTCATCTTTCAAGGGAGAATCTTTTAATCTTTAGCTTTCCTCTTTAGTTTTCTCTTTTGTTCTTATTGTGAATTCCAGATTATATTTCTTTAATGCAGTATGTTCTTTCTTTAATCATTATTTCAATTCTTGCAATCTTTATAATGCATTTTAGTAGCTAAATCCGTCCTTAGTACTTGTTGAGAAAGTAACTAGGTTACAGGTAGAGATTCAAGATAATTATTTATTTTTCAAGATTTTAAGATCTTGAACCAAGATTCATTTTCTTGCCCATGAATATCTTTGAAAACAACATTCTTGATCATATCTAGCATGTATTTATAGACTGATTTGTGAGTAGGAATACATATACCTAGAATTTCTAATAAGGATATTGATTATAATTGCATATATATTCCTATTAGGAGTACTTTAGAAATCTATTGTTCTTGATTAAGCTTCAAATATACTTTGTAGATAGGTTTATAAACTGGAACATGTATGAATAGGACCCTGGTATGAACACTAGTAAATAACTGAATATCAACTCCAAAGAGGGTAATCGAATCTTGAGTTTCTTTAATCAAAAACTATCTTGAGAACCTACCTATAGGCCTATTACTAGATCAAACCCTGCCAAGAAATTTTTTTATAATATTTGAATGTATCCTTAAAATTAGATTAATTTTATTGCCTGATAATTTAGATCAACCATCTCCAATAATTGATTTTCATTTTCTTTTTGGAAGTTGTCTTGCACTTTTAATTGATTCTGAACCGTTATTCTTTTGTTCTGATTGTAGCTCTTGCTAGACTAAGTTTATTCTTGTGTTCCCTGTAGATTGACTTCAGATTTATCGAGATATTATTACTGCATCGCAACTGTACATTGGCGGATATAAATTGCACTATCTAGGAGTGATCAGTTTTTGGTGCCGTTGCTGGGGACACATTACAAAACAAATAAGCTAAGGTAAAAAAAAACAAACAGGACAAAAATAAAAATATACAAGAACAAAAACAAAGCAAATGAACTTGAGAGGAATTGATTCCTGCAGAAATAGCTTCACCATCAAACTAAAACCACGAAGAAATTCAATCGCTCAATTGGGTAACCTCATTCCATCCCTACTTCACTGTTGTGGCAGATTGGTGCATTTATGTGTATTGCATTGCATGTCAGTTTGGCGAAGGGATAGTACACAGAATTTTGAGAACAACCCCACCTGTTTACGCCACTCGGTCTAGAGTTTTTTCTAATACTTCACCAATACCTATAGACTTTGACATGGCCCACTTATTGGGGGATAATGGGAATATAGATGGGGGTAATAACATGCAACCCCCACAACCCCAAGTACCTGCACCACCGCAGAGAATTATGAGAGATTATCTAAACCCACAGAGACAAATGTCAAACTCTTACATTATATTACCTCCTGACCAATATGTATTCCATCTTAAGTCAGGTATCATGCAACTAATCACACATTTTCATGGGATGGATTCTGAAAATCCATATACCCATATTAAAGCATTTGAAGAGGTTTGTAACATGTGCTTTGATAATACCTGCTCTGTCAAGACCATCCATCTCAAATTGTTTCCATTATCATTAAAGGATAAAGCTAAAATTTGGTTAAATTCTTTAAGGCCGAGGTCTATTCCATCATGAGATGTCCTTCAGGCCAAGTTTCTAAAAAAGTTCTTTCCCGAGCATTACAAAGAGGTGATTCGTCGCCAAATTTCACAATTCACTTCTTTTGAAAATGAAACATTTTACCATAATTGGGAGAGATATAAAAAACTTTTGAATTCGTGTCTGCATCATGGACAAGACCCATGTAGGTTGGTTAGTACTTTCTTTTCTATCTTGGTTCCCGAACTCAAAAGGTTTGTGGAGATAATGTGCAACGGTTCTTTCTATGATAAATCTCCAGAAGAAGCTTATGACTTCTTTGACTTTGTAGCTGATAACGCGAGAGATTGAGACACCACAGGGACTAAAAATCCTAAAATTAGAAACAACTTAAGGACAGGCACCATGTATCCATTAAGGCAGTTAGATGAGGATAATTCAAAGATAGCCACATTAACTAAACGATTAGAAGCCTTAGAAATAAAAAAAATTACAGTAATTGAGAGTGAAACCCAAGTTAATTATAGTGTGTGCGATAGTAATAAGAATAAGACAGATCTTTGTCCTACAATTCCAGCCTTTAGGGAAGTGTTGCGTGGTCAAGTAAATGTTATTGCCCTTTATAGTAAACCAACACAGGCTCCATAAGGACAAGGAAATCCATATGCACCAACATATAACCCAGGGTGGAGGAACCATCCCAACTTTAGTTAGAGAAATGATGGTAATTCAGCACCCCAACAATTCCAACAATCGCAGCAATTTAATGGTCCCCCTAATCAATACCAAGCACGAGGTCAACAATTTTCAACACCAACAACAAACGTGTATAGATCACCTCCTTTGAGACCTGTAGAGGATCTTTTGACCCAATTTATACAGATACAGCAAGTAACTAATACTAGACTTGATAAATCCATAGAAGAGTTAAAGACTTTGTTTGCTCAATCACTGACCAAAGAGAAAGGCACATTCCCTGCACAACCATTACCCAACCCTAATAGGCAAGCTCATGGTGTAGAGATAAATCCAAATCCACCAAATCATGAGCAAGTTTAAGCAGTAACCACCCTAAGGAGCAGAAAAGCCATAGATAAAACTATTCCAAGTAAAAATTCTGCACCTAGGGAGGACACTAGCAAGAGAGTAGAAAAAACATCAGAAAAGAATAGAGACAATCCTAAGGAGGTAGTGGAGGAGTTAGGAAAAAGCCTAGGGAAGATGAGTCTAGGGATAAATCAACGGACATTGACGTAGAGGATTTGTCACGTGTTCCATTTCCTCATAGGTTAGCAAAAGCAAAGCAAGAATTAATAAATTTTGAAATTTATGAGGTATTCAAGCAAGTGAAAATCAATATTCCATTCCTAGATGCCATTAAGCAGATTCCTTCATATGCAAAGTTCTTAAAGGACTTATGCACCATTAAGAGACAGCTCACTATAAGAGAAACCTCTTTTCTGAATCAAGAAGCTAGGGAGGTTTTACAAGTAAATCTTCTACCAAAATACAAGGACCCAAGGAGTCTAACCATTCCATGCATAATTGGAGATCATAGGGTTGATAATGTTTTGCTAGATCTAGGATCTACTGTGAACCTACTACCTTTTCTCTGTTTATCAACAATTAGGGTTAGGAGAGTTGAAACCTACTAGAATCACGCTGCAATTAGCTGATCGTTCGATTAAGATTCCTAGGGGCATGGTGAAAGATGTGCTTATCCAAGTGGATAAATTTTACTTCCCGGTTGATTTTGTAGTGTTAGACACCGTGGGGAACTCAAATGATCATTCTCCAATCTCTGTCATTTTAGGTCACCCCTTCCTAGCAACATCCAATGCTATTATTCATTGTAGGGGCGGGGAGTTGAACTTATCCTTTGGAAACATGACTGTAGATATGAATATTTTCCATACGGGTAAGAAACCGGGAGAGTGTGAAGATATCAGGGAGATTAGAATGATAGATATTCTAGTACAAGAATATTTTAATAGAGAATTCTTGATAGATCCACTTGAAAGAGCCTTAATTCAGAATGAGCAAGTAAAGTGTTTAGAAGAAACAATGATAAATGAAGAAGCAGCAGAGTGCATTCCTGCTATGTTTGTGAGTCATTGGACCCAATGTGCTGAGCCATTAGGGCTCAGTGCTTGTAAACCTAAACCATCAGAAGTGGAAGCTCTTATCCCGGAGCGAAAACTATTGCCATCTACTCTTAAATATATATTTTTAGGCGATGGTAAATCTTACCCAGTAGTGATATCTTCTAGCCTGTCTGAAGGCCAAGAGGATCGATTGAAGAAGGTGATTTTAAAGCACCGCAAAGCCATAAGGTGGTCAATTGCTGATTTACATGGTATTAGCCCATTAGTTTACACACATCGTATATACTTAGAGGAAAAGGCTAAACCAGTTCGTCAAATGCAAAGGCAATTGAATCCTAATATGAAAGAAGTAATTAGAGGAGAAGTCTTAAAACTTCTCAATGCGGGTATTGTTTACCCAATAGCAGACTCTAGGTGGGTGAGCCCTACTCAAGTGGTTCCTAAAAAGTTTGAAGTAATAGTGGTGAAAAAAGAAAAAGATGAATTAGTACCAACTAGGATTTAGACAGGATGACGCATGTGCATTAACTATAGACGTCTCAATGACATCACCACTAAAGACCACTTTCCACTACCATTCCTTGATCAAGTCATAGAGCGGGTGTCGAGTAGAGCCTATTATTATTTTTGCGATGGGTACTCGAGTTACAATCAAATTGAAATAGCCCCAGAAGATCAAGATAAAATTACCTTTACTTGTCCTTTTGGCATATATGCTTGTAGCAGAATGCCTTTCGGCCTATGCAATGCACCGGCTACTTTCTAAAGATGCATGATGAGCTTATTTAGTGACATGGTAGAAAGAATCTTAGAGGTCTTTATGGACAATTTTTCTGTCTATGGGAATACCTATGACTAATGCCTAGAAAATTTAGAAAAAGTTTTGCAAAGATGTAAGGAGACTAATTTGGTTCTTAATTAGAAAAAGTGTCATTTCATAGTGACACAAGGGATAGTGTTAGGACACATAATTTCAAATAAGGAGATAGAAGTTGACAAAGCTAAGATTGACCTTATTCAGAACCTTCCACCCCCTACAAACGTTAAAGATGTTCGTTCATTTTTAGGGCATGTCGGGTTTTATCGGTGATTCATTCCGGGTTTTAGTGCTATTTCTTGTCCTATGTGCCACTTGTTATCTACGAATGTTCCGTTCGAATGGACATCCTCTTGCCAATAAGCTTTTGATATGCTAAAAGGGCTCTTGACCACTACACCCATTATGCAAGCCCCCAATTGGTTTTTACCTTTCGAACTCATGTGTGATGCGAGTGACTTCGCTATAGGGGCGGTGCTTGGTCAAAGAAAGGACAAGAAACCATGTGCCATCTATTATGCTAGTAAAACTTTCAATGACGTGCAAATGAACTACACTAATGTAAGCACCCCATTTTTTACCGCTCAGCAGTCTACGATCCATCCAGACTTATACTCAAGTCAGTATGGACGTATTCTAATCGATATCAATTCTCTAAGTCTAATCTCGTCTATCCATCGCTTCGCGGGCCCACCAGGCCCAAATAGAGGCAAAAGAGACTAAAATGCCCTTACGGGCATTATCCTTTCCAATTCTAAATCAGGCACGTCTTTCCGAAGGCGATAAGTCCCCTTTCCATTTTCCAATAGGAGCATCTTTCCGAAGGCGGTAAGTCCCCTTTTCATATTCTAACAGGCACGTCTTTTCGAAGACGGTAAGTCCCCTTTTCATATTCCAACAGGCGTCTTTCCGAAGATGTAAGTCTCCTTTCCAATTCCAAATCAGGCACGTCTTTCCGAAGACGGTAAGTCCCCTAGATGGTAGAACGGTCCATCTTTGGCGCCTGCTAGCCCGCCAATGCAAAAATGTCCGTTTAGGCACGCCTTCCGAGAAAGTTGATTCTCAGGCGCTAAGTCCCTTTAGCAGCTTCCCGAGATCAGGCAGTCTCGGGAATGATCGCGAACTGTCAGAGTAGCGAAAATACTCACAAGCAGGTCGATATAGAGAATTGCCAACAAACCCCTGTATCACGTAACTGCCGTCAGAGTGGCAAAAACACTCAAAACCCAGGTCAACACCGGTGCCTGCTAGCCTACTTCGGTGAAAAATAACCAAACTACCCCTTGGGCCTTTTCCGGCACATTTCTCGAGAACACACTTGAGTCCTCAGAGCAGTAAGTCTACCCTTCTAAGATTGTCTTAAAAGCAATCCGGCATGATTAGGTGCCTTCTAGTCAGTTTCGGGCCAGTTCTGAGACTTTCCGGTCAAGATAACCATTTTGCCCTTTGGCATCCAAACGTCCCAGAGACCACACCGACTCTGGGCATCAAACTGGTAACCTCTCAAAAATACTTCTTATAGTATTCCCGACCTTCTTTTACCTTTCCGAATCATTCCAAGTCAGTTCCGGTAAACCCAGTGCAAAATGACCGTTTTGCCCCTAGTGGGCCGGTCGCCTTTTCTAGCCACACCGGCTTTAGGTATCAAACCGGTAACCTCCTGAGATTACTTTTTATAGTATTCTCAACCTTTCTTTATCTTTTCAGATCATTCCGAGTCAGTTTCGGTAAACCCAGTGCAAAATAACTGTTTTGCCCCTGATGGGCCAATCGCCTTTTTCTAGCCACACCGGCCCTAGGTATCAAACCGGTAACCTTTGGGAACATTCTAAATAATGTTTCTAAATCTTGAGTCTTCTTTCGGGACATTCTGAGTCCGTCCCGGTAGCTTTCTCATCCAGTTGACCGTTTTGCCCCTGATAGCCTAATCAACCCTTCTGACAAATCTTGTCATCCTTTTTAAAATCTACTACATCCGGGACATTGTTTTAAGTGTTCGTGTCCCTTTCCAGCTTTCTGGGCCATTCTTAGCTCCTCAAATGCTTCTCGGACCTTCCGAAGTCACTCCTAGTGGAGCCACGCTAAAAATTGCATGGTATTCACTAGTACAGGCACTCAAATCTTCTCAAGATATGTTGCTTGCTGACCTTAAAACTTTCCTAACTGGCCGGCGTCACTAGTAGTGGCGCGCCAAGCCAATATTTGGCCTGGAGTGGCGCCAGAAGAATTTCTGGCCTAGCGCCACTACAACAGGCACCAGGTCATTCCTTTATCTATAAATACAGAGCCTCCTCCAGCGTGAAATGGGTCCGCAAACTCAGTCTGAAAACCCTAATATTTGATACACAGAGCTCGTAGCCTCCTCAAACCCTAGCTTCCCTAGGTTTTCCAAACCCTAGCCACTATACACCAAACCCTAGCCTCCTATACACTCACAAACACTCCTATAGACTTATACACTATCCTCTAACCCTCCATTGAAGACTTGGATTGCTGCAACTACGAAGCTTGGAAGATCAAAGACAAGCCCTCGAAGACTGAAGGGAAGCGAAGACCGAAAAAAAGCAAGGCGCGCAAAGGCAAGCGAAATAAACAAGACATACTGTAAGTTTTCTCTTTAAGTTTCTGCACTTCCCCCTCACTCTTCTCCCTCCTAACCCACTTGGGTTTTCTCTATTTTAATCCCCCATCTTTTTCCCCCTTTTCTTTGCATGCTCGAAACAAGGGGATTCCCAGTCCATGTGTAGGATTAGGCTATTGGAGGGTCATCGTGTCGGGGGTTTTCTTTTAGTCTAACCAGAGACCATGTGGGTTTGGCCCCCTTGATTATGTGGTGAAGCCTTAACCTTGTATGTTCACGACCCCAATTTACATTGTGCATATCATTAACTTGCATTCTTCCAAAAATTGTTTTCAAAACTTGCGTTAAATTTGTTTTCAAAGTTGCATCAAAATCTTTTTTTTCAAAGCTTGTTTTCAAAGTCACAATCCTATGATGATTCTAGCCTTTTCATGGCTAGGGTTGCTTTAGGAAAGTATTATATTTAAAGTGGCTAATATAGTCCATATTTCCAAATCCTTCTTGTTTTTAAAACCACTTTCTTAAAGTGGTTCTAGCATTCTTATGGTTAGAATCGCTTTAGGAAAGTAAAACATTTTTATACTTTTCAAAAACTCTCCTTCTAAAAACCTCTCTTTTAACATACGTTCTAAAAATTTCCTTCAATCTCCTTCTTCAAATTCCTTTCCAAAATTGTTTTCCAAAAACTCCCTCTAAAAATCTATTTTCAAAATTTCCTAAAAACTCCTTGCCAAAACACTCTCTTCAAAATTTATTTCCTAAAAACATTCCCTAGGTTTCCTTCTTAGAAAACTCCCTTAAATCTCTTTTCTAACAACTCTTTCCTAAAACCCTTTTCTAAAAACATCTTTCCTAAAAGCTCCTTTCCAAAAACGTTTTCCTTAAAGTTCACTCTCCAAAGACGCTCCTTATGTTACCTTCCTAAACAACTCTTCCTAAAAATCTCTTTCTAAAAACTCCTTACTAGGATTTCTTTTCAAAAACTCTCTCTTTTCAAAATTCACTTTCTAGAAACTCCTCTCTAGGATTTCTTTCTAAAAATCCCTCTTTCCAAAAAACCCACTTTCCAAAAACTTTTTTCTTAGAGTCCAAGTCAAACCCTAGAACCCACGAGTAGGAAACCTTAGTTTTTCCTCCCCAAAAACATAGTTTTCAATTCCTTATTTTGGCCTCAAAACCTAGGTTTCCAAAATCTCTTATTTTCTACATCAAAACTATATATATATATATATATTTCCAAAACCTCTTTTCCATATCAAAACTATGGCCTTCCAAACCTAGAATTTCCAAAATTCTATCTTTCCAAATCCATGCCAAAATCCAATCTCCCATTTAGGAAACTAGATCCTATCCTCCATTTTCGGAAACAAAATCAAAACATCTCTTTTTAGAAACCAAATCCAATCTCTTGCTTTAGGAAATGGAAATCTCAATACTTCCAAACCCAAATCTTTCCTAATTCAACTCCTTCCTAATCTAGTACTTTCCTAAACCTTAAGTTTTCTAAACTTAAACTTCTAAATCTTTCCTTAAACTTTAAGCTTTCAAACCTTTCTTAATTCCATCCCTTTCTAAATCTTAACTTTCCAAATCTAAGTTTTCAAATCTTTCTTAAACTTAAACCTTTCCTAATTTCAAGAATTTTAAAACTCAAACTTTGAAACCTCCTAAAATTCTAAACTTTCCTAAACTTTAAATCTTTCTAAATCTAAAACTTTCTAAACTCAAAACTTTCTTATTTTTAAAACTTCCTTATTTCAAAACATTCCAAATTCAAAAATTTTCTAAGTTGAACTTTCCAAATTCAAAACTTTCCTAAATTGAAACTTTCCTAATTCCAAACCTTTCTTAAAATGAAACTTTCCTAATTCGAAACCTTTCCTAAAATGAAACTTTCCTAATTCGAACCATTCCTAAATTCGGACCCTTCCTAAATCCAATCTTTCCTAATCTTCTAAGTTCAACACTCGAGTCAAATCTTTCGTAAGTCTCAAGTCTTTCTTAAGTTTAGGTTTCCTAAAATCGAGCTTTCCCTAAAATCTAATCTTTTCAAATCTTCCAATCCAAGTTCAATCTCTCAATTTTCCAATCCAAATTTCCATCAAAATCTCTTTCTTCCAATCATACCTTTTATTTTCAATCAGACTCTTGTCCGAACTACGACTGACCCGATTCTTCCAAAAGGATATGTAGGCAACCTTCTTGGGTGCGGTCACAACCTTTTTCAAGTTTCTATTTTCACAACCTTTTTCAAATCTCCAATTCTACAATCTTCTTCAAACTTCCAATTCCATGATCTATTCCAAATTTCTATTTCTAATTTCTAAAACTTTCCAATTTCAAATCTCTTTTAAATCAAATCTATTTCTTTCCAAATCTATTTTCCAACTCTCTCTCTTGCAATTACATATCATGCATCATGTTTTTTTTTAACATTGTTTTCTAAAGTGAATAGGATTGTACATCTGTTGGTTGAAGACTCTCATAAGTGAATCTAGGGTAAATAGATATGTAGGTACCGCAAGGGTGGGGTAGGGTGATGGCTTAGTATATCTTCTCTACACGTAACCAACCTTTGAACCTAGAATCACTGTTTTCAAAGACCAAAATGGAGTTTATTTTCAAAAATGGCTTAAAAGTTTTCCAAAAGTTGCCAAACAACCTATTTTCTCAAAAACCCTCTCTAGAGGTAGTATTTTTAAAAATCGTTTTCTAAAAACCCTAAGTGTAGTCTTCGAATTATGTTTAGTTTTTAGGTGACCTAACTCACCTTAACCAAGTTAGGTGGCGACTCCAAATCTTTTTTAAAAGCCCTTTATTCAAATCAATTTTCAATTCAAACATAGTCACATTCATTCTTCTAGGAGAGTGAGTTCTAACGAGAGAGTACAGTATTTTTTT
This sequence comes from Euryodendron excelsum, assembly GCA_033060915.1. Lineage (NCBI taxonomy): Eukaryota > Viridiplantae > Streptophyta > Magnoliopsida > Ericales > Pentaphylacaceae > Euryodendron > Euryodendron excelsum. The sequence goes on along the minus strand of CM065388.1, from coordinate 20,610,147 downwards.
CGCTTGTGTGTGTATTCCTCGAGTGCGAAAAATCTGGGCGCGACAACTAACACTAAGAAAGAGCTTCTTGCTGTGGTCTTTGCACTTGATAAGTTTAGATCCTACTTATTCGACTCACTTGTAATAGTGTATATTGACCATGCTGCACTTACGCACTTGCTCACCAAGCCAGACGCTAAGCCATGACTAATTCATTGGATTATACTCCTTCAGGAGTTTCATATAGAAATCCGGGACAAAAAGGGGTAGAAACATAGTAGCTGATCACTTCTCTCGCCTTCCTGTACATGGCAGAGACCTCCCATTTCTGAACATTTTACTGATGAACAACTTTTTTTCATCTAGTCTATTACTCATATTAGTACCCCTTGGTTTGCAGATATCGCTATTTACTTGGCTTCAGCTAAGATTCCATCTCAATAGTCATCCAATGATAAAAAGAAATTCTTTCAAAACATTAGAGTTTTCATGTGGGATGACCCATACCTTTATAAGTATTGCTCTGATCAGGTGATTCGACGTTGTGTACCAAATAATGAATTCTAATCCATAATTAGTTTTTGTCACTCATATGCTTGTGGTGGGCGTTTTTTCACCAAGAAAACAATTGCTAAAGTCCTCCAATGTGGATTTTATTGGCCTACTATGTTTAAAGATGTCCATACATTTTGTACTGCTTGTGATAGATGTCAAAAACTAGGTACTCTTACTAGAAGAAATATGATGCCCTTGAATCCCATAACTGTCATAGAAATATTTGATTGCTGGGGCGTCGACTTTATGGGGCCGTTTCCTAGTTTTTTCAGGCATTTATACATTTTAGTGGGTATTAATTATGTATCTAAGTGGGTAGAGGCAGTAGCATCCCGGACAAATGATCAGCCTGTGGTGATTAAATTTCTAAAAGAAAACATCTTTTTAAGATTTGGGATGCCGCGTGCTATCATAAGTGACGTTGGAACCCATTTCTGTAATAGACCTATTGGGGTCTTGATGCGTAAAAATGAAGTACTCAACAAAGTCAGAACACCCTACCACCCACTAACCAGTGGCCAAGTAGAACTCACCAATAGGGAAATTAGGCATATTTTAGAAAAAACTGTGAACCCTAACCGCAAGGATTGGTCCTTAAGGTTGGTCGATGCCCTCTGGATGTACGAACTACATATAAAACACAGTTAGGCATGTCCCCCTATAGGCTCATTTATGACAAAGCGTGCCATCTACCTGTCGAAGTTCAACACAAAGCTTATTGCGCCATTAGACAAATGAATGAAAACCCCAATGATGCTAGACATCATTGAAAACTTCAACTCTCAAAGTTGGATGAAATATGTAATGACGTGTACGAAAATTCGTGAATTTCTAAAGCAAAGATGAAAACTCTTCACGACCAACACATTTCTCGAAAATCTTTTGACATTGGTCAAAAAGTCCTTTTTGTACAACACTCGATTACATTTATTTCTCGAAAAGTTGTGTAGTAAATGGTCGGGACCTTATATAGTGAAGACAGTTCATGAGAATATGGCCATTGAAATTCGAAACCCCAAGAATGACAATCAATTCACAGTCAATGGTTATCGTCTAAAATATTATGTTGAAAATTTTGTGGCAGAAATAGAGACATTACGTCTCGAAGATCCTCCTCCATTAGAGTAATATTCATAGGGTAATTGTGTATAGTATTGTTGTTGTATTTTTACAATTTCTAGTATCTAGTGTGCCCTTCATCACGTGAGTTTGTGTCTTTCATCTTGCCTCTTGCTTCCATTGAGGACAATGGGCTATTAAGTGGGGGAAGTTGGGGGGGGGGGGGTGGGCGAGAGATCAATCTTGTGATGAATTGCATACTTGAGTTGTCTTTGAAATTTTAGTATTATTTCTTTAAATAAAAAAAATTCCAGTCCGGACGCCTCACAGGCCGTCCGAATGCCTCCTTACACTTCGAATTTTTTTTGTAGTCTGAGAAACAGGCCACTGGCCATTCAAACGCCCCGTCTGGGGCCCTTCATGCCTTAGAAAAAATTTTAAGTCGGTTTAGATGAGCTCGCTGGCCGTCCGGACGCCCCGTCCGGATGCCCTTGTGGGGTCGTCAAGACACTTGCTCCCTGTCTGGACGCCCATATGGGACCGTCCGGACGCGCTATTTTAAGTTGAACTGCACCGTTTTGGACCCCCATTCGGATGCCCTCCAGGGTCTATTTGGACGCCCCTGCGTTTTTATAAAATGGCCGAATTCTTCCATTTTGTCTCATTCGCACACCCACAAAATTTCTGTTTTAGAGAGAGAAGGAGTGTCCGAATGAGGCGACGAAGTCCTGCCAGTTTGAAGAATCGTGACCCTTCAACTTCCTGCCTTTTCAACTTCCAAGGTAACAAACACAGCCCTTCATTTTCCTTTTTGAATTGTTTCCATTCATATTTATGCTTAGTTAGGATTGGGATTGTGCTATAATTGTGATTATGTAGTGGTGTGTGTTGCGATTTATTTATTGAAGTTGTACTGATGGCACCAAAAGGGAGTAAGAAATCTGCAAAAAATTCTCTAGCCATAGAACCTTTTGAACCCAACTACTCTTCGGATTACAACTCTGAAATTTTCACTGGTCACCAAGCCTATCTTGATTTTAGAAAAACTTAGGCAAGCAAAGCCGCGACCGTTGAGCGTAGTATAGAAATATGGAATTTTAGGGGTGGGTTTACCTTGGAAGCAGAGTTTGAAAGACGGGGGTGGAATGACCTAGCCACCTGTAGGGGGGAATACATTTTAACCCTTTGTGCTAAACTTATGACCAATATCAGAGTGGCTGACAAAAATCAGGGTCAAGAGAGGCTGGTGACTTGGGTGAGAGGGAGAGATATAGTGATTACCCCGGCCACTTTTTGTCGTCATTATAGGCTTAGACGTGAGCCTAATGCCGAGTTTTTCCATGTGATTGGGACTCCAAGCCTCACTAAGATGGCACGGGAGATTCTTGAAGATGATCAGCCCTGGGTTGAGGGGAAGACCTAGTGTGAGAAAAAGTTTTTAAAAATAAGGTACCTTTCACTGTTTCTTTTTTCATGCCATCGTCATTTACCCCAAGCCTGTTATGCCCAGGTCAGGCTACCCCAATGTGGGCAATATAACCTGAGGGGATAGCATTCCAATTCACAGTTAATGTGGGCTATTGGAACCCAAAAGACCATAGACTTGCCAAGGTATATATTCCTCCAGCTTTACCATGATGCCACCAATATAACCCGAGTGGATAGCATTCCATTTGTGTGTATGCTCACTTTCCTGATCCTTGAGTCTGGAGTCAACCCACCTTCGTTCTTTTTAAGAAAATCTTCCATGAGTGCCATCAATATGACATCTATTCCCAAGTCAGAAGCACAGTATAGGAGTCACAAGAAGAAAAGGGCCAAGGAAGACGAAGAAGAGGGGGAAGGAGGACCATCGGCTGAGGGAAGTGGCCGTACTGGGCAACCTTCGTTAGACAAGGTAATAGAGATGTTGGAGTTGTAGGTGTTAACGCAACAACACCACTCCTAGCTTTTGGAGGCTCACACCAATGCCTTTGGGACTTTTCAGACGCAGGTTTATGGCAGGTTCAATAGGATTGACAACATGCAGGAGCGGCATAGCTAGGCTATTAAGGAGTTGCAGAGAGAGATATCCCGTTCAGTGTAGAATCCATCTACTGATATGTAGTGGATAGTGTTGGCTAGAGTCAGATCATGTGCATTCAGGATTACTGTATAATTAATCTAAAACTCTTTTTCTTTTCTTTTTTTCATATTTGGATGTTATGTTTGTGTTTATGAGTTTAAATTGTGCATCACGTTGTGGTGGTTTAAAACTCTATTTTAGTTAGAACTATTTGTGTTTTTTTTTCTTATTTACGTTAGTTTAATGGAGTACTGTTTATCTTAATTTATGTTTGTCTTTCATTTTATTTTATTTTATTTTATTTTTATTTATTGTTATGAGTTTCTCTTAAGAACAAGAAAAATAAAGCAATATTGACAATCATGTCATTCAGAAGGAGTAAGACCAGATGACAATTGGGAATCAAACAGTTTGCTAACTCTCGGGAGAGGCATATGTACATAAACTCGTGTCAAGTCTGACAAGTATTAATTGAACGCTAAGTGCAACTCTCAAATTTTTCGGATAGGTTTTTGAAATCTATATTCATATAGAGGGGTTGGCTTCGGATGTTAAGGAGAGAAGGTCCGGTGAATGTTGACATGGTGCGAGAATTTTATGCTTATTCGAGCGTGTCTGAGACACCCGAGCTCGCCATTCAATCCAAAGTAAGGGGACACATGATCACTATTGTAGCAGATGATATTTGTGAACTTCTGACTTTGCCACGGGTTCCGAGGCCAGATTTTGTGCTATTTGAAGGAAATTCACCCCCTATTGATGTGCTTTGTGCTAAACTGTAGAAAATACCAACAGTGGGTTATCATTCCATCATACTCGTGTCGTCTTTAAAAAGGGAGTACAGGCTGTTAAATCTTATCCTTTTCTCAAATTTTCTCCCTGAAGTATATTCAGGTGTTGTAGTGGATCACTATAGGTGTTTTTGGCTTTATATTATTAGTAAAGGGTATACTATTGATATGCCTACTCTGATGCTAATTATTATGGGAAAAGCATGCTATTCATCTGGTGGGTTACCCTATAGGTTGTTCATTACTCAGCTTTTGGAGCAGGTTGGTGTGCCCACATTGCCTTCGAACACCATTGCACATTTGGGTCATCCGTTATCCGGTTTGGATGCCTTGAGTACCCGAGCACCTCAGTAGAGTGACCCAACCACCTTAGTTCCACGACAGCCACAGCCTGCTCTCGCGCCCAGATTTTTCGCACTTAAGGAATACACACACAAGCGGGAAAAAACATTGTATTCTCTCGTTAGAACTTACCCTCCTAGAAGAATGAGTGCGACTGTGTTTGAATTGAAAATTTATTTAAATAAAGGGCTTTTGAAAAATATTTGGAGTTGCCACCTAACTTGATTAAGGTGAGTTAGGTCACCTAAAAACTAAGCACAATCCGAGGACCACAATTAGGGTTTTTGAAAACGATTTTGAAAATACTACCTCAAGAGAGGGTTTTTAAGGAAATAGGTTTTTTGGCAACCTTTAGAAAACATTTAAGCCCTTTTTGAAAATAAACTCCATTTTGGTCTTTGAAAACAGTGATTCTAGGTTCGAAGATTGGTTACGTGTAGGGAAGACGCACTAAGCCATCACCCTACCCTGCCCTTGCGGTACCTACTGTCGCGCCCAGATTTTTCGTGCCCGAGGAATACTCACCCAAGCGGGAAAAATGCTGTACTCTCTCGTTAGAACTCACCCTCCTAGAAGAATGAGTGCGACTAGGTTTGAATTGAAAATTAGGTTTGAATAAAGGGCTTTCGAAAAATATTCGGAGTCGCCACCTAACTTGATTAAGGTGAGTTAGGTCACCTAAAAACTAAGAATAATCTGAAGACTACGCTTAGGGTTTTTAGAAAACAATTTTGAAAATATCCCCTCAAGAGAGGGTTTTTAAGAAAACGGGTTGTTTGGTAACCTTTGGAAAATATCTAGCCCTTTTTAGAAAAATAACTCATTTTGGTCTTTCGAAAACAGTGATCCTAGGTTCGGAGGTTGGTTACGTGTAGGGAAGACGCACTAAGCTATCACCCTACCCCGCCCTTTCGGTACCTACATGTCAATCTACCCTAGATTCACCTATAAGAGTCTTTAATTAACATATGTTCAATCCTATTCACTTTGAAAAACAATGTTTGAAAAATATGATGCATGATATGCAAGCAATAGAAAAGAATTGAAAAATAGATTTGAGAAGAGATTGCTTTGATTTGAAAATAGATTTGAAAAGATGGAATTGAAATTGGAAAGTTTGAAAATTGAAAATAGAAGTTTGAAAGTAGAAATTTTGAAATTGAATTTTGAAAATTGATTGGAATTTGAAATTTGGAAAGAATTTGGAAACCACACCCATGAGGGTGGAATTGAAAGTTTGAAAAGTATTGTGACCGCACCTATGAAGGTTGCCTACGTATCCCTTTGGGGGAATCAAGTCAGTCGTAGTTCGGACAAGAGTCCGATTGAAAAGAAATTGATTTGGAAGAAAGAGATTGAATTGGAAATTGAATTTGATTTGAAATTAGAAGAAGAGATTGGAAATTGGAATTGAGAGGATTGGACTTGCTTTGGAAAGATTGATTTTGGAAAGATTTGGTTTTAGGAAAGATGAAGGTTTAGGAAACCTAGACTTAGGAAAGATGAGACTTAGGAAAGACTCAAGAGTTTAAGAAAGATTGGATTTAGGAAATGTTTGAATTAAGAAAGGTTCGATTTAGGAAAGTGCCATTTTTGGAAGGTTTTGAAATTAGGAAATTTTTGAATTTAGGAAAGTTTTAGGTTTAGGAAAGTTTTGAATTTAAGAAAGTTTAGAAATTGGAAAGTTTTGAAAATTGGAAAGTTTTGAATTTAGAAACGTTTTGAAATAGGAAAGTTTTAAAGTAGGAAAGTTTCGTTTTAGGAAAGGTTTGAAAAAGGAAAGTTTTTAATTTAGAAAATGTTTGAATTAAGAAAGTTTCAACTTAAGAAAGTCCTAAATTAAGAAAGTTTTGATTTTAGAAAAGTCCTAGATTTGGAAAGATTTGAAGTTTAAGAGAATTTAGAATTTAGAAAGTTTTTAGGTTTAGAAAGATTTAACTTAAGAAAGTTTCAAATTTAGAAAGTTTTGAATTTGGAAAGATTTGAAATTTAGAAAGTTTAAGATTTAGAAATATTTAAGATTTTAGAAAATTTTAGAGTTTTAGAAAATCTTGAAATTAAGAGAGGTTTGAATTTAGGAAAGGTTTAAAAGCTTGAATTTAGAAAGTTAAGATTTGGAAAGGGGGTTGAATTAGGAAACATTTGAAAGTTGAGTTTTAAAATTTAGGGAAGATTTTTAAGCTCAAGTTTTGGAAACTTAAGATTTAGGAAAGTAGAAGTTTAGGAAGGATTTGAATTAGGAAAGAGTTGGATTAGGAAGGGATTGGATTTGGTTTCTAAAAGCAAAGGTTTGATTTTGCTTCCAAAAACGGAGGATAGGATCTAATTTCCTAAACGGGAAGATTTGATTTGGTTTCCTAAAGGGAAGATAGGATTTGGCAAGGATTTGGAAAGGGGGATTCTAGAAACCCTAGGTTTGGAAAATTATAGTTTTGATGTAGAAAAGAGGTTTTGGAAACATGTATAGTTTTGATGTAGAAAACAAAAGATTTTGGAAACCTAGGTTTGGGGCAAAGTTTGAAAATCATGTTTTTGGAAAGAAAATTAGGGTTTCCTAATTGTGGGCTCTAAGGCTTGATTTGGGCTCTAAGGAAAGAGATTTTTGGAAAATACGCTTTTGGAAACGAGTTTTTAGAAGGAAATCCTAGGGAGGAGTTTTTGGAAAGTGAATTTGAAAAGAGAGTTTTTGGAAAAAGATTTTAAAGAGGAGTTTTGGAAAGTGTGTTTTTGGAAACGTAGATTTTGGAAGGAAGATCCTAAGGGGGAATTTATAGAAGGAAGATTTTGGAAAGATTTTGGAGAGAGTTTTTAGAAAGTGGATTTTGGGGAGAGGATTTTGGAAAGGAGTTGAAAAAAAAGAGTTTTGAAAAATAGATTTTAGAAGGGAGTTTTTTGAAAACAATTTTGAAGAGGAGAGTTTTAGGAAAGTATGTTGAAAAAGAGATTTTTGAAAAGAGAGCTTTTTAGAAGGGATAAAAACATCTCACTTTCCTAAAGCGATTCTAGCCATAAGAAGGCTAGAACCACTTTAGGAAAGCGGTTTTGAAAACAACAAGACTTGAAAATATAGACCAAAAGGTCACTTTTAATGTAACACTTTCCTAAAGCGACCCTAGCCATGGAAAGGCTAGAATCACCCTAGGATTGTGATTTTGAAAACATGTTTTTGAAAAAGAGATTTTGATGCAATTTTGAAAACAAGTTTAAAAACGTTTTGAAAAACAACTTTGAAAACGGCTTTTGGAAGATGCAAGGCTATGATATGCACAATGCAATTTGGGGTCGTGAACATACAAAGTTAAGGCTTCACCACATAATCAAGGGGGCCGGACCCACGTGGTCTTTGGTTAGACTAGAAGAAAGCCCCCGACACGGTGACTCTCCAATAGTCCAATCCTACACATGGACCGGGAATCCCCTTGTTTCAAGCATGCAAAGAAAGGGCGGAAAAGAGATGGGGGATTAAAATAGAGAAAACCCAAGTGAGTTGGAGAGAGAAGAGAGAGGGGGGAAGTGCAGAAAATTAAAGAGGGAGCCTACCTTGTATCTTGTTTATTTTGCGCGCCGTGTAGTCTTCGGTCTTCGGTCTTCAGTCTTGATCTTCTTCTTCAACCTTCAAGGATTGTCTTCAAGCTTTAGATGGCAGCTCTTCAAGTCTTCCAAGGATGGTTGAAGGTTAAGGTATAAGTGTATGAGGGAGTGTATGAGTGTATAGGAGGCTAGGGTTTATGTATAGTGGCTAGGGTTTAGAAAACCTAAGGAGGCTAGGGTTTTGGAGGTGCTCGAGCTCTGTATATCGAAATATAGGATTCTTAGGTTAAATTTTCAAACCCCTTTCACGCTGATCAAGGCTCTGTATTTATAGAGGGAAGACAAGCCTGGCGCCTGTTGCAGTGGCGCCAGGGCAAAATTTACACTGGCGCCACTAGTAGTGGCGCCAGGCCATTTTTTGGCTTGCAGTGGTGCCAGCCATTTAGGAAACAATTAAGGTCGGCAAGCAACGTATCTTTGACTAGATTTCGGCGCCTGTACTAGTGACTACCATGTAAATTTTAGCCTGACTTCACTAGTAGTGACTCCGGAAAGTCCGGGAATGATTTGAAGGAACCGGGAGTGACCCGGGAGGTCGGAAAGGAGCAGGAACAATTGAAATAGTGTCCTCGAGGTATTTGACTTAAAAAGTGAGGACAAAATTATGTCGGAAAGGTTGACCGGGCCTTTAGGGGCAAAACGGTCAACCGGACCAGAAAACTGTCGGGACAGACTCAGACTGTCCCAGAAGAAGACTTGGGATCTGGAAACATTATTTAGAATGTTCCCAGAGGTTGCTGGTTTGATTCCCAGAGCCGGTGTGGTCGGAAAAGGAGACCGGCCCACTAGGGGCAAAACGGTCATTTTGCACCAGGTTTGCCGGAACTGACTCGGAATAGTCCGAAAAGGTAAAGGAAGGTTGAGAACACTATAAAAAGTGTTCCCGGGTCATTACCGGTTTGATACCCAGAGCCGGTGTGGTTGGAGAAGGAGACCGGCCCTCCAGGGGTAAAACGGTCATTTTGCACTGGGTTTGCCGGAACTGACTCGGAATGGTCCGGAAAGGTAAAGGAAGGTTGAGAACACTATAAAAAGTGTTCCCGGGTCATTACCGGTTTGATATCCAGAGCCGGTGTGGTTCCCGGGACGTTCGGATGCCTAGGGGCAAAATGGTCATCTTGACCGGAAAAGGTCCAAAGGGTAATTTGGTCATTCTTCACCGACGTGAACTAACAGACATGGGTATTGACCTCGGTTTTGAGTGTTTCCGCCACTCGGACGGGGCTGAGTATTTCCGCTACTCGGACTGGGTTGACGATTTAAGAGTACTTCCGCTACTCTAACGGTTCTGTGAGTATTTCCGCTACTCTAACGGTTCTGTGAGTACTTCCGCTACTCTAACGGTTCTGTGAGTATTTCCGCTACTCTAACGGTTCTATGAGTATTTCCGCTACTCGGACGGCTCTGTGAGTACTTCCGCTACTCTAACGGGGGTGTGAGTAGTTTTGCTACTTGGACCGTTTCAAGGAATAAACTGTCTCGAGAGAGGGATTGGAAAGGGGTCTTATCGTCTCCGAAGAGACGTGCCTAGATTGGAATCGTCTCGAGGAATAAACTGTCTCGAGAGAGGGATTGGAAAGGGGTCTTATCAACTCCGAAGAGACGTGCCTGGGTTTTGAGTGTTTCTGCCACTCTAACGGTGTTGTGAGTGTTTCCGCCACTCTGACGGTTTTGTGAGTGTTTCCGCCACTCTAACGGTTTTGTGAGTGTTTCACTACTCGGACCGTCTCGAGGAATAAACTGTCTCGAGAGAGGGATCGGAATTGGAATAAGAAAGGACAATGCCCCTAAGGGCATTTTGGTCATTTTGCCTCTATTTGGGCCTGACAGGCCCATGAAGCGATGGAAAGATGGAATTTGAAACTAAAGAATTGGATTCGATAGGAATATGCCCAAAATGACTTGAAAACAAGTTTGGACGGAGTGTAGACTGCCGAACGGTCAAAAATGGGGTGCTTACACCTACATGTCTATTTACCCTAAATTCACCTATGAGAGTCTTCAACTAACAAATGTTCAATCCTATCCACTTTTTAAAAAAAAGAAATGTTTAAAAAGAAACTAGCATGATGCATGATATGCCAGTGCAAGAAAAGAAAGCTGGGGAATAGATTTGGAAATGAATTTGAAAAGAAATTGAATTATTTTTAGAAAGAGATTTGAAAATATAGAATTGAAATTGAAATTGAAAAGAGATTTGAAAACAGGTTTTTGGAATTAAAAACTTGAAATAGATTATGGAAATGGAGATTTGAAAAGAGTTATGGAAATAGAAGCTTGAAAAAGATTGTGGGATTTGAGATTTGAAAAAGGTTGTGGGATTTGAGATTTGAAAAATGTTGTGAAATAGAAGCTTGAAAAAGGTTGTGACCGCACCCATGAGGGTTGCCTATGTATCCTTTTTGAGGAATCAAGTCAGTAGTAGTTTGGACAAGAGTCCGATAGAAAATAGAAGGTTTGATTGGAAAAAGAAATTGAATTGGAATTTGGATTTGATTTGAATTTAGAATAAAAGATTGGAATTTGAAATGGAAGAATAGAGACCCTAGGCCCACTAAGGTAGGATGTAGAAACAACGAGATTAGGAAAGACTTGACTCGAATGTTAGACTTGGAAGATCGAAGAAAGATTGGATTTAGGAAGGGTTCGAATTAGGAAAGGTCCGATTTAGGAAAGTTTCAAAAATAAGAAAGTGTCATTTTTGAAAAGTTTCGTTTTAGGAACGTTTCAATTTAGGAAAGTTTCGAAATAGGAAAAGTTCAACTTAGGAAAGTTTTGAATTTGGAAAGCTTTGAATTTGGACAGTTTTGAATTTAGAGAGTTTCAAATTTAGAAAGTTTAGGATTTAGAAAGATTTAAAGCTTAGGGAAGTTTAGAATTTTAGAAAGATTCAAAATTTGAGTTTTAGAAATTCTTGAAATTTAGGAAAACGTTTTGAGTTTAAAAAGGGTTTGAAAACTTAGATTTGGAAAGTTAAGATTTGGAAAGGGATGGAATTAAGAAAGGTTTGAAAGCTTAAAGTTTAAGGAAAGATTTAAAAGTTTAAGTTTAGGAAACTTAAGATTTAGGAAGGTATGAAATTAGGAAGGATTTGAATTAGGAAAGATTAGATTTGGAAGGATTGAAATTCCTATCTTTCAAAACAAAGGATTGGATTTTGTTTCTAAAAAAGGTGTTTTCATTTTGTTTCCAAAAATGGAGGATAGGATCTAGTTTCTTAAATGGGAGGTTGGATTTGGTTTCTTAAAAGGAAGATTGGATTTAACATGGATTTTGAAATATGGAGTTTTAGAAATCCTAGTTTTGGGAAGACTATAGTTTTGATGTAGAAAAGAGGTTTTGGAAATATATATAGTTTTGATATAGAAAATAAGAGGTTTTAAAAACCTAGATTTTGAGGCCAAAATAAGGAATTGGAAACTATGTTTTTGGAAAGGAAAATTAGGGTTTCCTAATTGTGGGTTCTAGGACTTAACTTAAGCACCAAGAAAAGAGTTTTTGGAAAATGAGTTTTTTGGAAAGAGAGATTTTTAGAAAGAAATCCTAGAGAAGAGTTTCTAAAAAGTGAATTTTGAAAAGAGAGTTTTTGGAAGGGGATTTTCGGAAGAAGATTGTTGGAAGGAATTTCTAGGAAAGAGATTTAAGAAAAGAGTTTTTCTAGGAAGAAGACCTAGGGAGTGTTTTTAGAAAGTATGTTGAAAGAGGGGTTTAGAAAGAGAGACTTTTGAAAGGAGACTTTCTAGAAAGTATAAAAAATGTCTCACTTTCCTAAAGCGATTCTAACAATAAGAAGGTTAGAACCACTTTAAGATAGTGGTTTTAAAAATAACAAGATTTGAAAATATGGACCACGAAAGTCACTTTAAATATAACACTTTCCTAAAGCAACCCTAGCTATGGAAGGCTAGAATCACCTTAGAATTGTGATTTTGAAAACAAATTTTAAAAAAGAAGATTTTGATGCAATTTTGAAAACAATGTTAATGCAAGTTTTAAAAAAGAGTTTGAAAACGATTTTGGAGAGATGCAAGATCATGATATGCACAATGCAAATTTGGGGTCATGAACATACAAGGTTAAGGCTTCACTACATAATCAAGGGGGTCGAACCCACGTGGTCTCTGGTTAGACTAAAAGAAAACCCCCGACACGGTGACTCTCCAATAGCCTAATCCTACACATGGACCGAGAATTCTCTTGTTTCAAGCATGGAAGAAGGGGGGAAAAAGATGGGGGATTAAAATAAAAGAAAACCCAAGTGGGTTAGGAGAGAGAAGAGAGGGGAAAAGATGCGTAAATGTAAATAAGAAGCCTACCTTGTGTCTTCTTTATTTTGCTTAGCTTTGCGCGCTTTGTTTTGCTTGTCTTGCTTCGATCTTCACTTCAATCTTCAAGAGTTTGTCTTCAATCTTCAAAACTTCAGATTGCAGCCCTTCAAGTCTTCAAAGGAGGCTTTGGAGGCTAGTGTATGAGTGTATAGAAGTGTATGTGAGTGTATAGAAGGCTAGGGTTTGTGTATGGAAGCTAGGGTTTGGAAAACCTAAAGGAGACTAGGGTTTTGAGAGGCCACGAGCTCTGTATATAAAAAAGTAGGGTTTTTAGACTGATTTTGCGAACCTCTTTCACGCTGGAGGAGACTCTGTATTTATGGAGAAAAGAATGACTTGGCGCTTGTTGCAGTGGCGGCAGGCCAAAAATGCTTCTAGCACCACTAGGAGTGGCGTCAGGCCAAATATTTAGCAGTGGCGCCACTACTATTGGCACTAGCAAGTTAGGAAAGTTTTAAGGTTGGCAAGCAGCGTATCTTGAGAAGATTTGGGCACCTGTACTAGTGACTACCATGCAATTTTTAGCCTTGCTTCACTAGGAGTGACCCCGGAAAGCCCGGGAAGGACTTAAGGGACCGGGAATGGCTGAGAAGGCTGGAAAGGGACAGAAACCCTTAGAATAGGATCTTGGAAGTAATGGACTTGAAAAAAGATGACAAGAATTGTCGGAAGGGTTGACCAGGCCATTAGGGGCAAAACGGTCAACTAGTTCAGAAAGCTGTCAGGACGGACTCAAAATGTCTCGAAAGAAGACTCGAGATTTAAAAACGTCATTCAGAATGATCCCAAAGGTTACCGGCTTGATTACCAGAGCCGGTGTGGTCGGAAAAGGCGACCGGCCCACTAGGGGCAAAACTGTCATTTTGCACCAGATTTATTGGAATTGACTCGAAATGATCTGAAAAGATAAAAGAAGGTTGAGAACACTATAAGAAGCAAGAGGTTACCGATTTGATACCCAGAGCTGGTGTGGTCCCCGGGGCGTTCGGATGTCAAGGGGCAAAATGGTCATCTTGACCTAAAAGTCTCGAAACTAGCCCAAAACTGACTAGAAGGCACCTAATCATGCTGGATTGCTTTTAAGACAATCTTGGAAGGGTGGACTTATCATTCTAAGGACTCAAGTACGTTCTCAAAAAACGTGCCAAAAAATGGCCCTAAGGGTAGTTTGGTCATTTTTCACCGAAGTGGACTAGCAAGCACCAGTGTTGACTTGGGTTTTGAGTGTTTCCGCCACTTTGACGGCGGTCTTGTGATATAGGGGTTTGTTGGCAATTCCCTATATCGACCTGTTTGCGAGTATTTCCGCTACTCTGACGGTTGTGATGTTTACGAGTATTTTCACTACTCTGACGGTTCGCGATCATTCCCAAGACTGTCTAATCTTGGGAAGCTACTAAAGGGACTTAGCGCCTGAGAAGTCAACTTTCTTGAAAGGCATGCCTAAACGGACATTTCTGCATTGGCAGGCTAATAGGCGCCAAAGGTGGACCAGTTTACCATCTAGGGGACTTGGGGTCTCGTCCCGGTCGACAGGTTTAAAGGGGACTTACCGTCTTTGGAAAGACGTGCCTATTGGAATTGGAAAGGGGTCTTATAGTCTTCGGAAAGATGTGCCTAACTTGGAATTGGAAAGGGGACTTACCGTCTTCAGAAAGACGCGCCTGATTTGGAATTGAAAAGGGGACTTACCATCTTTAGAAAGATGCGCCTATTTTGGAATTAGAAAAGGGAGTTACCGTCTTCGGAAAGACGCGCCTGTTTTGAAATTGGAAAGGGGAATTACCGTCTTTGGAAAGACGCGCCTGTTTTCGAATTGGAAATGGGACTTACAGTCTTCAGAAAAACATGCCTGTTTTGGAATTAGAAAGGGAACTTACCGTTTTCGAAAAGACGCGCCTATTTTGGAATATGGAAAGGGGACTTACCGCCTTCGAAAAAACGTGATTGATTTGGAATATGGAAAGGGGACTTACTGTCTTCGGAAAGACGCGCCTGATGGAATTGGAAAAGATAATGCCCTTAAGAGCATTTTGGTCATTTTGTCTCTATTTGGGCCTAGTGGGCCTGCGAAGCGATGGATAGACGGGATTCGACTTAGAGACTTAATTTCGATTGGAATACGTCCATACTAACTTAAGTACAAGTCTGGACGGATCATAGACTGCCAAGCTGTCAAAAATGGGGTGCTTACACCTGCCATGCCCAAGTCATTCGCAACTGTTGAGTTCTTGCAATGGCAAATTTCTGAGTTGAAGGCAGACGTGGACTCACTGAAGAGCCACACTTCAATGGTCTCAACTTCAGTAGCTCCAGCATATGATCCTACCCATTTGTCTTAAAATTTTGAGAAAACTTGATTTAGTAGTTGTATAGTTTTTTTTTTAGAAGGATATTTTGGTTTTTTTTTTCTTCTTTTGCTTTATTTTCTTTCTTTGATTATCTCTAAAAAAACAAGAAGAGAAAAGAAAATTTGTTATACCTTGCTAACTAGTTACAAGTGTTGCCCACGTTGATTCACATTTAGACACCGGAACTGAATTGGTAAGAGTTGAGTAGCATATGGTTCATCGTTCATGGACGGTATCTTCAACACTTTCAATTATGTTTTTATTGCTTAGTATTGTTCAAGTTAGGAGTGTTGCAAAAGTGTTTTTGGGAGAACCATATTTATGTTCATGTCAATATAATCTTTGAATTAAGAATGATTGGAGGTAGCCATTAGACTAAACTTGAACTTAATTGTCGAGTTAACTTCTTATGATGATAAATTACAAGTTTTTGCCATGACAGCATTCAAGAGAGAGATTACATCATTATGCACTGTCTTGTTATATAACATCTTGTGTTGAGAATTTTATGCATTTTTCATCCTTAAATAGTAAAGATTGTACCTTGTGAGCTTTAGAGCCAATTTATCTTCTTTTCATAGTGGATTTAGATTTACTCGAGGATATTTCTTTCAATTCCTGTTTTTCTTCAATAACTTCATTATACTTGATTTTGATTCATAAGTTAGGTAATGATTAGGGTTATTGACACTTACACTCTTTTGAATTTTAAACTTAAATATACTTTGGATATGTTTCTAGGTCATTCTATTCTTCTTGGATCCATAATTTCTAGATTCTTTCTTTTGAACCTTTTATATATCATCCTTGATAGAGTCGAATCATTGTTGAAATGTTTTCTATAAAAGAGATGTGATCTTGATGCTAGTGAAAAGCTTGAAAAGAAGGGGATGATGTATTTGTGATGTGATGAAAAAAAAAGAGGAAAGGAAAAAAAGAGAAGAAATATGAAAAGCTGTGAAAAAAAAAAGGAAAAAAGAAAAAAATTATGGAAAACAAATGAAAAAAATGAGAAGCATTATCATATGAATTGGGAGGTGAAAGCATGACTTTAGTGATCAGTGGATTCCTTGAGTACAAACATTTTGAGTAGTTTATTCTTTCTCTCTCTATACATTTTTCTTCTTCATACAGACGATCATAGTTGATCCGAAGTGTACATGAGTTAAAAATTCTTTTTTGAGTATAAGTATCCGTGTCAATTTATTGATTATTACTGTGACTGTGAATATTCTTTTATAAAGCTATGTTAAAGTCGATACACTTATGTTTTTGCGGTTTTTGTTATTGGATTGCTCGTATTGCATGACTTATACAATTACTCTTATGATGAGCTTTCCATTGAGAGACTCATGTGTTCATATTTTTGTGAGTGTATGCCTAGTGAGTATTTGAATCATAGCATGAAGGATGTTGGTGCATGAGATTGATACACTTGAGTATTGCAGTGTAGTGCATTGTAATGTGCATCTTTCTTGAAACTTTCATGTCTTAGCCTTGCATGACTCACGATGGAGGTTGAGTTGAGAATTATCTTGAGTAAGTTCTCATATGCCTTAATTGCTCTCGCTATCATTGATTGTTTGAAACGAATAGATGTTTCTAGATATCATCACTGCAAACCTTCACAAGACATCACTCGTCCACTAGGGGTAATTTAGGAGTTTAAAGGCTTGATGCATCGGTTAAATGCATTCGTGAATTCTACGAAAATGAAGATTATGTTTTTGGTTTTAGTATTTTGCTAAGGACTAGCAAAAATCTAGTTGGGGGGGTGTGATTGCACTTTAAAAGTGCAATTATAAGGCCTTAATTAGTCGTTTGTTAGCATTAGTTTATGATTATATGTGTCTTTCTAGTTAGGTTTTGATATTAATTGAGTTTATTATACTTTATGTAGGTTTTGAGCTTAAATGGAATGATTTCGAATGCAATTTGATCATAGGTTTCAAGAGGTTACTGTCAAGGTACGAGTTGCTGAAGCTGTGATACAAGCTGCTGAAGCACACAAAGTTGAAACTTTGGAAGCCCATATCTCTTAAACCAAAAAGGCTATTCAGGCTCATAATATATTAATTTCATATAATTTTTCAAGACCTACAACTTTTTTAAAGGGACCCAGCCCATCAGAGCACTTAGTGGAAATCGTCCGTACGACTAACGATGGGATTTATAGATTAACCCACTTTTTTAGTTGGATAGAGGGTGGTAGGTATTAGAATAGACTTAGAAGTTTTATGTTTTGGAGGAGGAGAAGAATTTTAGGGTTTTTTTAGGGTTTTGGAACGATGAATCATCCAACCTTTGGAGGCTACGAGTCTTTTCATCTTTCAAGGGAGAATCTTTTAATCTTTAGCTTTTATCTTTAGTTTTCTTTCTTGTTCTTATTGTGAATTCCAAATTATATTTCTTTAATGTAGCGTTTTCTTTCTTTAATTATTATTTCAATTCTTGTAATCTTTATAATGCATTTTAGTAGCTAAATCCGTTCTTGGTATGGGTTGAGAAAGTAACTAGGTTACAAGTAGAGATTCAAGATAATTATTTATTTTTCAAGATTTCAAGATCTTGGACCAAGATTCATTTTCTTACCCATGAATATCTTCGAAAACAATATTCTTGATCATATCTAGCATGTATGTATAAACTAATTTGTGAGTAGGGATACGTATACCTAGAATTTTTGATAAGGATATTGATTATAATTGCATATATATTCCTATTAGGAGTACTTTAGAAATTTAATGTTCTTGATTAAGCTTCAAACATACTTTGTAGACAGGTTTATAAACTGGGATAGGTATGAATGGGACCTTGGTATGAACACTAATAAATAACTAAATATCAACTCTAAAGAGGGTAATCGAATCTTGAGTTTCTTTAATCAAAACTATCTTAAGAACCAACCTGTAGGCCTATTATTAGATCAAACCCTGCCAAGACATTTTTTATAATATTTGAATATCTCCTTAAAATTAGTTTAATTTCATTGCCTGATAATTTAGATCAACCATCTCCAACAATTGATTTTCATTTTCTTTTTGGAAGCTATCCCGCACTTTTAATTGATTTTGAGCTCGTTATCGTTTTGTTCTAATTGTAGCTCTTGCCAGACTAAGTTTATTCTTGTGTTCCCTATGGATCGACCTCGGACTTACCGAGATATTATTACTGCATCGCAACTGCACAATGGCGGATATAAATTGCACTATTCATGAGCGATCAGTGAGTCTGTCCGGCTAACGAACTCCTCAACTGTATTTGGAGTTTTCATTTTGATTGCCTCCATAACCCCTGCTAGTTGGGCCTACTTTGTCCTCATTCGCTCGTCCCAAGCAAGGAGATTCTCCACTCTTTCTCCGATGACTTTTGTGTTCTGAGGGGGTTGTCGCAGTCGAGATTATGGGGCATGGCTATGCTCCTCTTCCACGTGCCTCCCATCATTTGCATGTTGGACTTCCTTCGCAAGCCTGATGGGTTCATCATTTGCTGGGTTAACCCCGTCGATTCTCTCTCCATCTCGTTGCTAG
This sequence comes from Euryodendron excelsum, assembly GCA_033060915.1. Taxonomy (NCBI): domain Eukaryota; kingdom Viridiplantae; phylum Streptophyta; class Magnoliopsida; order Ericales; family Pentaphylacaceae; genus Euryodendron; species Euryodendron excelsum. The sequence continues at coordinate 20,591,556 of CM065388.1, read as the reverse complement.
TCCCTCGGTTGCTAGATTTCTTATGGGGCTTCTAGGATGACTGGGAGTCTTTGAAGTAGCTCTTAATTCTACCTTTGAGAAATACTAGACCTTGTTATGACCATGAAAGCAATACGAATATCGTTCCAACAGACGACGCCAACTGATAACTCAGTAAATTTGTATGATATTCTCTATGCCAAGGAGAACTGATCCAAGGGAATATGAAGCGTCTTTAGGTTAGGGACACTGGTGTCGTGCCTGCCAAAAATACTCAGATGTCAAAGTTAGGCAATAAATTTAGAGGAATATGGGTAGAATATTGGTTAGGAATCATGTACTTTTGAAGGAGGTGAAACCCGCTTTATATACCAGTATAGATGGGTGTGTTTCTCGAGTAACAACTGCCCATTTGGTGGGCGTAACCGTGCCCCCATGTCGCATCCTTTACGGGCGCACTCGATGATTAAGATCGAGCCTGTTTGGGATCTAGTCTGCGGGATATAGTCCAGATCGGGATCGATACCTATCAATCCTTAAAATGGAAGCTCACCCAATGCTCCACCCTTTAGTTTTGTGTTACTTAATACTATTTTCCCTTTCTTTTATCTTTTTAATATCTATATAGTTTGTTAACATCTTTCCTTAACGTTTATTTTTTTTTTTCCTAAAAGAACACTTATGCCCTTGTTTACTGAACAGGACTAACCCCATCCCAAACCTTTTGACACTAGGTTAAAATTAATTATATAGTCATTATTATTAGGGTAAATTGCACTGATTACCCTTGAGATTTTATGAAATATAAATAGTACTCCTCACTTACTAATAATTACATTGCATGCTCTTATTTTTTTTATTATTATAATAGATTCCCCATGTTAGGTAACGAGGTTAACAAATGTTATAAAATTTCTTTTCTACCCTTAATACCCACTTAATTCACAGAGTTGGAGAGAAAATTACGAGTGCGGTGGTTTTGGGGCTTTATTGGTTCAACCAAACGAAGGAAAAATGGGGGAAGGGCAGCTGCTAATTGAGACATTTTATCAAACATGTGATGAGCTATCGCAATATCTGAGCAATTTTAACATGCATGTGTTATCTGAATCAGCAAAATGCCATTGGAATTGTGAGGGAGAGAAAGGAAAATAACTAATTGTGCCAGATCCAAATCAAACATGTGGTTTATGGAAGGACTTCAAGTGGGCAGTGGGAGGTGAGTCATTTGTATCTCTCTCACGTAACCGACCCCTCATCACGTTAGTGCATCATTACTTCATTATCTGCTTAATTTACATAATTTCTTGACTTATTTTTTTTCATTTTTATTTGATTAATTTATGGAGTTAAATGGATAGTGAAGTGAGGTGCTGGGCAGTGAATGGGTTATGGTTTTAGTCCAAAATTTGCATTTAACTCACATTAATAAATTAAAAGAGTTATTTTTTATTTGAGGTAATTATACTTTACACTCTTACATTTGAACCAAAATCAGATTACCTTTCTATGGTTTAAAAGTGAATAAATAACCCCCTTATAGTTTGAACTTATCTGCAAAATAGATGGAAACCACTATATTTAACGAAAATTGTCATAGGGGTATTTTTGTCATTTTATTTCTTCAAATTATAACATCAAAAAAGAGAATTTGGCCCTTTTATGCCAAAATAAAGAGTTGTCTTTCGAGATTGTTTTTTGTTTTGTTATTTCACCAAATCATCTTTTTGATATTCTAATTTAGAGATATAAAGTCACAAAAATACCCCTATAATAAAATTTTCGTTAAATCTAACGGTTTCCACTTAATTTAGAGATATAAAGTCACAAAAATACCCTTATAATAAAATTTTCGTTAAATCTAACGGTTTCCACTCATTTTGTAGATAAATTCAAACCATAGGGAGTCATTTTTTAATTTTTAAACTACAAAAAAATTATTTGATTTGGATTCAAATTATAAGGAGATAAAGTGTAATTACTTTTTTATTTTTATTTGACTAATTAATGGAGAAAATGAATCACTAGTGTGAGGAAGGGTCTAGGCAGTGAAGGTAGTCCAGTGAGGACTTGCGAGTGGGGGGTGGTGGGCTGAGGTGGGAAGAGAGAGAGAGAGAGAGAGAGTGAGGGAAAAAAAAGGAGAAAGGAAATATTTTCTTATTATATATTGTTAATTGGAAATATTTTTTATTATATGTTTGTTAATTATTGATATAAAGAATGGGTGTTACAATTTGATTGGTCAACAAGTCAATAATTTGATTATTAGAAGACTTCTCCAATTGCATGACACTTGGCAAGGGTAAAATAGAAATTTTAAAAAATAGTATCATAACGTCAGCAATTTTTTGTTATTCTTTTTAATGACAACTTGACCAAAGAGGGAATATGTTACACAAATTTAAAAGAAAGAGATATTAGTATAATTGTCACTAAGTGAAAATTACTATCTTATATTTTACAAAATTTTAGGAGTGATCAGTATAATTTATCCTTATTATTATCTTTGTTAAATTTCGAGACCTTGCCTGGTTGGGATCTAATGCACCTTTAGAATCATATCCACTTGTGTTTCACAAAATTATTTCTTTCGACAATATTTTAGTGACTATAGGTTCTCATTAACATTTACTTTTGAAATCCACTCTGGTTTTTGTGATGTGGATGGATATATATACCTCAAATATGTTTAATTAATCAATTATACGGCATCTATACTATTATAAATAGCAAAAAGTTATAAGGTCTTTAAAATCCAAACTCGCAAGGCCATTTTCTAAATTTTTTAGTTTTTTAAATTACAATTAATAACTCGTCACCTCCTGTGTAGCAATCTGATTGGTCAATTTTTATCACAAATAAATCTTATTGGTCATTGCAAATATCACTAATTTAAAATATATCTTATTACCAAATATAATGTCAAGCGAAAATCAATAGAAATTTAAATTTCAAATGTTTACTACAAACTAATTTTATTATCAAATATCTTAGCACCAACTACACTATTAAACGTAAACCAATAGAAGTTTAAATTTCAAATATTTACTACAAACTAATCTTATCATCAATTATCTAATCACCAACTACATAATAAAATTACAATTAACCAATAAGATTAGGTTAGTTAACTTTCAATGGTAATTAATAGACAAGCTAATCTATCAATATGATTGGGTTAGATCGGCGATGTTTGCAATATTTGCTATGATAATATATTTCAAATACCCCTAAATTATTTATAAATATATTTTTGGGTAAGAATTATTGCAAAAATATATAGAGATAAGATTATGAAAAACACTTCTTAGATTATTTGAATTATGTATTATCTACAAATAATAACCCATGGATAAGGTTAAATAGATATGTGCATATATATTTGAAAATAAATAGTAACCCATAGATAACGTATTATCTTAACTTTTTGAATTTAAATGATACGTGCTTAACATATACATACACTATTTAAAAGGACTATCTCACATAGCAAGCTTAGTGGTAGTTTTTGTTTCTCGGATAAGCTATTTTTCTCTTTACTTAATTTTGTTGTATTTGTGATTACATGTTAATAATTATCCTGCAATGTTCAATCATTAAATATTCGCTATTCAAAGGTATTTCACCATCATATCATTCATCGAGATATATATACACATAAATTGTTACACATATTATATACATTGACAAACTTTTTTCTTTTTGCATAAATGGTCTTTTTGCGTAAAGGTTGGAAAAGATGAGTTTGGACATATGTTGGTAGACAAAAGAACATGTGAAAAATGATGGAGTTGGAATATGCTTTGATAATCAGGCGAGGACAATATTAGCATTCATGACGTTGAAGAAGAATGAGAAGAGAGAGTTCATGTTCTATAGGAATCCAAACCCCGATATGCTATTGAAGGAATCAAAGTTCGAACAATGCATTGATCAAGTTGGCCAAGATCTTCTACTCCTAAATTATCTTGGGAATTAGGTATAGACATTGTTGGATTATTGATTTTTAGTTTTTCATGGGGTGTTTTTGTAAGTGGTTGTGGTGGATATTTTATTTATTGTTTTTAATTAATACAGGTAAAATATGTAGTTTTTGATTTTCGAATATGATTGCCTTATGTTATCATACGTGAACAGGATGACTAATAGATAAGAAACAACATGTTTCAATTGTTATTACCAAAGATCTTCCATGGATGGCTTATGGCAAATTTTTTCTAAAGCATTGAGTTGACTATTTTTACTTCTTTTTGTTTTTTTTGTGTATCGTAAATGTATGTAGTGAATAACTCTTCCAGTTAACTGTAATATTTATTAATTAGGAAGAAATTTTTTTTAAATGTAAACATTAAGTTTAAGCTCACATTTTAATTTTTTTTATTTTAATTTTGTTGTGCAGGCTTGCTGCTAGTATATATAAATATACATACGTTTTATTTTATTACTCCAAATATTCTTATATGCCTTTCCAAGTTCTTTCACCATTTCCTTGAATTTCTCAGAAGTTTCCAAAAATGTTTCCATTTCTGAACTGATCAAAAAGATACACCAAAGCAAAATTTCATTCCCGGTCTTTAGGTTGTTGGCCATCTTCTTAATCCTATTGGACTATCAAAATAAACTTCAATGTTTTAAACTTTGACTTAAACAATGGTAAAGAATCACATATAAAGGCCAACAGATGAAGCAAAGCCCATGTTCCCACAAACGAAATTTTATGATCCACTTGAAAAAGCCGAGTTCACAATTATGACTTTTATTGGTAATGCTCGACTCTTTTAAAACATAACAAAATATTAAGCGCCCGGTTAGGTTTTTTTCAAACTTTCTTGACTTAAAGCAAAAAAGTTAAGATTTTGAAATTTTTTATTTTTTTTTTTATTTTATCTTGTTAAAAGTAAAAAATTTAATTTTTTTTATTGTAAGCCAAAAAAATAAAATAAAAAAATCTTAAAATAAGTTGTACCAAGCAAATCCTAAGTAAACAAAACAAGCCTAAATAAACATTAAATAAGATTTCACTGAACCAAAACTTGATTATGCAAAGTTTCAAGTGAGCACCAATATTATCTGATATGTGCCATATTAAGATTTGAACCACCGATAATCCTTCTTTCTGCCTTTAAACCTGCCTTCCCAAACTGACCAGTTTGAATACTTTCTTTTGGTTAGCGAAATTTTGGCAACATTCTGATTTAGTCAGGGTGCGTTTTCCCCATTTCGTCTGGTAGTGTTCCAGCTAGTCAGGAACGTTTTTGAATCCGAACATCGGGCAAAGTTTCGATTAGGCAGAAGCATTTCTAGACCCGAAAATTAGACAAAACTCCGGCTATATTGGGAGTTTTTGGAACCAGTCAATCAAACAGAGGATCGGCAAGGCTGGGGAAAGATGGGACCGGTTTTGGCAGCGTAAGGCCTTTGGCTCGCTTTTCTAAAGAAAGGAAGTGAGAGAGGTTGAAAATAAAGATGGATTATGAACTTTTTTCTGCACGGAGGAGCTCATGGGTGCAGGCTTATTGGCTTTACACACATAAACTCACGCGTGCAGTGCTCATCATTGGCACGTAAGTCCTTGTGTGCACCATAGGTTTTGACACGTGGAACCTATGGTCTTGACATGTGTCCATGGTGATGTCACCTGGCTTGCATCATCAAAGCCATGGCACTTTACGTGTGCGTCACGTGATGAGTGCAGCGTATTTTTGTGTTGCACGTATGATGAGATCCTTTCAGTATAACCTAATTTCTTGTCCCGAACTTCAGAGGGTGAACGCCATGGATGACCAGTCTCTGGTTTAGTTCATCCGAGTATGACTGGATGCGATCGTCCAACTCCGGCTTGAAGGCTTCAAAAGTACACAACCTCCGATTTGAGTCATGAGTCCAACCGGATGTATTCGCCGGACTCCAACTTGAAGGTTTCACATTATAGTTTTGGTCATTGGAGTCCAACCAAATGCGGTTGTCGGACTCCGCCTTTAAGGCTTCAGATGTATATGACCTCCGATTTTAGTTATCAGAGTTCGTATGGATGCGGTCGTCGGGCTCCAACTTAAAATTTCAGAGGTATATGACCAAAAGTTTTGGTCATCAGAGTCCAACCAGATGCAGTCTCCGAACTCCAGCTTCAACGCTTTAGAGGTATACGATCTCCGATTTTGATCATCAGAGTTTGGCTGGATACGGTCACTGAACTCTAGCTTGAAGGCTTCCACGGTTGCAGTCGTTGGACTTTGGCTTGAAGGCTTTGGAGGTATATGACCTCCGGCTTTGGTCATCAGAGCCCAACCAAATGCGGTTCCGACTTTGCTCATTAGAGTTCAACCTGATGGTGTCGACGAGTCGTCAAACTCCAGCTTGAAGGTTTCAGAGGTATACAACCTCCGATTTTGGTCATCACTGTCTGATCGAATGTAGTTACCACCAAACTCTGGCATGAAAGCTTTGGAGATACACGACCTCTAGCCTTTGATCATCGAAGTCTGACCGGATGTTGTCGCTGGACTCCAACTTAAAGGCTTGACTATGAGTCGAGGGTGCAAAATGGGGTGTCAACACGTCAGCATCCTCATATGTATTAATAGATTCTTATTGATTCTTAGTAATCAAATAATTGCACAATTCATTGTAAACTCATTGTTTTTGGGGCAACAGTGAATTATTTTTTGGATCGTCTCAACTTTATATGTCCAAAGTATATGTACCAGCACAAACTAGTTTCTATTGGAAAGATAAAATACAAGCAAATTACCCTGATGAGGAGGCTAACGCTGCTTGAACTCGAATCATTTATGCTTCAGAAGTACAAAAAAGTTGGGTTCATCTCTTGTAGCTTGATTCCAGCCGGGTGGAAATCTCTCCACTTTTCTAAGGTTCTTTTCAAACAATTCATCTATGATTTCACTCCCAAAGTGCTTGGTGAAAATTCCTTCAAAGCCAGCTCTTACATGCATTACTATTGCCGGCACATACTCGGGTCAGTAATCTATGTTTTCTCAATGCTGAAACACCCATTTCTTTCTACGAGCTGTGTCATCTCTTGGGAGAGGCAGCATTCACAGACAATTTGGAGCCCACCTCAGCTTCACTGATTGATACTTGAAATGAAAATAGTAGTTGTGAACTTTTTCGTTGACAATTTGAATCTCACACAAGTATCATTGGAATGTGATACAAATTTATCAAAGATGTGCCGATTCATTATGTAATAAAATGCACAATTCCTACCATTTTGGTGGGGCTAGAAGTGGGAGTTAACAAAATTCTCCCGACTTGACAAAATTGATTATAAAGGGGGAAAAAAAAGTGAGAAGAAAGCATGGCTTTTGTGTTTTATGAATATAAATCACTAATTTCAATTCCTTCACTAGTTTTAAACAAACACATTAAAATAGTTACATGTAATGTTGTGTTTTTAAATATTTTGACGTATTCAAACTAAGTTTCATGTTTAATTTGAGAGGAGAGGGAGGGTTGTTTGTTTGGCTCTATAGGAAAATATATGCATACGAAATACCTGATGCGGATTACAATGCAATGTATGGATCGTCTTGCTTACTTTACGAGTCTTTCGCGTAACATGTGTAATACATCACGAATGAATCGAAATTTCTTGAGTGTCTTCCTCGTCGTATAGTAGAGGGTTACAAGAGTCCAATATGAAGAACACATGTTTCAAATCCTCAGGCCCTAAAATTGTGGTCTTAGAGAGAACTAGAGAGATAAAGTAATTGAGAGAGAGAGAGTCTATATTTAATAATACGTTGATTGTTTTCTAATACAATCTGTGTATAACATATATAAATCACAATAAAGATAATACCAACTTATCTTTATCTTGTAGGAGTTTAAATATAATAAGGATATCTCCTTATCTCCTCATCATAGTAGATCATATATATATACATAATATATATAGGTGCCCTGTGGACATACCATAGGCCCCAGTCTACATATCTCACTTGAACACAATGGGCATCCATAATCCCATCTCATAAGTCTCTTATCTTGTTCTACTCTTCATATAGGAAAATGGAACGTGCGACTGACGAGAAAGGTACTAGTGAGGAATGTTATATTAAGTTACCATCTAACTAACATAACACTACAATTCAATCATTTTGTGTATACCCCAAATCACAAAACCACACCAGATCTTGCACCTCTAATCCCTCCTGTAACTAATACAGAGTCATGCAAGACCTCTGAATGCATTTATGCTCATGATCATATCAAAAACTAATATTAACATAATCGTCCGGGCTATGAGCAACAAATCATCAATGTAATGGCAAATGATCTTTCCTTAGCTACTTATGTCAATCCATCTAAATTAACTACTTTCCTAGACATGCTCCACTGGATCGTATTCCTTAAGACCCTTGAATAACTGTTAAAGTAGAAACACCAAGTTTCAAATTCATGACATAGTTCTAAGTCTCAAAGGGTATAAACTTAGACTCAAAGTCCATAGGGCTCACACAGTGACAAAGGAAGAATCTATTCTGTCACTCCCATAAATGGTCGTCTTACACCACATACAATATGATACGTATGCTATGATAGAGCTCCCACTCAGGGTTTGTCCCACTCTAACACCATACAAGTCTTAGTCTAGTCGCTCTCACCAGCAGCTAACTTGAGCTTCTCGAGAATCTCACATCCAGCTTTTTACAGGCTTCATGGAGGTGTGGATAACTCCATGTTTGACTCATATAGTCTCATCTTAGCTCTTACTAAGACGACATTTAAATAAATAAAAATCAACCCTTGCTCGCTTTCTGAACGCCAACGAGATCACATTATCATGGTACCTATGTGATCATTTAGTGTCTTATTCTGCTCGCTATCTCAGCACCTAGGCGATCGCCTCTATGAGACACCCGTTCATAAAGCCTCGTGACATCAACTCATAATACAAGATATGTGCACTAATTAAACCAAGTATCAATCATGCCCATTAAATGAAAACTCATCTTATAATGCATAAGATATAGTCCAAACCCTCCAACAAAATAAACATATCAAATCCTAGAAATCCCAAACCCCTAACATGCCTATGAAAAACATCTCTAGCAATGGGTTTGGTCAATGGGTCAACAATCATATCGCTGGTGGAGACATGCCTTAGGACCACTTGCCCTTATGCAATGATGTCTTGAATGAAGTGATATTGAGTATCAATGTGCTTGGTCCTACCATGGTACTTAGGATCCCTTACATAAGCTATAGTTGCTATGCTATCACAATGAATCACAATAACCTCATCAAGATGCCCTGTGATGCTAAAGCTTTGCAAGAATCTCCTCAATCATATAGCCTCTTGAACATTAGCAGTATATGCCACATACTCTGACTCCATGGTGGATAGGGAGATACATTGCTATTTCTTGCTACACCAATAAATAGCTCCACCTCCGAGTATAAAGGCGTAACTCGTGATGGATTTAGGCTCATCTCTATTAGCAAATCCATTTGCATTACTGTATCCAACCAATCTGAGACTACCACCTTGGTAGCATAAAATGAGGTATGCAGTCCAATACCGAAATTGTTGACTCCATATCTTGATTTTGATTATAACAAAACTTTGTTTAATGTCTAATTACTTTACTTAGTGTGAAGATTATATCATACATTAATTAGACTATGACTTGAAGCTTGAATATATTGAAGAGTTTATGAAGATTGTCAAGAAGATTTGAAGAGTGTGTTGAAACATCAAAGAAGATGGAAGAAGCTATATCGATTGAAGAGTCCTAGATGCAATCAAATTGAAATGATTTCATCTCGAAGAGATTGAAGGTGCTAAAGACCAAGTGAAATGAATATCACAAGTCTTGGAAGATATTTTGGAAGAATTGATGAAGTCTCAACAAACCAAGAGAAGCCATGATTGATTGAAGAAGTTCTTGAAGAATAACATGCATGAAAGAAGATATTTCAAAGCTTTAGAAGCCTAATCTAGAATTTCATTGAAGTACTTGAAGGGTTGGAAAAAGGTTGAAAAGGTCTTGCAAAATGAAGCCTATGGAATTGGCAGGAGTCGACAAATCCACTCTAGGAGTCAACATATGAAGACAGTGGCTTGAAACTAAGCATATGGAACTGGCAAGAGTCGACACCTTCAGTTATAAGAGTCGACACTTAGTTCATTAGGAATCGACACTTAGCTCATCAAGAGTCGACACACGGAGATAGATTGTATGACTTTGAAAAATCCTTAAAAGAGTCGACACATGAGCCAACAGGAGTCGACACATGGAGATAGATTGCATGACTTTGAAAAAAATCCTTAAAAGAGTCGACATATGAGCCTACAGGAGTCGACACATCGAGACAGATTACATGACTTTGATAAATCCTTAAAAAAGTCGACACATGTGCCTAGAAAGTCGACACATCAAGACAGTGCCTTAGAGATACATGCTAAAACATAAAGGAGTCAACACATGGAGGCAGATTGCTTAAAGAGCAGTGTTCAGAATAGAAAGGAGTCGACACTTGTAACCGAAAGGTCGACCCATGCCACTGTAACAGTAATATTTTTAAACGTTCTACAGCTGTGATCTTGCATTTAATGCAATTCTAACTATCTCCAACGGGTAAAATCAAAACTAAGGCATATAGACAAGACCCCCACAGCATTTATACAAAGTGAGGACACACATAGAAGTACAAGCATCAAATTTGAAGGCATAAACCCTAGCTGCTACAGTTGTTTTGCTAAGATATTGGGGATTTACTGATCTTATACTGATTCCATCTACTCTTTAAGAGAGATATTTTGTGCAAACCTTATTTATTCTATTTGGGTGGGTTTGTAAACTTGTGAGTTTGAGTGTTCTTGTTAAAAATACTTATAAGTTTGAGTGAAGTTTGGACAAAATCACTTGAAGAGATTTTAGAGCTTGGGAAGAGCTCTTGTGAGAAGTGAGCTACGCACTTGGTCAATTAGCACCTACATTGTAATTCTTCATTGCATGGTGGAAGAGCTTGCAAGAGGGTCTTGAGGATAAGGACATAGGTCACGAGTTGTGGCTGAATCTCGGTAAATCATTGTGTTCATTTTATGTTCTGTTTTTCATTTATTATTTGAGATTGTCTAAACACATTGCACACACACTTTGATTCAGCTATTAGATTGTTTATCAGATTGCTTAATCAAGTTTTAGTTAAAATTATTTGTGATTATTTTTGAAACCCAATTCACCCTCCTCTTAGGTTGCACTCTTGGACCAACAATTGGTATCAGAACTAATACTCTACATTTAAAGGCTTAACATCTTTAGAGTTGATCCATGTCAACCATGTTTGAAAGCTCTCTAGGTGAGGGTCAATCCACCACCTTGAGGTCAGGGGTCGACTCTTCCTTTATGAAAATGCAGAATGACTTATGAAAGGCATGAAACGCATCAAATAAATTTTTCATCAATTGTAAAGATTCGATAGCATTATTGAACATGAAGAAAATACAAATTATTCAAGATATTGGATTGCTCATTCCCAATTCTCTCCTAATCACACAGAATCTATCTTCACTCAATGGTTTTGTGAATATATCAACAAGTTGGTTCTCAGCTTACAAAGTCAAGTTTAATATCACATTTTTGCACATGATCACGGATAAAATGATGTCTAATTTTATTATGTCTTGTGCGAGAGTGTTGAATAGGATTCTTGGTAAAATTAATAGCACTTGTGTTATCACATCTAATGGGAATATGTTCAAAGGTCAGTCCAAAGTCCTCTAATTGGTGTTTGATCCAAAGGACTTGAGCACAACAACTTCCAGTTACAATATGCTCTGCCTCAGTTGTGGAAAGTGCAAGTGAATTTTGTTTCTTACTAAATCATGAAACAAGTATATTATCAAGAAATTGACAAGAACCACTTATGCTCTTTCTATTAACTTTACTACCACCATAGTCAGCATCAGAATAGCTAATCAAGTTTAAAGATATGCCATTGGGATACTATAATTCAAGGTTAGGTGTGTCTTTGAGATATCTAAAAATCCTTTTAACAGCTACAACATGTGATTCCTTATGATTTGATTGAAAGCTAGCGCGTAGGCATACACTAAACATGATATCAGGCCTACTAACAGTTAGATAGAGTAATGAGCAAATCATATTTCTATATAGTTTGGTACCTACAGAAATACCTTTCTCATCTTCGTCAAATTTTGTTGAAGTATTCATGGGAGTGCTCAATGGCCTTGCATCTTCCATATCAAATTTTTTGAGTAAGTCTTTAATGTATTTAGCTTGGTTTATGAAGATTCATTCCTTTGATTATTTGATTTGAAGTCCAAGGAAGAAGTTGAGTTCTCCCATCATGCTCATTTCAAATTCATCTTGCATACACTTAGCAAGTTCCTTGCAAAGCTTCTCATTAGTATACCCAAATATGATGTTATCCACATAAATTTGCACAATAAACATATCATGGTCTCTAATCTTTATAAAAAAAAGTGTGGTATAAACCTTTCCTCTTGTGAAACCTTTCCTCTTGTGAAAAATATGATGTCCATTTTTGCAAATTAAAAAACTTTGTTCAAACCTTTCATTACCAAGCCAACCTTCGGGGGCTTGTGTTAAACCATAGAGTGCTTTTGTAAGTTTGAAAACATAATTTAGAAATTTTGAATTTTCAAAACCAAGAAGTTGTTCAACATAAACCTTTTCAGAAATAAAACCATTCAAAAATGCAAGTTTTACATCCATTTTATGAAGCTTGAAATTTTTGAAGCATAAAAATGGAAGCAACATTCTAAAAGCCTCTAACCTAGCTATAGATGCATAGGTTTCATCAAAATCAATTCTTTCTTTTTAACTATAGGCTTGAGGTACAAGTCTGGCCTTATTTCTTACAACAGTTCCAGATTCATTCATTTTGTTTCTAAACACCCATTTAGTTCCAATTACAGGATGATCTTTAGGCCTAGGAACGAGGTTCCAAAACTCATTCCTTTCAAATTGCTTTAATTCATCTTGCATAGTCATAATCTAAAATTCATCATTTTCAGCGTCTTCAAAATATTTTGGTTCAATTTGAGATAGAAAAGCAAAATAATTACATACATTTCTAAAAGATGATCTTGTTCTTACCCCTTGTAATGGATCACCTAGTATTTGCTCTGTTGGATGGTTGTGAACAAACTTCCATTCCTTTGACAGCCCTTCATTCACATCTTGTTAGTTTGATAAAATGTCTTAGTTTCCTTTCTCTTGTGGTGGAGCTTCACTTTGAGTTGGATTGATGTTCAACTCATCCAAACTTTGTTTCACATCATCACTCATAATATGCTTTGGCAAAGAATTTAGTTTGTCAAAAGTAACATCACTGATTCTTCAATAACTAAAATTCTTTTATTGAAAATTCTATAGGCCTTGCTATGAGTGGAATAGCTAAGAAAGATACCCTCATCTGATTTTGTATCAAACTTACCAAGGTTGTCCACATTGTTATTCAACACAAAATATTTGCATCCAAAAGCTCTCAAGTATGAAACATTTGGTTTCTTGTCTTTTCAAAGCTCATATGGAGTTTTATTTCAATTTTTTCTCACCAAAACTCTGTTTAAAACATAGCAAGCTATGTTAACAGTTTCAGTTCAAAAATATTTTGGTAAATTGTTTTCACAAAACATTGTTCTCCCCATTTCTTCCAAAGTTTTATTTTTCCTCTCAACGACTCCATTTTGTTGAGAAGTTCTAGGTGCTGAAAAATTATGTTCAAAATTATTTTCATCACAATACATTTGAAAAGGTTTGCAATCAAACTCACCACCATGGTCAGTCCTAATTGCTATGATTGTAAGTCCTTTTTCATTTTAAACCTTTTTGCCAAACTTGGTGAAGAAAAACAATTGTTTCATCCGTGTGAGCTAGAAAGAATGTCTAAGTATATCTTGCGTAATCATCAACATTAACAAAAGCATATTACTTACCACCTAGACTTAAAGTTCTAGTTGGTCCAAACAAATCTATATGCAAAAGTTGTAGTGGCCTAGAGGTAAATAGCTTATTAGTAGATTTGAAAGAAATTCTGGTTTGCTTCTCCATTTGATATGCATTACAAATTTTGTCTTTTTCAAATTATAGTTTGGGAAGACCATTCACTAGCTCATTTTTCAAAATTTTTGAAAGAATGCTTATATTAATATGACCAAGCCTTTTATGCCACATCCAATTATCTTTACTGTTTATAGTTGCAAGGCATTTTATTTTACAAAAAGATAAATCGTTTAAGTTAAAAATATAAATATTGCCTTATGTAGATCCAGTCAATATGATCTTGTTGTCATTCATATTTACTACAATGCACTTAGAAGATTCAAATACTACCTTACAACCTTTGTCACACAATTGACTAATACTCAACAGGTTATGCTTAAGACCTTTAACAAGTAAAACATTTTCGATTGAAGTAGAAGAGTTCTTACCAATACTACCTATACCAATGGTCTTGCCTTTGTTGTTGTCTCCAAAAGTAAACAATCCTTCATCTTTTGATGTGAAAGATGTGAATTGAGATTCATCTTCAGTCATGTGTCTTGAACAACCACCATCCAAGTACCAATGTCTTTTTTGGATTTTACTTGAAGATAAACCTACAAGAACATTAGCTAAATCCTTCACCTTTGGTACCCAAATCATTTTGGGACCATAAGACTTAGTCTTCAATGATCCTTTTAGAATCCAAGCATTCTTAGGAGCATGAGATATTTGCATAATATAAAATTTGCAAGCTGGATGGCCATTCTTTTGACAATAAAACCATGTAATTTTAGTTTTTGCAAAATTTTTATCTTTAAAAAAATTGTAGCCTATTCTAGACTTGTCAAGATAACACTTTTATTTGCCAAGCATGGCATCAAGTTCTTCTCTCCCATCCACACATTTTGCAAGAGATTTTTCTAAATCATTTACTTTTTCTTTTAAAACATAATTCTCTTTGTTCAAACTTTCATCTTCACTTTGTAAATCATCCCTCTCCTTAATGAGTGTGGAAACCATCTTTTTGAGAAGATTGTTTTTTATGCTCATATTTTTGTATTCACCAAATAAATTATCAAAAGCATCTAGCAATTCATCAAATGAAAAATTAGATAGTTTAGTATGTACTACCTCAGATTCTTCTTCATGTGCTATGAGACATAGGTTTGCAACTTCTTGAGGTTCAGCTTCTTCATCAGAGCTGGATTCTTCATCTTCACTCCATGTGGCAGCTAGAGCCCTTCTTCCTTTGCCTTTCTTTAATTTCTTCTTTATTATAGGACACTCAACTTTAATGTGTCCTTGCTTCTTACATTCATAGCATATAATAGTTGAAGTTGTTGACTCAATGCCTTGATTTTGATGATAACAAAACTTGGTTTAATGATCTAATAATTCTACTTAAGTGTGCAGATTAATTATTAGATTTCTATCATGACTTGAAGCTTATCACAATGGAGAACTTGTAATACA
Organism: Euryodendron excelsum; assembly: GCA_033060915.1. Lineage (NCBI taxonomy): Eukaryota > Viridiplantae > Streptophyta > Magnoliopsida > Ericales > Pentaphylacaceae > Euryodendron > Euryodendron excelsum. Next base: position 20,576,101 of record CM065388.1, on the reverse strand, counting down.
AATATTAGAATGAAGATTGATAAGCATGATGAGAGAATACATTCAGCAAAGCTAATCTTAGAAGGGAATGAAGGAATTTCAATATGATGAAAATCTTGGATTGAAGATTGATAAGCATGAAGGAATGGCATATTCATCGATGGTGATCTTATAGAGAACAAAGAAATTTCAAGATGATGGATGCTCAAGAAGTTCAACAAGTATTGAGAAGAAGGATGCAAATGGTGACACTTCAAGAAGATATAAAGATTTGGATATGCATATGTTTGGTAACATTCATGGCCAACTTATTCACTATGAAGACCCTTGATTCTCATGACTATATTCAGTCCACTATATCATCATGGGAGCAACAAATTGAAGCTTGTCGAGAAACAATGGAGACAATGAGTATGATTCAGCAATCTCATAGTTGCAACCTCATTTAGATGATTCTTACAAGACATGGAAGCTCACCTTGAAGATTTGAAGATGTCTTGCAAGTATGGAAGAAATCACAAGACTTGGAAGCTTCATTGAAAGTTATGTTGAAGTCTTGAATAGATGGAAGAAATTATAGAAGAAATCAAGTTGATGAAGATCAAGCAAAGAAATTGAAGAAGTTCAAATAAGCAGAAAAGATCAATTGAAGAAAAGAGATCTCAAGTCTTGGAAGCTCTCTTGAAGATTTTGAAGAAGACTTAGATCAATGGATGAAGTCATGGTGATTGAAGAGCTCTACATGTAATCAAAAGTGTAGTGATTTCATCTTGAAGAGTTGAAGGTGTTCGTTAAGTCAACATGCCTTGAAGAAGCCTTTGCAAGCCTTAGAAACCTTATTTGGATGATCCTTAAAGAGCTTGAAGATATTGAAGAAGATTGAAGAAGTATTGCAAAAGTTAAGAATTCTCCTAAAAAGAGTCGACCCCTCAAGCAAAAGAGTCGACTCATTCAAACAGAGGCTGAAAATTCTAGTGGAATATCAAAAGAGTCGACCCCTAGCTCAAAAGAGTCGACTCATTCCAACAGAGAATTGATTGTGCAGTTTTAGACCAAAAGAGTCGACCCCTGGACCAAAAGAGTCGACTCATTTGGGCAGTGCCTTCAAAAATCTGCTGCAACATAAAAAGAGTCAACCCCTGCAGCAAAAAAGTCGACTCATTTAAGGTAACGGCTAGATTTTTGAACGTTATACTCCGCCGTTTTCGTATCAAATGGTCTCCCATCCATCTCCAATGGCTATAATCAACTCAAGGCTATATATACAAGATCCCCAACACATATATGATGATGAAGAACAAGAAGAACATGAGAAGAACTCAAGATTAAGTGCTACAAAATGATATTTCATCTTCTACATCTTATACACTGTTTTTATTCATTTGGGGGGTTCTTGAGTGAGCTGAAAATTTGTTCATCTACTCTTTGAGAGAGAGTTATTCATTGTACAACCTTCATCTATTATTGGGTTGGTTTGTAAACTTGTGAGTTTGAGTGTAGCTTGGGAAAAACACTTGTAAAGTTTGAGTGAAGCTTGGACAAAATCACTCGTAAGTTTGAGAGAAGCTTGGACAAAATTTCTTGGGTTTAGAGAGCTTGGGGAAGAGCTCTTGTAAGAGTGAGCTAGGCACTTGGAGAAAAACTAGCAGCTGTGTAAAGGAAGTTTACATAGTGGAATACCTTCGAGAGGATCAAGGAAGAGAGGACGTAGGCAAGGTTTGGCCGAACCTCTATAAATCTGGTGTTCTTCATCTCTTTGCACATATTACTTCCTTGCATTGTATCTTATTATTTGCTTGCTTGGTTATTAGTTTGATTGCTCACTGCTACATTACATAAACTATTTTAAGTTGCAATTCTTGATATAAATTCTATAAAACCCAATTCACCCCCCCCTCTTGGGTTGCCTACTTGGGCCAATAGAAGTCTTGTTGTTGAATTCACCATTTACTTCAGGCTTCTTTCCTCCTTTCCACTTTTTTTTTCATGAATCTTTTGAACTTCCTTGTAAGGAGGACAAGATCTTCCTTATCTTCATCTTCACTTCCATATTCATTTTCTAATTTGGTGGACTTGAATGCAATTGATTTCTTCTTTTTTTTCTCCTCTTCTTAACCATTTTACTTTTGGGTCAACTCATAAGTCATGAGAGATCTAAGAAGCTCTTCAAGTGGTAATGTGTTGAGGTCTTTGGCTTCTTGTATAGCTGTCACCTTAGATTCCCATGTTTTTGGCAATGATCTTAGAATCTGTCTTACTTATTCACTGTTAGGATACACTCTTCCAATAGACCTTAATCCATTAACAATGTTAGTGAATCTGGTGAAGATTTCGGTTATAGACTCAGTAGATTTCATTCTAAATAATTCATAATTTTAGAAAAGAATGTTAATCTTGGACTCTTTGACCTGATGATTCCTTCATGAGTCACTTCAAGTCTATCCCAAATTTCTTTAACACATTTACAAGTAGAAATTCTATTGAATTCATTTGCGTCTAAAGCACAATATAAAATGTTCATAGCTTTAACATTAAAATGCATAAGCTTCGAGTCATTCTTATCCCATTTATTTTTAGGTTTGGGGATGACTTACCATTCAATGGACTTGGTGGGAGTCTTAGGACCTTTAACAATGATCCTCCATAACTCATAGTCAACATATTGAATATAAATTCTTATTCTATTCTTCCAATAATTGTAGTTTGTCCCATTAAACATCAGAGGTCTATTGGTGGATTGACCCTTACCTAAAGAACTTCCAAAATATGGTTGCCATAGATCAACTCTAAGGATGTTAAACCTTTAAATGTAGAGTACTAGCTCTTATACCAATTCTTAGCCCAAGAGTGCAACCCAAGAGGGGGGTGAATTGGGTTTCAAAAATAATTACAAATAAGTATATTTAAAAACTGATTAAGCAGTCCGATTAATCAATCTAATAGTAGAATCAAAATGTGTGTGCAATGTGTTTAGCCAATCTCAAACAAGAAATGAAAAATAGAGCACAAAAAGAACACAGTGATTTATCGAAGTTCAGCCACAACTCGTGACCTACGTCCTCACGCTCAAGACCCCTTTGAAAACTCTTTCACTATGCAATGAAGAATTACAAAGCAAGTGCTAGTTGATCCAGTACCTAGCTCACTTCTCGCAAGATTTCTTCCCAAGCTCTCAAATCTCCCTAAGTGATTTTGTCCCAGCTTCACTCAAACTTACAAGTATTTTTAACAAGAACACTCAAATTCACAGGTTTTGCAAACCCACCCAAATAGAATAAATGAGATTTACACAAAGTATCTCTCTCAAAGAGTGGATGAAATCAGTGTAAGATCAATAAATCCTCAATATCTCAGCAAAGCAATAGTAACAACAAGGATTTATGACTACAAATTCACTTGTTGCACTTGTATGTATATCCTCTCTTGGTGTATATGCTATGGGGGTCTTGTATATATGCATTAGCTTTGATTCTAGCCATTGGAGGTAGATAGAGTTGCATTAAATGCAAGATCACAGTTGTAAAACGTTTAAAAATATTATCGTTGCAATGGCATGGCTCGACTCTTAGGCTGCAAGTGTTGACACCTTCCTGTTCTAAAGACTGTTCTTCAAGAAATCAGCCTCCATGTGTTGACTCTTGAGAAACCAAGTGTCAACTCTTTTAAGTTTTAACATGTATCTCTAAGGCACTGTCTCGATGTGTCGACTCTTCTAGGCTTATGTGTCAACTTTTTTAAGGATATTTCAAAGTCGTGCAATCTGTCTTGATATGTTGACTCATAGAGGCTCATGTGTCGACTCCTTTAAAGTTTTTTCAAAGTCGTGCACTCTGTCTCGATGTATTGACTCTTGTAGGCTTATGTGTCGACGTTCGAGAATTTTTCAAATATATGCACTCTGTCTCCATGTGTCGACTCCTGATGGTCTAAGTGTCGATACCTAATGAGCTAAGTGTTGACTCTTAGAATGATTATGTCAACTCTTGCCAATTCAAATGCTCAAGTTCAAGTCACTGTCTTCATGTGTCGACTTCTGGAGTCAACGTGTTGACTTCTAGAATCAACATATTGACTCCTGCCAATTACATAGGCTTCATTTTATAGGACTTCTTCAACTTTCTTCCATTCCTTCAAGCACTTCATTAATATTTCAGATTAGGTTTCTAACGTTTGAAATATCTCCTTCTATGCATGATGTTATTCAAGAACTTCTTCAATCAATTCATAGCTTCACTTGGTTTGTTATGACTTCATCAAATCTTCCAAACAGTCTTCCAAGACTTGTGATATTCACCTTACTTGGTCTTTAGCACCTTTAATCTCTTCGAGATGAGATCATTTCAATTTGTTTGCATCTAAGACTCTTTAATCCATGTAGCTTCTTCCATCATTTTCACACTCTTCAATTATTCTTAACACGTTTCATAAATTCTTTAGTATACTCAAACTTCAAGTCATAGTCTAATTAATGCATGATATAATCTGCACACTAAGTAAAGTAATTAGACATTTAAACAAAGTTTTGTTATCATCAAAATCAAGACATGGAGTCAACAAAAACTCTTCTACTTCAATTGAAAATGTCTTACTTGTTAAGGCCTTAAGCACAACCTGCTCAACATTAGTCAATTGTGTGACAAAGGTTATAAGGTAGTATTTAAATCTTCTAAGTGCATTATAGAAAACATAAATGACAACAAGATCATATTGACTAGACATAGATAAGGCAATATTTATATTTTTAACTTAAATGATTTATCTTCTTGCAAAATAAAATACCTTGTTGCTACGAACAGTAAAGATAGTTAGATGTGCCATAGAAGGTTTGGTCATATTAGTATGAGCATTCTTTCAAAAATTTTGAAAAATGAACTGGTGAATGGTCTTCCCAAACTCAAATTTGAAAAATACAAAATTTGTGATGCATGTCAAGTGGGGAAGCAAACCAGAATTTCTTTCAAATGTACTAATATGCTCTCTACCTCTAGGCCACTACAACTATTGCATATGAATTTGTTTGGACCAACTAGAATCTTAAGTCTAAGTGGTAAATAATATGCTCTTGGTATTGTTGATGATTACTCAAGATATGTTGCCCCCAGATTTTTTGCACTCGAGGAATACTCACACAAGTAAAAAAAATGTTGTACTCTCTCGTTAGAACTCACCCTCCTAAAAGAATGAGTACAACTAGGTTTGAATTGAAAATTGATTTGAATAAAGGGCTCTTAGAAAAAAATTTGGAGTCGCCACCTAACTTGGTTAAGGTGAGTTAGGTCACCTGAAAACTAAGAATAATCCGAAGACTACACTTAGGGTTTTTGAAAAACGATTTTAAAAATATCTCCTCAAGAGAGGGTTTTTAAGAAAAACAGGTTGTTTTGCAACCTTTGGAAAACATTTAGCCCTTTTTGAAAAATAACTCCGTTTGGTCTTTGAAAATAGTGATTCTAGGTTTGGAGGTTGGTTACGTGTAGGGAAGACGCACTAAGCCATCACCCTACCCCACCCTTTCGGTACCTACATGTCATTCTACCCTAGATTCACCTATGAGAGTCTTTAACTAACTAATGTTTGATCCTATTCACTTTGAAAAATAATGTTTGAAAAGAAACTAACATGATGCATGATATGCAAGTGTAATAAAAGAGAGAATTGAAAAATAGATTTGGAAAGAGATTTGATTTGATTTGAAAAGAAAGAAATAGAAGTTTGAATTTGGAAAGAAGATTTTGGGAATTGAAAATAGAGATTTGAAATTGAAAATTTGAAAATTGATTGGAAACTTGAAAAGATTGTAGAATTTGAGTTTTGAAAAATATGGAAATAGAAATTTGAAAAAAGTTATGACCGCACCTATGAGGGTTGCCTACGTATCTTTTTGGAGGAATCAGGTCAGTCGTAGTTCGGACAAGAATCCGATTGAAAATAGAAGAGTTGATTTGAAAGAAAGAGATTGAATTAGAAATTGGATTGGAAGATTGAGAGATTGAACTTAGAATAGAAGATTGAAAATTCGAATTTAAAATTTTGGAATTGAAGAGATTGGATGTTGATTTGAAAAGGTAGAATTTGGAAGAAAGATTTAGACCTGTTTTGGAAAGATGGAAGTTTAAGAAATCTAGACCTAGGAAAGAGACTTAGGAAAAATTTCACTTGACTTGGAAGGTTTAGGAGATTAGGAAATATTAGATTTAGGAAATGTTTGAATTAGGAAAGGTCTGATTTAGGAAAGTTTCGAATTATGAAAGTTTCATTTTTAGAAAGTTTTGGAATTAGGAAAGTTTCCAAATTAAGAAAGTTTCGAAATTAGAAAAGTTTTGAATTAGGAAAGTTTCAACTTAGGAAAGTTTTAAATTTGGAAAGTTTTAAAATAGGGAAGTTTTGAAAATTGGAAGGTTTAGAAAACAAGGAAGTTTTGAAAATAAGAAAGTTTTGAGTTTAGAAATATTTAACTTACAAAAGTTTTGAATTTAGAAAACTTTGAATTTGGAAAGATTTGAAATTTGGAAAGTTTAAGATTTAGAAAGTTTTAGAGTATTAGAAAACCTTGAGATTAGGAAAGGTTGAGTTTAGGAAAGATTTGAAAACTCGGATTTGGAAAGTTAAGATTTGGAAAGGGTTGAATTAGGAAATATTTGAATTTTGAAATTTAAGGAAAGATTTAAAGTTTAGGTTTAGGAAACTCATGGTTTAGAAAGGAATGAAATTAGGAGAGAGTTGAATTAGGAAAGATGTAGATTTTGAGTCTAAAAAAGAAGGTTTGATTTTGTTTCCAAAAACGAAGGATATGATTTAGTTTCCTAAACGGGAAGATTGGATTTGGTTTCCTAAAGGGAAAATTGGATTTGGCAAGGATTTGGAAAGGGAAGTTTCTAGAAACCCTAGATTTGAAAAACTATAGTTTTGACGTAGAAAATAGGTTTTGGAAATATGTATAGTTTTAGTGTAGAAAAACAAGAGGTTTTAGAAACCTAGGTTTGGGGCAAAGTTTGAAAACCATGTTTTTGGAAAGAAAATTAGGGTTTCCTAATGGTTAGCTCTAGGGCTTGACTTGGGCTTTAAGGAAAGAGTTTTTGGAAAGTATGTTTTTGAAAACGAAGATTTTAGAAGGAAAATCCTAGAGGGGAGTTTCTAGAAGGGAGATTTTTGAAAAGAGAGTTTTTGGAAAGAAAATTGGAGAGAGTTTTTGGAAAGAAAAGCCTACGGAACGTTTTTGGAAAGTGGACTTTGAAGAGAGCGTTTTGGAAAGGAGTTGAAAAAGGGAGTTTGGAAAAATAGATTTTTGAAAGGAGTTTTTGAAAACAATTTCAGAAAGAAGAGTTTTTTGGGAAGTATGTTAAAAAAGAGATTTTTAGGAAGAGATTTTTGAAAAGAGAGCTCTTTGAAAAGTATAAAAACATCTCACTTTCTTAAAGCGATTCTAACCATAAGAAGGCTAGAACCACTTTAAGAAAGTGGTTTTGAAAACAACAAGGGTTGAAAATATGGACCATGTTGGTCACTTTGAACGTAACACTTTCCTAAAGCAATCTTAGCCGTGGAAAGGCTAGAACCACCCTAGGATTGTGAATTTGAAAACATGTTTTGAAAAGGGAGATTTTGACGCAATTTCGAAAACAAGTTTGAAAACGATTTTGAAAACAACTTTGAAAACGACTTTTGGAAGATGCAAGACCATGATATGCACAATGCAATTTTGGGGTCGTGAACATACAAGGTTAAGGCTTCACCACATAATCAAGGGGGCTGGACCCACGTGGTCTCCGGTTAGCCTAAAGGAAAGCCCCTGACACTGTGACCCTCCGATGGTCTAATCCTACACAAGGACCGGGAGTCCCCCTGTTTCAAGCATGCAAAGAAAGTGGGGGGAAAGAGATGGGGGATTAAAATAGAGAAAACCCAAGTGGGTTAGGAGAGAGAAGAGAAAGGGGGAATGCAGAAATTTAAATAGAAAACCTACCTTGTATCTTGTTTATTTTGCGCGCCTTGCTTTCTTCGGTCTTCGCTTCACTTCAGTCTTGATCTTCAAAAGCTCGTCTTTAATCTTCAATAGTTGTCTTCAAACTTTAGATTACAACTCTTCAAGTCTTCAAAGAAAGGTTGAAGGCTAGTGTATAAGTGTATGAAGGTGTGTATGAGTGTATAGGAGGCTAGGGTTTGCATATAGTGGCTAGGGTTTGGAAAACCTAAGAAAGCTAGGGTTTCTGAAGTGTTCGAGCTCTGTATATCGAAATATATAATTTTTAGACTGAGTTTACGGACCCCTTTTACGCTGGAAGAGGCTCTGTATTTATAGAGGTTGGACAAACCTGGCGCCTGTTGCAGTGGCGCCAGGGCAAAATTGCTCTTGGCGCCACTCCTAGTGGTGCCAGGCCAATTCTTGGCTTGGCGCCACTGCTACTGGCACCAGCCAGTTAGGAAAGTATTTAGGTCGACAAGCAACATATCTTTGACTAGATTTGGGCGCCTGTATTAGCGACTACCATGCAATTTTAGCTTGGCTTCACTAGGAGTGACTCCAGAAAGTTCAGGAATGATTTGAAGCGGCCGGGAATGACCTGGAAGGCTGAAAAAGAGTAGGAATACTTAAAATAGTGTCCCGGAAGTATTTGACATGAAAAATGAGGACAAGATGTGTCGGAAGGGTTGACTGGGACTTTAGAGGCAAAATAGTCAATCGGGTCGAGAAGCTGCCGAGACAGACTCGAACTATCCCAGAAGAAGACTTGGAATTTAAAAACATTATTCAGAATGTTTCCAAAGGTTTCCGCTTTGATTCCCAGAGCCGGTGTGGTCGAAAAAGGTGACCAGCTCACTAGGGGCAAAACAGTCATTTCGTACCGGGTTTGCCGGAACTGACTCAGAATGATCCGAAAAGGTAAAAGGAGGTTGAGAACACTACAAAAATCAGTCTTAGAAGGTTACTGGTTTGATACCCAGAGCCGGTGTGGTCGAAAAAGGAGACTGGCCCACCAGGGGCAAAACGGTCATTTTGTACCGGGTTTGTCGGAACTGACTCGGAATGATCCGAAAAAATAAAGTGAGGTTGAAAATACTATAAGAAGAATTCTCGGGAGGTTACCGGTTTGATACCCAGAGCCGGTATGGTCGAAAAAGAATACCAGCCCACCAGGGGCAAAACTGTCATTTTGTACCGGGTTGGCCAGAACTGACTCGGAATGATCTGGAAAGATAAAGAAAGGTTGAGAATACTATAAGAAGCATTCTTGGGAAGTTACTAAAGGGGCCCTGATTGGAACGGTCTCGAGAAATAAACTGTCTCGAGAGAGGGATTGGAAAGGGGACTTACCGTCTTCGAAAAGACGTGCCTGATTGGAATCGTCTAGAGGAATAAACTGTCTCGAGAGAGGGATTGGAAAGGGGACTTACCGTCTTCAGAAAGACGTGCCTGATTTGGAACCATCTCGAGGAATAAACTGTCTTGAGAGAGGGATTGGAAAAGGGACTTACCATCTTCAGAAAGACATGCTTGATTTGGAACCGTCTCAAAGAATAAATTGTCGAGAGAGAGGGATTGGAAATGGGACTTATCGTCTTCAGAAAGACGTACCTGATTTGGAACCGTCTCGAGGAATAAACTGTCTCGAGAGAGGGATTGGAAAGGGGACTTATCGTCTTCAGAAAGACGTGCCTGATTTGGAACCGTCTAGAGGAATAAACTATCTCGAGAGAGGGATTGGAAAGGGGACTTACCGTATTCAGAAAGACGTGCCTGATTTGGAACCATCTCGAGGAATAAACTGTCTCGAGAGAGGGATTGGAAAAGGGACTTACCGTCTTCAGAAAGACATGCTTGATTTGGAACCGTCTCAAAGAATAAATTGTCTCGAGAGAGGGATTGGAAAGGGGACTTATCGTCTTCAGAAAGACGTACCTGATTTGGAACCGTCTCGAGGAATAAACTGTCTCGAGAGAGGGATTGGAAAGGGGACTTATCGTCTTCAGAAAGACGTGCCTGATTTGGAACCGTCTAGAGGAATAAACTATCTCGAGAGAGGGATTGGAAAGGGGACTTACCGTCTCCAAAAAGACATGCCTGATTTGGAACCGTCTCGAGGAATAAACTGTCTCGAGAGAGGGATTGGAAAGGGGACTTACCGTCTCCGAAAAGACGTGCCTGATTTGGAACCGTCTCGAGGAATAAACTGTCGAGAAAGAGAGATTGGAAAGGGGACTTACCGTTTTCGAAAAGATGTGCCTAATTTGGAATAGATTTACCGTCTCAAGGGATTAACTGTCTCGAGAGAGAGGTTGGAGTTGGAATTGGAAAGAACAATGCCCCTAAGGGCATTTTGGTCATTTTGCCTCTATTTGGGCTTGGCGGGCTCGCGAAGCAATGGACAGATGGGATTTGGACTTAGAAAGTTAGTTTCGATTGGAATATGCCCACAATCACTTGAACACAAGTCTAGACGGAGTGTAGACTGTCGAGCGGTCAAAAATGGGGTGCTTACAAGATACACTTGGTCATTCTTTTTAACTCACAACGATGAAACAATTTTTTCTTCACAAGTTTTGTAAAAATGTTCAAAATAAAAAAGGATTTACAATCATAGCAACTAGGACTGACCATGGTGGTGAGTTTGATTGCAAACCTTTTGAAATGTATTGTGATGAAAATGGTTTTGAACATAAATTTTCAACACCTAGAACTCCTTAACAAAATAGAGTTATTGAGAGAAAAGAAATAGGACTTTGAAAGAAATGGGGAGAAAAATGCTTTGTGAAAACAATTTGCCAAAATATTTTTAAGCTGAAACTGTTAACACAGCTTGTTATGTTTTAAACAAAGTTTTGGTGAGAAAATTTTCAAACAAAACCCCATATGAGCTTTGGAAAGATAAGAAACCAAATGTTTCATACTTTAGAGTTTTTAGATGCAAATGTTTTGTGTTGAATAACAATAAGGACAACCTTGGTAAGTTTGATGCAAAATTAGATGATGGTGTCTTTCTTGGCTATTCCACTCACAGTAAGGCTTGTAGATTTTTCAATAAAAGAACTTTAGTTGTTGAAGAATCAATGCATATTACCTTTGATGAACTAAATTCTTTGCCAAAGTATATTGTGAGTCATGATGTAAATGATGTGGAACAAAACTTGGATGAGTTGAACATCAATCCAACTCAAAGTGAATCTCTACAATAAGAGAAAGGAAACCAAGACATTACATCAAATTAATAAGATGTGAATGAAGGGCTGTCAAAGGAAGTTTGTCCACAACCATCCAACAAAGCAAATACTAGGTGATCCATTATAAGGGGTAAGAACAAGATCATCTCTTAGAAATGTACGTAACCATTTTGTTTTTCTATCACAAATTGAACCAAAATGTTTTCAAGATGCTAAAAATGATGAATTTTGAATTATGGCTATGCAAGATGCATTAAATCAATTTGAAAGTAATGAGGTTTGGAACTTTGTTCCTAGGCTTGAAGATCATCCTATAATTGGAATCAAATGGTGTTTAAAAACAAAATGAATGAATTTGAAACTGTTATGAGAAATAAGGCCAGACTTGTAGTTAAAGGCTATAGTCAAGAAGAAGAAATTGATTTTGATGAGACCTATGCACTTATAGTTAGATTAGAGGCTATTAGAATGTTGCTTGTATTTTCATGTTTAAAAAATTTTAAACGTTATCAAATGGATGTAAAAAGAGCATTTTTGAATAGTTTTATTTCTAAAGAGATTTATGTCGAACAACCTCCTAGTTTTGAAAATTCAAAAATTTTAGATTATGTTTTCAAGCTTACAAAAGCCCTTTATGGTTTAAAATAAGCCCCAAGGGCTTGGTATGAAAGGTTGAGTAAATTTTTGATTAAAAATGGTTTCATAAGAAGAAATGTTGATACCACACTTTTTTGTAAAAATTAGAGAAAATGATATGCTTATTATGCAAATTTATGTGGATGACATTATATTTGACTCTATTAATGAGAAGCTTTGCAATGAATTTGCTAAGTGTATGTAGGGTGAATTTGAAATGAGCATGACACGAGAACTCAACTTCTTTCTTGGACTTCAAATCAAACAATTAAAGAAGGACATCTTCATAAACCAAGCTGACTACATCAAAGACTTACTCAAAAAGTTTGATAAGGAGGATGCAAGGATATTGAGCACTTCCATGAATATTTTAACAAAGCTTGACAAAGATGGGAAAGGTATCTCTATAGATACCAAATTATATAGAAGTATGATTGACTTATTACTCTATCTAACTGCTAGTAGGCCTAATATCATGTTTATTGTATGCCTATTAGCTAGATTTTAATCTAATACTAAGGAATCACATGTTGTAGCTTTTACAAAGATTTTTAGATATCTCAAGTACACACCTAACCTTGGATTATGATATCCTAAGGGCATATCTTTGAACTTGATTGGTTATTCTAATGCTAACTATGCTGGTAGTAAAGTTGATAGAAAGTATACAAGTGGCTCTTGTCAATTTCTTGGTAATATGTTTGTTTCATGGTTTAGTAAGAAACAAAATTTAGTTGCACTTTCTACAGCTGAGGCAGAGTACATTGCAACTGGAAGCTATTGTCCTCAAGTCCTTTGGATCAAACACCAACTAGAGGACTTTGTACTGACCTTTAAACATATTTCCATTAGATGTGATAACACAAGTGCTATTACTTTGACCAAGAATCCTAATCAACACTCTCACACAAAACACATTAAAATTAGACATCATTTTATCCATGATTATGTACAAAAAGGTGATATTAAACATGACTTTGTAAGCACTGAGAACCAACTTGTTGATGTATTCACAAAACTATTAAGTGAAGATAGATTTTGTATGAAAAGAAGAGAATTGGAAATGAGTAATCCAATATCTTGATTGATTTGTATGTTCTTCATATTCAATAATGCTATTGAATCTTTACAATGGATGGAATACTTTTTTGATGTATTACATGCCATTCATAAGTTATATTCTACATTTCATGAAGAAAGAGTCGACCCTTGTTTCTTGAGAATAACTTATGTTAGCTTTTGTTGAAAAGAGTTTATCCCTATAGTACTAAGAGTCGACCCATTTTAACAGAGAGCTCAGAAGCAATTCTACAAGAAAAGAGTCGACCCCTCGAAGCCAAGAGTTGACCCTTCCATGCGGTTGCTCAGTGACTTTAAATACCCCTGTTTATTCAACAAAATCAAATTTCCCTCTCTCTCAACAAACAGTTTTCCCAACTGCCAAGAACCATCAAACCTCTCCACAAATCACTCTCAACTTCCATCATATACCCATTTTGATCCCTCCAAACCTATTCACAACCACCATTAATTCTTCGATCAATCTCTTATGGCACCAAAATCTAACAAGTTGAAGAAAAGGAAGAAAATCCTAGAAGTGTTGACACCCAAGGTGGTTGGAAGCAAAAAGAGAAAGGATCATGGGGAATCCTCTATGAGGCATTGGAAGTAGGAGAAATCGAAGGGAACCACTTAAGATGAAGGAAAGATGGAAAGGAAAAAGACCTACTTATCCAGTAATGAGGCCAAAGCTAAGTATTACTCAGTATTTTCTTTGAAGCCAATTTTGAATGACAGATGGATAAATTTTCAATTCTTTGTTGAGTAGAACTTTGAATTTGAGGCTAGAATAGAAGCCCTTGGCTGGAAATCAATGACACAAATTAGGGAAGATGTATATCTTGAATTAGTTGGGCAATTTTATGCCCATCCCAACAGAGGGTTTGGCACCCCAAGACATTGATAGTTAGGTAAAGGGAGCACCATTCACCATCACCAAAGATGTCATTTGCCATATTCTAGGAATTGGTAGTGGTGGTGAAGTTCAAAAAAATGAGTTAGATAGGAAAACTCAATTGACTGCACTCTATAGAGAAGAAACTACTGCAAGCATTCAACCCTTAGCCAATGACCTACCTTTGGACCTTAGACTTGTCCATCATTGCATTTGTAGGATTTTAATCCCTGAAGGTGGGAAGTTTGAATTCATTTTTGAAAAAGAATTATTCTTTCTGTGGACCTACATTAGCAACACTAAGATTGACTTGGTCATATTTATTAAGGATCACATTTTGAAGGCCCTCCAAAGGAAAATGAATATGACTTATGGAATGCTTCTAATCAAAGTGTTTAGGCACTTGAAAGTTGACTTGGCAGGAGAGAAAAAGAAAACTCATAAACCTTTGTGTGATGAATACAATGAGAAAACCCTCAAGAGGATGGGTTATCATAAAGTAAACAAGGTTTGGTCCCCTAGAAAGAAAAAGGGTGAAGGCTCTGCATGTACAAAGGGAAACAAGTTGAAGAATGTGAGCCATCTCATGCTGAAATCAAGGATGCCACAAGGAAACTTTTTCCTATGGGCCTTATTCCATCTAATAGATCTATGAACATGTCTTTACTTTTGGCAATCTTGAAAGGATTGCAGACATATATTGAGAAAATATTTGCCAAAATAAATGCAAAAGTTGACAATGGAGCTATGAGGCTAAAGGTTTTAGAGACAACAGTGAAAGTTATTGTCAATGATGGTCAGAAAATGAAGACAAATCTGCTGCAAGCCATTGATCTCTCCACTAAATATCTGGGCAAATATATTAAGAGAGTAATTAGCCTGGATTACCAACCTCTTAACTCACTAGTAGCAGAATTTCCAGATCAAGAAGATAGTGAAGAAAAAGAGGAAGATGGAGGAGAAGAAGAAGGAGAAGAAGAGGAAGAAGAAGAAGAATGAGGTGAGGAACCAGAGGAACAAGAACAAGATTCTGGAGAAAAGGAGAAGGAGGTAATTGAGAAAGGCAAGACAGTTGGAGCCTCTCCAGTCCCTAAATTCCCTGCTCCAACCAAAACCTACCACAAACATGGGTTGAGACCCAAACTTGGGAAGAGCTTCTCCAACACTCCAGAAAACCCAATTGAACTCACACCATCACCTTCATCCTCTCCCAAAGATACTTGAAGCAACTCCACACCTGCATTCTCATTTGCATTCTCACTTTCACATGTTTATTTTCTAATTATATTAGTTTAAAAGGATAGTATGTCATCCTCAAGACATTTGATATGCAATATGATGAATGTTTGGATGTTTTAATACCTATTAATGCCTAATATATACATATAATTGATGTATAACCTCTTCAATGTGATTGTTTACAATTTGCTCATTTGTTGGTTGATTAAATTGCTTTGCTTACTCATTTATTTGTAACATTAATCTTGTTTTAAGATTTTTTTGCTATTACACCTATATTTTACTTGTATTTCTAGTTCTTTTTGATTGATTGTCAAAAAGAGGGAGAAAAGTAGAAGTATTGTTGTTTGCTATTGTTGCTTGATAAAAGCACCAAGTGCTTGAACTCCTCAAAAGAGGGGGAGAGAAGTGTTATTGCTATTGCTGCTTGATAAAAGTACCAAGTGCTTGAACTCCTCAAAAAAGGGGGAGAGAATTATTATTGTTGCTTGCTTGCTTTACATGCACTCAAAAGCACCAAGTGCTTGACCTCCTTAAGAAAGGGGGAGCTTAAATTTAATAGGTAAGGGAAAGCAATAAATTCCTGAAGGAAAGGGGAGCAAATTCAGGTATAAATTTCTATACTCTTGCACTAACACACACAGACTTGATGCTTATTATTCATGCTATGAAAAGTTGTTAATCATCAAAAAGGGAGAGATTGTTGACTCCATACCTCGATTTTGATGATAACAAAACTTTGTTTAATGTCTAATTACCTTACTTAGTGTGCAAACTATATTATGCATTAATTAGACTACGACTTGAAACTTGAATATGTTGAACAATTTATGAAGATTGTTGAGAAGATTTAAAGAGTGTGTTGAAACATCGAAGAAGATATAAGAACCTATATTAATTGAAGAGTCCTAAATGCAATCAAATTGAAATGATTGTATCTCAAAAATATTGAAGGTGCTAAAGACCAAGTGAAATGAATATTAGAAGTCTTGGAAGATCTTTTGGAAGAATTGATGAAGTCTCAACAAACCAAGAGAAGCCATGATTGATTGAAGAAGTTCTTGAAGAACAACATGCATGAAAGAAGACATTTCAAAGGCTTAGAAGCCTAATCTGGAATATCATTGAAGTACTTAAAAGGTTGGAAGAAGGTTAAAGAAGTTTTGCAAAATGAAGCCTATGGAATTAGCAAGAGTCGACACATCCACTTCAGGAGTCGACACATGAAGATAGTGGCTTGAACCTGAGCATATGAAACTGGTAAGAGTTGATACCTTCAGTTACAAGAGTCGACACTTAGTTCATCAGAAGTTGACACTTAGCTCATCATAAGTCAATACATGGAGACAAATTGCATGACTTTGAAAAATCCTTAAAAGAGTCGACACATGTGTCTATAGGAGTCGACACATGGAGACAGATTGCATGACTTTGAAAAATATTTAAATGAATTGACACTTGAGCCTACAAGAATCGACACATCGAGACAAATTGCATGACTTTGATAAATCCTTCAAAGAGTCGACACATCTAGATAGTGCCTTAGAGATACATGCTAAAACTTAAAGGAGTCGACACATGGAGGCAGATTGCTTAAAGAGTAGTGTTCAGAATAGGAAGAAGTTGACACTTACAGCCGAAGGGTCGACCCATGCCACTGTAACGATAATATTTTTAAACATTCTACAGCTGTGATCTTGCATTTAATGCAACTCCAACTGCCTCCAATGGCTAGAATCCAAACTAAGGCATATATACAAGCCCCCCACAACATTTATACAAAGTGAGGACATACATAGAAGTGCAAGCATCGAATTTGAAGGCATAAACCTTAGCTGCTATAGTTGTTTTGCTGAGATATTAGGGATTTACTGATCTTACATTGATTCCATTCATTCGTTGAGAGAGATATTTTGTGCAAACCTTATTTATTCTATTTGGGTGGATTTGTAAACTTGTGAATTTGAGTGTTTTTGTTAAAAGCACTTGTAAGTTTGAGTGAAGTGTAGACAAAATCATTTGAGAAGATTTGATAGCTCGGAAATAGCTTTTATGAGAAGTGAGATAGGCACTTGGTCTACTAGCACCTGCTTTGTAATTCTTCATTGCATAGTGGAAAAGCTTTCAAGGGGGTTTTGAGGGTGAGGACGTATGTCACGAGTTGTGGCTCAATCTCGATAAATTATTGTGTTCATTTTGTGCTCTGTTTTTCATTTCTTATTTGAAATTGCCTGAACACATTGCACACACACTTTGATTCAACTATTAGATTGTTTAATTAGATTGCTTAATCAGTTTTTAGTTAAAATTATTTGTGATTATTTTTTAAACCCAATTCACCCCCCTCTTGGGTTGCACTATTGGGCCAACAAGAATATCGTCTTAACTGTAGCCCAATGTGTAGCTCTTGGATTACTTTGATATCGGCTGACCATACCAACTACAAAATATATGTCGAGTCGAGTACACATCATAGCATACATGAGGTTGCCAGCTGTACTAGCATATGGAACATTGGCCATTTTCTTCTTCTCTTCCTCTGTCTTAGGACACTGCTCAATACTAAGAATTTGACCCTTGTCCATTAGGTGTTTGTGGGTCTCGAATAGTGCATACAAAACAGTTCTAAAATCACTGTTCTAAAATTTTCTTTGTGTAAGTCTCTTGAGGCAAACTAAGAAGCCTCTTAGACCAATCTCTTGAGATCTTAATCCCAAGAACATAATCCACCTGACCCATGTCTTTCATCTCAAATGTGGAGGACAGCCACTCTTGAGTGGTGACAATCATCTCCATGTCATTTCCAACTAATAAAATATTGTCCACATAAAGCGAGAGAATAAGAAACTTATTCTTACTCTTTTTAACATACACGCAATAGTCCTCTTCAGTCATTGTGAAGCCCATAGAGATAATGGCTCGATGAAACCTAAAATACCACTACCTAGATAATTGTTTTAGGCCACAGATAGAGCGCTTCAAGTGACAAACCAACCTTATGCTTTTGTACCTTTGCTTGAAAACCAATGGGCTGATCCATATAGATCTCCTCGTCTAGGTCTCCATTAAGAAATGTTGTCTTCACATCCATCTGGAACAATTCCAAATCTAAACGTGCAACGATAGCTAAGATAAGGCAAATTGAGGCAAATCTCACCACAGGGGAGAACGTCTCCTCGTAGTCTACACCCTTCTATTTGGTATAACCTTTCACCATAATATAGGTTTTATATTTGTCAATTAACCCCTCAGCCATACGCTTGATCTTTAAGACCCATTTGCTACCAATGCTCTTGTGGCCATGCAGAAGATCAATCAACTCCCATACATTATTCTTAGTCATTGAGCTCATCTCTTCCTGTATAGCAACTAGCCATTTCTTAGAAACAGGTGAAGTTATAGCATCATCATACGAAGTTAGCTAATTAGCATCCATAGATATGCTTATGAAGGACTCTCCATCAATATCAAAGCGACGAGGAGGAACTATTCCTCGAGTGCTCCTACGCAACTGTGAATCATGAGAGTCATCTAATGGTACACTTTCACTAGGTAAGGGATTACTCCCACTATCTTCGACAACTACAGGATGAGGTTGGGATTCCTTATCATGCCAATGAGATAAAGGTGCAACTCCTTGGGATTCCTCTAACTCATAGAGTTAAAGATCCCTCTTAACTTCACCAATGCTTGAAAAATTCTCCACTAGGATGTCTGTCGCACCCCGGTTTTTAGGGTGTCCAAGATCCTTTCGGCTCGGAGACCCTAAAACACGAAACTCTGTTATTAGAACTCGTCTTCCTAAAAGGACAAGTGCGACTAGATTTGAAAATTGATTTGACTAAGGGCTTTTTAGAAAAATAGGAGTCGCCACCTAACTTGATTAAGGTGAGTTAGGGCACCTAAAACTAGGCGTTAATCTGAAAATTAAACTTAGGGTTTTTGAAAAAGGTTTTTGAAATCTCCCTTAAGAGAGGGTTTTTTTAAGAAAATAGGTTGTTTGGCAACCTTTTGGAATGTTTAAGCCCTTTTTTAAGATAACTCTATTTTGGTCTTTTGAAAACAGAAATCTAAGGTTCGGGGGTTGGTTACGTGTAGGGAAGATATCTTAAGATCATCACCCTACCCCGCCCTTTCAGTATCTACATGTCTAATCAGCCTTGATTCACTCACTAGAATAACCGGTTACCATTATCCACTTAATATCCACTTTAGAACTTCGAAAACAGGGTTTAATCATCTCTTTTCGGATGGATGATGCATGATGCAAGTTTTTGAAAAAAGTTTGAAAATGATAGGAGTTTTGGAAGAGTTTAGAATAGAAACTTTGGATTGATCAGAATTTTCGAAAAAGGGATTGGGGTTGACATAGAAGTTATGACCGCACCATTTTAGGTTGCCTACGTATCTCATTTGGCGAGAATCAAGTCATTCGTAGTTCCGGCAAGAGTCCGATGGAAAATAGGCACATTTAGGGCCTTTGGAAGGTTTGAAGACACTTTGGGGTCTTTGAAAAAGTTTAAGACACTTTGAGGTCTTTGGAAGAGTCTAAGACACTTTGTGGTTTTGAAACTTTTGACTTGAAATTGGATGGTGGTATGTTTTGAAAATGCTTTTGGATTGACTCTAAGGGAGTTTTGGAAAAATGATTTGGCATGACTCAAGAGAACTTGAAAGTGTTTTTGGAGTCTTGTTTTGAAGACCTTGGAGGCATGACTTTAGAATGTTTGGATGGATTAATTTTTGAAAGTGGTCTTTGAACATGGTGTGTTTGGAATCCTAACATGGACAACCTAAGAGGTTGTTCTTGATTTATCACTTGTCCTTAGAATCCCTAACCATGAGAGGGCTAAGAATACCTTAGGTTTGTGATTTTTGAGGACATCCTTGGAAAGGTCTTGAAGATGGAGTGTAGGAACATAAGAAGAGTATATGGAGTTAGGTTTTTGAAATCATGGGGGTAGGAGGTTTTGGAAGAATAGGTTAGGAGGATAATTGAAAATTTTGAATGATCATTTGAAAAAGAGTTCAAGAGTTGGAACCTTGAAGTGTATTAACCTTGGTTGGGTTAGCCTAGGGTTAGGGGGAACCTAAGGTTTAAAAGACTAAGGGTTAACTAACTGGGGTTAAGTTAACCTAGGTTTAAGTAACTAGGGTCAAGTTAACCTAGGTTTAAGTAACTAGGGTCAAGTTAACCTAGAGTTAGGTAACTAGGGTCAAGTAACTAGGGTTAACCTAGGGTCAAGTAACTAGGGTTAAGTTAACCTAGGGTTAGGTAACTAGGGTCAAGTAACTAGGGTCAAGTAACCAGGGTCAAGTTAACCTAAGGTTAGGTAACTAGGGTCAAGTTAACCTAGGGTCAAGTAAATAGGGTCAAGTTAACCTAGGGTTGGATTGAAAGATGATTTGAAATGTAGTTTGGTGCATTTTTTGGAAAAATTTTTGGATAACCAAACATGTTATGCCATGGACTTTAGTATGCCATCTCTTTAAAGATCATTTCCATGAAAATTTTGACTCTAGTCAAGAGTATGGTTTGTATGGGTGGTGCTTGGAGACCATTCCAAGGAAGGTTTTCTCATGGTCGTTATAACTTTTATCTTGACAAGAGTAGAGGGATTAAAATTCAACATGATGAGGACAATTTTTGGAAAATTATTTTTGATGCAAAGATGGAGAGAATGCATTTTTGAAATCATCTTTGGGGGAGGATTTTGAAAACCATTTTTCAAGAGAACCATTCCAGCAAGAGAGGGTTCAAATGGCCAATAAAAAGGGAGACCACTCAAGAAAGGGTTCCATGGGGCCATTCCAACCACTAAACTTGAGAGAATGGAGACCATAAAAATCAAAGGATTTGGACATCATTTTTTGGGTGATCATAAGGAGAAAAGGGGACCATTCTAACAATTTAGGGGTCCTATGGCCAATATAAAGGGAGACCACTCAAGAGAGGGTTCCATGGGGCCATTTTAACCACTAAATTTGAGAGAATGGAAATCTTGAAAATTTAGAGAGCTTGAAAGCAACTTTTATGCAAGTTGAAATACAATGGTGCAAAAATATGAATTAGGGGGTTGTGAGGGATTTTCTAAGGCATGATTCCTAAAGTCCCATCCTAAACTTCAAGGGGTCAACTCTTAGAACAATTTTTGAAGGACATGTAGAACTTGAAAATGTCATGAAATTAAGAACAATGCAAGCATTGTGGGATATGGCAATAAACATAAAATGAAGCCAAGCATACAAGACATGATCAAAATAATAATATGCAAGGGGTCATGATTCACATACAAGGTTTTTAGACTTCACCATACAAACAAAGGGCTCTTAGGCCATACCATCTTAAAGTAGGCTAGTGAGAGGTCATCCTACATGATGGCTCTCACTTGCTTTCCTCTAGGCATGATCTAGGAGCCCTCTTGGCTCAAGCATGCAAGAAAGGGGGGTTGAAGATGGGGATGAAAATAGAGAATAGCCTAAGTAGGCTAGGAGGGAGAAGAGAAGAGTGGGGAAGAGCACAAATACAAAAGGGATACCACCTTTTACCTTTAACACTCTTGTAATCTTCAATGGATGTCTTGATTGGAGTTTGAGTGATTTCAAAAAGGCTTGAGAGGCTTGAGTGGAGTGTATAAGTGTGTATGAGGCTTTGTGTATGGAGTGTATAGGCTTAGGAGAGGTAGAATCTAGCCTAAGTGTTGGAGGGGGGGAATATATATAGAGATTCGAGTTTCTCAAGTGATTTCAGCAGAATTTCGTATCAATTTCGGACCTGGAATATGCAAGGGGAGAGGCCTCTATTTATAGGCAATCTGGCACAGACCATGAGCATGTGTTACATGCGCATGGCCAAACTTTGGCCGTGCACATGTAGGACATGCGCAGATACTGTTCCGTTGCCACAATAACACGTGGCACCCTATGTACTGGTTAAATCTCGACCGTTGATCGAAAGTCGGTCGATCTGAATAAAATTTGAGCGCATGTAGCATACACTCCACCACCGGGAAGATTCGCCCAAACTTTGCCTCAATAATTGGGCCAACCAGAAAGGTTCCAGGGGAATCGGTCACACTTGGGATGTTCTCCTAGTGCATCCGATGAACTTTCATGTTTTCAAAGAGTTTAAATTATGTTCAGAAGCGTGGGATATCGTCTTAGGAAGCGTGCCAAAAAGGACACCTTTGCTAAGCGTCTGTTATACGCTCCGTGTGTGTTTGAAAGTGGCTGTTTTCGTTTGATGTGATCGAGGCCTTCGAGAAGCGATCTATCCTATCGAACCGTTCCGACGGAAAGTACTCTGTAAATACTTTTCGGAATTTCCAAATTTACGCATTTCTCAAGTCGTTTGACGGTGCGTTTTGATTAGGGAATCGGAGAAAAAGTCAACCTTGGCCGAGCGTCTGCAAGACGCTCCAAGGGTTGCTGAAAGTTATAGTTTTCGCACCGTACGATGGAGGGCTTCGGGAAGTGATCCATCCGATCGAACCGTTTCGGTGGAAAGATCTATGGACGAGCTTTCAAGAATTCCCTGATTTACGCGTTTCTCAAGTCGGTTGACGGTGCGATATAATCAGGGAATCAGGAGAAAAGACAATTTAAGCGGAGCGTCTGCGAGACGCTCCAGGGAACTTTTATCGAGTCATGTGAGCTTAGTGTCGTAAGGTGTTCCTTAGGTTAAACAAAGGCGTGTGGTGAAACCCTTTGCTCAAAATCCCAAGGCTGGTGCTGTTTCGGGGCGTTTTTTGGGCTTTCAGGGGCAAAACGGTTATTTTGACTAGAGTTAGCTGGAAATGGTCAGGAATGGTCCGGCATATTGTGTTAGGCGTGTAGGGCTGTTCAGGGATGGTTCTGAGAGAGTTTGTTGCCGTTCAGCGGGGTTCGTGCCGTGCTGAGTCGTTCAGGGGCAAAATGGTCATTTTGACCAGAGTGAACCGAAGTAAGACCAGATTTGGACCAAATGGCGTGCAGGGAACACCCGATGGTTTGACAACATTATGAAAGGATGGACTTATCATTTTGAGAGATTTTGAACTTTTCCAAAACATGCCTGGAGGTCCAAGGGGCAAACTTTGTCTTTTTTCACCGAGTTGGGCTAGCAAGCGCCGGTGTTAACCTAGGTGTTGGTTCCCGAGACCGCCCGGTCTCGGAAAACTACCTGTGCGGTGTTGGTCTCTAAGAACGCCTGGTCTTAGAGAGCTACCTGTAGGGTGGTGTTGGTTCCTGAGAACGCCTGGTCTTAGAAAACTACCTGGAAGGGTGGTGTTGGTCTCCGAGAACGCCTAGTCCCGGAGAACTACTGAATGACGGACATTCTACGTTAGCGGGCTAGCAGGAGCCAGAAGTGAATCGTCTATAATTTGATGAGGTGTTGGTCACCGAGATCGCGCGGTCTCGGGAAGCTACCTGGATGGCGTTGGTTTCCGAGACCGCCTGGTCCGGAAAACTGCCTGGAATAATGGTGCTTAAGGCTTCAGCGGATCCTTGTGGGCCCGAGAAGCGACCATCTGGTTGGATTAGAGATTGAAAGGCTCATTTTGAGCCTGCATATGTTATGACGTTGGAAACCGAATCCGGTCGGGCTGGAGATTGCCGAGTGGGCAAAAATGGGGTGCTTACAATGTCAACATCGTGTGACTCAATCTTAGTCATTCCCCCATCTAGGTGTTCACCGTACATAATATAGCCCTTAGAGTGTTTTGAATATCTAATAAAAACACATTTATTAGCTCTAGGGCATAATTTTCCATACTTATAAGAAGAATTGTGAACATACCCAATAGATCCCCATGGGTGCAAACAATCCAAGTTAGGCTTCTCGCCTTTCCATAACTCATGTGGAGTGGTAGGAACTGACTTTGAAGGCACTTGATAAAGGATGTAGATAGTAGTCAAAAGAGCATATCCCCAGAAACTTATCAGGAGGTTTGTTTATGCCATCATTAACCTAACCATATCTAGAATAGTACAATTCCTTCTCTCTGCAACACCATTTTGTTGCGGAGTACAGGAATTGTCAATTGCCTACGTATCCCCTTTTCCTTACATATATCTTTGAACTGATTAGACAAATATTCTCAACCTTTATCAGTTCGAAGAACTTTCAAAGTCTTCTCTTTCTAATTCTCAAACTCTACTATAAAGTGTTTGAAACAATTGAAAGCGTCATAGAGGTGAGACAACAGAAACACTAAACCAAATCGAGAGAAGTCATCTATAAATGTAATAAAATGATGCGCCATGTTGTGCCTTGACATTCAGTGGTCTGCATATGTCAGAATGGACTGGCTCTAACGGATGAGAAGCCCTATATGCCTTACCAAAAGGCTTTCTGTATGACTCACAAATAGGTAGGCTTACTTTGCCGAGATAGCCCAAAAGCCCTTCTCTAGTCATTCTTTCTTATCCTATGTGACCAAGTCTAGCACGTCATTTAACTGAATCAGAAGAACAAGATGCAACACAAATAATAGAATTATTTGAATCTAAATCCAACATAAATAAATTATCCTTTAATGTACCATGCTCATAAAGCTCACTATAGAGATAAATAAATAAACTACTATTTTCGAATTAGAAAGAAAATCTTAATTGCAATAATGAGATAACTGAAAGTAGATTATATTGGATAGTGTGTTGTAAGCACCCCATTTTTGACCGCTCGGCAGTCTACATTCCGTCCAGACTTGTTTTCAAGTCATTTTGGGCATATTCCAATCGAAACCAATTCTCTAGGTCCAAATTCCGTCTTTCCATCGCTTAGCGGGCCTGTAAGGCCCAAATAGAGGCAAAATGACCAAAATGCCCTTAAGGGCATTGTCCTTTCTTATTCCAATTTCAATCCCTCTCTCGAGACAGTTTATTCCTTGAGACGGTCCGAGTAGCAAAACTACTCACACCGTTAGAGTGGCGGAAACGCTCAAAACCCAGGCACGTCTCTTCGGAGTCGGTAAGACCCCTTTCCAATCCCTCTCTCGAGACAGTTTATTCCTCGAGACGGTTCCAATCCAGGCACGTCTCTTCGGAGACAGTAAGACCCATTTCCAATCCCTCTCTCGAGACAGTTTATTCCTCGAGACGGTCCGAGTAGCAAAACTACTCACAAAACCGTCAGAGTGGCGGAAACACTCACAAAGCCGTTAGAGTGGCGGAAACACTCACACTACTAGAGTGGCGGAAACACTCAAAACCCAGGCACGTCTCTTCGGAGTCGGTAAGACCCCTTTCCAATCCCTCTCTCGAGACAGTTTATTCCTCGAGACGGTCCGAGTAGCAAAACTACTCACAAAACCGTCAGAGTGGCGGAAACACTCATAAAGCCGTTAGAGTGGCGGAAACACTCACACCGCTAGAGTGGCGGAAACACTCAAAACCCAGGCACGTCTCTTTGGAGTCGGTAAGACCCATTTCCAATCCCTCTCTCGAGACAATTTATTCCTCGAGACGGTTCCAATCCAGACACGTCTCTTCGGAGACGGTAAGACCCCTTTCCAATCCCTCTCTCGAGACAGTTTATTCCTCGAGACGGTCCGAGTAGCAAAGCTACTCACTCAACCGTTAGAGTAGCGGAAATACTCACAGAACCGTTAGAGTAGCGGAAATACTCAAAGAACCGTTAAAGTAGCGGAAATAATCAAAGAACCGTTAGAGTAGCGGAAATACTCACAGAACCGTTAGAGTAGCGGAAATACTCAACCCCGTCCGAGTGGCGGAAACACTCAAAACCTAGGTCAATACCCATGTTTGTTAGCTCACTTCGGTGAAAAATGACTAGACTACCCTTAGGACCTTTTTCGAGACTTTTCAGTCAAGATGACCATTTTGCCCCTAGGCATCCGCTGCCCTAGGAACCACACCGGCTCTGGGTATCATACTAGTAATGTCCCGAGAATACTTTTATAGTGTTCTCGACCTTCCTTTACCTTTCCGAACCATTCTGAGTCAGTTCCGGCCAACCCGGTACAAAATGACCGTTTTGCCCCTAGAGGGCCGGTCTCCTTTTTCAACCACACCGGCTCTGGGTATCAAACCTGTAATGTCCCGAGAATACTTTTTATAGTATTTTCGACCTTCCTTTACCTTTCCAAACCATTCCGAGTCAGTTCCGGCAAACCCGGTACAAAATGACCGTTTTGCCCCTGGTGGGCCGGTCTCCATTTCCGACCACACCTGCTCTGGGAATCCAACTGGAAACCTCTAGGAACATTCTAAATAATGTTTCCAGATCCCAAGTCTTCTTCCGGGACAGTTTGAGTCTGTCCTGGCAGTTTTCCGGTCCGGTTGACCGTTTTGCCCCTAAAGGCTCGGTCAACCTTTCCGACACATCTTATCCTCACTTTCAAGTCACATACCTCCAGGACACTATTTTAGGTGTTCCTGCTCCTTTCCAGCCTTCCGGGTCATTCCCGGCTCCTCCAAATCATTCCCGGACTTTCCAGAGTCACTCCTGGTGAAGCCAGGCTAAAATTTACATGGTAGTCACTAGTACAGGCGCCCAAATCTAGTCAAAGATACGTTGCTTGAAGACCTTAATTGTTTCCTAAATGGCTAGCGCCACTAGTAGTGGTGCCAAGCCAAAAAATGACCTGGCGCCACTCCTAGTGGTGCTAGTGTATAATTTGGCCTGGCGCCACTGCAACAGGCGCCAGGTTTGTCTTCCCTCTATAAATACAGAGCCTCGTTCAACGTGAAAGGGGTCTGTAAACTTAACCTAAGAATCTCATATTTCGATATACAGAGCTCAAGCACCTCCAAAACCCTAGCCTCCCTAGGTTTTCCCAAACCCTAGCCACTATACACAAACCCTAGCCTCCTATACACTCATACACTCTCCTATACACTCATACACTCTCCCATACACTCATACACTAGCATTCAACCACTCTCTGAAGACTTGAAGAGCAGCCATCCAAAGCTTGAAGACAATCCTTGAAGACTGAAGGTGAAGATCAAGACCGAAGACCGAAGACCGAAGACTGCACGGTGCGCAAAATAAACAAGAAACAAGGTAGGCTCCCTATTTAAATTTCTGCACTTCCCCCCTCTCTCTTCTCTCTCCAACCGACTTGGGTTTTCTCTATTTTAATCCCCCATCTCTTTCCCGCCCTTTCTTTGCATGCTTGAAATAAGGGGATTCCCGGTCCATGTGTAGGATTGGGCTATTGGAAAGTCACCGTGTCGGGGGCTTTCTTCTAGCCTAACCAAAGACCACGTGGGTCCGGCCCCCTTGATTATGTGGTGAAGCCTTAACCTTGTATGTTCACGACCCCAAATTGTATTGTGCATATCATAGTCTTGCATCTTCCAAAATTCGTTTTCAAAAAGTTGTTTTCAAAAATCATTTTCAACTTTGTTTTCAAAATTGCATCAAAAGCTCTTTTTCAAAAACATGTTTTCAAAATCACAATCCTAGGGTGATTCTAGCCTTTCCATAGCTAGGGTTGCTTTAGGAAAGTGTTCCATTAAAAGTGACCTTTTTGGTCTATATTTTCAAATCTTGTTGTTTTCAAAACCGCTTTCCTAAAGTGGTTCTAGCCTTCTTATGGTTAGAATTGCTTTAGAAAAGTGAGATGTTTTTACACCTTCTAAAAACTCTCTTTAAAAATCTCTTCCTAAAAAAAAAAAATCTCTTTTTCAACATATTTTCCTAAAACTCCCCTCTTCAAAATTGATTTCAAAAACTCCCTTTCAAAATCTCTTTTTCAACTCCTTTCCAAAACTTTCTTTCCTCAAAATTCACTTTCTAAAAACACTCCCTAAAGATCTTTCTAAAAACTCTCCTCCCGGAATCTTCCTTCTAGAAATTCCCCTATAGGATTTTCTTTCTAAACTCTACGTTTCCAAAAACATGCTTTCCAAAAAATTCCTCCCTAGGATTCCCTTCTAGAAAACCTTCATTTCCAAAAACACGTTTTCCAAAAACTCTTTCCCTTGAGCCTAAGTCAAGCCCTAGAACCCACAATTAGGAAACCCTAATTTTTCTTTCCAAAAATATGATTTTCAAACTTTGCCCCAAACCTAGGTTTCCAAAACCTCTTGTTTTCATATCCGAACTATATATGTTTCCAAAACCTCTTTTCTATGTTAAAATTCCACACTTCCAAAACTAGGGTTTCTAGAATCTCCCTTTTCAAACCCTTCCCAAATCCAATCTCCCCATTTAGGAAACTAGATCCCGTCCTCTGTTTTTGGAAATAAAATCCAACCTTTCTCTTTTAGAAACCAAATCCAATCCCTTCTTAATCCAAACATTTTCTAATTCAATACCTTCCTAAACCATAAGTTTCCTAAACCTAAACTTCAAATCTTTCCTTAAGTTTCAAAATTCAAATCTTTCCTAAATTCGAATCCTTCCTAAATTTTCACTTTCCTAAATCTTAAGTTTCCAAAACTTGAACATAACAATCTTTCCTAATCCAACCCTTTCCTAATTCTACCCTCTTTTCAAATCTTAACTTTTCAAATATAAGCTTTCAAATCTTTCCTAAATTCAAACCTTTCCTAATTTCAAGACTTTCTAAAATTCAAACTCTAAAACTTTCTAAATTTCAAATCTTTCTAAAATTCTAAGCTTCCTAAATTTAAAACTTTCTAAATTTGAAACTTTCTTAAGTTGAATTTTTCTAAACCTAGAACTTTCTAAATTCTAAACTCTCTTAAACTTCAAATCTTTCCAAATCTAAGACTTTTCTAAACTCAAAACTTTCTTAATTTAAGACTTTCTTAAGTTGAAACTTTCTTAATTCAAACACTTCCTAAGTTGAAAACTTTCCTTTTTCGAACCTTTCCTAAAACGAAATTTTCTTATTTTCAAAACTTCCTTGTTTTCAAAGCTTTCCAAATTCAAAACTTCCTTTTTTTTCAAAACATTTCTAAATTCAAAACTTTCCGATTTTCAAAACTTTCCTAATTTGGGAACTTTCCTAATCTGAAAACCTTTCCTTTTTCGAAAACTTTCTAAACTCGTAACTTTCCAATTTCAAAACTTTCCTAAACCTAAAACTTTCCTAATTTCAAAACTTTCCAAAAATGAAACTTTTCTAATTCGAAACTTTCCTAAATCGAACATTTCCTAATTCAAACATTTCCTAAATCCAACATTTCCTAATCTCCTAAACCTTCCAAGTCGAGTCAAGCTTTTCCTAAGTCTCGGTTTCCTAAATCTTCATCTTTCTCTTTTTCAAAACAAGTCCAAATCTATCTTTTCAAATCAAAGTCCAATTTTCTCAATTTCAATTTTCAATCTCCTCTTCCAATTTCAAATCCAATTCAATTTTCAATTCAATCTCTTAATCTTCCAATCCAATCTCTCTCTTCAAATCAATCCCTTTTCAATCGGACTCCGGTTCGAACTACGACTGACCTGATTCCCCCAAAGGGATACGTAGGCAACCTTCATAGGTGCGGTCACAATACTTTTCAAACTTTCAATTCCACCCTCATGGGTGTGGTTTCAAAATTCTTTCCAAATCTCAAATTCCAATCTATTTTCAAAATTTCAATTTCAAAATTTCTATTTTCAAATTCCTATTTCCAAATTTTCAACTTTTTCAAATTCAATTCCATTTCTTCAAATCTATTTTCAAATCAAAGCAATCTCTTTTCAAATCTATTTTTCAATTCTTTTCTATTGCTTGTGTATCATGCATCATATTTTTCAAACATTGTTTTTCTAAAGTGAATAGGGTTGAACACATGTTAATTAAAGACTCTCATAGGTGAATCTAGGATAGATTGACATGTAGGTACCGAAAGGGCGGGGTAGGGTGATAGCTTAGTGCATCTTCCCTACACGTAACCAACCTCTGAACCTAGATCACTGATTTCAAAGACCAAAACGGAGTTATTTTTCAAAAAATGGTTAAGTGTTTTCCAAAGGTTGCCAAACAACTTGTTTTCTAAAAAACCCTCTCTTGAGGAAATATTTTCAAATTGTTTTTCCAAAACCCTAAGTGTAATCTTCGGATTATTCTTAGTTTTTAGGTGACCTAACTTACCTTAATCAAGTTAGGTGGCGACTCCGAATCTTTTTCAAAAGCCCTTTATTCAAACCTAATTTTCAATTCAAACCTAGTCGCACTCATTCTTCTAGGAGGGTGAGTTCTAACGAGAGAGTACAGCATTTTTCCCGCTTGTGTGAGTATTCCTCGAGTGCGAAAAATCTGGGCGCGACATGTGTACCTGAAGTATATCATGAAGGAGTAAATTGCACCTAGTGCGCATCTTGAGCTGATAGGTGCCAACTCCCAGGACATTTTCTTGCGCTTCATTTTCCATAATTACATAGTGTCTACCCACTGGGATCCGATGATAATCTACATATCTAGCTCTATCTCTTGCTATATGTTTAGTTGCTCCTATGTTTACAATCTAACCAGGGAGACAATGAGTCACAAATACATCCGAGTAAACAAAAATATTAAGAGAGATGGTATTAGGGTTTACCTTCTTCTACTCAGTACAATTTGAAGCGAAGTGACCCTTTTGTCCACAATTATAGCACTTCATCATAGACTTATCTTTCTTCCCATTATGCCTGCCTCTGTGGCGTTTGGACACTCTGCCATCCTTGGGCCCCAGATTCTTAGGTTTACATTGTCTAGCTCCACCTCATTGTCCATTACATTGGGGCATGTAACTCTTACGATGTCCAGCATGGGCAAAAAGTGCAGTGTTGCGGATCTCATCCACGTGCTCTGCCTCAAGCTTCAAATGGCGAGATATATCATCAAGGTTCTTGATCCCCTCATTGTGTGTGAGCACAAGTTTCACCTTTCTCCACGTAGGTTCAGGTAAAGACAGGATGACAGTTAGAATCTGCTACTCTTCTGTGAGATCGTTGTCAGCTACTTTCATCTCTCTGATCATAGCAGATATCACCCTAAGGTGCTCAATCATAGTAATTAAATCTCAAAGTCAAGGCATGTAGCCAAGTGGCAGTGGTGCCACCTACTTAAGATACAACTGTTCTCACATTTCTTTGGCAGTGAGAAATTTCTTAAATTCCCTCATGAGGTCATCATGCTTGCAACTTAACATAGTAAAGCGTGTAGTTCTGTCCCTTTTAAACCAACTGTCACAAGCATGTTCATCACGGTGATGTTGGGCCATGCTGCCAGACTCAGGCGATGTCATGCTGTTGGTCAGATGGTCAAACAACTCTTGTTCATTGAGAAGGTACTGAACCTTCCTCTGCCATATATCCTAATTTTTTTTCATCAAGTTTTTCTTCTTTATTAAGGTCAACAATTACGTTCATTGAGGTCATTGCACTACATACATTGCGTAGGGAATTAATTAGGCACATATATGTAATATTTTATCCTAAATCCAATTAGACCACAAAATTCTACCCTACATCAAAAAATTAAAAATTTTGCACTTTTAGGTGCTAGTAATCATCTCCCATAATCTAAGTTAGATTTAAATGTCCAATTAATTTAGAATAAAATATGAGGAATTATTCTCACTTTTCACAATGTCCAATTACATGCATACTGGAAAAATGAGCCCAAATAAGGAATCCATTGGCAATTTGGTGCATCATGCCAAAATAATTCAATATTTACATACTCACCACCTATGGGAATGGGTATATGGTCCAAAAATAATCCTAAGGTATCAAAACATAGTGTGCCCATGTGACATGCAAAATATCACATCATTATGCAGTATACAATGAAATAAATATGATCAGAAATAATTTAAATGCTACTACTGCAATAAATGTGATGTAATGACCTTAGAAAAAAATTTAGTACCATCAGACTATTTTAAAACTCATTTAAAATATTTTTTCTTAAAAATACCATTTATTTGTTTGGAAAAAATAACAAAATATTTTTAAAGGGCATTTTCATCAAATAGAACAAATAGTTGTGACATACATGTCAAAATGAGTTCATAAAAAAAGTCGTGTCAAAAAAGCAGTTCGGTAGGCCCCACACACGCAACCCATGCGCATATATTTTGTAATGGCAGTTCTGACTTTGAAGCGCCATGTGTCATGTGCTTATTGGCTCTGGCTACAAAGGAGCCTCACATGGACACATGTAATGGGACAAATCATCACTTGCGATGATGTAAGCAATGACATCAACAAATGAAGTCAGCAACTGGCTAAGCTTGATAGTGGCTTGCGGCTAAATGGCTTGACAACCAAGCAACTCTACTACCAAGAAAGACATGAACGAGGCACAATCAGTGGACAAATCCAGATTCTGCCAGATCCGACAATTTGTGAACACTATTTCAGGCCTCTGTATCTCACTCATCTGAGATAGGTTTTTAAAAAAAATTATTTAGACAAAAAGCTCTCACTATATAGAACATATCTATATAAATTTTGGGGTTCAAAAAACATATTTTTTGGACCAAAAATAAGGCCGAAATTACGAGTTTATCACAAGTTTTCGAAAACTTCAAAGTGAGATTTCTCCCAAATTGTGTAACGAAAAAAAATAAAAAAAAATTTCAGGGTGAGTTCTTGACTTTATAAAGAACATTTTGATATAAATTTCGTCACCCAAAACTCAGTGTACATAAAAATGCCATTACCACCCTAAGTTATGCATGTATACAAAATATTCATATTTATGACATAATACAGGCGAAAGCAAGCATGGTAAAGCTCTTATACCAATGTAAGAAAATATATGTGCAGGTATACTAAATACCTGATGCCAATTACAATGTAATGTATGGATCGTTTTGCTTACTTTACAAGCCCTTCGCGTAAGACATGCAATATACGAAGAATGAATCGAAATTTCCTGAGTGTCTTCGTCGTTGTACAGTAGAGGGCTACAAGAGTCCAATACAAAGAATACACGTTTCAAATCATCAGGTCCTAAGATGGTAGCCTTAGTGAGAATTAGAGAAAGAAAGTAATTGAGAGAGAGAGTCTGTATTTGATAATACGTTGATTGTTTTCTAATACAATCTGTGTATTACATATATACACCATGATAAAAATAAAACCAACTTTTCTTTATCTTCTAGGATATCTCCTTATGTCCTCATCATAGTAAATCATCTACATAATAAAATAATTTTTTTTAAAAATGTCACTCTCACATTTGTATCCAATGGCTATAGTTTATTTTTATAAATAATATATGGTTAAGATCGTTAGACAACTTCTCCTTCACTTTTGATTTCTCCCTAAAAAGATCACTATCAATGGGGCTCACTTTTGTGGACTTTACATAGGGAGAAGTAAAAGATGAGGTGAGAAAGTAAGATTTTCAAAATTCAAACAGCCTTTCTCTTTCAAAGTACGATTCATATATTCACAGCCTTCCCTTTCTCTTTCTAAATATCTCTTTTTGTCTCCCTCTCTCTAGAAAAACTCCGTATTTCTCTCGGGAGTCTTTCCAAATCTTACAGATCTTAGAGATTTTATTTCCTTATACTTTCCAATTGATTTTCTCACTATTCAAATATCAACGTGAAAATCATTTTCGATGCCAGAATTAACGACAGACAATATTTTGTTTAGGAGTGCCGTAGGCACGGATAATCCACTAGTATATATATACATAATATATATAGGTGCCATGTGGACATATTATGAGCCCGAGTTTACAGGTTCCATAGAGAATTTGGTAGTGTACCCGAAGGTTTAGAGAATTTTCTTATTTTTCTCAGCATTTGTGAAAAAAAAAAAAAAACCTCATTTGCATTTGTAGTATAGTAGGATTAAGGGAAATCAAATAGATGTTAATAATATATAATGGAAGCCAATAGATCTGATGGTAATAAATTTCCCTTAGAAACCAACGGACTAACTTCAACAGAAAACATCCAGATTATCACCAAAATAAAAACAAAAATTCCACAGCTTTATATAAAGTAACCCAATGAAAAAAGATGCATTAAGAAAAAAAATTGTTAACATCCTCGATAATATGAGAAAGCGTAATATTTCCGACTTCATCGAAGCTTTGATGATGTTCTCATTCAATTTTGTATAGTACTGTATTTTTAGAGAGAGAGAGAGAGAGAGAGAGAGAGGAAGCAGAAGTCCATGAACCGGAGGAAATGTGCGAGTAGGGGGAAGACCGGAAGAGGGCACACTATACTGCAACTTGGAGTAATCCTGGACGCGGGAGTTTTGTGCGTAAAGGAATATTCATGCCAGCTATAGTTGAACAGAGCAGAAACTCCAAATACATGAATTTAGGATTAACTCCAAGTTAGTGACAGAGAAATCTTGTAACAGTAACAAGATTTAGAAAAAGAAAATTAATTGTCACTTTATTTTGATGTTATTGGGTCATTTGCTTATATAGAAAAGAGAAGGATAAAATAACAAAAGAGAATTAATAACAATAGCAAAATAAAACATAAAAAGAAGAGAAAAACACGAAACCAACATGTATGGGAACAAAAAGCATGATTTGATCGAGTTAATGTACCTACTTTCAAATTGATGGCTCTAATCCACATTGTTGGAAGCAATAATCTGCAGCAAATTGTTTCCAACACTTTCTTGCTCTTCCTCGATTTCCATGGCAGAGTAAGCAGTAAAAGAGTTGCACTCATTTATCTCAATCCTCTGTAGTGTCGGTATATACCCAATTTTAGATGGGATCTTCTGGAGAAATATACATGTAATCAACACTAATCGTTGAAGGCTAGGAAAGTGATTACTGGAGGCATTCCACCACACAATGTCAAGATCAAAGAATTTTAAGTACCTGAGCCACGGGAACGCCCCGTCACTTGTTTCCCAACGTTCTCCACCACAGGCATCATGTATTAATTTGAGAACCTGAAGGTTGGGTAGTAACTTGCCCAGGATTGACATCTCGTTCCACTTGACTTGTGGGGAACTTAATTCTTCTGAGAATTTTGGGAACTCTGCCTATATTAGGGAAATTTGTTCCATAGTCAGAGGCACATGTGCCCCGGTGTCACACACCTTCAACTTTTGGAGGTGGTTTAGAAAGTCCAATTGAGGAAATGTCAAACCATCTTCCATATCTCCCCAAATTCCCAGCATTCTGAGATTCGGAGTGCCAGCCAAGAAATCCCCGCAAAAGCATGGATCTATCCATGAGAGAGTTTGTAGGTTATCCAAAGAGAAGGGGTAGCGAGCCTGTGGAGCTTGCCTTCCAAGTGTCCGTATTACAGTAAGACAGAGATGCCTCAACTTTACCATCTTCTTAATACATTGGGGTAAAGTAACAGATGACCATGTACCAAGAATAAGGGTTTCTAAATTCCAGAGTTGGGATATTGAATCTGGGAGGAAAACTTTTGAGTGCAGGCGGAGAGTCAATGCTAAGTACCTCAAGAGAATTAGTTGTTCTATCTCACTGGGGTACCTGTTAATGCTAATAAAGCTTATATCCAACACCCTAAGAAGTTTGAAGCATCGAGAAAGGAATTTAGGAGGTGGTAATTTACCATATCTACCCTCCTTGCACAGGAATGAGCAGACGTTTTGGGCAGAAGGGATTAAAGATGTATTCTGCAAAATCAATGAATGAACACAAAGACGACGCATACATGAAAAATGCTTTGAAGTGAAAATTGTAGATGAAAAATGTTGATGATCTCAAATATGCTGCAAAAAAGACACTTCCTCAGCTTTTTTGAGGCAAAAATCACGCAACAAATCATGGATACCACATGCTTTTATTCCACTATCATACCTTCTTCTTGAAACTAATATGAGACTTCTACCGTTTAAATTCATCAAGTATTCCTCTGCTACATCCTCCAAGCTTTTTTCTCTAGTCTTTCGTATAAACCCCTCAGCAACCCATAACCAAATCAACTTCCGCACGGGAATTTGGAAATCCTCTGGAAATGCTCCAAAATAGAGAAAGTATGGTTTCAACTGATGAGGTCAGTGATTGTAACTCAGAGCTATTGTTTTCATCCATGGTTGTTGATCGCCAACCATCCATGAATTTATGGTTTCCCTTACTTGCTTCCACCGGTCTTGCCTTTTCTCTTCATTTGCAAGAATTCCAGCTACCACAACAATCGCCAGTGGTAGACCCTGACAATTTTTGGCTACTTGCTTTCCTATCTCCATGAGCTATGGAGGGTAGGTTTCTTTTTGAAATACCTTTTGTTGGAGCAGGTCCCAACTTTCATCATCAGTTAAAAAACGTAGAGGAAGAGGAGAGCTCCTAGGATTGGCATGCAAAGCCAGATCTGCCAGCCGACTAGTGAACATAATTCTACTTCCATTGATGTCGTTTGGAAAATAATTCTTCAAATCAAACCAAGCCTTGCTATCCCAAATATCATCCATCACGATGAAATATATCCCTCCATTTAAGCGTTTGTGCAATTGTTCAGCTAATTTCTCATCGCTCATTTGATCAATTCCATTTGTATGCTGCATAACACAGCTTAAAAGGCGAAGTAACAAATCCCTCTTTCGGTACTCTTGAGAAACATTTATCCACGCACGAATATAGAAATGATATACAACCAGAGGATCATTCTACACTTTTCTGGCCAGAGTGGTCTTATCTAGTAACAATCGAAATAACCTCTAGCTGCTTTGGTCCTCGAGTAAGTTGCTCTTTTATAATCATTGCCTCGTCGTCAAAGCCCACCGTGCTTTCTTCCTCCCCTGTAGGATCGTTTGATCTCAATGAATCTTTCTTGGAAGACATGCCAACTTGTATAGCCCCCAAGTCGTAAATCTTTTTGTCATAAATTTCCATCACCTTTGTTTTGATAGCCTCAATCTCTTGTCTAACATGGTCAAGATTTAATGAACAATCAAGGACAGATTCAATTTCCTCAGCCATGCCAATAACAGTCTTCCTCTTCTTCATTGTAATATCCATCTTCAAAATAGAATTGACTGTGAACAAGTCAATGGTGTTTTCTGCTTCATACGCCACATCTCTAATTCGTGTCTCCAGATCTTTCAGTTCTTCATGCTCATACAAATTCTCCTCCTGATCCTTAAGGAAGGTCCTCAGAAATCCTAGCACCTCGTAAAGAGAACCAATTTCATCCTTCTCTTCGGAAATTAAATCTATCTTGTAGTTCATTAACTGCTTCAAGTTCTCCATGAGAAAATTGATGGTAGTTGTAGCCGTATCTCTTCTTGTTTCTCTTTAGGTCTCTCTATAAAGTTTTCTTGGGAGGCAGATAGAAAGAGTGACTCTGATTTTTATCTGAAGTTGAGGATTAAAGTAGCTTAAAATGTTTCGATAACTTTTTACAACTAATGTTGGCTTTGGCTACAAACTTTGGCACCAAGATTCTGGAGTTCGTACTGGGAACACTGAGAAGTAACTTTGGTCATGTTCGTTTGGGGATAAGGGGTGGGGGATTGGAGATGTTTATCTATAGGCCCACTTAATCCTATGTCTGGAAAAAAAAAATAGAGGAAGATTATATCTTTAATGGAAGATGTAATCTCTCAAAATAGAGGATAAACCATCCCACAAGGGGGGTGAGATGCTATATTTACCACATTATATTATATTAATTTTGTATAACTATTATATTAATATTATAAAAATATCATATTAAAATTACTTATATTAATGCTTATCCTACCTTAACCAAACATAGTATGAGTAATTTCTCATCACATCATGGTATTACTTATCACTCATCATCACCTTTCTAATCCCACAGTATTATTTATCCCTCATTTTCTTATCCCGTAAACAAATTGGGATAAAGGGTTGTGCTAACATGTGTCATAAGGGCAGGATAGTAAAAATACTTTGTTTTCATACAATGGGCTCCACGTTTCTATCAATTCTAACACTTGTGAAAGAGTATTCAAAACTAAATATTAATTGCTTCTCACTATCCTATCAAATGGACAAAAATAACCTTCACTCAACTTTGTCACTAGCTAATCACTTGACTAATTGTTGACTCCACGCCCAGATTTTGATGACAACAAAATATTGTGTTAGTAATCTAATAGTTCTACTTAGTGTGCAAATTATGTTATACATTAATTATAATTAGATTATGACTTGAAACTTGACACAATGATAGATATTGAAGATTTTGTATGTTGCAAGTTTATCAAGATTGTTGAAAGTAAATGAGCAATGAATAAGTTGACACATTTATTGAAGACCTTTCAACAAGATTATGTTTATAATCTCATCTCTATGCTCAAAGGGATAGAAGATCTATAAAAGACATGGAAGCTTAATTTGAAGACTTTGAATATGTTTGGGAAAAATAAAAGATCAGTTGAAGAGAAGAGATCACAAGACTTGGAAGCTCTCTTAAAGATTGTGGTGAAGTCTTTGATCAATGGGAGAAGTGGTGTTGATTGAAGAACCTTGTCAGTAATCAAAGTGGATTGATTTCATCTTAGAAAGATGGAAGGTGTTCTTAGAGATCAACATGCCTTGAAGAAGTCATTTCAAGCCTTAGAATGCTTAGTTGGATCATCCATGAAGAGCTTGAAAACATTGAAGAAGATTGAAGAAGTCCTACAAAAGTTAATAACCTGAGCTAAAAAGAGTCGACTCATGGTTCCCAGGAGTCGACACATTGAGACCGTAGCTTGGACTAGAATCTGCTCAAAAAAAGAGTCGACACCTTCAGCAGCAAGAGTCGACAAATTGGTCAAGAAAGCAAGGTCTTAAAAAAGGTCCAAAAAGAGTCGACTCCTTGATCTTCACAAGCTGACTCATTCAGACAAAGACTTGGTGAAATCTGGAGAAACATAAAAAGAGTTAACTCCTTTAGAAAATGAGTCGACACCTTGGTCTAGAAGACAAGTCTTGAAGAAAGTCCAAAAAGAGTCCACATAATGTTCTTTAGGAGTTTATTCATTGGGGAAGTGCCTTGGTGATATCTGATGCAACGCAGAAAGAGTTGACTCATTGATTTTCAGGAGTCGACGCATTGAGGCAGATTGCTGTGAAGCAGAAATCAAAACAAAAAGAGTCAACACATTGAGAAAAAGAGTCGACTCCTTGACTATTACGATAACATTTTTAAACATTCTAAAGGTCTGATCTCGTATTTAATGTTTCCTCAACCATCACCAACGGCTAAAATCAAAGCAAGACTATAAAAACAAGACCCCCACAGCATTTATACAAAAGATTCTAAGAAACTAAGAGATGTACAAGTCATTGAAAGCTGAAATTCCTGATCCTATCAGAAAAACATTCTCTTTGCTAAAAGTCAGGGCATTCACTGAGCTGAATTCATTCATTCACTCTTTGAGAAAGTTAACCTTTGTATAAACATCATTTATTTATTTGGAATGGTTTGTATACCTTTGAGTTTTAGTGTTCTTGGTCAAAACACTTGTAAGTTTAAGTGAAACTTAGACAAAATCACTTGATTTAGAGAAATCTTGGGAAGAACTTTTGTAAAAAATGAGTTAGGCACTTGGAAAACTAGCACTTGCTGTGTAATCTTCATTTGCATAGTGAAAGAACTTGCAAGAGGATCTTGGAAGTGAGGATGTAGGTCACACGTTGTGGCTGAACGTTAGTAAATCTTTGTGTTTTTATTGTGCTCTGTTTTTTGTTGCTTGTTCTATTTTGCTCACTTGTTTTGCACACAAACTTTGATGTTATTATTCCATTGTCTAATTTGCTTTCTATTGCATTTGGTGGTGATTATTTTTAAGAAACCCAATTCACCCCCTTTTGGGTTGTATTTTTGGGCCAACAATTGGTATCAAAGCTAGTGCTCTATTTCGTATGACTAACATTCTTAGAGTTGATCCATGGTAACCATAGTTGGAAGCTCTCTACGTGAGGGTCAATCCACCAATAGACCTTCCATGTTTAACGGGACGAAGTACAATTATTGAAAAAATGAAATGAAGATTTATATCCAATCTCTTGACTATGAGTTATAGAGGATCATTGTTAATGGTCCTAAGTCTTTCACCAAAACTGTTGAAAGGGTAGTCATCCATAAACCTAAAGCTGAGTGGGATGAGAATGACTTGAAACTTTTGCAATCCAATGCTAAAACTATGAATATGTTATATCGTGCCTTAGACCCAAATGAATTCAATAGGATCTTCACTTGTTAGTCTATCAAGAAAATTTGAGATAGACTTAAGGTGACTCATGAAGGGACCAATCAGGTTAAGGAATCCAAGATTAACATTCTTGTGCACAATTATGAATTATTTAGAATGGAATCTAATGAGTCTATAACTAAAATGTTCACTAGATTCACTGACAATATTAGTGGTTTAAAGTCTCTTGGAAGAGTATATCCTAACAGTAAACAGGTGAGAAAGATTCTGAGATCATTGCCAAAGACATGGGAAACCAAAGTAACAGCTATACAAGAAACTAAAGATCTCAACACCTTACACTTGAAGAGCTACTTGGTTTACTCATGACCTGTGAGTTAACTCAAAAGTAAAATGCTCAAGAAGATGAAAATAAGAGGAAAAAGTCTCTTGCATTCAAATCCACCGCGTAAGAAAATGAATTTAAAAGTGAAGATGAAAATGAGGAGGAACTTACCCTCATTACAATAAAGTTCAAGAAGTTCATGAGAAGAAGGTGGAAAGGAGGAAGGAAGCCTGATGCAAAGGGAGAATCCATTAACAATTATTCAACCATAATATGCTTTGAATGCAAGAAGCCAGGACACATAAAAGCTTATTGCCCTATGCTAAAGAAGAAAGGAAAGAAAAGTAAAAGAGTTTTGGCAGCCACCACTTGGAGTGATGATGAGGAATCCAGATCTGATGAAGAAGCTAAACCTCAAGAAATGACAAACCTATGTTTCATGGCACAAGAATAAGAATCAAAGGTATTGTCTTCTAAATCTCCCAGATTTACATTTGATGAATTACAAGATACTTTTGATGATTTGCTTGCTGAATTCAAAAAGATGGGCATAAAAAACACACTTCTCAAAAAGATGATTTCTACCCTCACTAAGGAATATGAGATTTTGCAAAGAGACAATGAGATTTTGAGAAAGGAAAACTCTGTTTTGAAAGAAAAGGTAAAAGATTTAGAAAAATCTCTTGAAAAGTGTGTTGATGGAAAGAAAAACTTGATACCATGCTTGGTAAACAAAAATGCTCTCTTGACAAGGCTGGAATAGGTTACAATCCTTTCAAAGATCAAAAGCTTTCAAAAACAAAGATTACATATTTTTATTATTAAAAGAGAGGCCATTCAACTAGCCAATGTTTCATTATGTAAAAATAACGTGTAGCTAAGAAGGCTTAGGTCCCAAGAGGACCATTGAAGACTAACCCCCATGGACCTAAGATGGTTTGGATACCAAAGGTAAAAACTATTTTATAGGTGTGTCTTCAAGCAAAATCCAAAAAGGATCATTGATACTTGGATAGTGGATGCTCAAGACACATGACTAGTGATGAAGCTTAATTCACATCTCTCACACCAAAAGATGGAGGCTTAGTCACTTTGGAGACAATAGTAAAAGCAAGATCATTGGTATAGGTAGTGTTGGTGAGGATTCCTCAACTTCCATTGAGAATGTTTTACTTGTCAAAGGCCTTAAGCATATTCTCTTAAGTATTAGTCAATTATGTGATAAGGGTTGCAAAGTTGTCTTTGAATCATCTAGATGAGTTGTAGTGAACATCAATGATAATAAGACCATATTGACTAGTCATAAGCAAGACAACATTTGCATTTTTTATTTAAATTATCTCTCCTCTTGCAAAATAAAATGCCCTGCAGTTGTGATCAGTAAAGATAGTTGGTTGTGGCGTAGAAGGCTTGGTCATAAAAGCATGAGAATTCTTCGAAAGATTTCCAAAAATAATTTGATAAATGGACTTCCCAAACTTAAACTTGAGAAAGACAAGATCTGTGATGCTTGTCAAATGGGGAAGCAAACTAGAGTTTCTTTCAAATCCAAAAATATGATTTCTACAGCTAGGTCACTTCAACTATCACATATGGATTTGTTTGGACCAATTAGAACTTTTAGTCTAGGTGGTAAGTAATATGCTCTAGTTATTATTGATGATTACTCAAGATTCACTTGGACATTCTTTGTTGCTCTTAAGGATGAAAATATTGTCTTCTTTACAAAGTTTTGCAAAATGGTTCAAAATAAAAAATAAAAAAAAGCCTTTACAATCACTGTAGTTAGAATTGACCATGGTGGTGAGTTTTATTACAATTTCTTTGAAAAATATTGTGATTAAAATGATTTTGAACACAATTTTTTTGCACCTAGAACCCCTCAACAGAATGGAGTAGTTGAGAGAAAAAATAGGACCTTTGAAGAAATGGGAAGAACTATGCTTTGTGAAAATAATTTGCCAAAATATTTTTGGGCATAGGCTTTTAACACAGCAAGCTATGTCTTAAACATAGTTTTATTTAGAAAATTTTGAACAAAACCCCATATGAGCTTTAGAAAGATAAGAAACCAAATGTTTTATACTTTAGAGTTTTTGGATGTAAATACTTTGTGTTGAATAACAATAAAGATAACCTTAAAAATTTTGATTCAAAATCTGATGAAGGTGTTTTTCTTGAGTATTCTACATATAGCAAGGGGTAAGAATAAGATCAAATCTTAGAAATATATGTAAGTATCTTGTATTCTTATCTCAAATAGAACCAAAATGTTTTCTAGATGCAGAAAATGATGAATATTGTGTTGACTCAAAGTTAATTCCCATGTTAATTTTGATGATAACTAAACCTTGTATTATTTTATTAATGCATTTGCTTAGTGTGCAAATTAATAAAGATCATAATTTAGACTTAGAAGTTTGACTTAAAGTCTAATACATGTCAAAGTGGAGGCCCAACAAGCTAAGTTCAAACAAATGCACCAAGAGTCATGCAATGTGCCAAACAGAACAATGACACATATTCTATCTTCAAACAAATGATTTGTATTCAAAGAGATTGAAAGTGTTCAAAAGAAGATTTCATCAAGTATGCATACACTCAATAAAGATGACTTGAATTCGAAGAGATTGAAGGTGTTCAAAAGAAGACTTCATCAAGTGTGCAAAGATCAATTGAAGATGATTTCATTTTGAAAAGATTGAAGATGTTTGAGAAGATAATTCATTGTAATTGCATAATCTCTACAAAGAATCCAAGTGATGACTTGAATTCAAAGAGATTGAAGGTGTTCAAAAGAAGACTTCATCAAGTGTGCTAAGATCAATTGAAGATGTTTGAGAAGATAATTCATTGTAATTGCATAATCTCTGCAAAGAATCCAAGTGAAGACTTTATCTAGGATGTAAAGAATCAATGAAGATAATATGTATTAAGAGAAATGAAGATATTCAAGAGTAGACTTCATCAAGCTTATAAAAGACTTATTGAAATGATCCTAAAGAAGAAAGAAGGATGTGCAGCAAAAAAGTAGAACTTGGCAATGAAGAAGAAGAGCTCTGCAATAATGGAGTGAAGTTCTGACAGTTTGGAAACTAAGAAAAGATGATTATCAAATGATAAATTCAATCCAAATTGAATGGAGAACAATTTTGGTGAATTGAAGACTTTGATTAATCATCCTGGCCCAAAGAGAAAACTCCTTGAAGATCTTACAGTATTGCTGAAGTTAAACTTTACCAATGGAAAGATGAATGAAGATTTCTGGACAATGTGTCGACACATGAAAATGAAGAGTCGACACATGAAGACAAAAGCCAAAAATTTGAAAACAGAATGATCAAGTGTCGACACACGGAGTTGATGTGTTGACACATAGAGACAGTGGACAACATCTGAAAAATGCAGACCAAATGTGTCGACACATGAAACCAAGTGTTGACACATAGGAGATAACATTTAGTTTTTCTAACGTTATAACGGACTGGACTTGCATTAAATAAGCCCTAACAACCTCCAAATCAATACATGGGTTTATATACAAGCTTCCAACTGCATTTATAAATTATAGATACAAGAAAAACAAGTATCACTAACTGATCAAGCTGAGAAAATCTGTATATTTCTTTTGTCTTCATTTTGGCATTAAGTGAGATTTTATTTTTTCTATTCACTCTTAATAGAAAGTTTGTATTTTGTTTGTACAACTTCATACACCTATAAATGAGAGTTTGAGAATTCTCTTGTTGAAGAAAAACTCTTGTAAGTTGGAGTGGATCTTGAACAAAACCACTTGGTAGTTGGAAGAACTTGA
The DNA here is from genome assembly GCA_033060915.1 of Euryodendron excelsum. NCBI lineage: Eukaryota > Viridiplantae > Streptophyta > Magnoliopsida > Ericales > Pentaphylacaceae > Euryodendron > Euryodendron excelsum. The sequence continues at coordinate 20,532,027 of CM065388.1, read as the reverse complement.
AAAGAAGTTCTTGTGTAAAAGTGAGCTAAGCACTTGGCAAATCAGCATCTATTTTGTAATTGGAGATTGCATAGTGGAGGAAAACTTCAAGGGGATCTTGGGGTGAGGACATAAACCACAAAGTATGGTTGAACCTCGGTAATTCTTGGTGTGCTTTCTATTGCTCTATTTTCATTTCTCTTTTGATTAGATTGCATTATATATATATATATATATATCTTTATCACTGTTCTATTGATTAGATTAATTTTAATTAATCTTAATTGCCATTAATTTTTGAAAAACCCAATTCACCCCCCCTCTTGGGTTGCCTTTTGGGACAACAATTGGTATCAGAGTTTGTATTCCTGTTTTAGGCTTAACAACCTATAAATAGATCCATGGCAACCAATTTTGGAAGCTCTCTCGATGAAGGTCAATCCACAAACAAACCACCTATGTTTAATGGCATTAATTACAACTATTGGAAGAATAGAATGAGAATCTATATTCAATCTGTAGATTATGCATTATGGAGACTTATAGTAAATGGTCCCAAAACTCCGACAACCAAAGTAGAAAAAATAAATATCCCTAAACCTGAATCCGAATGGGATGAATATGATTTGAAAATGCTGCAATCTAGTGCCAAAGTTATGAATATTCTATATTGTGCACTTGATCCCAATGAATTCAATCGCATTTCCACTTGTGAATCAGCTAAAGAAATATGAGATAGACTAGAGGTTACACATGAAGGTACCAATCAAGTTAAAGAATCTAAAATAAATATTTTGGCACATAGTTTTCAATTGTTTAAAATGAAACCTGATGAGTCTATCACTAAAATGTTCACAAGGTTCACTAATATTATTAATGGCTTGAAATCCCTTGAAATGGTGTATCCTAACAATGAGCAGGTGAGGAAGATTCTAAGCTCAATGCCGAAAGCTTGGGAAGCTAAGGCCACGGTAATTCAAGAAGCAAAGGACCTCAACACATTACCTCTTGAAGAACTCTTGGGCTCTCTCATGACTCATAAGCTTACTCAAAAGCAACATACCTAAGAGGATGAAGAAAAGAAGAAAAGGGTAGTTACATTCAAGTCCACCAGTCAAGATGATGAATTAGCAAGTGAGGAGAATGAGGATGAAATTGCTCTCGTCACTCGAAAATTTAGAAGATTCATGAAGAAGAAATGGAAAGGTCAAAAGAAGCATAAAGCCAAAGAAGAATCTAGTAAAGAATCCAATATCATATGCTATTAATGCAAGAAGTCTATGCATATAAAGGTCGAATGCCCTATGCTCAAAATGAAAGGAAGAAAATATCAAGGAAAGAAGGCCATGGCAACCATGACATAAAGTGATGATGAAGAATTAAGCTCTAAAGAAGAAGTCGAACCTCAAGAAGTGGCTAACCTTTGTCTCATGGCTCATGAAGAAGACAATGAGATATCAGACTCTTCCCAATTTACTTTCAATGAATTACAAGAAGCATTTGATGATCTACTTTGTGAATTCAAAAAAATGGGAATAAAAAATGAACTTCTTAAAAAGATGGTCTCTACTCTTACTAAGGAAAATGAAGATTTACAGAAAGAAAATGAAGTTTTGAAAAATAAAGTTTGTGCTTTGAATGATAAGATTAAGAAAAATTCTTTTTCAAAAAATTCTTTAAAAGAAAATCAAATTTTGCTTGATAAGGTTAGAAGTTTGGAAACAACTCTTTTTAGATGTGTCAATGGAAAAGAAAAATTGGATGCAATATAGGAAAACAAAAATGCTCACTAGACAAAACTGATCTTGGTTTTGATCCTTTTAAAAGAAAGAAATTTTCAAAAGGCAGATTTAGTGCTTCAGCTGGAAAGCCACAAATCTCATGTTTGTATTGTCACAAACTAGGACATATTGCTAGTAGATGCTATACTTTACAAAAATCTATTGCTCATAGCAATGCATGGGTCCCTAGAAGACCATTGAGGACTAACCCCCAAGGACTCAAGATGATTTGGGTACCTAAGGTCAAATGAATTCCTTTTGTAGGTTTGCCTTCAAGAAAAATACAAGAAAGTCCATTGGTACTTGGATATTGGATGCTCAAGGCATATGACGAGAGATGAAACACAATTCACATCTCTTACCAAAAGATGGAGGTCTTGTCACGTTTAGTGACAATAGCAAAGGAAAGATCATCGGCATAGGTAGTGTTGGTAAGAATTCCTCTACCTCTATCGAAAATGTATTGCTTGTTAAAGGACTCAAACACAATCTTTTGAGCATTACTCAACTTTGTGACAAAGGATGCAAGGTTGTATTTGAATCCTCTAAATGTGATATAATTAACATCAATGTGTCGCGCCCCAGTTTTTGGGTCCAAGATCCTTTTCGGCTCAGAGACAAAGCATAAAACTCTGTTATTAGAACTTATCCTCCTACAAGGACGAGTGCAACGAGGTTTGAATTGAAATTGGTTTGATTAAGGGTTTTTCAGAAAAATAGGAGTCGCCGCCTAACTTGATTAAGGTGAGTTAGGGCACCTAAAACTAAGTATTAATCCGAAGATTAAACTTAGGGTTTTCGGAAAAAATTTTGAAAACTCCCTCAAGAGAGGGTTTTTAAGAAAGTAGGTTGTTTGGCAACCTTTGGAAAGATTTAAGCCCTTTTTTTAAAATAACTTCATTTTGGTCTTTCGAAAATAGAAATCTAGGGTTCGGGAGTTGGTTACGTGTAGGGAAGATATCCTAAGATCATCACCCTACCCTACCCTTTTGATACTTACATGTCTAATCACCCTTTGTTCACTCACTAGAATAACCAGTTACCATTATCCACTTAATATCCACTTTTAGAATTTTTAAAAAACTGGGTTTAGTTACACTTTTCAAACGAATGATGCATGACGCGAGTTTTTGAAGGAATGAAAATATGAAAGAGTTTGAAATAGAAACTTCGAATTGATTGGAATTTTTGAAAAAGGGATTGGAGTTGAAATAGAAGTTATGATCGCACTATTTTAAGTTGCCTACGCATCTTATTTGGCGAGAATCATGTCATTCGTAGTTCGGGCTAGAGCCCGATGGAAAATAGGCGCATTAGAGTCTTTGGAATGTTTTGAAGACACATTGAGGTCTTTGGGAAGTTTGAAGACACTTTGGGGTCTTTGGAAAAGAGAACTTGAGAGTTTTGATTTGAAATCGGGTGTCGGAGTGTTTTGAAACAGTACTTTGAATCTTTCAAAAAGGGGTTTTGAAGTGTTTTGAAATATTTTTGGAACAACTCAAGAGAGTTTTGGAAGTGCTTTGAAATAACTCAAGAGAGTTTTGAAAATGTTTTGAAATATTGTTTTGAAAACCTTAGAGGTATGATTTTGGGGTGTTTTAGTAAATTGGTCTTGGGAAAGTTTTTGAAAGTGGTTTTTGAAAACACCTACTACTTTGAAAATCTAACATGGACAACCTTGGAGGTTGTTCTTGATATATCACCATCCTTTGGAATCCCTAACCATAAAAGGGATAGTGGCACCTTAGAGTTGTGAGTTCTTGAAAACATTTTTGGAAATAATTTAAAGATAGAGTGTAGGAGTATTTAAAAAAGTTATGGAGTTGGTTTTTTAAAAATCTCAAAAGAGTAGGAGGTTTTGGAATAATGGGTAATCAGAATAGTTTTAAATTGAGAGATCATTTAAAAGGGCTCTATGAGTTGGAACTTTGGAGTATACTAACCAAGGTTGGGTTGGCCTATGGTTAGGAGTGATCTAAAGTTAACTAACTTGGGTTAGGTTAACATAGGGTTAAGATGGACTAGGGTCAACTAACTTGGGTTAGGTTAACATATGGTTAAGATGGACTAGGGTCAACTAACTTGGGTTAGGTTAACCTTGGGTTGGACAACTAGGGTCAAGGTAACCTAGAGTTAGATAACTAGGGTCAAGTTAACCTAGGGTTAGATAACTAGGGTCAAGGTAACCTAGGGTTAGATAACTAGGGTCAAGTTAACTTAGGATTAGGTAACTAGGGTCAAGCTAACGTAGGGTTAGATAACTAGGGTCAAGTTAACCTAGAATTGGATAACTAAGGTCAAGTTAACCTAGGGTTGGATAGCGAGGGTCAAGTTAACCTAGGGTTAGATAATTAGGGTCAAGTTAACCTAGGGTTAGATTGGAGGATGGTTTTGAAAGGTGATTTTATGCATTTTGAAAAGAGTTTTGGAAAACACATCTTGTTATGCAAAGGACTTTGGTAGACAACCTTTTTGAAGATTATTTCCATGAAAATTTGACTCTAGCCAAGAGTATGGTTTATATGATTGGTGTTTGAAAACTGTAGGTGAGATTTTTTGGGAAGGCTTGGCCTTTCACTCTGGCCAATGTTGATAAGTCCAAACTCACTGCAAGAAAGAGAAGTTAGAATGGGTCGACCCTTGTTGGGTCGATCACACTCCGATAATTAAGTTAGCAAGCTTAATCGAGAGTTGAATAGATATAAGTTGTGTATATTTGGAGTTAATTGTCCATACTTGGCTCTTGAGATCTTTGGTATTTATAGTATGATCAATGAAGTGTTTACCTCCTAGCCTACCAGCAGGTTATCATGGCCTGTTGGGTAGGCTTCATCATTTGCCGTCGACTGACCACATGCAGAGCCTGCCTTACCATCGTTGAAGAATTCGGCTGATTAGAAGTGCAGGTCGACATCGCGTGGGGAGCCGCTGGGGCATTTAATGCTGGTCAACTTCGCATTTAATGCTCTGAGATGGCTAGCTATTTGGGATCGCCTTTCGTGGTTTGGGCTAAGGTTAGTGTTAGGTCGGCACCTTGGGTCGGACCATCCTTTAGTGTTTGATTTGGGCTGCCCAGCAACCTAGCTTCAATTTGCATTTAGTTAGGCCTAGCTAGATGGGTTGGGCCGCATGCATTTACCCCCCACAAAAACCATTCCAAAGAAGGTTTCCTTGGGACCATTATAACCTTTATCTTGACAAGAGTAAGGATTTCAAGAATCAACACAATGATGACAACTTTTGGAAAACCACTTTTAATACAAGGATGGAGAGAATGAATCTTTGAAAACCATTTTTGAGAAAAAGATTTTGAAAGCCATTTTTAGAGGAAACCACTCCAACAAGTTAGGGTTCCTATGACCAATGTAAAAGGGAGACCACTCAAGAGAGGGTTCCATGTGGCCATTCCAACCACTAAACTTGTGAGAATGGAAACCTTAGAAATCAAAGAGTTTGAAATCCACTTGTGTGCAAGAATAAAAAGGGAAGGGAACCATTCTAAAAATTTAGGGTTCTTATGGCTAATATGCAAGGGAGACCACTCAAGAAAGGGTTCCATGGGGCCATTTTAACCACTAAACTTGAGAGAATGGAAATCTTAGAAATTAGAGAGTTTGAAAACAACTTTTATGCAAGTTGAAATGCAATGATGCAAAAGTGTGAGCTAGGGGTTAATGGGGGATTTTCTAAGGCATGATTTCTAAGGTTTCATCCTAAACTTTAAGGGACCAACTTTTAGAACCATTTTGAGAGGAATATGGAGCTTGAAAGTGGCTAGAAATAAGAATAATGCAAGCTTTGTAGAATATGGTTATAAACATGAAAATGAAGCCAAGCACACAAGACATTATCAAGATAACAAAATGCAAGGGGCCCTCCAGGGGCAAAACGGTCATTTTGTACCGAAAAGTCTCGGAAAAGGTCCTAAGGGTAGTTTGGTCATTTTCCACCGAAGTGGGCTAACAGCCACTGGTGTTGACCTAGGTTTTGAGTGTTTCCACCACTCTAACGGTGTGAGTATTTTCGCTACTCGGACGGGGTTGATGATTTGTGAGTATTTTCGCTACTCGAACGAGGTTGATGATTTGTGAGTATTTCCGCTACTCGGACGGGATTGATGATTTGGGAGAATTTTCGCTACTCGGACGGGGTTGAGTATTTCTGCTACTCGGACGGGGTTAAGTATTTCCACTACTCGGACAGGGTTGATGATTTGTGAGTATTTCCGCTACTCGGATGGGGTTGATGATTTGGGAGTATTTCCGCTACTCGGACGGGGTTGAGTATTTCCGCTACTCGGACGGGGTTGTGAGTATTTCTGCTACTCGGACGGGGTTGTGAGTATTTTTGCTACTCTAACGATTCTGTGAGTATTTCCGCTACTCTAACGGTTCTGTGAGTATTTTCACTACTCTAATGGTTCTGTGAGTATTTCCGCTACTCTAACGGTTTTGTGAGTAGTTTTGCTACTCGGACCGTCTCGAGGAATAAACTGTCTCGAGAGAGGGATTGGAAAGGGGTCTTACCGTCTCCGAAGAGACGTGCCTGGATTGGAACCGTCTCGAGGAATAAACTGTCTCGAGAGAGGGATTGGAAAGGAGTCTTACCATCTCTGAAGAGACGTGCCTGGGTTTTAAGTGTTTCCGCCACTCTAACGGTTTTGTGAGTAGTTTTGCTACTCAGACCATCTCGAGGAATAAACTGTCTCGAGAGAGGGATTGGAATTGAAATAAGAAAGGACAATGCCCCTAAGGGCATTTTGGTCATTTTGCCTCTATTTGGGCCTGACAGGCCCGCGAAGTGATGGAAAGACAGAATTTGGACCTAGAGAATTGGTTTCGATTGGAATATGCCCAAAATGACTTGAAAACAAGTCTGGACGGAGTGTAGACTGCCGAGCGGTCAAAAATGGGGTGCTTACAGCCTGACATTATGTTTAGTGTATATCTATGTGCTAGATTTCAATCTAATTCTAAGGAATCACATGTTGTTACTGTTAAAAGAATTTTTAAATATCTCAAGCACACACCTAACCTAGGGTTATGGTACCCTAAAGGCACATCATTTAGTCTAATTGGTTATTTTGATGCTGACTATGCTGGGAGTAAAGTTGATAGAAACACCACTAGTGGCTCTTGTCAATTTCTTGGTAATATGCTTGTTTCTTGGTTTAGTAAGCCAAACTCGATTGCACTCTCTATAACTAAGGTTAAGTACATTGTAACTGGAAGCTATTGTGCTCAAGTGCTCTAGATCAAATATCAACTAGAGGACTTTAAATTTACTTTTGAACACATTCCTATTAGATGTGATAACACAAGTGCTATCAATTTGACCTAGAACCTTATTCAACACTCTTGCACAAAGCACATTGAAATTAGACATCATTTTATTCGTGATCATGTTCAAAAATGTGATATTATGCTTGACTTTGTAAGCACTGACTCTCAATTAGATGATATTTTTACTAAACCATTGAGTAAAGAAAGATTTTGTATCATGAAGAGAGAATTGAGTATGAGTAATCCTTTAAATTGAATGACTACCTTGTTATGCATGTTAATTTATGTTGTAAATGGATTGGATGCTTATTTGATGCGTTGCATATCATTCATAAGTCACTTTCTGCATTTCATGAGAAGAAGAGTCGACCCCTGCCTTCAAGGAGTTGACCCCAATATTCTGGAAATGGCTTTTAGTGTATTTTGTTAAAAAGAGTCGACCCCTCTTAGCATAAGAGTTGACTCATTTGAATAGAGAGCCCAGATAGCTTTTCAACAGAAAAATTGTCGACCCCTTGAAGTTAGGAGTCGACCATTTTGTGCAGTTGCTCAAGGCATTTAAAAACCCATGTTTCTCGCACAAAATCAGATTTCCCTCTTTCTCTCTCTCTCTCTCTCGACAAACCATCATTTCAACTGCCAAACCTTCATAAATCTCTTCATCAATCTCTCTATAACCTCCATATATATATATATATATATATCGATTTCGATCCACTCCAACCCATTCCCAACCCTTATCGATCTTCATTCCAAACCTTAATGGCACCCAAATCTGATAAACCAAAGAAGGGAAAGAAAACCCTAGATGAGTTGACTCCTTAAACCAAAGGGGACAAGAAAAGAAAAACCAAAAGAGATTCATCCAAGGATGTGGAGAAGAGGAAGAAGGCCAAAAAGACTGCTCAAATTGAGGACAATGTCGATCGAAACAAGCTATACTTTGGTAATGAATCTGCAAAAAGGAGGTATAATGAATTTTCTCTTCAGGGAACAATTTGAATCATAGATGGATAGATTTCAGTTTCTTTGCAAAGGAGAAGTTTAATTTTGTGCCTACACTTGAAGCACTTGTATGGAAATCCATGACTATGCTTAGGGATGATGTCTATCCCGAATTGGTTGGTCATTTTTATGCACATGCTGAAAAAGAATTTGGAAGTTTTGATATTATTAGTAGGGTCAAGGGAGTATCCTTCACAATCACTAAATATGTGATTTGTCAAATTCTAGATATTGACAGTTGAGTTGAAAAACAAATAAGAGATATTAGTAGGAAAAACCCAATTAACTGCCTTATATGGTGAAGAGACTGAAGAAAATGTCCAACCCTTGGCAAATGACTTACCATTGGAACTTAGACTTATCCACGACTTTATCTGTTGTATTTTGATCCCTAAGGGTGGAACATTGAAGTACATTTCTAAGTATGAATTATATTTCTTGTGGGCTTATATCAATGACATAAGGATTGACTTAGCAGAATTTATTTTTGAATCATATTGTCAAGGCCTCCAAGACAAAAGTCAGTCTGCCCTGTGGAATATTCTTGACTAAGATCTTCAAGCACTTTAAGGTTGATTTAGGAGGTGAGAGGAAGATAACCCCTGATCCTAATTTTGAAGAATACAATCAGAAGACATTGTCAAGAATGGGATATTATTTTGACCCTGAGAGCAAGGCTTGGACCCCTAGGAAGGAAAAGAGCATTGATGACAGGGCTACTCCTAAAGGAAAAATCATTGACATAGGTGAACCTTCCAGTACAGCCCCTACAAATGCTCTAAGGACCCCCCCCCCCTTTCCATGGAAATTACATATACTGGAAGTTCTGTGGACTTAGCTTTTGTGATGGGCATGCTCAAGCAAATGCAGACATATCAATAAGAAATGTTTTCTAAACTAGACAAGAAAGTGAGAAACGGGGCAACCAGGATGTTTTTTTTGTGGAGAAGAAGGTAAGAGAATTGAATGGAGAGGTGAAGGACTTATGTACAGCTGTGGTGACTGGAAGTAGTATTATAAGGCAAGAGGTGACTAGCAACATTGCCCTCTTAACTGAGCATTTGGGCAAGTACCTCAAGAAAATGGTTGGAAGTGAGTATAAACCTCTCCACCCTCAACAAGCAGCATTTAAAGACATAGTAGAGGACTCAGACTCTAAGAGCACTAAAAGCATTGATCCTTTTCCCACTGGACTTTCAAAACTTTTTGTTCTCACTCCTCCATCAACCTCATCAAATAGGCATGGACTGAGACAAAGAGGTGGTGCCAAGTTCTCCAACACTGCTGTAAACTCAGTTGACTTGACTCCCTCTCCGTCACCTTCTCCCAAAGCCCCTTGAGCAATTGTCAATTTGCATTATCACTTGCATCATCACTTTCTGCATTTGTTATTTTCTGAACAATCTTATCTAGGATGGTATGCCATCCTCTAGACAATTGATTTGTAATATTTTGTGGATGTTTTGGATCATTTTGATGCCTAAGATATATACATTTGTGTTGTTGTATGACTTTCTTCTTGAATACTTGATTGATTGGTTGGCTTGGTTGATTTGCTTGCTAGCCTATAATATTGTTTTAAGATTTTTTATTGTTGTACCTGTCTTTAAATTTTACCTTTATCTATCTTTTTAATGAATTGACAAAAAGAGGCAGAAAGTTTGATTTTATGAGCAGAATCCCTCATTATGTGTCTTATGAATATTATGAGAAAAATGCCTTAGTACAATAGAAAGGGGGAGCAAAGGCTTTGCTCTGGTATATTTTTGCTATGAACTTACAACTGCACCAAAAGCTTTGAATACAAAAGAAAGGGGGAGCAAGAAATGTTTAAATCTACATTTTTACTCTGAACATAAAAATGTTGGAAAGAATTGAAGAGAAGACAACTTCTGGTATGAACTCTCATTTTCTAAATCTTTCTGATATTGCACACTAATTGATTCATTACTTTTTTAGTATATTGTTCATATTGTAGAAAAGTTTTGTCATCATCAAAAAGGGAGAGATTGTTGACTCAAAGCCCAAATTTTGATAATAACAAAACATTGTGTTAGTAATATAATAATTTTACTTTGTGTGCAGATTATGTCATACCTTAATCTTAACTAGCTTATGACTTGAAGCTTGACACAATGATAGATATTGAAGATTTTGTATGTTGTAAGCTTATCAAGGTTGTTGAAGGTCAATGAGCCACAAATAGGTTGACACATTTATTGAAGACCTTTCAACAAGATTATGTTCATAATCTCATCTTTATGCTCAAAGGGATAGAAGATCTATAAAAGACATGAAAGCTTAATTTGAAGACTTTGAATATGTTTGGGAAGAATAGAAGATCAGTTGAAGAGAAGAGATCACAAGACTTGGAAGCTCTCTTAAAGATTGTGGTAAAGTCTTGGATCAATGTAAGAAGTGGTGTTGATTGAAGAACCCCGTAAGTAATCAAAGTAGATTGATTTCATCTTAGAAAGATTGAAGGTGTTCTTGGAGATCAACATGCCTTGAAGAAGTTATTTTAAGCCTTAGAAGCCTTAGTTGGATAATTCATAAAGAGCTTGAAAACATTGAAGAAGATTGAAGAAGTCCTGCAAAAGTTAAGGACTTGAGCTAAAAAGAGTCAACTCATGATTCCTAGGAGTTAACACGTTGAGACAGTAGCTTGGACTAGAATCTATTGAGAAAAAGAATCAATACCTTCAGCAACAAGAGTTGACACATTGGTCCAGAAAGTAAGGTCTTAAAAAAGGTCCAAAAAGAGTCTACTTATTGATCTTCAGGAGCTAACTCATTCAAACAGAGACTTGGTGAAATCTGGAGAAACACAAAAAGAGTCGACTCCTTCAAAAAAAGAGTCGACACCTTGGTCCAAAAAGCAAGTCTTGAAAAAAGTCCAAAAATAGTCGACACATTGTTCTTCAGAAACTGACTCATTTGGGCAGTGCCTTGGTGATATCTGATGCAACGCAAAAAGAGTCAACTCATTGATTTTCAAGAGTCGACACATTGAGGTAGATTGCTGTGAAGCAAAAATCAAAACAAAAAAATTCAACACATTCAGAAAAAGAGTCGACCCATTGACTATCACAGTAACATTTTTGAACATTCTGAAGGTCTGATCTCGCATTTAATGCTTCCTTAACCACCACCAACGGCTAGAATCAACGCAAGACTATAAAAATAAGACCCCCACAGCATTTATACATAAGATTCCAAGAAGCTAAGTGTTGTACAAGCCATTGAAAACTGAAATTCCTGATCCTATCAGAAAAAACACTCTCTTTGCTGAGAGTTGGGGCATTTACTAAGCTGAATTCATTCATTCACTTTTTTAGAGAGTTAACCGTTGTATAACCATCATTTTATTTATTTGGGAGGCTTTGCATACCTGTGAGTTTGAGTGTTCTTAGTAAAAATTCTTTTAAGTTTGAGTGAAATTTAGATAAAATCACTTGGTCTAAAGAAAGCTTAGGAAGAGTTTTTGTAAAAAGTGATATGGACACTTGGAAAACTAGCACCTGCTGTGTAATATTCATTTGCATAGTGAAAGAGCTTTCAAGGGGGTCTTGGAAGTAAGGACATAGATCACACGTTGTACTGAACCTCGGTAAATCTTTGTGTTTTATTGTGCTCTGTTTTTTGTTGCTTGTTCTATTTTGCTCACTTGCTTTGCCCAAACACTTTGATTTCATTATTCCATTGTCTAATTTTCTTTCTATTGCATTTGGTGGTGATTATTTTTAGAAACCCAATTCACCCCCCCTCTTGGGTTGCATCTTTGGGCCAACACTAATGAGATCCGGCCCACAAAATAAGGTGACTGGATTAAGCTCTTTTTTTATTTTTTATTTTTCTTTTACCTTTTTTCTTTTGTTGTTTACCCTTTGATAACTAAGATAAAAATTTGAAATTAAATCTAGAAATCAAAATCATATGCAATAAAAGAATGATATTACACTACTTTTTCTATATATCAGTAATTTGTGATTGGAACATTAGAAAAACTTTATTAGTTGTAAAGAGTAATAGTTTGGCATGTATGTGATGTAATAAATAATTAAAATAACTATTAAATATATCTGCATTGCTTCAAAATTCAATAAGATTACCTTTTCTTTTCTTTTCTTTTTCTCACAAATCCACCCACTTTTATGAATGTTGATGTTGTAGAAGACCCACACAGCTGCTTTGTCTCTAGATATTTTAACTGACATCATAATAATGTCACTAAGATATTCAACTGGACATTATGTGAGCTTTTTTTTTCTTTTTTTTGGATAGGATAAAAGTGAAAATTTATATAGACACATAATTAATAAAATGATGAGATAATACTTTTTGTCATATATCCGCAAATTGTGATTAAAAACAAGAAAATATGCTTTAATTTGGAGAATAATACTTTAACATGTACGCTTTTTTTTTTTTTTTTTTTTTTGAATTTTATATTTTTTAAGTTAATACACAGTAAAAACAATTAAGAGAATACTATATTACCCATGTAAGTGATTAGTGATTACATAGTGAAGAATTAAATGGGGAATAAGTCTAAGGCACCTAGATCGTTTACAAGCATGGGCCCATGGTTTAAAGCATGAAAAATGTGGGGGCTTAGTTGTGTAACTGGATCGTTTGTGCTTGGCTGCTAGCTAACCGGGCATTAAATAGGTCGGTACACTTAATTGTTTATATTCTACTGAATTAATGGTGCGTGCGAGTCTAGTAGTTTTAGAAGGTTAATTTTGTCATTTAAATTAATAAAAATAAGTAGGGTTTGGAAGTAGTTACTCCCATAAAAAAGTACATAGAAATATGTGAGGGGAAGTGAAAACCAAGAATATAAATGCTCCGTAGCATTTGTCTTTTTGTAATATAAGAGTAACAATTACCCAAAAGGATTAGTCAATTATTTTACTTTCAGTTTTCTTAAACAAACTTTTACATTTTGTTTAGATCCCAAATTTATTAAGGAAATAAAAAAATGAAAACAGAATGGAAAAGAAGAAGAAAATTAGTTTCCAAATTTCATGTTTTTGTTTGGTTAGATTGAAAAAATGAGAAAAAAATAAATATGTATTTACCAATAACAATGTAAAGCGGAATAGATCCCACCCACTTTTTCTTACAATCCGACGTAATTTCAATTCTCTATCCTTTTATTTTTCACTCTATAAATTCAGATTATAGTGTCTCGGAATTGTTTTCTTTGTACTTTAGCGGAAGATTCTCAGAAATCCCAGCGCCTAGTAAAGAGAATCAATTTGGTCCTTCTCTTCTGAAATCAAATCTATCTTTCAGTTTATTAACTTGGGCAAGTGCTCCAACGATAATTGACTGCAAATTCAGCCATCTCCCTCTAATGTCTTCCCTTTTTTTTTTTTTTCCTTCTATGGACGCCAATGTCTTCTTGGAGGAGGATAGAAAGAGTTTTAAGTTTGAGAATTAATGCTCGATAACTTGTGACAGGTAATGTTGACTTTGGCTACTCCCAGTAACTTCACACCAGTACCACAAAATGAAAAACCTTAGCTAGCACGTAAACCCCAACATCCTTAACCCACTTGTTCTTATTTTCTCTTGACCGTTTCGTTTGGGTTTGGAGGAAAGTTACCAAGTCTTGATTGACATTGATGCCTTTACATAAAGCTGTTGATTTAAGTATATAACCATAAACCTTTATTTATTTAGTTTTATCTTTTGCCATTAGTTAGGGGATGGGGTGGTTGCCAAGGTTTGAACCTGGACCTGATGAGGGAGTTACAAGTGCCTTAACCACTAGAGCTCACCATTTCCTCTAAACCTTTGTTAATACAAAAAATAATACTAGAGTAACTATACAACTAAAAAATTAATACAAAATTTTTTTACAAAATAATGTGGTTGAATAAGAGCTTTTCATTTTAAAACAAAACACATGATTGATTGCCTTTCATGGCAAAACACCCATCATCAGGCAATGGTGATTTGGTGTCCTTCAACGAGAATGGGCAAATCTGTTTTCCTGAAACTTTGCTTTTGAGTTGATGAATAATGGTATTAACTGATAAATTCTCTGCTCTCGCTTTCTTGCCTTCAAGTCCATCATTGTTGGAGCAGAACATTAGCCAACCTGCCACTCTAAACTAACGGAAGAAAGAAATACTTCTATGCCATATTGCAATTTGGGTTGTTTTAATCTTTGTTCTTTGCCTAATTACACTTTATTCCATTGTTATTTGAACAAAAATCAGATGACTCCTGTGGTTAAATAGAAGAATTAATGATAGATTTGTTGAAATGATAAAAATACCCTTCCGAATGTCAAATTCTCTCTTACTTTGATGCAAAAGAAAAATTTGTCTTTTTGATGTTTCATTTTGGAGAAATGAAATAATGAAAAATACTTGGATAACAGAATTGCCGTTAATTATAACAGTTTTCAATTATTTTACAGTTAAGTCCAAACTATAATAAATTTTTTTTTTTAAATTATATATGAGTCATATAATTTTCGCTCAAACCACTAGAAGATAAAGTGTAATTATCCTTTTTTTTATTGCTTTTTCATCACCATATATTCCTCCACCATATGAAAGTCCTCTAAAACTGCTCAAGAGACCATAATTCCACGTATGGAATGCAATATGGTGGACGATGAGTCAGCAGCTTGATGTGTTTCTGTTTATGTGTAAAAAACTAAATTTGGGAATTGATCAGCAGTGTGGATTTTACAGTGCTGAAGGGCAAATCCGATCCCGGATATAGAATAGTGGTGCCCTTGCTATAAGGAATGAAGAGGGTTTGCACATTCAGAGCACTTGGGCCACCTGGACCATGCATTTGACATTTCTCAACCCAGAAGGTCACTCATTAGGAAGAATGTCGCTGTGCCAGGCTGGACTTTGGTGGAGATGATGTTGAAGTCTGTTCTTCCCTCTTCTATTGTCATCATGAATCACGATAAATTGAAAAACGGTATTCTTTCGACAAAAAAAAAAAAAAACTGTACAAAAATTTCTACCAGATTGATGTTGTAATAGTGTTTTTTTAATGCCTAATGCCTCACTTGTGCATAATGGAACCTTCAAAATTAGTTCTATAGTTTTTTTTTTTTGGACCCGCTAGGAGTAGTTGATGCTTAACGGGATTTAACTAAACGCGGTTCTCACATTCAATCCTTTGTTGTGGTACTTCGTATCTAAGGAATCATCTGAAGGCAATAAAAATTGAATCACCACAAGCTAAGAGGGAAAAAGATAGAATAGACCAAATAAGTAAAAAAAGAAAAGTAAATTTTCAAAAGAGCACTATCATTATACGATTTAAAATTATCACAATTTATTGGAGCAAAACAAAGAAACAAAATGGATTCATATGAATCAACATGTCTGAAAAAAGTAGATGGACAAGGTCCCAAAGTTGTTCGGTGTAACAACTTGAAAAAAAAGAAAAAATTCCAGCAACTCAACTGAAGATCTTCTAAGAATTCTTCATAGTCAATAACAGGGATCTGGGATAAACTTTTACCGACATCCAGCGGGCAGGAGAGGACTGTTCCTTTTGTTTGTTTTCCATTGGGGGGGGGGGGGGGGGGGGGGTTGTGGAGTGGGGGGTTGTTGAAGACACCAGCTTTTATGGATTGTGGACTAACAGGGTACTAATGTCACAATCATTACTTCTACTAAAGAATATTGTCATGATAGCTATATAAACATGAAATCTTAGGCAACTTTGAACTAGGAAACTCGTTGAGTCTCTACGAAAAGAGATTCTTTAGTGCTCCCGAAGTAGTAGGCTGGTCTGTAAATCTTCGTTTACTAATTTCATCATACAACCTTACACGCTTGACTTAACATAAAATGTTTTTCACAAAAATATTTTCATATTTTCGGGTTTGATTGCTCATAAATTAGGTAAAAATATTTTACGGGTAAAACTTTGTTCGCTAAAAAGTTGAAAATGACTTACCGATTCTATTTCGGTAAGTTATTTTCAGACCATCCTATCGGGTAGTGGCGACGTTGAGAAAAAAAAAATGATTGTTATGGTTTGCACTTTAAGGGCATTGGCCATGCCATTTCTTCGCCTTCAGCAATCATAGATTGATAGTCTTGATGATCAAATCAAAGTCTTATCTCTTTGTCTCTATTTAATTTATATAGCTATTCCACTTTCTGATGTCAATTTGAAGCTATGACTCCAAATCGTGCTTATTAATTGCTCGACAAAATGCATCAACGAAACAACCTTCAATTTCTTCTTTGTATTTTTGCGGCATTGAGTGGTTAATTTAGGGGACTTTGAACTGAAAATCACACATTGTTGGTTAAGTTTTTGAACCTTTGACACTATTTGAATCATTTCACCATCGCCACCCCCACTCTCAATCACCACCACTACCACTACCACCACTCACCAGCCACCACTGCTATTTATCACCTATGTCCAGCCTCACCATCTGTACACACTACCGCCATCGGCCATTGTTGTCTCTGCCACCTATCGACGCCACCATCCGCCACCACCCATTGTCTATCACCACTGATTACCACCCACTGCCATCACCTCCCACTACAAAGAATAGTATTACAAAAAAAAATATCTAGAAAATAATTTTTAGATGTTAATCGAACACCAAAATATAAAAAGGAAAATAATTTTTTGAATAGAACTTTTTACATAAAAAAATACCTTTCAGTGTAAAATATTTTATGTTAAACCAAATGGAATATAAGGGAAATCATGAAACAAAGCAATTGAACTAGATAGTCATAGTTAGTAGCGGAGTCACTTAAGGGTCACTTGCACTCTCTCTACTTTCAAAAATTATATTTTTGCCTATAGTCTTAAAAAAAACATTTCAATTTGTCCCCTCTAAAAAATTTTAAAAACCCCCTTCAATAATTAAAAATCCTATTTCCTTTATAGTTTTAAATATGTTTCTCAATTTCTCAATTTTTCACTTGCAAATATATATATATATATATATATCACCCTTAAATAGTTGTTTTTTTTTTCAAAGACCCCCTTTATATATAATATATAAGCTTATCACACATTACAAATAATGCTACATATAAATAACAATTTACATAAAATTATTGTAAAATGTCATGTGGTTGTATCTAAGCCTTTTATTTTGAAACAAACAATCATAATGATGGGTTTTAATTTCAAGAACTCCAATGCCACATTATTCTATTGAAGTTTTTCTGTACAAACTTTTTGAAAAAATAGCATTTTTTAGTATATTATACATATTTATATAAATATATATATGTATATATGGAAGTCAAATGCCATATGATTGATTTAAAAAAAAAAATCGGATTGCCATTAATTGTTGCCTCCTCTAAATATATTTTATGACTCCGCAATTAGTCATAGTCACCTGACCTATTAAAAATTTATTCATTGATCAGACACTGATCCTTACTTGAAAATAGGATTACACTAGCTTCTTAACAAACGGGTTTATTTAGGACCGCAATTTTAGAGAGAGAGAGAGAGGAGAGAGAGAGAGAGATGAGACCTAGATATGCCTGATGATGATTCTAGAATCGAGGTTGTTGATCACACTTTATAAATTTTAGCAATGAAGTTTCCAAGTCAGATGTCACGAACACTCGTTGGCAATTGGAGCTCCTTTGGTCAGGGTGTTAGTGGGTTGGAGGCCATTCTCGATTCAGCAAAATATACTTCCATGTGTCCCCAGCTTTTCTGTTGGTTTCGATGCTTTTGGAACAGCTACATAAGGACTGTTCTCATAGTTGAATCTGTAAGGAAAAGTTTTAAAAACAAACTGCTGCATATTGTTCAGAATTTGCTAAATACAGGGGAGAGGACTCTGTTTATGTGCCCCGTTTTATGGCTACCTCAGAGGATTCTATAACAGAACGTTAGCTACTGAAGCTTCATATTTCTTTCCCCTATTGAAGAGAGGTTTGGGAACTCTTAACAATTTCTACTGGAATTATTAAACTCAACACTTCTTGTAACATTTTCTCATATTTCTTACTGTAATTCTCCAAAAGTAAATAGCCCCTCGTAATTTTCTCTCTCCAATATCTAAAAGAATAACACGAAACAATGCAAGATATATATATCTCCAAAACTAAAACAACCAGAGTCACCACTAATAACAAACAAGACTACTAAGATGGTAGATGAGTTGGCTTCAAGAACTGGGTGTACCACAAAAACCCTGATTCTGCAATACACAGTTTTACTTTAACCATATTGAGGGTGTGAATGGCCAATAATAATTATATAGTATTAAGCTTAACAATTAAGCATATACCATAAATCTCATGCAAGCATAATGAAATCAATCACACACAAGATTTTTGCTGTGGAAACTCAATGCGAAAAAAAATCATGTGAACCAACTCCTTTGGTCTGGGCGAGCCAAGCACTATATGAACAATTTACACAAGTAACACTTACAACCACACACTGAACTCTACGGATGTTGTTTGAATTAACTACAGTGTAAATTAACTTAATTGACTCCTTGATTTTCTATTCTTCCCCCAATCGCTTGACTCTCCGAATCACCATGATACTTTTTGTCACCATTAGAATCCACAAAGACGATCTTCTGTTTAGCTCTTCAATGGTAAAAAAATATATTTTCACTATAGAATATTTAGAGAGTCTGTATCCACCAATTCACCTCTCTCTTAGCTTTTATAGCACATCAAATCCTATCTCTTTGATAGATATATTATCTATCTTTGGACTCTTTATTCTCCACTTAGTATGTGTAGACACAAACCTAAGTCATATAAGAAAAATTTAGTCAAGATTCATATAAATTGCAATATTTCCAAACAGCCCGTTAAAAAACGATCCGTGACTTTTTCCCAAGTGGCAAGTGCCATGTTTAAGTTAACAAGTGCCAACTTGCTATATACACTTGGCTCTTGTCTTTAATCTTGCCATATATCCTGCCAACTTTTGAGACTTCTTTGGATTCTGTTTGTGAGCATGACGAGTGCCATTGATCTTGCTATTATTTATCAACTCTCTGGAATCCATTGGAACCAACATGGCAAGTGTCATTCTAAAGCTGGCTAGAGCCATCTGTGTTGTTTAGTTAGGAATCAATCACTATGCTCTGAAAACCTTATGCAATGAGTCTATCTTCTTCACCAAACCTAATATGACCTAACAACAAGCTTGAAACACAAATCACCATATACCAAAAACCTACCAGTTTAGAACCCCACTCTTCTCTCAACGGTCACGGTTCAAACCCGCTTGCGGTAGTAATTACGTGAACCAGATGCTATTGAGAATGGACTGCATGTCCTTATACTGTGGTGGCACTACAGTGAGGGGATCGTCCTTCTCGAGTCAATAGCTATGGTTCAAACCGAATATTCCGCAATGGGTGGGAACTCTATAATCACGTCCAAGGGGGATTGCTGCTCTGGTCAACCTTCCCACCTTTTAATTCAACAAAAAAAAAAAAAAACATCACAAGATACACATATCTCCAAAACTAAAAGGGCGTCTAACATGTCGCTTGATACAATATTGAAAGGTGGAAACAATTCCCAAACAATAACAAAAATCATAATGCCAACACAACAAATAGCTTAAAGTATATGATCTTTTTATAAAATGAATTATAGCAGAATAACTGTTGGAATATGCAGAGCCATAATTCCATGTAGTACTAAAAGCAGATTCTGAAACTGGCCCATATATTTGGGATTGTTGGTATGTCCATTGAGTTGAGGTGCTTCTTATTTCTTACAACATCCTTGGCGTGAAGATAAAGTGCAATAGATGAGAGTTTGTGCTAAGAAGTTAAGAACCATAGTTGTGCAACAAAATAGCATAAACAGTAGGATTCCTCTAACAATTAACCAATCAACGCTCATATTAGCATGGAAATATTTGGATTGTCCGTACAATGAATCCCCGTTAGCATGGAAAAATAGAGTTACAAATGTCATGGTAGAGGCATTAATAGAGAGATAAAAGTTATGCAACACCTAATCATGAACACAATGCGGACCAATAGCAGTATAGTCTAATGCATAATAGAGTGGTCTTGTTACAAAATATTGTAATTTTTTAAATTTATTATTCAAATGTGAAATTGGTAAAAGATTTTTCCAAAATACTGTAAAACGCACTTCGAAATAGCGTTTTTGGTGGCTTTTCCAGTAAAACACAGTTGGCCACTACGTTTTCTAAAAAAATGCAGTGACCAACTATGTTTTACAAAAAAACGGAGTTGGCAACTGTGTTTTTTTGTAAAATGTAGTTGCTAATTGTGTTTTACAGAAATTTTTAGCAACTACGTTTTTCTACAAAAATGTAACTGGCAATTGCGTTTTTGCTGTGTCCCAGCCATTAAATCCCTCCCCCCCCCCCCCCCCCGGTAATTGTGTTTTACAGAAATTTTTAGCAACTGCATTTTTCTGCAAAAACGCAACTGGCAATTGCGATTTTGCTGTGTCCCAGCCATTAAATCCCCCCCCCTTGTTTCCTTCAGCAATCCTACACCAGAGCTTTCGTCCATTTTTCTTCCATTGTTTCCTTCATTTCCCTTCCTCTTTTTGCTCCCACATCTCCACATTTCTCTTGTTTGCTTCGTCCGCGACAGCCATCATTATTGCTTCCCTTACTTCGACAGACACATCAATTAATTGGTAAGCAGTCATGTACACATTATTATATAAGTTATATATATTATTAGTTAATATTTTGCTCCCTTTCTTCCTACAATTATATTATAATGTAGTTCAAAGTTCAGTAAGTTCTATGTTTAGTATTTTTTTTTACAGCCATCTGCATTGCTCTCGTCACTTCGACAAAAATCGCCCGCACTTCCCATATTTCGACAGTCACCATCTTGTTTGGTAAGAGCTAATATATTTGTTACTTATCTTGTTCCTGTCACTGCAACAGGTAACTTGTTTAATTACAAAAAATTGTACATTATTTTATGTTATTGAAGTTGTTAAAATAATTTTTTTGTTAATTTTTGTTGTCATGTTATTTGTGTTAGTAATTAGTAAACAGTTATAAATACATAGCATGTGAGAGAAGCATCACATGTTGTAGGAAATTTATTAACGAAATGATTGAAAAATTAGGAAAATTATTTATGAAATTATTAAAAAACAGAATTTATTGAAAAATTAGAAAATTTATTTATGAAATTATTAAGAAAATATGAAATTTATAGAAAAATTAGGAATTTTATTTATGAAATGTGAAAAATTAGGAAATTTATTTATGACATTATGAACAAAATATGAAATTTATTGAAAAATTAGGATGCACCAGTACATGTAGACCGAATATGGAGTGACATTCCGGGGTATGGTAGAATAGTGGCAAACAAGGAAGATACGTCAACAATGTGCAATTTCTCAACGATGTTAACACTGGGGTAGGACACTATACGCCACATTGTGTCATATTCACAGCAAATGGACCAACATGGTAGTCCGTTTCAGATGCGCAT
The DNA here is from genome assembly GCA_033060915.1 of Euryodendron excelsum. Classification (NCBI taxonomy): domain Eukaryota; kingdom Viridiplantae; phylum Streptophyta; class Magnoliopsida; order Ericales; family Pentaphylacaceae; genus Euryodendron; species Euryodendron excelsum. The sequence goes on along the minus strand of CM065388.1, from coordinate 20,510,509 downwards.
CACACGGCAAAGCGGCTACCACGGTTCATTTGCGGATGGTGGCATTGGGTCAAGTAGTATGTCAACTGTTCGGCCTACAATGGGACATAGTGACGGTACGGATGCAGTGCAACATATGGTTGAATTAGGCTACCAGTCCATACCTAGGGGTTTTGATTTGAATTTAAGGTCTCCAGGTACATAGTCAGAACAATCAGATGAAGATGTAGATGCCACTCTAATGAACGATTCTGATGATGATATTCAACAACAACAAGAGATCCCGGTTTCTTACTTCACTGCATTGCCGGAGGGCTACGATGCACCGGTACCTAGTAGGAATGAGTTTCACCATAGGTCCATATGGGATAAGGACAAACCTAATTTTCAACTAGGGATGTTGTTCAATGATAATGTTGCTTTGAAAAATGTATGCAAGGCATATCACTTGCACAACAACAAGGAGTACTTCATGGTCGAGTCAACTAAGAAACTGTGGAAAGTTAAGCGTGCACACGACTGCCATTGAATGCTTCGTGTTTCTGAAAAAAAGCATGGCATGTGGGAGGTTACGCAATACCCTGGCTCTCATACTTGCTTGTACGGGATGCCAAACATGGGCCATCGTAATCTAGACGCGAATTTCATAGCGCACGTTATCATGGCACAAGTCGCAATGAGTTTAACTTTCATGCGGACTTAGTCATTATAATTCATTAGTTTGTCATATAAGCACTTCCTATAATGTACTTAAATTGTGTTGTTTTTGTACAAAAAGATTTGGACTGGAAGCTCGGGTCGATAATTGAAGATGTGAAAACACATCACCGCCACTCGGTGTCATACAAGAAAGCATGGCAAGCAAGAACAAAAGCCATAGATATGATATTCGGGAATTGGAAAGAGTCGTTCTCAAAGCTTCATAGATATATGTTGACATTACAGTCAAGAAACCCAAGAACTATAAAAATTTTAGAGGCCTTCTCTCAAGATATAGGTCACTTAGTGGAGTTTGATCGAGTATTTTAGGCATTCCGCCCGTGTATTGAGGGTTTTAAACACTGTCTGCTGGTCATATCGGTTGATGGCACCCACCTTTACGAAAAATACAAGGGTGTTACGCTTATTATTGTCGGGATTACTACCAGGGGTACAACTTTTCTCCTAACTTTTTCCATTGCTGAGGTTGAAGACACCACCCCGTAACTAGTCGTGTTTCATACACTTGGTGAGACACTACATTGTCCTTGGCAGGGAATGGGTGACCATAATTTCAGACCATAACCAGGGCCTGGTAAATGCCATTGATTGAGAATGGGAACATCCAATGGATGATCAACCTTATGGTTTTCACAAATACTATTTTCAACACTTTCATAATAACTACCATAAGAATTACAATATGATAAAGGTCAAGGACTTGATGTGGGCTGCTAACACAGCTCATCAAGTGTGAAAGTTCAACAAAAGAACGGGTAAAATATGAAAACGATGTGAACCATGTTATATTCAATTAATGGGGGAGGATGCTATCAAATGGACATTGGCTTACGATGGTGGGTTTCGTTGGGAGATCACAACAACCAACAATTATGAGGGGTACAATGGTGCCATAGTAGGCGCACGTAATTTGCCCATCACAGCATGTGTGCAGGTAACTTACTACTGTCTTGTTGAGAGTTTCATTGCACGACACCGTGAAATTAAATGTGACATCAATAATGGCCATCGTTTCCCTAAAGAAGCGCAAAAAAGATTTGAGGATTCGAACAAAATTGCAGGCGGGCATCGTGTCACAATTTTTAATTGGTAATTTATATTTATATTACAACTGACATTACATTGCTATTGTAATGGCGTTGGGCTTAATAAATAACATTGTGTTATATGTTGTACGGGGACACCGTGTCTACGCAAGTGGCGACCGGTAAGAGGGGGAGTAAAGGTGGTAACACACAGGTCATGGAACTTGACCCGCCAAGCTATTCATATGGCAAATGGGTTATATACCACCTCCTTTGCTCGCACGTGCTTGTTGCTACTGCAAATGTCAAAAAATAACCCTGGTTTCTATTTGACACACATTACATGATGGAAAAGTATGCACGTGTATATGCAATTCTATTCGTGCCAATATTGGCAAAGGACTACTGGCCGCCTTATGAAAGGCCTACTGTTCTCCCAAACCCTAGTCCCAAACGTGTAGTCCGAAAAGGCCGGCCAAAACACAACATAATTCATAACTAGATGGACGAATCAAGGCAAAAATAGGCATTCCATTATAGTATATACAAGGAGTTTGGTCATAACAGATGCCGATGTCTAGCAAGATCTGCAGAACATTAGGGGGTAGTTTTATATTTTATGTGAAAATACGTTTCTATATGTATAACATGTCTATTTTTGTATTTTTCAATATGTCACATGTATTATAGTTCGTGATGTTTAATTATAATCTCTTTTTATTTACGAAAACATATTACAATCTTAAATTAAATATTAGTATATATGTTTAATGTATTGTAATATTTGATATATGTGACCTTATATTTTTAATGCATTGCACTTAGACATACATGTTTGTGGATTAGTTTATATAATTATACACGCTACTGGATGTATCATCTACTAAGGCATCACAACAGTGAGATGGTGGGTCGGTCGATCGTTCTGTACTTAGCTTACAGGACAGTCATCGTTCAGAAGACGTGTGGGAGCTTGGGTATGTTTTATAGTACTTTTATGCATTTGACATTGAAATTGTATAAATTAAAATTTTTTTGACAAGTACTACCACCTCATAACACAAGGTTTATTGTTTGATTGACAACTTATTCAGCCTATGCATTGCCGTCAAGGGGACACAAGTTTATTCACTGATGACGTACACCCCCGTATTATACCTTATCTTATTACAGCCAGTTTCTACAGTGTTTGCCGTGTGGGGCGGATAAAGTACAATCATGCGCTACTCACCACCATGGTCAAGAGATAGCGCCAAGAGACTCACACTTTCCATTTGCCAGTCGGGGAGGCCACTGTTACTTTGTAAGATGTGTCGATCATATACAGGCTTCCGATTGATGGGATGGCTGTTACAGGTTCCCCCGGTGCAATGTCACCAGAGAGTTGGGCCCCTATTAGGTGTTGCCCCCGACTCCCAACATTTCAAAGAAAATCGGGTGAAGATAAAGTGGTTATCTCAAAGATTTGGGGCACTTTCAGATGATGCTAACTAGGTCATAATACAGCATCATGCTAGAGCATTTATGCTCAGAATTATTACCGGGGTGATGATGCTAGATCACTCTAGTACCCTGTGCAAGCCTATGTACTTACCATTACTAGCGAACTTCGATGTATGTGGCTAATACAATTGGGGTGGTGCAATTCTTGCATTGTTGTATAGGTGTTTGTGTCGCGCTGCAATATGACATTATTAACATATTCTATCTTTCATAAAGCAGATTTGGGTGTGGGAGAGTTCCCTCGGATGTCACTTAGGTGGATGGCGATAGCAGATACAGATGCGCAACAGCCGTTGGTTATTGGCATAATACAGTTTCCCCCTAGACCATTAGGGAGTAGGTGGCATGATGATTTCCTCCTCACGTACGTCTCCAACCATGTCCTCACTGTTTATCGAGATCAGTTGGACTGACTTCAACCCCATGATATGAGTTCTAAATTAAAATTACGTATCAACAATGGCTATCTAAATATGTTACACGATACGTTACAACTGATTTTTTTTTTTTTTTTGTATTGTTCAGTTTGTTTGGACCCCATACGAGGCCCATATGGATTCGTTGCTGCACTATTGTTGTCTTGGAAGTGACATTTGGAGGGCATCAGTCCTTCTCATGTGCTTTGATGTTGTTGAGTTCCATCTGCCAAATCAAGTTATGCAGCAATTTGGGATGAGACAGTACATACCCCAGCATGCGAACACCAGGAAAGATTTGCATAAGCTGGATCAGCGGGGGATGATTGTAACATATTGGAGTCTGTATCACCACCAATATATCATAGACTAGGAACATAGCAGAATTGTGTTGTTGACAACGAGATTTCTACTATACCTATGGCATACATTAATCCTTACATGGTATGGTATAGAAGCATCACTTGCCTATAGGTTGGGAATCCTGCCCTGCTCACTCAGAGAGGGTACTCAGGGGTCGAAGGCACTTTAGATACGATGGTATGTTCATTTAACTGTAAATTAAAAAAATTTTATATGAAAATCGTATTAAATGGTTTAATTGTATTTCAGGTGCAAGCATGGCAGATGTGTACAACTTAGGAGACTGCGCTATTTACGACTTTCCTAGGAGCGGGGCACTGTAGCACATATTCAATATATAGGATTGTGTCATGGCTTCTTTATCCATCCTAGATGAGTTTCAGCGTGTCCCACACCACCGACCGCCTCCTCGCGAGCCCGAGCCTTCTTTTGCCCGTTCACCCTCTGTGCTATATGGCACGCAGCCTCTTGCCACCTCCAGACACCGATCTACCTCTGTGATACCTTCTTCTATGCATGGTGGGTATAGTGCAGGGTACGTCACTTTTGCGCCATGTTACTATCCTAGTCAGAGTTTCGGCATATCAGCATACAGGTCTTCATTTCCTACAGATGCATACTATGGCACACATGATTGTTGTCCACCCCGCAACATGTCTCTAGGTTTTTTTGAGACTAACATGGGTCACAGTTATGATCCATTCATAGCTGGCAACTTCAGTTATGAGGGCCATGATATTCACAGTGGATATGCTGGTTCCACTTATGGTGCCGGCTTGTCACGGTTGACACAAATACCCAGATTCTATCCACTGCCAGTGTATCGTCCTCATGCTGATGTTAAGGGTACCCATGACACAGATAATGATGGAGGTGCACAAGTTGATCAGGATAAGTAGCAAGAGGTGGGTCTTTGTAGAGGACGGAGACATAGACGGCGTCGAATATGTCATACTAGGAGCCATTTTTAGACTTTTGTACTGTAAAAGATATTTTTATCCATACACATTTGTGGCATCATTTTTATTTGCATGTTTTATCTATTGTATTCTTTCCTCTTACGATTATGGTTACAGTTAGGGCTAGGGCAACGTCTACGATTAGGGTTAGGGCAACGTCTACGGTTAGGGTTAGGGTTAAGGCTAGGCCTAGGGTTAGAGTTACGGTTAGGGTTATAGATACAAATAGGATTAGAGTTAGGGTTAGGGTTAGGGTTAGGGTTAGGGTTAGGGTTAGGGTTATGGTTACAGTTAGGGTTAGGGGTAGGGCAACAACTACAGTTAGGGTCAGGGTTAAGGCTAGGCCTAGTGGAAGCACCCCATTTTTGCCCGCTTGGCAATCTCCGGCCCGACCGGGTTTAGTTTCCAACATCACAACACATACAGGTTCAAGATAAGCCTTACAATCTCCAATCCAACCAACTGGTCGTTTCTCGGGTCCACAAAGACCTGCTAGAGCCCTAAGCACCATTATTCCAAGCAGTTTTCCGGACTGAGCAGTCTCGAAAACCAACGCCATCCAGGTAGCTCCTCGGGATCGGGCGATCTCGGGGACCAACACCTCATCAAATTCCAGACGGTTCACTTCTAGCGCCTGCTAGCCCGCCAACGTAGAATGTCCGTCATTTGGTAGTTCTCTGCGACCGGACATTCTCAGAAACTAACACCATCAATTCATGTAACTTTCTGGAACCAAGCGTTCTCAGGAACCAACACCACCCCTACAGGTAGTTCTCTAAGAACGGGCGTTCTTGGAAACCAACACCGCACAGGTAGTTTTTCGAGATCGGGCAGCCTCAGGAACCAACACCTAGGTTAACACCGGTGCCTGCTAGCCCGACTCGGTAAGAAATGACCAAACCTGCCCTTTGGGCCTCCAGGCACGTTTTGGGAAAGTTCAAAATCTCTCAAAACGATAAGTCCATCCTTCCAAAATGTTGTTAAACCATTAGGCGTCCCCCTCACGCCATTTGGTTAAAACCCGATCCTATTCTGGCCCGCTCCAGCTAAAATGACCATTTTGCCCCTGAGCACCTCAACACTACGCAAACCCCGCCGAACGGTAAAAGACTCTCCCAAAACCATCCCTGAACAACCTTACACACTTAACAAAACACACCAAAACATTCCTAACCATTTCCAGCCAACCCTGGTCAAAATGACCGTTTTGCCCCTAGAAGCCCAAATATGCCCCGACACAGCACTGGCCTTGGAATTTCGAGCAGAGGGTTTCACCACACGCCCTTGTTTAACCCGAGGAAGACCCTACGACACTAAACTCTCACGACTCGATAAAAGTTCCCCAGAGCATCTCGCAGACGCTCCGCCTAAATTGTCTTTTCCACCGATTCCTTGGTTATAACGCACCGTCAACTGACTTGAAAAATGTGTAAATCAGGGAATTCTCGATAGCTCGTTCATGGATCTGTCCATCGATACGGCTCAATCGAGTAGATCGCTTCCTAAAGCCCTCCATCGTGCGGTGCGAAAACTGTAACTTTCAGCAACTCCTGGAGCGTCTCGCAGACGCTCCGCCAAGGTTGACTTTTTTTTATTCCCTAATCAAAATGCACCATCAAATGACTTGAGAAACGCATGAATATGGGAATTCCCGAAAGTATTTCTAGAGTACTTTCCATCGATACGGTCCGATCAAATGGATCGCTTCCCGAAGGCCTTGATCACGCGAAACGAAAATAGCCCGTTTCGAACACCCCTAAAGTGTATCACAGACGCTTCGCAAAAGTGACCTTTTTAGCACACTTTCCAATACGATATCGCCCACCTCCAAACATAATTCAAACTTCTTGGAAACATGAAAGTTCACCGGAAGCCCTGGGAAAACATCTCAAGTGCGACCGATTCCTCTGAAACCTTCCCAATTGACTCAATTATCGAGGCAAAGTTTGGACGAACCTTTCCGGTGATGTAGCGTATGCTACATGCACTTAAATTTTGATCAGATCGACCAACTTTTGATCAACAGTCGAGATTTTATCCAGTACATGGGGTGCCACGTGTCATTCTTGCAATGGAACAGTACCTGCGCATGTGCTACATGCGCAGGGCCAAATTTTGGCCAGGCACGCCAGGCCTATTCCAGAATCTCTATAAATATTAGACCACTCTTTTCATATTCTAACTCTAATTTCTGATGCGAAGCCCTGCTGAAGTCACTCCAAAACTGCGAATCTCTATACACACTTCATCCCTCCTACACTTAGCTTAGGTTCCATTATCCCCAAGCCTATATACTTCACATATAAGGCCTTATACACCATCAAACACTCCCTACCAGCCCTCTAAGCCTTCTAGAAGTCATTCAAGCTCCCATCAAAGCATCCCTTGAAGACTATAAGTGTGTTGAAGGCAAAAGGTGGTATCCCTTTTACATTTGTGTCTTCCCCCACTCTTCTCTTCTCCCTCCTAGCCTACTTAGGCTATTCTCTATTTTAACCCCCATCTTTAACCCCCCTTTCTTGCATGCTTGAGCTAAGAGGGCTCTTAGATGATGCCTAGAGGAAAGCAAATGAGAGTCACCGTGTAGGGGGACCTCTCACTAGCCCACTTTAAGATGGTATGGCCTAAGAGCCCCTTGTTTATGTGGTGTAGCCTAAAAGCCTTGTATGTAATCATGACCCCTTGCATATCACTATTTTGATCATGTTTTACATGCTTGTTTTCATTTTATGCTTATTGTCATACTCTACAATGCTTACATTGATCTTATTTTCATGCCATTTCCAAACTCTATATTTCTTTCAAAAATTGTTTTAAGAGTTGTCCACTTGAAGTGTAGGATGAGATTTTAGGAATTATGCCTTAGAAGACCTCCTCCTAATCCCCTAACTTTCATTTTGGTATCATGACATTTTAATTTGCATAAGGGTTGTTTTCTAATTCTCTAATTTTTAAGATGTCCATTCTTTTAAGTGTAGCGTTTGGAATGACCCCATGGAACCCTCTCTTGAGTGGTCTCCCTTTTGTTTGACCATATGAACCATCTCTTGATGGAATGGTCCTCTTGAAAAGTGATTTTCAAAATTCTTCTCAAAAGATGATTTTCAAAAATGCATTCTCTCCATCTTTGCATCAAAAATGATTTTTCAAAAATTGTCATCATTATGTTGATTTTTGAAACCCCCACTCTTGTCAAGATAAAGGTTATAATGGCCATGAGGAAACCTTCCTTGGAATGGTTTCCAATCACCAACCATATAAACCATACTCTTGACTAGAGTCAAAATTTTCATGAAAATGATCTTCAAAAAGATTGCCAACCAAAGTCCATTGCATATCATGTTTTGTTTTCAAAACTCTTTCCAAGAATGCATCAAAACCACTTTCAAAACCATTCTCCGATCTAACTTTAGGTTAACTTGACCCTAATTGTCCAACCCTAGGTTAACTTGACCCTAGTTGAATAGCCTTAAGTTAACTTGACCCTAGTTGACTAACCCTAGGTCAACTTGACCCTAGTTATCCAACTCTAGGTTAACTTGACCCTAGTTCACTTACCTTAGGTTAACCTAACCCTAAGTCATCTTAACCTTAGGTTAACCTAACCCAAATTAGTTAACCATAGGTCATCTTAACCCTAGGTTAACCTAACCCAAGTTAGTTAACCATAGGTCATCTTAACCCTAGGTTAACCTAACCCAAGTTAGTTAACCTTAGGTTACCCTTAACCCTAGGCTAACCCAACCTAGGTTAGTACACGTCAAGGTTCCAACTCTTGAACCCTCTTCTAAATGATCATTCAAATTTTTAAACTATTCTCATAACCTATTTTTCCAAAACCTCCTACTCTCATGATTGCAAAAAAAGAACTAACTTCATAATCTCTTTAAATGTTCTTACACTCCATCTTCAAGATATTTTCAAAAATATTTTCAAAAGGTCACAAATCTAAAGTGTCCCTAGCCCCCTCATGGTTAGGGATTCCAAGGACAAGTGATAAATCAATATCAACCTCTAAGGTTGTCCATATTAGGATTCCAAACCCTTAGCCATTTTCAAAAACCACTTTAAAAAAAAATTAATTCATCAAAACACGTCTCTAAGGTTTTCAAAACAAGACTTCAAAAACACTTTCAAGTTCTCTTGAGTCATGCCAAAGTATTTTTTCCAAAACTTCTTTAAGTTGATCCAAAAATATTTTCAAGTCAAAACTTCTAAAGACCTCAAAGTGTCTTAAACTTTTCCAAGACCACAAAGAGTCCTCAACTTCCAAAGACCTCAAAGTGTCTTAAACTTTTCCAAAGATCTCAAAGAGTCTTCAACTTTCAAAATCTCAAAGTGTCTTAAACTTTTCTAAAGATCCTAAAGTATCTTCAAACCTTCCAAAGGCGCTAATGCGCCTATTTTCCATCAGGCTCTTGCCCGAACTATGAATGACCTGATTCTCGCCAAATGAGATATGTAGGCAATCTAAAATGGTGCGGTCATAACTTTTATTCCAACTCCAAATCCCTTTTTTAAAAATTCTAGTCAATTCAAAGTTCTTATTCCAAACTCTTTCAAAACCCTCATTATTTTCAAACTTCTTCCAAAAACTTGCATCATGCATCATCCATTCGAAAAGTGAGGACCAAACCCCGTTTTCAAAATTCTAAAGTGGATATTAAGTGGACAATGGGAACCGGTTATTCTAATGAGTAAACAAAGGGTGATTGGACATGTAGGTACCGAAAGGGTGGGGTAGAGTGATGATCTTAGGATATCTTCCCTACACGTAACCAACCTCCGGACTATAGATTTCTGTTTTCGAATGACCAAAATGGAGTTATTTTCCAAAATGGCTTAAATCTTTCCAAAGGTGGCCAAAAAACCTACTTCCTTAAAAAACCCTCTCTTGAGGGAGTTTTCAAAACCTTTTCCAAAAAACCCTAAGTTTAGTCTTCGGATTAACACTTAGTTTTAGGTGCCCTAACTCAACTTAATCAAGTTAAGTGACGACTCCTATTTTTCTGAAAAGCCCTTAGTCAAACAAATTTTCAATCCTAGTCGTACTTGTCCTTTTAGGAGGACGAGTTCTAGTGACAGAGTTCCGTGCTTTCGTGTCTGAGCCGAAAAGACCTTAGACACCCAAAAACCGAGGCGCGACACCTAGGATTAGAGTTATGGTTAGGGTTACAGATATAGTTAGGGTTAGAGTTAGGTTTAGGGTTAAGGTTAAGGTTAGGGTTAAAGTTACGATTACTGTTACGGCTAGGATTAGGGTTACGGTTACGGTTACGGTTGGTTTTCTTTTTTTTATTTGGTTTGCTGCTGTAGTGCTAGTTCAGTTTTAATGCCTCGTACTTTAATAGGAGATACGTTGGGACACAAAACTTAATGGATGTATACATAAGAATAACATGCATGTGTGCACACAAATTCACATATTACTATTGTTATCACATATTACCTATATAATATTGTCAGCATATATTACCAATATAATGTTGTGATTACGTGACAAAGTGTTAAACCATACCTCCATAGATGACGAAGCGAAAAGCCAAGGATAGGGCATTGTTGAGTCGTTCAATTCCAAGCGCCGATATGGATGAATACCAAACCTCACCCATCCATATGGTGCATACATACACGGACACAATCGGTAACAAATGGTATGGCCGAAAGTGTTACTTTCTGAACAAACCTATCCTAATTCACAATACGATGGGTGTGGTTAGTCACATATTCATTGGTGATGCATGCCTACAACCACCCGCGGGGTGACCGTCGATAAAAAGAAGTTGTCGTGGGAAGACTTATTTGATAAATAGTGTGAATAAGAGATGTATTGCCGATGGCATGGCCTTCATGTCCCAAAGGCCCAGTCAGCTAAGTTGTTCGGCAGGAGATCACCTTGTAATGAGATCATAAAAATGGTTGAACACGAGATTGATTAAATGCAATGAAGATTGGATAAATACCATCTAATGGAGTATGCAAAGATACAATGTGTTGATCCGACATAACGAATAATAGAAATTATTGAAGTTTCGTTGATAACTTTTAGACTTCTCAGAAGAAAAAGGCAACGATGACTTTGTTAACTATCTACCTAGTAGCCTTCACATTGGTGGCAAACTACTGTGTTGTTACGAACATGGTTCATAAAACTTGTTCCTGTTTGTAGGGTTGGGGCACCGGTAAAGGCATTGGTACCTTAGGTTTTCTACGGTTATGATTTTGGCTACTATGAATATTGTACGTCATTTTATCAAAAACGTGTTCTTAATAAATGCTTTTCTTTTTCAATTAGTAAATAATTTAACATTACTAAAATTTCAAATTATTTTCATTTAAATTAGTAAACAATTTTTAGGCATTTAACATAAAATTATTGTAACACAATTTATAAATTTTTTTCACAATTCATACATTTTTTAAAGAAAGCATAAATTATTTTAACAAAAATTCTAACAATTCGGCATGTTGTACGGCATCCAATTGTTTTACATTACTTTGGCCTTAAAATTTTAAAATTAATAATAAACTTTGAAAACCATTTTTTTGGGAACAAAAATACTCAAGAAATGGCCTTAAATTATATTTCAGGAAAAAAAATAGTAAATAAAAAACACAATTACTAATTGCGTAAAACATTTTTTTTTGGAACAAAAAACACCCACCCAAGAAATGGCATTAAATTATATTTGGGGAAAAAATTTAGTAGATAAAAAACTTTATTAAATCTGAACTGGTACTCCCATTAAATTGCATTTTTATTTACTACTTTTTATTGAGCTAGTGAATAAAAATTGCATTTTTTACTTAACTGGTACTCCCATTAAATCTGAAGATAATCAAACTGTAGAAGATAATGTTAGCACTCTTATCTTCTCCATCTCCAGACACTTTTTAGGCAAACCTTCCAAAGTTCAAACTGCAACTTCTGAAACTTTTGATCCCATTACTAGAATCCCTATACGTGAAAAATTTTATCAATTTGTTCAAAAACATAAAATCCATCTCAGTTTCTTTAAATGTTTTGAAAAATATTCTAATTATTTTGATCAAATTAATATTATTACTAATTCTGAACAACAATGGGTTACCTCTGGAGATATTATCAAATCCTCTATTCTTCCTCCAATAGAAGAAATTTATATTCAACATAGATCTCATATCATCATTGCTTCTGCCTTTAAACTTAAAACTGATGCAACACTCCCTAGTGCCAAAGATATTTCTAATATTATGCAACAAAGTAACTTCACAAATCAATCCCTCAAAACTATAGGTGATCAATTAAATCGTGTCGAGCACCTTGTCTATAAAGAACAATTAACTATACTTACAACTACTGAGACCCCTTTATTTAAACCACATGCAATTAGTAATTGTGTTTTTATAAAAACATAATTACTAATTGTGTTTTTTTATTTAATATTCAATTAGTAAAAAACACTATTTCGAAGTGCGTTTTATAGTATTTTGGGCAAAACTTTTGCCAATTTCACATTTGGGGAATAAATTTAAAAAATTACAGTATTCCGGTAAAAAAAAACCTAATAGAGTAGATTATTTTGGTCGTATGGAATTCTGTCCATCTATTTATGCATGTTAATAACAAGATCCAGTAAGAGAACATAGGAAATAATCTTTGGTCTTGCGAGTTTCAGGGAAGGCAAACCTGTTCCATAAATCAAACATGCAAACTTTCAATCACAGATGGAACTGAAGCATTAAATAAGATGGCTTTCAGATAGATATATACAGCATATATGATTTTGATATTAAACCATTGGCATTTCCAACAAATTGGTGAGATTAATATATGTATAAACAAACAGCATGATGATTTGATCGAATTAATGTAGTTACTTCAATGTCGGCAGTTCTATGCCTGATTATAGGATTCAATAATCTGCAGTGAATTGTTTCCCATGCTTTCTTGCTCTTCCTTAATTTGCCTGGCAGAATTGGCAACAGAATGGTTGCACTGATGTACCTCAATTATCTGTAGTGTTGGAATATCCCCTATTTCAGATGGGAACTTCTTGAGATAATAACATTTCATTAACACTAATCGCTGAAGGCTGGGAAAGTGACTACTGGGGGCATTCCACACCTCGATCTTAAGAGACACAAATTTTAGGAACTTGAGTCGAGGGAACACTCCACCGCTTGTTTGCCAACATTCATCACGGCAGGCGTCATCTAATAATTTGAGACCCTCAAGGTTGGGAACTAACTTTACGAGAGCTGACAACTCATGCCAAGGTATACAAGTATTCTTTAAAGTTATCCTTTTAAGAGTGGGGGAACGTAATTCTTGCGATACTAAACATTGACCACTAGTGACGTTTAGGTTCACTAAAAAACTTCAATTTTTGGAGATGCTTTAGATATCGAAGAGGCCACAAAAATTCGACATCTTCCATATTTCCCCGAGACTTCTACCAATTAAATCCATCAAGTATTCCTCTGCTATATCCCCCAAGTCTTTCTCCCCTGTCCTTACAAACCCCTCGGCAACCCATAACCAAATCAACTTTCGCACAGGAATTTCGAAGTCCTCTGGAAATGCTACAAAATAGAGAAAGCACGGTTTCAAGTGCTGGGGTAAGTGTTTGTAACTCAATGCTAGTGTTTTCATTTATAGTTGCTCATCGCTATCCATCCATGAATTTATGCTGTCCCCTACCTGCTTCCAACAATCTTGCTTCTTCTCTTTATTTGCAAGAATTCCAGCCAACACAACAATTGCCAGAGGTAGTCCCTTACACTTTCCGGCTATTTGATTTCCTATTTCCATGAGCTCTGGAGGGCACGTTTCTCTTTGAAATGCCTTATATCGAAGCAGATCCCAACTTTCGCCATGAGTTAAAAAGCGTAGAGAAAGAGGAGGGCTTCTGGGATTGGCATGCAAAGCCACATCTGCGAGCCGACTAGTGAACAAAATTCTACTTCCGTTGTTGTCATTTGGAAAATAAGTTTTCAAATCAACCCAGGCCTTACTATCCCAAATATCATCCATCACAATGAAATATATCCTTCCCTTTAAGCATTTATACAATTGTTCAGCTAATTTCTCATCGCTCATTTGATCAATTCCATTTGTACGCTGGATTACAGAACTTAAAAGGCGAAGTAACAAATCCCTCTTTCGATACTCTTGAGTAGAGCTGGCAAAGTAAACCCATAATTGTCAACTCGTCCAATTATGCCCATGTTAAATAGGTTTGGGTCTAACTATTTTACTAAATGGGTTGTTATTAGGTTGGTAACAAATCACTCATTTATAAATGGGCTTAAATGAGTTGATGTATCTAACCAATTAAACACCCAATTAAAATAAATCTAAACAAACCCACTATCCATCACAACCCCAACACTTTAGATTCTATTCGATAACTTTAGATTAGGGCTCATGCGTCACTTCATCGCTGCTGTTGTCCTCGGCTGGATCAATTGATTTCAGGAAGCTCCGACTATAGCGATGGTGACGGCACTGGCGTCGATAGAGGCGGCAGAGGCAGAAGTCAACGGCCAGAGGAGGGGGAAGGTGGCGCAGAGGAAGAGGAGAAGGAGAGGGAGAAGAGGACACGAATGAGGTATCGGAGGCGGCTGCTCAACCAAGACATTAGAACCATTGCTGTCGATGCAATCGTGGTCATCTGATTGTGATTATGGTCATCGTTATCATTACGGTGATCGTCATTGTAAAGGATCAAGGCTTGTTATGTTGATCAACAAGGTGGAGATGGTGTTGTCAAGGCGATGCATGACCTATATCTATACGTGCATACATACATATATATTTACATAAATTACAGTTGTTTGAAATTTAGAGTAGGGGGTAGGGAAGGGGAAGAGAAAATACTCCTTCTCTATTTGGTGTTATGAAAAATTAAACATGGAAGAAAATGAGAGAGAGAGAGAGAGAGAGATATTTCTCTCAGTTGTTTGGAGAGAAATTTTCAATTTCTCACTCTAAAAATTCTTTCATTGTGTAAAGAAATTTTGAAAAAAAAAAGATTTAATGCGCAATGTAAAAAAGATTTCATTAACTTTCTCTCTATTTTCTTATCAATCAAACAACGAATCTTAAAAAAAGAAAAAAAGGGATTTGATAAATTATCTAGTGGGTCCTTAGTGTCCAAGATTAAAAACAAATCTTAAAAAGAGTTAGAAAAAAAAATCTCATCTACTAACAAAAAAAAAAAACATATATTGCAATCAGATTGGTTTGAGTTAATGGGTTTAACTTATGTCCAATTAAGCCCGTTCATATCTAACCCACTTGTTAATTAAGTATACTTAGACTAACTCATTTTAACCCGTAAGTCATAAACACTCAATCCAAACCCCCCATTTGTCACCCCTACTATCCACGCACGAATATAAAAATGATATACAATCAGAGGATCATTATACACTTTTCTGGCCAGAGTGGTCTTGCCTAGTCCAGCCATCCTGACAATCGAAATAACCTCTAGCTGCTTTGGTCCTCGAGTAAGCTGCTATTTTACAATCATTGCCTCGTCGTCAAAGCCCACCGCGGTTTCTTCCTCCCATGTAGGGGCATTTGATTGCGATGAATCTTCCTCGGAAGAATTTCCAACTTGTATGGCCCCCAAGTCGTAGATCTTTTTATCATAAATTTCCAACACCTCTTTTGATAGCCTCAATCTCGCGTCTGACATGGCCAAGATTTAATGATGAACAACGAAGTAGACGATCAATTTCCTCAGCCGTGCCAATTGAAGTCTTCCTCTTCTTCAAGATAGCATTAACAGTGAACAAGTCAATGGTGTTTTCCGCCTCATACGCCGCATATCTAATTCGTGTCTCCAGATTTTTCAGTTCTTCATGCTCGTAGAACTTCTCCTCCTGATCCTTAAGGAAGTTTCTCAAAAATCCTAGCGCCTCGGAAGGAGGACCAATTTGATCCTTCTTTTCGGAAATTAAATCTATCTTGTAGTTTATTAACTGCTCCAAGTTCTCCATGAGAAAATTGCCGGCAGCTGCAGCCATCTCTCTCCTTGTTTCTCTCTCTGTAATGTCTTCTTGAAGGAGGATAGAAAGAGTTTTAAGTTTGAGGAGCGAGGACTAATGTTTGATTGATAACTTGTGACAGCTATTGTTGACCTTGGCTACACTTTTTTATTATTATTATGATGTATGAGAAAGGCAGGAAGGCCCTTCATATTCATTCATAACGACTAACTCTTCCGGAAGTTGACAAACACTTACAATTCACCACTCTTGGATAATGTATGAATTATCTAAGCTAGCAGCTACTTTCAGAGTGACCAACACTAGTGTAACAGTTTTCTCTTAAGAATGTTTCATATAAGGCAAAGGACTCAAACTTGAGTAGCATTGGCATTGCATGAGTAATACATTCCTACTCCACGCTCCTCAAACAAATTCTTGTGGAATTTTGCACACTGGCCAAAGTCAAGAATTGTACATTCTTGCCAATGTGTGGAACTTTTGACATCCCAAAGAGAAAAAAAAAAAAAAAAGGTTCTGACCAACTGGGCTTTGCCGAGTTGGTTACTTTGGGAACACTGAGTTCACAATACTACCACAAAATGGAAACCTTAGCTGGCACATAAACCCCAACATCCCTAACCCACTTGTTGTTCTTATTTTCTTGGCCGTTTCATTTGGGTTTAGAGGAAAGTTTCCTAGCCTTGATTGACATTGATGCCTTTACACAATCTGTTGATATAAGTATATAACAAAACTTTTATTTATTTATTTTTAATTTTGGCCATTAGTTACGATGGTAGGGGACGAGGTGGTTGTCAAAGTTTACCTGGTGAAGGGTTGCAAGCGCCTTAACCGCTAGGCGCTCTCCCTTTCCTCTAAATCTTTATTAATACAAGGGTTCTTCCAACATATGCACTAAGGGCACATGTGGAGGACTAATTAATGTATTGAATTTTATACAAAATACAAACTATAAGAAAGACATTCATTTAAGAGTTATAAATCAGATAAAATATGACATAATTCTTTCCTTTTTCAGTACAACTACCGAATTGATGAAGAGATTTGAAATTCAAACTCTTACAATTTATCAAAAGTACCATTGAGACATCATTAATGTTAATGAATAAAACCTTTTAAATTCAAGCTTTGTATGACAAACTTAATAATAAATTCAAAATTATACAGTTTATAATATAACACTTTTAGTCTTTATCCTAAAACTATATATATATATACATACATATTGCATAACTTTTAATTTTTATAGATACCTAATTATTTTACTATATCAATTTATTTTTGGGCTTGTTGGTTCCCCATGAAATTTGTAAGAATTTGTAGGGGAATTGTGATATGTAATAGCATCAATGTAATTTAGTTGTATTAAATTTTCTTTTATTAAATGATTTTATATTATTTTTAATTAAAACAATTAGAAAAGTATGTAAACTTAATAGGGGTAGATTTCACATTTAAAATACACAAGCCAATATAAATGCTGAAAAAATACCAACAAGCTCATTAATTACACAATTTTAAAAACTTACTAAAGTTGGAAAGTTAATACTTAGTTTTTCAAAGAAAGACTAATACATTAACTCTCTCCTTAACACGTGCCCTTAATTAGCATTGTTAGCCTGAAATAGCAACCCAAGAGGAGGGTGAATTGGGTTTTAAAGAAATTAAAACAATAATCACAGATTAATAATGAATAAACTAATGGAACAGTAACCCATTGCAAGATATGAATATATATATATATATATATATGCAAGCAGATTGTGATGATGATAAAGAAGAAAAATAGAGCAAGAGATAAAGACACAAAGATTTACAGAGGTTCAACCCATTCTTATTTCTATGTCCTCTCTTTCTCGTTCCTCTCAAATGTATTCTTTACTATGTAAAGTTCCTTACACAGCTTGCTAGTTGCTCAAATGCCCAGCTCACTTTTTTACACGAGTTCTTTCAAAACTCTCAAGCCCAATTGATTTTGTTCAACGTCATTCAATCTTACAAGTGTTTTTTCTAAGCTACACTCAAAATCATGAGTGTTTTTCGAAAGCCACACTCAAATTTATAAGGTTTACAACCTTATCCAAGTATAATACAATGATTTGATATAAATGGATCACTCTCTCAAGTGTGCATAAACAAGTTACAGCTCAAATGAAAACCCCCCAAGTAAGACAAAAATAGAGTATAAGATGTAATCAATGAATCTTTACTTTTAGCACTTGATTTTGTGTTCTTCTCACTCATAAATGTGTTGGGAATCTTATATATATAGTCCTTCTTCAAATCTAGCCGTTGGAGCACTTTTGGTATATTTTAATGCAAAGTCGGCCTGTCAAAACGTTCAAATTTTTTGACCTTTACGAGCAAGTGTCAGCACTATTTCTTCAAGGTGTTAGCACTTCTAAATTTGGCTAAACACTGTTTTGAAGGTGTTGCGGTAGGTGTCGAGGCGGGTGTTAGCACATCCTTCAAAACTCTAATTTTGACTGTCAAGGTGTCAACCATAATGTGAAGGTGTTGACAATACCATAGGCAATATCCTTTAGTTGCACACTAATGCAAATTGCATAGCTGAAGATTACTTGGAGACGCGGCGGCGGCGATATACCCGTGCCGGTGGTCAGTAAACTTCAATTGGGCATAACTTTTGATCCGTAGCTCCGTTTTTCAATTATAATATATTTTCAAGGAGCTAGCGGCGAGCCGAAAAAAGGGAAAAATATAGAATGATTTTCCGGCCTACGAAAATCCAAAAAAATGCTTCTAAGTGATGTTTTCGGCTTGTTTTGTGTTTTGGGCTTTTGTCTTTTTTTTTTAATTAACCCGGTTTATCCCGGGTCCTAAGGTTTCGTGTTGCATATTTATATTCGTGTTAAGACACTTTTCAAGGGTTTTTTGAAGTTTAATAAAATTTGTGCTTGAAAATTGCACCTTTTCCAATCGTTCGGTATTCTTGCGAATCAACGAACGCTTGATGCCTTTGAACCTGTGATTCGTGGTGATTCTATAGGTTGAAAAAAGAGTTTTAATCCGGCATTCATGGTGAATCAACGGATTGGAGCTGAGTTTCTTGTTCTCTAAAGTTCTGTTGCATCACACACTATCTTGAAAGTGTCAAGGCAGGTGTCGATAAAGGTGTTGGCACTTCTTTAAACCTATGTAAATCCGACTTCTAAAGGTGTTAGCCATATCTTAAAAGTGTCAGCCATTGTAAAGGCTACATTTCTTCATTTGCATACTGTCTTTAATGTGTTAACAAGAGTTATTCAAGGTATCGACAAGAGCTTCAAAATAAAATATAAAGACAAGGCCTTCCAAGGTGTCAACCATATTCAGGATGTGTTGACAAGAGCTATGCACATGAATTGAGAAAGTTGGACTTAAGCAAGGTGTCAACCATATTTGTAAGGTATTAACAATAGCTGTGGACTTTCTCTTTTTGAGGATCAAGGGCCTTCAAAAAAGGTGTTGACCATATTTGCATTGTGTCAACAATAACTTCCATTATCTCCCGATGATCTTCAATAATATGTCATCCATCTTAAAGATATGTTGACAAGAGCTTCTAGAGAAACCAAATTGTTTTCAACAAGGATGATTAAGGTGTCAACCATATTTGTATGGTGTCAACACTTTTGTATCCAAAATTGCTTGAAATCATTTGTTGTGTCAACACTTCTGTTTGCATTTCAGTCTTCAAGAATTGATTCCAACCCATCTTGAAACTCTTTAAATGATCTTCTTTGAGTACTTTGAATCTCATAATGAATTTTTTAATCCTTATAAGACCTTCAATCTCTTTGAGATGGAATTTATGTATACTTATCATTTCTTAGGATAATCGATGACTATATGGTCTACACACTTAGGTTAAAGTCGTTAGACAATAACCACATGATTTTGTTATCATCAAAATCAACATGGAGATCAACCCTTGAGTCAACAAGCATTTGCCTTAATACCAAGAGGGATTTAGATTCTCTTCATTCCATTTATTATGGGACTGACACCTCATTAATGAAAGAATAAAAGTATAGGATATCTTATGTAACTCACTAAACTACGTAGTTTTGCTAACTAAATTAATAAAAGCCATTTAATGTTTTTGTTTCCAACCTAACGAAGACTTTTGTTAATTCTAAAATTGCTACAATGGTGGTTTCTATGGTGATGGTTTTCATCCAAAATTCCTAAGAAGCAAACAATGGGTAGTTCACACCTTCACTTCATTCGAAATTCAACTGACAGAAATTGAAGGCCTTAATAGCTTTCTTCAAATGCACCTCTCCAATTTCAATTTCCCAATAAAATGTAATTTAACCAATGCACTTTACACAACAACAAAACAATATAATTCCTTCAAAATGACCTCGTTTCTTGGTGGGGAAGAAGCAAAACATACAATATGTACATGCGTAAGTTAGGTGCCTTTTCCCCATAAAATGTATTTTGCACCCAAAAAAATAAAAAAATAAAAAGAACAGAATCTATAACAAAACAAAAAACAGAGCAAATGACAGCACACAAACTAGCACAACGCACAAACTCTATCCTATGAGTGTCCTCTGTGTTTTATTTTTTGTAATCATCAGATTAGATTATTAGATAGCCGCAGAGAGGAGATAATAGGATGGATGGCAATGGAAACCCTAACCTTAGATGGAACTAACAGAAGTCTCCGTTAGGTTGAAAATAAAAATGTTAAATGACTTTTATTAATTTAGTTAGCAAAACTACACTTTCGTTAGGTTGGAAATAAAAATATTAAATGACTTTTATTAATTTAGTTAGTAAAACTACATAGTTTAGTGAGTTATATAAGATATAAAGGATCTTGTATATTCATTCTTTTATTAATGCGGTGTCAGTCCCACAATAAATAGAATGGAGATCTCCATTCCATCCATGGAATTGAGAGATCCGGATCCTACAAAGAGTAATACTATACAAGTAGAAAACTCATATAAAATTTTTTTATAGAATAATGTAATTAAATGAAAGTCTTTCATTTTGAAACAAAACAATTATCACTATTGATGATTTTTAATTACAAAAACCCCATCATGAGCTCATGGTGGTTTTCCTTGAAGGAGATTAGGTAAATCTGTTTTTGTGAAACTTTGCTTTTGAGTTGATGAATAATGGTATTAACTGATTACTTCTCTGTTCTCACTTTCTTGCCTTCAAGTCTATCATTGTTGGAGCAGAACATTAGCCAACCTGCCACTCTAAACTAACAGAAGAAAGAAATACTTTTTTGCCGTATAGCAATTTGGGTTGTTTTAATCTTTGTTCTTTGGGTAATTTCACTTTAGTTCGTTGTGATTTGAGCTAAAATCAGATGACCTCTGTGATTCAAAAGTAAACAAATAGCTCCTTATAATTTAGACTTATCTAAAAAATGGAAGGACCCGTGATAGATTTGTTGAAATGACAAGATACCCCTCCAAAGGTCAAACTCTTACTTTGATACAAAAGGGCAAAATTGTCTTTTTGATGTTTTATTTTGGAGAGTTGAAATGATGGAAATACTTATGTGACAAAATCGCCGTTAATTCTAACGGTTTCTAACCATTTTATAGTTAAGTTCAAACTATAAAAAATTATTTATTCACTTTTAAATTATGGGGGTCATATAATTTTCGCTTAAACTATTAGAGAGTAAAGTGTAATTATTTATTTATTTTTTTTTTTTTGCTTTTTCATCACCATATATTCCTCCACCATATGAAAGTCCTCTAAAACTAGCTTAAGAGACCACAATCCCATGTATGGAATGCAATATGGTGGATGATGAGTCAACTGCTTGATGTGTTTCTGTTAAAGTGAAAAAACCAAATTTGGGAATTGAAGTGTGGTTTACAGAGCTGAAGGGCAAATCAGATCCTGGATATAGAATAGTGGTGCCCTTGCTATAAACTAAAAAGAATGAACAGGATCCAGGAGTGGGTTTGCATATTCAGAGCACTTGGCCACCTGGACCATGCATTTGACATTTCTCAACCCAGAAGGTCACTCATTAGGAGGAATGGCACTGTGTCAGGCTGGACTTTGGTGGAGATGATGTTGAAGTCTGCACGGCATGGCAAAATTTTCTCTTCCCTCTTTTATTTTCATCGTGAATCATGATAACTAGGAAATTCTTTCCCAAAAAAAATTGTACAAAAAACTTCATCAAATTGATGAAGTAATGCTTAGGGCCTTACTTGTGCATAATGGAACCTCCAAAATTAGTTATCTAGTTTTTTTGAACCATGAGGCGTAATTGATGCTTAACGGGATTTAGTTAAACACAGTTATCACATTCATGCTCCAAATCATGACGAGTTCTCACTTTTTCCTTTTTCTTTTTTCTTTGATTAGGGGAAAGAAAAGAAAATTAAGGAACATGTGAGCGAAAAAAAAACAAAATGAGATATTTCAAATCCTTTACATTTTTCTTTTTATGTTCTTTTATCATCCACTTTCTCTAACACCCAAACATACTAAGTAATTTAATATTCTCTTTCTTTTCTTTTTTTCTTACCAAGTCATTGATCCAAATACAACATTAATAAATTCAAATTTCAAACACAACATTAAAGTATCATATCAATATGATAATTTGGTACAATGGTTGTAACTAATAGTTTCTCGTACAAGAAGCCCCCTCCCCCCAAGTGTACTTATTTAGAGGTGAAGTCAGAAAATAAAATTGGTCTGGCACCAATGGTGAAGAATGTGGGGCTAATCCCACAGGTAACCTGGTAAAGCATATTCACGAACTTTTATCCAGAGACTGGTCTTGTCATCTCCAACTCATTTGGCTGGAAGCAAATGCTAGTGCGGATTATTTAGCTAAAGAGGTTTCACAGGAATCCATGGTACTCCAGCTCGGTCGCCATGCTCTTTTCAGCCTTATTTGGCCTGAGATTCTTGTAATTGGGGGATTCACCGCAATGTTTTAATATAGTGTTTCTGGTTTCGCGGTACCAAAAAAAAAAAAACAAAGAATGTGGGGCTAATCATTCCAGCCACTCTCAATCGAAGATCTTTTTATTTTTTTTTCTTTTCTATCACCAAATCTTTGATCCAAACACAGAGTTTAGAATTATTCGTACTCATAACAGAGATCTAGGATAAACTTTTACCAACGTCCAATAAGTGGATTATTCAGTGCTCCTGGAGCACCAGTCTTGCTCCTTGCTCCTCCTCAACTAGCAGATGGCAAATCACCCCATGACTATCAGGGTGGTACTTGAGTTGACTTCAGCAGCTGAGCTTTGAACCTCGCTCTTCTCTTACCAGTCATATGTTTGAACCCTCTTGCGATAATAATTGCGTGAACCAAATATTGTTGGGAAGGGATTGAATGTTGTGTGCACTTTGGTGGGGCTACAGTGACAGGCTCGCCCTTCCTAGGTTAGTAGCTATGGCTCAAACTAAACATTCCGTAGCCAATAGGAATCCTATGGTCATGCTCAAGGAGAGTTGTTATGTTGGTCGCCCCTTCCCACCTTATATTAAATTCCTAAAAATTATTTACTAATTTAAATTAAAATAATTTGAAATTTTAGTAATGTTAAATTATTTACTCATTGAAAAAGAAAAACATTTATTAAGAAAACATTTTTGGTAAAATGTCATACAACATTCATAACAACTAAAATCCTAACCGTAGCAAACCTAAGGCACAAATGCCTTAACCGAACCCCTGACCCTACAAACAGGAATAAGCTTTATAGACCATATTCATACAACACAGTGGTTTGTCACCAATACATCGGCTACTAGGTAGATAGTGAACAAAGTCATCATCGCCTTCTTTTTTTGAGAAGTCTGAAAGTTCTGGGTTAAAAACCATCAATTGATCTTTAATAATTTCCATTATTTGTTGTGTCGGATCAACACGTTGTATCTTCGCATACTCCATTAGACGATATCTATCCAATCTTTGTTGCATTTGATCAATCTCACTACAAGGTGATCTCCTGTTGAACAACTTTGTAGACTATGCCTTTGGAACATGGAGGCCATGTCATCGAAAATACATCTCTTGTTCACACCGTTTATCGAATAAGTCTTCCCAAGGCAACTTCTTTTTGTCGACAGTCACCTCGCAGGGTGGTTGTGAGCATGCATCGCCAATGAAGATGTGACTAACTGGACCCATCGTATCATGTATTAGGATACGTTTGTTGAGAAAGCAACGCATTCGGCCATACCATTTGTTACCGATTAGGTTCATATATGTACACATCATATGGATGGCTGAGGTTTGGTATTCATCAATATCGGCACTTGAAACCGAATGACTCGACGATGCCCCATCCTTGGCTTTTCACTTCGGCATCTGTGGAGGCATGGTTTAGCACTTCGTCACGTAATCTCAACGTTATATAGGTAATATGTGATCACAACATTAATCACAATAGTAATATGTGAATTTGTGTGCACACATGCATGTTAGTCTAATGTTACATCCATTAAGTTTTGTGTCCCAACATGTCTCTTGTTAATCTACCAGACATTAAAACTGAACTAGCACCGTAATTGTAACCGTAACCCTAATTCTAGCCCTAACTGTAACCCTAACTTTAGCCCTAACCCTAACTGTTGCCTTAACTCTAACCCTAACTGTATTTGTAACTATAACTGTAACTCTAACCCTAGGCCTAACCTTAACCTTAACTATTGCCCTAACCCTAACCCTAACCCTAACTGTAACCATAATAGTAAAATGAAATAATACAATAGATAAAACACACAAATAAAAATGAAGACACATATGCATACGGATAAAAATATCTTTCACAGTGCAAAAGTCAAAAAATGGCTCCCAATATGACATATTCGACCCAGTCTGTTTCTCTATTCTCTACAAAGAGCCTCCTTATGCTACTCGTCCTAATCAACTTGTGTTCCCCCGTCATCATTTGTGTTCTGGGTACCCACAGCATCAATATGAGGACTATACACTTGCAGTGGATAGAATCTGGGTACCTGTGTCAGCTATGACAGCCTGACACCATAAGTGGAACCAGCATATCCACTATGAATATCGTGGCCCCTATAACCAGAACTGCCAGCTACGAATGGATCGTAACTGTGACCCATGTCAGTTTGAAAAAAACCTGAAGACATGTTACGGGGCAACCGACGATCATGTGTGCTAAAGTATGCATCTGTAGGAAAGGAAGCCTGTGTGCTGATGTGCTGGAACTCTTACTAGGATTGTAATAAAGTGCAGGAGTGATGTACCCTGCACTATACCCACCATGCATGGAAAAAGGTATCGCAAAGGTGGATCGGTGTCTGGAAGTGACGAGAGGCTGCATGCCGTATGGCAAAGAGGGTGAAGGGGAAAAGAAGGTCCAAACTCGCAGGGACGCGATCGGTGGTGTGGGACACGCTACGACTCGTCTAGG
This sequence comes from Euryodendron excelsum, assembly GCA_033060915.1. NCBI lineage: Eukaryota > Viridiplantae > Streptophyta > Magnoliopsida > Ericales > Pentaphylacaceae > Euryodendron > Euryodendron excelsum. The sequence goes on along the minus strand of CM065388.1, from coordinate 20,485,136 downwards.
ATGGATAAAGAAGCCATAGCACAATCCTGTATATCGTATATGTGCTACAATGCCTCGCTCCTAGGAAAGTCGTAAATAGTGCGGTCTCTTAAGTTGTACACCTCCGCCCATGTCTATGCCTGAAAATACAATTAAGCCATTTAATACGATTTCCATATAAAATTTTGTTAATTTACAATTAAATGAATATACCATCGTATCTAATGTGCCTTTGACCCCTGAGTACCCTCTCTGAGTGTGCAGCGCAGGATTCCCATCCTATAAGCATGTGATGCTTCTATACCATACCATGTAAGGATCACTGTATGTCATAAGTATACTAGAAATCTTAGCGTCAACAACCCGGTCCCTCCTGTGTCCTCAGTCTATGATATACTGGTGGTGACAGAGACTCCAATTTGTTGCGATCTTCTCCCGCCGATCCAGCTTATGCAAATCCCTCCCAGTGTTCGCCTATTGGGGTATGTACTGTCTCATCCCAAATTGCTACATAATTCGATCTGGTAGATGAAACTCAATAATGTCAAAGCATACGAGAGGGACTGATACCCTCCAAATGTCGCTCCCAAGACAGTAATAGTGCGGTAACGAATCCATACAGGCCTCATATAAGGCCCAAACAAACTAAATAATACGAAAAAACAATCAATTGTAATGTATTGTGTAACGTATTTAGATGGCCATTGTTGATACGTAATTTTAATTTAGAACTCATATCATGCGATCGAAGTCAGTCCAACTAATCCCAATAAACAGTGAGGACATGTGTAAAGACGTCAGTGAGGATGAAAACATCATGTCGCCTACCCCTTAATGGTCTAGGGGAAAACTGTACTGCGCCAATAAGCAAAGGCTGTTGCGAAGCTATTTCTATTATGGTCGTCCGCCTAGGCGACATTCAAGGGAATCTCTCTTATGCCCAAATCTAATTCATAATAGATAGAATATGATAATAATGTCATATGATGGTTGAAATATAAGGAAAACATACATATGAAAATGTTGCATATACCTGTAGTAATGTTAAGAGGCCTGCGATCTCAGAATTGCTTCTACTTATAGCGCGACACAACCCCCTGTACAACGATGCAAGAACTGCACTACCCCAGCTGTATCCGCCACATACATCAAATTCTGCTAGTAATGGTAAGTACATAGGCTTGAACAAGGTACCAGAGTGACCTGGCATCATCACCCCACCAATAAGTCTGAGCATAAATTCTCTAGCATGAAGCTGTATTGTGACATCGTCAACATCATCTATAAGTGCCCCAAATCTCTAAGATAACCACTTTATCTTCACCCGATTGTCTTTGAAATGCTGGGGGTCGGGGGCAACACCTAAATGTTGTACAAAAATAGTGGCCCAACTCTCTTCCGACACCTCACTGGGGGAACCTGTAATAGTCATCCCATCAACCGAAACCCTGTATATGATGGACACATCCTATAAAGTAACTGTGGCCTTCCCGACAGGCAAATGGAAAGTGTAAGTCTCCTGGTGCCATCTCTCAACCATGGTAGTGAGCAGTGCATGATCGTACTTTATCCGACCCACATGGTAAACACCGTAGAAATCAGCTCTAATAAGATAAGGTATAATACAGGGGTGTACGTCATCAGTGAATAAACCCGTGTCCCCTCGACGGCAATGCATAAGCTGAATAACCTATTGGTCAAATAAAAACCTTAGGTTATGAGGTGGTAGTAGTTGTCAAGAAATTTTAATTTATAAACTTTCAATGTTAAATGCGTAGAAGTACAATAAAACGTAGCTCATGGTCCCACACGTCCTCTAAACAATGACTGTCTTGTAAGGTAAGTATAGTACAATCAGCCGATCTACCATCTTGCTATTGTGATGCCATAGAAAATGATATATTTGGTAACGTGTATAATTAAATAAAGTAATCCACAAACATGTATGTCTAAGCATAATGCATAAAAAAATATAAGGTCACATGCATCAAATATTACAATACATTAAACATATATACTAATATTTAATTTATGATTGTAATATATTTTCTTAAATAGAAAGAGAATATAATTAAGCATCACAAACTACAATACATGTAACATATTGACTAATACAAAAATAGACACGTTATACCCATAGAAACAGATTATCACGTAAAATATAAACTACCCCCTAATGTTCTCCTGTTCTTATTGGACATCGGCATTTGTTATGATCAGGCTCCTTGCATATACTACAATGGAACGTTTGTTTTTGTTTCAATTCGTCCGTCTCATTATGAATTCTGCTATGTTCTGATCCGCCTTTTTGGACTACACGTTTGCGACTAGGGTTTGGGAGAACAGTAGGCCCTTCATAACACAGCTAGCAATCATCTACCAATATTGGCACGAACGGAACTGCGTACACATGTGCATACTTTTCCATTGTGTAATGTTTGTCAAATAGAAACCGTGGTTCTTTTTCAGTATTTGCAGCAACAACGAGCATGTGCATGCAAGGGAGGTATATAACCCATTTACCGCATGAAGAGCTTGGCGGGTTAAGTTTCCTAACCTGTGTGTTACCACCTTTACTCCCCCTCTTACCGTCACCACTTGCACAGACACGGTGTCCCTATACAACATATTACAAAATGTCACTTATTAAGCCCAACGCCATTACAATAGCAATATAATGTCAATTGTAATATAAACATAAATTACCAATTAAAAACTGTGACACGATGCCCGGCTATAATTTTGTTCAAATTCTCAAATTTTTTTCGTACTTCTTTAAGGAGACGATGGTCATCGTTGATGTCACGTTTAATTTCAAGACGTCATACAACGAAACTCTCAACAAGATGGTAGTAAGTTACCTGCACACATGCTATGATGGGCAAATTACGAGCACCTATTATGGCACCATTGTACCCCTCAGAATTATTGGTTATTATGATCCCCCAACGAAACCCACCATCATAAGCCAATGTCTACTTATTTGCATCCTCCCCTATTAATTGAATATAGGGTGGTTCACATCTTTTTCGTATTTTATCCATTATTTTGTTGAACTTTCACACTTGATGAGCTGTGCTAGCAGCCCACACCATGTCTTTGATCTTTATCATATTGTAATTCTTATGGTACTTACTGCGAAAGTGTCGAAGGCAGTATCTATGAAAACCAGGAGGTTGGTATTTAGCAAGCCCTGGTTACGGTCCGAAATTATGGTAACCCGTTCCTTGCCACGGACAACGCTGTGTCTCACCAAGTGTATGAACCACCACCAGTTACGAGTGTCTTCAACCTCAACAATGGAAAAAGCTAAGGGAAAAGTTGTACCCCTTACAATGATCTCGACAGCAATAAGCATAACAGCCTTGTATTTCTCGTAAAGGTGGATGTCATCAATCGATATGACCGGCAGACTATGTTTGAAACCCTCAATACATGGGCTGAATACCCAAAATACTCGATCAAACTCCACTAGGTGACCTGTATCTTGAGAGAAGGCCTCTAAAATTTGTATAATTCCTGGGTTTGTTGGCCGTAATGTCAACATATATCTAGGAAGCTTTGAGAATGACTCTTTTCAATTCCCGAATATCGTCTCTATGGCTTTTGTTCTTACTTGTCATGCTTTCTTGTATGACACCGAGTGGTGGTGATCTGTTTTAACATCTTCAAGACGTGATTGTAAGCACCACATTTTTGCCGCATCAGCAATCTCCGATCCATCCGAACTCATATTCAAACTAACATAGACACATTCAAGTCCAAATCAATTTTTCAGACTTAATCCAATCAATCAATCGCTTCGTGGGCCCACTGGGCCTAATAGAGGCAAAATAACCAAAATGCCCTTTTAGCATTACTTGGTCCAATTTCAATCGGCACATCTTCCTAGAGACGGCAAGTCCTCATTTCAATCTCAAATCCAATTTCAAATCTAATTCCAATCCAAATCAAATTCGGCAAGCCTTTCGAGAAAGTTGATCCCTTAGGCAGTAAGTCCGTCCAGTTCAACACGCTACTTGAGAAAACTCTTCAAAATGGTAAGTCCCTTCAAACTCGTCAACCAGAACAAAACCCCAAGTCCCCGAGATAGTAGAATGGTTCACCTTTAACGCCTGGTAGCCCGCCAACAAAGAATGTCTATTATTCGGCATGTCTTTTGAGAAAAATGATTTCTCAGATGATAAGTCCACCTAGCAGCTTCTCGAGATCAAGCAGTCTCTGGAATGAACGCACACCATCAGAGTGGTGAAAACACTCACAAACAAGTCGACATCGGGAATTGCTAACAAACCCCCTTTGTCATGGGACCAAACTCGCTTATTGGTCGTGGCACATTTACCAAAGGACAAGATACCTTTGGAAAACAACTCGTCACACACTGTCAGAGTGGCAAAAGTACTCAAAACCCAGGTCAACACCAGTGCCTGCTAGCCCATTCTGGTGAAAAATGACCAAACTGCCCTTTGGGCCTTTTTTGACACGCTTCTCGAGAAAGTACCTAAATCTTTGGAGCAGTAAGTTCACCTTTCCAAGATTGTCGCAAGAATAATTTGGCATGTTTGAATGCCTTCCAGTAGGTTCCAAACCAATTCTGGTACCATCCAATCAAAATAATCATTTTGCCTCTAGGCATCCGATCGCCTCTAAGAACCACACCGGCTCTAGGTATCAAACCGGTTACCTCCCGAGAATGCTTCTAATAGTATTCTCAACCTTTCAACACTTTTCCGGATCATTTCAAGTCTATTCCGACAAGTCCGGTGCAAAATGATCATTTTGCCCCTAATGGACCGGTTACCTTTTCCAACCATACTGGCTCTGGGTATCAACCGGCAATCCCCCGTAACACTCTAAGTACTGTTTCTAACCTTCAAGTCCTCTCATGCGACATTTCAAGTCCATTTCGGTGCAATCCCAGTTTAGTTGACCATTTTACCCCTAATGACTCAATAAACCATTTCAACAATCCCGACATTATTTTTCAAATTCGTTACCCCCGGGACACTATTTTAAGAGTTTCCACCCATTTTCAGCCTTATGGATCATTCCCGGCCTCTCGAAACATTCCCGGACCTTCCAAAGTTACTCCTAGTGGAGCCAAGCCAAAAATTGTATGGTAGTCATTAGTACAAGCGCCCAAATCTTTGCATTGCGTATCAAGGGTCGAAAGATATGTTTTTTGCCACCTTAGAACTTTCTTAAGTGGCTAGTGCCACTCTTAATGGCGCCAGTTGGATTTTTGCCCTAGCACCACTGCAACAGGCGCTAGGTTATTTTTGTATCTATAAATACAAACCCTCCCCTGCATGAAAAGGGTCCGCAAACTCAGTCCAAAAACCCTGTTTTCTAAAATACAAAGCTTGAAGCCTCTCCAAACCCTAGCCCTTTCTAGTCTCTTCAAACCCTAGCCTACATACACTTTAACCCTAATATTCATACACTCTATACACTTAAATACAAGCCTCCAAAACCTCCATTGAAAACTCAAAGTGCTGCAACTTGGAAGCTCTCAACGATCAAGTAAAGCAAAGCAAATAAAGCAAGTAAAACAAGAAGAAGACAAGGTAGGCTCTCTCTTTATGTTTATGTACTTCCCCCCTCTCTCTTTTTCCTCCTAACCCACTTGAGTTTTCTTCTATTTTAATCCCCAATCTTCTACCTCCCTTTCTTGCATACTTGAAACAAGGGACTCCCCGATTCATGCATACGAAGGACTATTGAAAGTCACCGTGTCGAGGGTTTTCTTCTAGTTCAACCTTAGACAGTCTAGATTCACCCCGCTTGATTATATAGTGAAGCCTAACCTTGTATGTTCATGACCCTTCTTGCATTATGCATATCATATTCATTCATGTATTCAAATTTATTTTCAAAATTGTTTTCAAACTTGCATCAAAATACTCTTTCAAAAACTTGCATTCAAAATCTCTTTTTCAAACTTATTTTTCAAAATTACAATCCTAAAGTAATTATAGTCATTCCATGGTTAGGGTTATTTTAGCAAAGTGTTGTATTCATTATGACCACCAAGGTCCATGTTTTTGGTGTAAACCCTAAATTATTTTTATTAAAACCACAATCTTAAGATGATTCTAGCCATTCTATGGTTAGAGTTGTTTTAGGAAAGTGTGATATTCAATGTGATCAAATTGGTCCATATTTTAAATCCATGTTGTTTTCAAAACCACAACCCTAGAATGGTTCTAATCCTTACATGGTTAGAATTGTTTTAGGAAAGTGAGATATTCAAAAGGTTTTCAAAAAGTCCATATTCAAAATCCTTTCTAAATTACTTTTCAAAATCCTTTCCAAAAGCTATCTTCAAAAATTCACTTTCTAAAAACTCTCTTTAAGTTTCCTTCTTAGAAATTCTTTTCAAGGATTTCTTTTCCAAAAACTCCTTTTCTTAGAGTTCAAGTCAAGCCCTAGAATACATGTTTAAGAAACCCTGGTTTTTTCTTAAAATTATGACTTCCTCTTTTGTCTCAAATCATAGGTTTCCAAAAACTATCGTCTACATCAAATTTAAGGTTTCCAAAATCTTTTTTTCTACACCAAATCATAGATTTTCAAATCCTAGATTTTCAAAACTCAACCTTTCCAATTCCATGTCAAATCTAATCTTCCCGTTTAGAAAACTATATCAAATCTTTCAATTTTAAAAACAAAATCAAATTATCTATTTTTTAAAATAAAATCTAATCTTCTACTTTAGGAAATAAGAATCAAATCTTTCTTAACTCAAACCTTTCTTAAATTCAAACCTTTCTAAATCCCAACTTTCCCAATGGCAAGTTTTCAAATCTTTTGTAAATTCAAATTTCTAGATCTTTCCAAAGTTTAACCTTTCTAAACTTCAATCTTTCCAAAACTCAAAACTTTTCTAAATCTAACTCTTTCCTAATGTGAAAACTTTTCTAAAATGGAAACTTTCCTAAAATGAAAACTTTCTTAATTTGGCAACTTTCTTAAAATGAAACTTTTCTATTTCAAAACTTTCTTAATTCAAAGATTTCTAAAATCTAATCTTTCCTAAATCTTAAACTTTCTAAACTCTTCCAAATTAAATATTCAAGTCAAATCTTTTATAACCATTCCAAGTCAAGTGTTTTTAAATCAAATCCAATATTTTCTAAATCTTTCTTAAGTTCAACATTCCTAATTCTAAGTTTTCCAAAACCAAAACTTTCTGAAATCAAACCTCTCAAATCTAAATTAAATCTTTCCAATTCAATTACATATTCCAACCTTAGGTTACCTAAACCCTAGGATACCTAAACTCTAATTCAACCCTAATCCTAAGTTAGGAGCTTTAACACTTTTCTAAGACTCCTTCCTAAACCAAGATGGTTTCCCAACTTCAATCTAAGTCAAAACCTTTTTGAAACTCAACTTCTTCTTTTCCATATCAATTTCAAGTTCAATTTCAAATCTTCTATTCCAAGTTCAAATTAACTCTCTTTTCAAATCAAACTCTTTCCTAATCAAATCTTTTCAAATCAAACTTTTCAAAAAACCTAAAAGTGTTTATTTTCAATCAGACTTTTCTCCGAATTACGACTGACCTGATTCCTAAAAAGGGCTACGTAGGCAACCCTCATGGGTGCAATCACTACCTTTTTCAAGTTTCCATTTTCACAACCTTCTTTAAGTTTTCAATTCCATAACCTTTTTCAAATTTTCAATTCCATAATCTATTTCAAGTTTCTAATTCTCAAATCTCAAATCTCTAATTCCAATTTCTAAAATTTTCTTTCAAAAATCAAATCTTTCTTCTCGAATCTATTTTCAAAACTCAAAATCTTTTCTTGCACTTGCATATCATGCATCATATAGTTCTTTTCAAAGTGGATATAATTGGACTTTTATTAATCAAAAATTCTAGTGAGTGAACCTAGGGTAAATAGACATGTAGGTACACCGAAAGGGCAGGGTAGGGTGATGGCTTAGTGAGTCTTCCCTACACGTAACCAACCTCCAAACCTAGATCACTATTTTCAAATACCAAAATGGAATTATTTTTCAAAAAGGGCTTAAATCTTTTCAACGGTTGCCAAATAACCTATTTTCTTAAAAACCCTACCTTAAGGAAGTTTTCGAAATCTTTTCAAAAACCCTAAGTGTAATCTTTGGATTATGTTTAATTTTAGGTGACCTAACTCACCTTAATCAAGTTAGGTGGCAACTCCAAACTTTTTTCAAAAGCTCTTAATCAAATCAATTTCAAATTCAAACCTAGGCGCACTTGTCCTTCTAGGAGGATGAGTTCTAACAAAAGAGTACTATATTTTTCTCACTTGCGTGTTTTCTCGAGTGTGAAAAATTGGGGTGCAACAACGATCTTCCAGTCTAGATCTTTTTGTACATAAACAACACAATTTAAGTACATTATAAGAAATGCGTATATGACAAACTAAAGAATTATTATGACTAAGTCTACATGAAAGTTAAACTCACCGTGACATGTGCCATGATAACGTGCGCTATGAAGTTTGCATCTAGATTACGATGACCTATATTTGGCATCCCGTATAAGTAGATATGAGGGCCAAGGTATTGCGTAACCTCCCACATCCCATACTTTTTTTTTTTGAAAACACGAAGCATCCAAGGGCAGTCATGTGTATCCTTAACTTTCCACAGTTTTTTAGTTGAGTCAACAACCAAGTGCTCCTTGTTGTTGTGCAAGCAATATGCCGTGCATGTATTTTTCAAAGCAACCTTATCATTGAACATCATCCCTAGTTGGAAATTAGGGTTGTCCCTATCCCATATCGATCCACGGTGAAACTCATTCCTACCAAGTACCAGTGTATCGTAGCCCTCCAACAATGTAGTGAAGTAAGGAACCAGGATCTCTTGTTGTTGTTGAACATCATCATCGGAATCGTTCATCAGAGCGGCATTTACATCTTCATCTGATTGTTCTGACTGTATACCCAGAGACCTTACATTCAAATCAAAATCCCTAGGCATGGATTGGTAGCCTGATTCAACCATATGTTGCACTGCGTCTGTACTGTCACCATGTCCCATTGTAGGCCGAACGGTTGACATACTACTCGACCCAATCCCACCATCCGCAAATGAACCATAGTGACCACTTTGTTGTGTACTGCGCATCTGAACAAACTATTATGTTGGACCATTTACTGTGAATATGACACAGTGTGGCCTACAGTGACCTGCCCCAATGTTAACATCATTGAGAAATTCCACATCTATGATGTATCTTCCTCATCCACTAGTATTCTACCATACCCCAAAATGTCACCCCACATTCGGTCCACAGCTACTGTTGCATCCTCCACTTCAATATAAAGCTCGATGCATTGCATCCATGACTTTTTTTTGGTAATCATAAGGCAATTTGCAATGTTCGGTCATCATTGATCGGCAATTTCTTATATCTGACCAAGCCCCCTTCATTACTTTATGGAAACCTACATATTATTTTCATCCATATACTTTGTCCATCCTTAACAACCAAGGGCATGATCATGGCTTCTAGTTCAAACAATTTGAATTGTAATGGTATACTACAACATGTCTGGCAATCCATGTTGTACACTATCCCTTCATTACGATCTTTCAATATTTCTGTAAGCACCCTATTTTTGCTCGCTTAGTAATCTCCAACCCTACCAGATCCAATTTCAAACATCATAACACATACAAACCCAAGCCAGCTCTTTTAAACTCCAATCCAATCAACTGGTCACTTTTTAGGCCCATAAGGCCCAATTAAAGTAGAAAAGACCATATTACCCTTAGGCACTCCAAGCAGCTTTTCGAGACTAGACAGTCACGGGAACCAATGCCATCCAGGTAGCTTCTCGAGATCGAGCGATCTCGGGTACTAACACCTTATCAAATTCTAGATGATTCAATTCTAGCACCTGCTAGCCCGCCAATGTAGAATGTCCGTTATCCAGTAGTTCTCCAAGACTAGGTGATCTCGGGGACCAACACCACCCTCCAAGTATCTTTCTAAGATCGAGCGATCTCAAGGACCAACACCACCCTCCACGTAGCTTTCTGAGACTGAGTAGTCTCAAGGACCAATATCGCACAGGTATCTTTCCAAGACCGGGCAGTCTTGGGAACCAACATCTAGGTCAACACCGGTGCTTGCTAGCCTGCCTCGGTGAAAAATGACCAAACTTGCCCCTTGGGCCTCTAGGCGTGTCTTTGAGAAAGTTTAAAATATCTCAAGATGGTAAGTCCACCCTTCCAAAATGTTCCTAGACAATTAGGCGTACTTAATACAACATCTTGACCAATTTCGGTCCCATTTTGGTCAACTTCGATCAAAATTACCGTTTTGCCCCTAAGCATCCCAACATAGCACAAATCCCTCCAAACGATAAATACTCCTTCCAAGACAATCCTCAAAATGGTCCAACATGCTTAATATGTTACTCCAATTCATCTTGACTCTTTTCAATCAATTATTATCAAAATGACCATTTTGCCCTCGTGGCCCAAGCACGCCTCGAAACCATACTAGCCCTGGTACCAAACCGGCAAATCTTATCATACGTCCATGTTCAATCCAAGGTGAGTCCTGCAACTCTAAGCACTTCCAAGTCGATGAAAGTCCCCTAGAGCGTCTTGTAGACGCTCCACTAGGGTTGTCTTTTCTTCTGATTTTCTCATTATAACACACTGTCAAATAACTTGAGAAATGCGTAAATCAGGGAATTCCCAGAAGCCTATCCACATGTCTTTCCATCGATACGACTCAATTGAATAGATCACTTCCCGAAAACCCCGATCGCATAGCTCGAAAATTGCCACTTTTAGAAACCCCTGGATTGTCTCACATACGCTCCGTTGAAGTTGTTTTTCCTCCGATTTCCTTCGATCAAAACTTTGTTTGCTCCACAAGTTGAGTCAGTACAGAGTGTGCCACATGGCATTTAACCAATAAAATAGTACTAACGCATGTGCTACATGCGCCAGCTCCCAATAGATTGCCTATAAATATAGGCCTCCCCCTTTGCAAATTCTAAAATTGAAAATAGTAGTGAAGCTTTTTAGAAATAGTCTCAGAACTCCAAAATTCTCTATACACCTCACCCTTCAAGCACATAAGTTAGATTCAATCTCTCTCTAGCCTATACACTCCATTTATAAAGTTTCCAATGCCATAGAAGAGCCATTTTCAACCCTCTCAAGCCACTCCAAGGCCATTCAAGTTCAAGACACGTCATCCATGGAAGCTTGAATGTGGTTGGAAGACAAAGGTGGTATTCTCTTTTACATTTTGCCATTCCCACTCTTCTCTTCTCCCTCAAAGCCTACTTAGGCTATTCTCTATTTTAAACCCCCATCTTCTATCCCCTTTCTTGCATGCTTAAAACAAGTGAGCTCCTAGTTCATGCCTAGAGGAAAGCTTTATCAGAGCCACCATATAAGGGATCTATCACTAACCTACTTTAAGATGGTATAGCCTTGGAGCACCTTGTAATTAGGTGTGGCCACTAGCCTTATATGATTTCATAACCCCCTTTGCATATGGTTACCATGTTTATGTTTTGCATGCTTGACTCCATTTTCATGTTCATCATTATTTTTCAAAAACCTTCATTACCTCTGTCTTTATGTCATTCTCAAATTCCATATTCAACTATTTTCCTAAAAACTGTTCTAAGAGTTGGTTCCTTGAAGCCTAGGTCAAACTCTTAATTTTTACATCTTAGAGAACCCTCCTTAAGTCCCTTGACCTCACTTTGCATCATTGCATTTTATTATCTTCAAGTTGTATTAAAATGGTTTTCAAACCTTGTAATTCACTTTGATTTTCAAAGTTTTGTTCTCTTGAGTTTTGTGGTTGAAATGGTCCTCATGGAACCCTTTCTTTAGTGATCTCCTCATAAGAACCCTAACTCACTAGAATGGTTTTCTACACCCCAAAAATGTTTTTCAAAACAACCCTATTCAATAAGAGTTCTCAAAATTTCATTCTCTTTAATTTGCATAAAAATGGTTTTCCAAAACTATAATCTTCATCTTGATTTTTAGAAGTTTTACTCTCTTGAATATTGTAGTTGGAATGGTCTCATAGAGTCCTCTTTGCAATGATTTTCCCCAAATCAACCATATGAACCTTTATTCCTTATAGTAGTTTTCTAAAACCTCTTTTCCAAAAATAATTTTCAAAGGTTCATTCTCTTTAGTTTTCAATCAAAGAAGTCTTCAAAACTATCTATTCAATATTGATTTTCACAAGTTTTACTCTCTTGAGTTAGTGGTTGAAATGGCTCCAAGGCAACCCTCTCTTGAGTGGTTTTTAATCATATAAACCCAACACTCACTTGAGTAGTTTTCATAAAATAGTTTTCAAAACACACCTTCAAGTTTTATGCATAAAACCACCTGTCCAAAACCACTAGGTCCAAACCCTAGTTCAAAACCACCTTCAAAACCCTAGGCTAACTTGACCCAAGTAGTCCAAACCCTACGTTAACTTGACCCTAGTTATCCAACCTTAGGTTAACCTAACCCAAGTTAGTTAATCCAATGTCACCTTAACCCTAGTTTAACCTAACCCAAGTTAGTTAACCCTAGGTCACCTTAACTCTAGGTTAATCTAACCCAAGTTAGTTAAACCTAGGTCAACCCAACCGAGGTTAGTAAGTTTCAAGGCTTCAATTCAAAAACACCTTTTTAAATGATCTTTCAATACAAAACCATTATCACAATATACTTTCAAAAACATCCTACTCTCTTGAGATTTCAAAAATCAACTCCATAATCTTTTCAAATATCCCCATGCTCTATCTTCAAAAATGCTTTCTAAAAATTCTCTTAAACTTGTCTTGACAAAAGTGGCTAGACACTTTACCCTTCCTACAAACTATTTTCAAAAGTGATTTCACAACTCACAACTCTAAAGGTGATCTTAACTCTCTCCTAGTTAAGGTTTCCTTAGAAGAAAGGACATATCAAGTGTGACCTCCTAAGGTCCATATAGGGTGTTGAATCCTAAATTCTTTTCAAAAACCTTTTTCGAAGGTCTTTTTCAAATATCACATTCTTGAGACAACCCTAATCCTTTCATAGTTATGATTGTTTTAACTATAAGTGAGATATTCACGAAGGATTCTATAACCCAAAAGTTTTAAAAATTAATAGGAAGTCTCTAGCCCCTTTTCAAAACACAACTCATAGCCTTAAAGGGATTTAATTCTTCAATAACTAACCTTTTAAAGGTGATGAAACATTAAATATCTCTTTCATAAGGTATTCAAAAACTACTTTTAAAATCTTTTTGAAGACAAGTTCACATGAGTATTTTCAATCCAAACTCTAACTCCAAAGTTTTCAAAACAAGACTTCAAAACTCCCTTGAGTTATTCCAAAACCTTTCCAAAACTCCCTTGAGTTGTTTCAAAATATTCTCTAAACTCCCTTGAGTTGTTTCAAAAATATTTTAAAACTCTATTAAGTTAATTTCAGAAACGTTTAAAATCATCTTCAAACCCGATTTCAAAAATATTTTAAACATCTCAAGTCTTATTTCAAAGGAATTTTTCTAAACTCTTAAGTTTTCTTTTTTCAAAGACTTCAAAGCATCTTCAAACCTTTCCAAAGACCTCCAAGTATCTTCAAAACTTTCCAATGGCCTCAATGCGTCTCTTTTCTACTAGGCCCTTGTCCGAACTACAAATGACCTGATTCTTGCTAAATGAGATACGTAGGCAACTTAAAATGGTGTAGTCATAACCTTTACTTCAACCCAAGTCCCCAATTCAAAAACTTCTATCAATTCAAAATTCCTATCTTAAATCCCTTCAAAACTTTCTATTTTCAAACACCTTTTCAAAAACATGCATCATGCATCATTCATCAAAAAAGTGATGACTAAACCCCATTTTCAAAACTCTAAAGTGGATACAAGTGGATAATTAGTAACCGGTAATTTAAGTGAGTAAACTAAGGGTGACTAGATATGTAGGTACCGAAACGGCGGGGTAAAGTGATGATCTTAGGATATCTTCCATACACATAACTAACCCCCGGACAATATTTTTATTTCGAAGACCAAAATCAGAGTCACGTTTTTAAAAGGGCTTTCAAAAGGTTATTAAGACCTCTTTTCCAAAAACCTTCTTAAAAAGGACATTTTCAAAAGCTTTTCAAAAAACTCAAGTTTAGTCTTCGGATTACACTTAGGTTTAGGTGACCTAACACATCTTTAACTATGTTAGGTGGCGACTCCCATTTTTTTCCAAAAAGCCCTTAAATCAAATCAAGTTTTCAAGTTCAAACCCCGTCGCACTTATCCTTTTAGGAGGATAAGTTCTAACAGAGAGAATATAGTGCTTTTTCCTAAGCCAAAAGGACTTGGTTAAAAACTGAGACACGACAATTTTCCCACCCCAATACATCACTGCCAATGTCTCATCCATTTTTAGTCTAGCTTGGATATAAAACAAATAAACACATCATACATTTACTAAAAGTCACGGTAATTTTGAAGGGACAGGTTTAGGGTTTGCCTAAATTACATTTACTTAAAGAAACGGTAAATTTTGTATTTTTACGATAATGACGTGTTTTTACAATAATTTAGTAAATAATATTTTCTTACTTTTTAAATAATTTTCATATTTTTACACAAATTTCGTAAATAAAGTTCCTAATTTTTCAATCAATTTCATATTTTTTTAATAATTTTGTAAATAAATTTCCTAATTTTGTAAATAGTTTTTATCATTATTTCGTAAATCAATTTCCAATTTTTTCATATAAATTTTGTATTTTTAAAATAAATTTTGTAATTTTAGGATAATTACGTTTTTTTTTTTACAATAATTCATAAACAAATTTTCTTACTTGTAAATAATTTTTGTATTTTACAATAAATTTCCTAATTTTTCAATCAATGTCTTATTTTTTTAATAATTTCATAATTACATTTCCAAATTTTTCAATAAATTTTGGAAGTAAGTCAATATTTTTTATAATTATTTTGTAAATCAATTTCCAATTTTTCGTTAAATTTACTATTTTTAAAATAAATTTTTTATTTTTTGGATAATTACCTATTTTTAAAATAATTTCAAAAATAATATTTTCTTACTTGAAAATAATTTTCGTATTTTTACAATAATTTTATAAATAAATTTCCTAATTTTTCAATCAATATCTTATTTTTTTAATAATTTCATAATTAAATTTTCTAATTTTTCAATAAATTTTGTAAGTAAGTAAATATTTTTTATAATTATTTCCTAAATCAATTTCCAATTTTTTCTATAAATTATGTATTTTTTAAAATAAATTTTTTATTTTTATGATAATTACTTGTTTTTACTATAATTTCATAAATACTATTTTCTTACTTGTAAGTAATTTTTGTATTTTTACAATAACTTTGTAAATATATTTCCTAATTTTTCAATCAATCTCGTACTTTTAAAATAAATTTGGTATTTTAATGATAATTATGTGTTTTTACAATAACTTTGTAAATAATATTTTTTCTTACTTGTAAATTATTTTAGTATTTTTTCAATAAATTTCGTATTTTTTTTCCTAATCTCATAAATAAAATTCCTAATTTTTCAATAAATTTCTTATGTTTTTTTTAATAATTTCATAAATAATTTTCTAATTTTTCAATCAATTTCATAAGTAAGTTAATAATTTTTCAATCAATTTCCTCATTTTTATAATTATTTTGAAAATTATATTTACTTACTTGTAAATAAATTTCGTATTTTTACAATCATTTCGTAAATAAATTTCCTACAAAATGTGATGCTTCTCTCACATACTTTCTATTTATAATTGTTTATTAATTGCTAACACAAATAAAATGACAACAAAAATTAACCAAAAATATTTATTTTAACAACTTCAATGGCATAAAATAATGTAAAATTTTTTGTAATTAAACAAGTTACCTGTTGCAGTGAGAGGAGAATGATAAATAACAAATTTATTAAATCTTACCAAACAAAAGAGTGACTGCTGGAATACGGGAAGTAAGGGTGGTCTTTGTCGAAGTGACGAGAACAACGAAGATGGCTGTTAAAGAAAATACCAAACTTGAAACTTACTGATCTTTAAACTACATTATAATATAGTAGTAGGCAGAAAGGGAGCAAAATATTAACTAACAATATATATAACTTATATAATAATGTGTATATGAGTGCTTACCAACTAAGTGATATGTTTGCCGAAGTAAGGGAAGCAACAATGATGGCTGTCGCAAACGAAGCAAACAAGAGAAATGTAGAGATATGGGAGGAAAAATGAAATGGAAAGCTGAAGGTGTGGGAGGAAAGCCAAAGGGGTGTTGGGTGTCGCAGAGGAAACCGACCGGGGGGGGGGGGGGGGTAGCGGGGGTGGTGTTAGTTGCCAACTGCGTTTTACTATAAAACGCAATTAGCCATTGCGTTTTACTGGAAAACGCAGTTGCTGTAAGCACCCCATTTTTTACCGCTCGGCAGTCTACACTCCGTCCAGACTTGTACTCAAGTTAATATGGACGTATTCCAATCGAAACCAACTCCCTAAGTCTAAATCCTGTCTGTCCATCGCTTCGTGGGCCCACCAGGTCCAAATAGAGGCAAAATAACCAAAATGCCCTTAGGGGCATTGTCCTTTACAATTTTAATCCCTCTCTCGAGATAGTTTATTCCTCGAGATTGTAAATCTACTCCAATCAGGCACGTCTTTCAAAAGACGATAAAACCCCTTTTCAATTCTGATCCCTCTCTCGAGATAGTTGATTCCTCGAGAAGGTAAATCTACTCCAATCAGGCACGTCTTTCCGAAGACGGTAAGACCCCTTTCCAATTCCAATCCCTCTCTCGAGACAGTTTATTCAACTAGACGGTAAATCTACTCCAATCAGGCATGTCTTTCCGAAGACAATAAGACCCATTTCCAATTCCAATCCCTCTCTCGAGACAATTTATTCCTCGAGACGGTCTGGCATGTTTTTCAAAGAAAATCTCTTCGAAACGGTAAATCCCTTTAAACCTGTCGACCGGGATGAGACCTCAAGTCCCCTAGATGGTAGAACGGTCCACCTTTAGCGCCTACTAGCCAGCCAATGCAGAAATGTCCGTTTAGGCACGTCTTTCGAGAAAGTTGACTTCTCAGGCTCTAAGTCCCTTTAGCAGCTTCCCGAGATCAGGCAGTCTCGGGAATGATCGCAAACCGTCAGAGTAGCGAAAATACTCGCAAACATCACAACCGTTAGAGTAGCGAAAATACTCACAAGCAGGTCGATATAGGGACTTGCCAACAAACCCCTGTATCACGCGACCGCCGTCAGAGGGGCTGAAACACTCAAAACCCAGGTCAACACCGGTGCCTGCTAACCCACTTCGGTGAAAAATGACCAAACTGCCCCTTGGGCCATTTCCAACATGTTTCTCGAGAACACACCTGAGTCTTTAGAACGGTGAGTCCAACCTTCTAAGATTGTCATAAAGGCAATCCAGCACGATTAGGTGCCTTCTAGTCAATTTCAGGCCAGTTCCAAGACTCTCCGGCCAAGATGACCATTTCGCCCCTAGGCATCCGAACGCCCCGGGGACCGCACCAGCTCTGGGTATGAAACCGGTAACCTCCTGAAATTGCTTCTTATAGTATTCTCAACCTTCCTCTATCTTTCCAGATCATTCCGAGTCAGTTCCGACAAACCCGATGCAAAATGATCATTTTGGCCCTGGTGAGCCGGTCACCTTTTCCGACCACACTGGTGTAAGCACCCCATTTTTGACCGCTCGGCAGTCTACACTCTGTCCAGACTTGTTTTCAAGTCATGTTGGGCATATTCCTTTCGAATCCAATTCCCTAGGTCCAGATTTCATCTTTCCATCGCTTCACGGGCCTATCAGGCCCAAATAGAGGCAAAATGACCAAAATGCCCTTGGGGGCATTGTCCCTTCTTATTTCAATTCCAGTCCCTCTCTCGAGACAGTTTATTCCTCGAGACGGTCCGAGTAGCAAAACTACTCACAAAACCGTCAGAGTGGCGGAAACACTCACACAACCGTCAGAGTGGCGGAAACACTCACAAAACCGTCAGAGTGGCAGAAACACTCACAAAACCGTCAGAGTGGCGGAAACACTCAAAACCCAGGCATGTCTCTTTGGAGACAGTAAGACCCCTTTCCAATCCCTCTCTCGAGACAGTTTATTCCTCGAGACGGTTCCAATCCAGGCACGTCTCTTCGGAGATGGTAAGACCCCTTTCCAATCCCTCTCTCGAGACAGTTTATTCCTCGTGACGGTTCGAGTAGCAAAACTACTCATAAAACCGTTAGAGTAGCGGAAATACTCATAGAGCCGTTAGAGTAACGGAAATACTCACAGAACCGTTAGAGTAGCGGAAATACTCACAAATCATCAACCCCGTTAGAGTAGCGGAAATACTCACAAATCATCAATCCCGTCCGAGTAGCAGAAATACTCACAAATTATCAACCGTTAGAGTAGCGAAAATACTCACAAATCATCAACCCCGTCCGAGTAGCGGAAATACTCACAAATCTTCAACCCCGTCCGAGTAGCGGAAATACTCACACCGTTAGAGTAGCGGAAATACTCACAAATCATCAACCCCGTCCGAGTAGCGGAAATACTCACACCGTTAGAGTGGCGGAAACACTCAAAACCTAGGTCAATACCCGTGTTTGTTAGCTCATTTCGATGAAAAAGGACCAGACCACCCTTAGGACCTTTTCCGAGACTCTTCGGTCAAGATGACCATTTTGCCCCTAAACATCCGAATGCCCCGGGAACCACACCGGCTCTGGGTATCAAACCGGTAATGTCCCAAGAATAATTTTTATAGTGTTCTCAACCTTCCTTTACCTTTCCGGATCATTCCGAGTCAGTTCCGGCCAACCCGGTACAAAATGACCGCTTTGCCCCTAAAGGGCCGGTCTCCTTCTTTGACCACACCGGCTCTGGGTATCAAACCGGTAATGTCCCGAGAATACTTTTTATAGTGTTCTCAACCTTCCTTTACCTTTTCGGATCATTCCGAGTCAGTTCCGGCCAACCCGGTACAAAATGACCGTTTTGCCCCTGGTGGGCCGGTCTCCTTTTCCGACCACGCCGGCTCTGGGTATCAAACCGGCAACCTCTGGGAACATTCTAAATAATGTTTCCAGATCCCAAGTCTTCTTCCGGGACAGTTTGAGTCTGTCCCAGTAATTTTCCGGTCTGGTTGACCGTTTTGCCCCTAAAGGCTCGGTCAACCTTTCCGACACATCCAATCCTCACTTTTCAAGTCAAATACCTCCAGGACACTATTTTAAGTGTTCCTGCTCCTTTCTAGCCTCCTGGGTCATTCCCGGCTCTTTCAAATCATTCCCGGACTTTCCAGAGTCACTCCTAGTGAAGCCAGGCTAAAGTTTACATGGTAGTCACTAGTACAGGCGCCCAAATCTAGTCAAAGATACGTTGCTTGCCGACCTTAATTGTTTCCTAAATGGATAGCGCCACTAGCAATGGCGCCAAGCCAAAAAATGGCCTGGCGCCACTCCTAGTGGCGCCAGTATAAATTTTGCCCTGGCGCCACTGCAACAGGCGCCAGGCTTGTCCTCCCTCTATAAATACGGAGCCTCGTTCAACATGAAAAGGGTCTGCAAACTTAACCTAAGAATCACACAATTCGATATACAGAGCTCGAGCACCTCCAAAACCCTAGCCCCCCTAGGTTTTCCCAAACCCTAGCCACTATATACAAACCCTAGCCTCCTATACACTCATACACTCCCCCATACACTCATACACTAGCCTTCAACCATCTTTGGAAGACTTGAAGAGCTGCCATTCAAAGCTTGAAGACAACCCTTGAAGGTTGAAGAAGAAGATCAAGACGAAGACCGAAGATTGAAGACAGCGCGGCGCGCAAATTAAAGAAGATACAAGGTAGGCTTTCTCTTTAAATTTCCGCACTCCCCCCTCTCTCTTCTCTCTCCAACCCACTTGGGTTTTCTCTATTTTAATCCCCCATCTCTTTCCCCCCCTTTCTTTGCATGCTTGAAACAAGGGGATTCCCGGTCCATGTGTAGGATTGGACTATTGGAGAGTCACCATGTCGGGGGCTTTCTTCTAGTCTAACCAAAGACCATGTGGGTCCGGCCCCCTTGATTATGGGGTGAAGCCTTAACCTTGTATGTTCACGACCCCAAATTGCATTGTGCATATCATAGTCTTGCATCTTCCAAAATCCGTTTTCAAAGTTGGTTTCAAAACGTTTTCAAACTTGTTTTCAAAATTGCGTCAAAATCTCTTCTTCAAAAACATGTTTTCAAAACCACAATTATAGGGTGATTCTAGCCTTTCCATGGCTAGGGTTGCTTTAGGAAAGTGTTACATTAAAAGTGACATTTTTGGTCTATATTTTCAAATCTTATTGTCATCCAAAACCACTTTCTTAAAGTAGTTCTAGCCCTCTTACGGTTAGAATCGCTTTAGGAAAGTGAGACGTTTTCATACTTTCCAAAAAACTCTCTCTTCAAAAATCTCTTCCTAAAAATCTCTTTTTCAACATACTTTCCTAAAACTCTCCTCTTCAAAATTGTTTTCAAAAAACTCCCTTCCAAAATCTATTTTTCAAAACTCTCTTTTTCAACTCCTCTCCAAAATCTTTTCCTCAAAATTCACTTTCTAAAAACACTCCCTAGATTCACCTTCCTAAAAACTCTCTCCAAACACTTTTCTAAAAAATTCTCTTTCCAAAATCTTCCTTCTAGAAATTTCCTCTCTAGGATTTCCTTCTAAAATCTACGTTTCTAAAAACACACCTTCCAAAAACTCCTTCTTTCCAAAAATCTTTCCAAAAACTCCTCCCCAAGATTCCCTTCTAGAAAACCTTCGTTTCTAAAAACGCACTTTCCAAAAATCCTCTTTCCCTAGAACCCACAATTAGGAAACCCTAGTTTTCTTTCCAAAAACATGATTTTCAAACTTTGCCCTAAACCTAGGTTTCCAAAATCTTTTGTTTTCTACATCAAAACTATCCTTGTTTTCAAAAACCTATTTTCTACGTCGAAACTAGAATTTTCCAAATCTAGGGTTTCTAGAATCTCCCTTTCCAAATCCTTGCCAAATCCTACCTTCCCTTTAGGAAACCAAATCAAATCTCCCCATTTAGGAAACTAGATCCTATCCTCCGTTTTTGGAAATAAAATCCAACCCTTCTCTTTTAGAAACCAAATCCAATCCAAACCTTTCCTAATTCAATTCCTTCCTAAACCATAAGTTTCCTAAACCTAAACTTTAAACCTTTCCTTAAGTTTCAAAATCCAACTCTTTCCTAATTCAAATCCTTCCTAAACTTCCACTTTCCTAAACCCTAAGTTTCCAAAAACTTGAACATAAAAATCTTTCCTAATTCAACCATTTCCTAATCCTACCCCTTTTTCAAAACTCAACTTTCCAAATCTAATTTTTCAAACTTTTTCCTAAACTCAAACCTTTCCTAATCTTAAGATTTTCTAAAACTCTAAAACTTTCTAAATCTTAAACTTTCTAAATTTCAAATCTTTCCAAAACTTTCTAAATTTGAAACCTTCTTAAGTTAAATATTTCTAAACTTCCAAACTTTCTAAATTCTAAACTTTCCAAAACTTCAAAATCTTTCTAAATCTAAGGCTTTTCTAAACTCAAAACTTTCTTAAGTCAAATATTTCCTAAACTGAAGACTTTCCTTTTTCGAACATTTCCTAAATCGAAAACTTTCCTTTTTCAAAACTTTCTAAATTCAAAGCTTTCCTAAGTTCAAAACTTTCCAATTTCCAAACTTTCCTAATTTCAAAACTTTCCAAAATCGAAACTTCCCTTTTTCAAAACATTTCTAAATTCAAACCTTTCCGATTTTCAAAACTTTCCTAATTTGGGAACTTTCCTGATCTGAAAACCTTTCCTTTTTCGAAAACTTTCCTAAACCTAAAACTTTCCTAATTTCAAAACTTTCCAAAAATGAAACTTTTCTAATTCGAAACTTTCCTAAATCGAACATTTCCTAATTCAAACATTTCCTAAATCCAACCTTTCCGAATCTCCTAAACCTTCCAAGTCGAGTCAAGCTTTTCCTAAGTCTAGGTTTCCTAAACCTCCATCTTTCCAAAACCAAGTCTTTCCAAAGCAAGTCCAATCTTCTCAATTTCAATTTCCAATCTCCTTTTTCTAATCTCAAACCAAATCCAATTTTCAATTCAATTTCTTTCTTCCAATCCAATCTCTCTCTTCAAATCAATCTCTTTTCAATCGGACTCCGGTCCGAACTACGACTGACCTGATTCCCCCAAAGGGATACGTAGGCAACCTTCATAGGTGTGGTCACAACACTTTTCAAACTTTCAATCCCACCCTCATGGGTGCGGTTTCCAAAATCTTTTCAAATCTCAAAATTCCAATCTAATCTCAAATTTCAATTTCAAAATTTCTATTTTTAAATTTCTACTTTCAATTTTCAAACTTTTCAATTTCAATTCTATTTCTTCAAATCTCTTTCAAATCAAATCAATCTCTTTTCAAACCTATTTTTCAATTCTCTTCTTTTGCACTTGCATATCATGCATCATGCTAAATTAGTTTTCAAACTTTGTTTTTCAAAGTGAATAGGGTTGAACATATGTTAATTAAAGACTCTCATAGGTGAATCTGGGGTAGATTGACATGTAGGTACCGAAAGGGCAGGGTAGGGTGATAGCTTAGTGCATCTTCCCTACACGTAACCAACCTCCGAACCTAGATCACTGATTTCAAAGACCAAAACAGAGTTATTTTTCAAAAAGGGCTAAATGTTTTCCAAAGGTTGCCAAACAACCTGTTTTTCTTAAAAACCCTCTCTTGAGGATATTTTCAAAATCGTTTTCTAAAAACCCTAAGTGTAGTTTTCGGATTATGCTTAGTTTTTAGGTGACCTAACTCACCTTAATCAAGTTAGGCGGTGACTCCGAATCTTTTTCAAAAGCCCTTATTTCAAACATGTTTTCAATTCAAACCTAGTCGCACTCATTCTTCTAGGAGGGTGAGTTCTAATGAGAGAGTACAACATTTTTCCCGCTTGTGTGAGTATTCCTCGAGTGCGAAAAATCTGGGCGCGACAACTGGCTCTGGGTATCAAACCGGCAACCTTTGGGAATATTCTGAATAATGTTTCCAAATCTCGAGTCTTCTTCCGGGACAATCCGAGTTCGTCCCGGCAGGTTCCCAATCCAGTTAACCGTTTTGCCCTTAATGGCCGATCAACCCCTCCGACACATCATATCCTCACTTTTCAAGTCAAATACCTTCAGGACACTGTTTTAAGTGTTCCTGCTTTTTTTCAGCCTTCCGGGTCATTCCCGGCCTCTTCAAATCATTTCCGGACTTTTCGAAGTCACTCCTAGTGAAGCCAGGCTAAAAATTGCATGGTAATCACTAATACAAGCGCCCAAATCTAGTCAAAGATACATTGCTTGCCGACCTTAATAGTTTCCTAATTGGCTAGAACCAAGCCAATATTTGGCCTGGCGCCACTCCTAGTGGCGCCAGAAGCATTGTTGGCCTGGCGCCACTGTAACAGGCGCCAGGTCTGTACTATCTCTATAAATACAGAGTTTCCTCCAGCGTCAAGGAGGTCCACAAACTCAATCTAAAAACCCTAATTTTCGATATACAGAGCCCGTACACTCCCAAAACCCTAGCTTCCCTAGGTTTTCCAAACCCTAACCACCATACAAAAACCTTAAGCCCTATATACACTCATACACACCCTATACACTTATATGCTAGCCTCCAATCCTCCACTGAAGACTTCAATTGCTGCAACTACGAAGATTTGAAGACCGGAGACGAGCCTTCGAAGATCAAGACTAAAGTGAAGCAAAGACCAAAGAAAAGCAAGGCGGCCTGTAAGCACCCCATTTTTGACCGCTCGGCAGTCTACAGTCCGTCCAGACTTGTTTTCAAGTCATTGTGGGCATATTCCAATCGAAACCAATTCTCTAGGTTCAAACTCCGTCTTTCCATCGCTTCGTGGGCCTGTCAAGCCCAAATGGAGGCAAAATGACCAAAATGCCCTTAGGGGCATTATCCTTTCTTATTCCAATTCCAATTCCTCTCTCGAGACAGTTTATTCCTCGAGACGGTCCGAGTAGCAAAACTACTCACAAAACCATTAGAATGGCAGAAACACTCACAAAACCGTTAGAGTAGCGAAAGTACTCACAAAACCGTTAGAGTGGCGGAAACACTCACAAAACTGTTAGAGTAGCGGAAGTACTCACAGAACCGTTAGTGGTGGAAACACTCACAACCCAGGCACGTCTCTTCGAAGACGGTAAGACCCCTTTTCAATCCCTCTCTCGAGACAGTTTATTCCTCAAGACGGTCTGAGTAGCAAAACTACTCACAAAACCGTTAGAGTGGCGGAAACACTCACAAAACCGTTAGAATAGCGGAAGTACTCACAGAACCGTTAGAGTGGCGGAAACACTCAAAACCCAGGCACGTCTCTTCGGAGACGGTAAGATCCCTTTCCAATACCTCTCTCGAGACAGTTTATTCCTCGAGACGGTTCCAATCTAGGCACGTTTCTTCGGAGACGATAAGACCCCTTTCCAATCCCTCTCTCGAGACAATTTATTCCTCGAGACGGTCCGAGTAGCAAAACTACTCACCAAACCATTAGAGTAGCAGAAATACTCACAGAACCGTTAGAGTAGCGGAAATACTCAACCCCGTCCGAGTAGCGGAAATACTCACACCGTGAGAGTGGCGGAAACACTCAAAACCCAGGTCAACACCAGTGTCTGTTAGCTCACTTCGGTGAAAAATGATCAGACTACCCTTAAGACCTTTTCCGAGACTTTTCGGTCAAGATGACCATTTTGCCCCTAAGCATCCAAATGTCTCGGGAACCACACCGGCTGTGGGTATCAAACCGGTAACCTCCTGAGAATAATTTTTATAGTGTTCTCAACCTCTCCTTACCTTTCCGGATCATTCCGAGTCAGTTCCGGCCAACTCGGTACAAAATGACCGTTTTGCCCCTGGAGGGCCGATCTCCTTCTTCGACCATACCGGCTTTGAGTATCAAATAGGTAATGTCCCGAGAATACTTTTTATAGTATTCTCAACCTTCCTTTACCTTTCCGGACCATTCCGAGTCAGTTCCGGCAAACCCGGTACAAAATGACTGTTTTGCCCCTAGTGGGCCGGTCTCCTTTTCCGACCACGCCGGCTCTAGGAATCGAACCGGCAACCTCTGGGAACATTCTAAATAATGTTTCCAGATCCCAAGTCTTTTTATGGGACAATCCGGGTTCGCCCCGGCAGTTTTTCGGCCCGATTGACCGTTTTGCCCCTAAAGGCCCGGTCAACCTTTCCGACCCACCTTATCCTCACTTTCCAAGTCAAATACCTCCAAGACACTATTTTAAGTTTTTCTGCTCCCTTCTGGCCTTCCAGGTCATTCCTGGCTCCTTCAAATCATTCCCGGACTTTCCGGAGCCACTCCTAGTGAAGCCAGGCTAAAATTTACATGGTAGTCACTAGTACAGGCGCCCAAATCTAGTCAAAGATACGTTGCTTGCCGACCTTAAACCTTTCCTAATTGGCTGGCGCCACTCCTAGTGGCGCCAGTGTAAAGTTTGCCCTAGCGCCACTGCAACAAGCGCTAGGTTTGTCCTCCTTCTATAAATACAGAGCCTCATTCAACGTGAAAAGGGTCTGCAAACTTAACCTAGAAATCACACAATTCGATATACAGAGCTCGAGCACCTCCAAAAACCCTAGTTTCCTTAGGTTCTCCAAACCCTAGCGACCCTACACTAAACCCTAGCCACTATACACAAACCCTAGCCTCCTATACACTCATACACTCCCCCATACACTCATACACTAGCCTTCAACCACCCTTCGAAGACTTGAAGAGCTGCCATCCAAAGCTTGAAGACAACCTTTGAAGACTGAAGGTGAAGATCAAGACAAAGACCGAAGACCGAAGACCGCACGGCCCGTAAAATAAACAAGATACAAGGTAGGCTCCCTATTTAATTTTTTGCACTTCCCCCCTCTCTCTTCTCTCACCAACCCACTTGGGTTTTCTCTATTTTAATCCCCCATCTCTTTTCCCCCCTTTCTTTGCATGCTTGAAGCAATGGGATTCCCAGTCCATGTGTAGGATTGGGCTATTGGAGAGTCACCGTGTCGGAGGTTTTCTTCTAGTCTAACCAAAGACCACGTGGGTTCGGCCCCCTTGATTATGTGGTGAAGCCTTAACATTGTATGTTCACGACCCCAAATTGCATTGTGCATATCATAGTCTTGCATCTTCCAAAAACTGTTTTCAAAAAGTTGTTTTCAAAAATTATTTTCAAACTTGTTTTCAAAATTGCATCAAAAGCTCTTTTTCAAAAACTTGTTTTCAAAACCACAATTCTAGGGTGATTCTAGCCTTTCCATGGCTAGGGTTGCTTTAGGAAAGTGTTATATTAAAAGTGGCCTTTTGGTTTATATTTTCAAACCTTGTTTTCAAAACCACTTTCTTAAAGTGGTTCTAGTCCTCTTATGGCTAGAATTGCTTTAGGAAAGTGAGATGTTTTTAATCCTTCTAAAAACTCTTTCTTCAAAAATCTCTTCATAAAATCTCTTTTTCAACATACTTTCCTAAAACTTTCCTCTTCAAAATTTTTTCAAAAACTCCCTCCTAAAATCTATTTTTCAAAACTCCCTTGTTCAACTCCTTTCCAAAATACTCTCCTCAAAATTGGCTTTCTGAAAACACTCCCTAGATTCACCTTCCTAAAAAAACTCTCTCCGAAAACCTTTCTAAAAAACTCTCTTTCTAAAATCTTTCCTTTTAGAAATTCTCCTCTACGATTTTCCTTCTAAAATCTACATTTCCAAAAACACACTTTCCAAAAACTCCTCCCTAGGATTCCCCTTCTAGAAAACCTTCGTTTCCAAAAACGCATTTTCTAAAAACTCTTTCCTTAGAGCCCAAGTCAAGCCCTAGAACCCACAATTAGGAAACCCTAATTTTCTTTCCAAAAACATGGTTTTCAAACTTTGCCCCAAACCTAGGTTTCCAAAACCTCTTGTTCTCATATCCAAAATATACATGTTTCCAAAACCTCTTTTATATGTTAAAATTCCACATTTTCAAAACTAGGGTTTCTAGAATCTCCCTTTCCAAATCCTTGCCAAATCCCATCTTCCTTTTAGGAAACCAAATCCAATCCTCCGTTTTTGGAAACAAAATCAAACCTTCCCATTTAGAAACCAAATCCAATCCCTTCCTAATCCAAACCTTTCTTAATTCAATTCCTTCCTAAACCATAAGTTTCCTAAGTTTAAACTTTAAACCTTTCCTTAAATTTCAAAATCCAACTCTTTCCTAATTCAAATCCTTCCTAAACTTCCATTTTCCTAAATCTTAAGTTTCCAAAACTTGAACATAAAAATCTTTCCTAAATTTTAAAACTCAATTTTCAAATCTTTCCTAATCCTACCCCTTTTCCAAATCTCAACTTTCCAAATCTAATTTTTCAAACTTTTTCTAAACTCAAACCTTTCCTAATCTCAAGATTTCCTAAAATCCTAAAACTTTCTAAATCCTAAACTTTCTAAATTTCAAATCTTTCCAAATTCAAAACTTTCTAAATTTGAAACTTTCTCAAGTTAAATTTTTCTAAACCTAAATCTCTCCAAAATTCTAAGCTTTCCAAAACTTCAACATCTTTCCAAATTTAAGACTTTTCGAAACTCAAAACTTTCTTAATTCAAGACTTTCTTAAGTTGAAACTTTTCTTAATTCAAACATTTCCTAAAACGAAACTTTCCTACTTTCAAAACTTTCATTTTTCAAACCTTTCCAATTTTCAAAACTTTCCAATTTTCAAAACTTCCTAATTTCAAAACCTTTCCTAAAACAACACTTTCCTAAGTTGAAACTTTCTTAAACCTAAACATTTCCTAATTCAAAACTTTCCAAAAATGAAACTTTCCAAAAATAACACTTTCCTAATTCGAAACTTTCCTAATCCAAATCTTTCCTAAATTCCAAGTTTTCAAATCTTTCCAAATCTTCCAAATCCAACATTCCAATCCAATCTTTCTTAATCTCAAGTCTTTCCTAGGTCTCCTATCTTTCCTAAGTCTAGGTTTCCTAAACCTCCATCTTTCCACAACCAAGTCTTTCCAAAATCAATCTTTCCAAAGCAAGTCCAATCTTCTCAATTTCAATTTCCAATCTCCTCTCCTAATTTCAAATCAAATCCAATTTTCAATTCAATCTCTTTCTTCCAATCCAATCTCTCTCTTCAAATCAATCTCTTTTCAATCGGACTCCGGTCCGAACTACGGCTGACCTGATTCCCCCAAAGGGATACGTAGGCAACCTTCATAGGTGCGGTCATAACACTTTTCAAACTTTCAATTCCACCCTCATGGGTGTGGTTTTCAAAATCTATTTTCAAATCTCAAATTTCAATCAATTTTCAAACTTCCAATTTCAAATTTCTATTTCTAAATTTTCAAACTTTCCAATTTCAATTCTATCACTTCAAATCTTTTTCAAATCAAATCAATTTATTTCCAAATCTATTTTTCAATTCTCTTATCTTGCACTTGCATCTCATGCATCATATTTATTTCAAACATTGTTTTTCAAAGTGAATAGGGTTGAACATATGTTAATTAAAGACTCTCATAGGTGAATCTAGGGTAGATTGACACGTAGGTACCGAAAGGGCGGGATAGGGTGATAGCTTAGTGCGTCTTCCCTACACGTAACCAACCTCCGAACCTAAATCACTGTTTTCATAGACCAAAAGGACTTATTTTTCAAAAAGGGCTAAATGTTTTCCAAAGGTTGCCAAACAACCTATTTTCTTAAAAACCCTCTCTTGAGGAGATATTTTCAAAAATCGTTTTCCAAAACCCTAAGTGCAGTTCTCGGACTATGCTTAGTTTTTAGGTGACCTAACTCACCTTAATCAAGTTAGGTGGCGACTCCGAATCTTTTTCAAAAGCCCTTTATTCAAATCGATTTTCAATTCAAACTTAGTCGCACTCATTCTTCTAGGAGGGTGAGTTCTAACGAGAGAGTACAACATTTTTCCTGCTTGGGTGAGTATTCCTCGAGTGCGAAAAATCTGGCGCGACACGGGCAAAATAAACAAGACACGAGGTAGGCTTTCGTTTTACGTTTCTGTGCTTCCCCCTCTCTCTTCTCTCTCCTAACCCACTTGGGTTTTCTCTATTTTAATCCCCCATCTCTTTTCCCCCCTTTCTTTGTATGCTTGAAACAAGGGGATTCCTGGTCCATATGTAGGATTAGACTATTGGAGGGTCACCGTGTCGGGGGCTTTCTTTTAGGCTAGACGGAGACCATGTGGGTTTGGCCCCCTTGATTATGTGGTGAAACCTTAACCTTGTATGTTCACGACCCCAAATTTGCATTGTGCATATCATTATCTTGCATCTCTCCAAAATCGTTTTCAAACTCGTTTTTAAAATTTGCATTAAACTTGTTTTCAAAATTGCATCAAAATCTCCTTTTCAAAAACTTGTTTTTAAAATCACAATCCTAGGGTGATTCTAGCCTTTCCATGGCTAGGGTTGCTTTAGGAAAGTGTTACATTTAAAGTGACTTTTATGGTCCATATTTTCAAACCTTTGTTATTTTCAAAACCACTTTCCTAAAGTGGTTCTAGCCTTCTTATGGTTAGAATTACTTTAGAAAAGTGTGATATTTTTATACCTTCTAAAAGCTCTCTTTTCAAAAATCTCTTTTCCTAAAAATCACTTTTTCAACATACTTTCCTAAAACTCTCCTTTCCAAAGTTTATTTTTAAAAACTCCTTCCAAAAATCTATTTTTTTCAAAACTCCCTTTTTCAACTCCTTTCCAAAATCCTCTCCTCAAAATCCATTTTCTCAAAACGCTCCCTAAAAATCTTTCCAAAAATTTTTCTAAAAACTCTCTTCCCAAAATCTTCCTTCTAAAAACTCCCCTCTAGGATTTTTCTTCTAAAATCTTCGTTTCCAAAAAACACACTTTCCAAAAACTCTTTCCTTGGTGCCTAAGTCAAGCCTTAGAGCAAACAATTAGGAAACTCTAATTTTCTTTCCAAAAACATGGTTTTCAATCTTGCCTTAAAACCTAGGTTTCCAAAACCTCTTGTTTTCTATATCAAAACTATACATATTTTCAAAAACCTATTTTCTATGTCAACACTATAGCCTTCCAAATCTAGGGTTTCTAAAACTTCCTTTTCCAAATCCTTGTCAAAACAAATCTTCCCGTTAGGAAACCAAATCAAATCTTCCCGTTTAGGAAACTAGATCCTATCCTCTGCTTTTTAAAACAAAATCAAACACTTCTTCTTAGAAACAAAATCCAATATCTTCCTAATCCAAATCTTTCCTAGTTCAAATCCTTCCTAATCTTCTACTTTCCTAAATCTTAAGTTTCCAAAACTTGAACATAAAAATCTTTCCTAAATGTTAAAACTCAACTTCCACATCTTTCCTAATTCTACCTTTTTCTAATTCTACCCCTTTTCAAATCTTAACTTTCCAAATCTAGGTTTTCCAATCTTTCCTAAATTCAAACCTTTCCTAATCTCAAAACTTTCTCAATCCTAAACTTTCTAAATTTCAAATCTTTCCAAATTCAAAGTTTTCTAAATTCAAAACTTTCTTAAGTTAAATCTTTCTAAATCCAAATCTTTCTAAATTCTAAACTTTCCAACTCTCAAAACATTCCAATTTCAAAACTTTCCTAAACCTAAAACTTTCCTAAGTTGAGATTTTTCCGAATTGACAACTTTCTTAATTCAAAACTTTCCCAAGTTGAAACTTTCCTAATTCCAAAACTTTCCTAAATTGAAACTTTCCTAATTTAAGTCTTTCCTAAACCCAATCTTTTCCTAATCTTCGAAGTCCAATATTCAAATCAATTCTTTTCTAAAATCTTCCCAAGTCAAGTCCAATCTTTCATTTCTAAGTTCCTAAGCCTAGGTTTCCTAAAACCAAGTTTTCCAAAGTCAAATCTTTTCATATCTTCCAATCAAAGTTCAATCTCTCAATCTTCCAATCCAATTTTCAATTCAATCTCTTTCTTCCAATCATATCTTCTATTTTCAATCGGACTCTTGTTCGAACTACGACTGATTTGATTCCTCCAAAGGGATACGTAGGCAACTCTCATGGGTGCGGTCACAACATTTTTCAAATCTCAAATTCCACAACATTTTTCAAATTTCTATTTCTACAACTTCTTTCCAATCTCCGATCTTACAATTTTCTTCAAGTTTCCAATTCCATGATCTATTTCTATTTTCAATCTTCAATTTCAATTTTCAAAATCTTTTTTCCAAATTCAAATTTCTATCTCTTTCTTTTCAAATCAAATCAAATCAAATTCTCTTCAAATCTATTTCCAAATCAAGTCTCTTTTCTTGCACTTGCATATCATGCATCATATCTTTTTAAACATTCTTTTTTCTAAAGTGGATAGGATTGAATATTTGTTAGTTGAAGACTCTCATAGGTGAATCTAGGGTAGATAGACATGTAGGTACCGAAAGGGCGGGGTAGGGTGATGGCTTAGTGCGTCTTCCCTACACGTAACCAACCTCCGAACCTAATTCACTGTTTTCGAAAGACCAAAAACGGGGTCATTTTCAAAAAAGGGCTAAATGTTTTCCAAAGGTTGCCAAACAACCTGTTTTTCTTAAAAACTCTCTCTTGAGGAGATATTTTCAAAATCGTTTTCCAAAAACCCTAAGTGTAGTCTTCGGATTATTCTTAGTTTTTAGGTGACCTAACTCATCTTAATCAAGTTAGGTGGCGACTCCAAACTTTTTCTAAAAGCCCTTTATTCAAAATCAATTGTCAATTCAAACCTAGTCGCACTTATTCTTCTAGGAGGGTGAGTTCTAACGAGAGAGTACAGTATTTTTTCCGTTTGTGTGTGTATTCCTCGAATGCGAAAAATCTGGGCGCGATAGTTGCCAACTGCGTTTTACCCTCCACGCCACCAAAAACGCATCTTCGAAGTGTGTTTGACAGTAATTTGGGAAAAACATTTACCAATTTCACATTTGGGGAATAAATTTCAAAAAAAACATTAATTTGGGAAAAAAACCTAGATGGTCCTAACAAAGATATATTCTTGCTATGTCTTTGTATCGAATGACTATGACAGGTATGTAAGCACCTCATTTTTGTCCGCTCAGTAATCTCTTATCCGACCAGACTCATATTCAAATTGACACAGACATTTCCAAGTTCAAATCAACTTTTCAAACTCAATCCAATCAATTAATCACTTCACGGGCCTGTTGGGCCTAATAAAGACAAAATAACCAAAATGCTCTTATAGCATTGTTCGGTCTAATTTCAATTGGCATCTCTTCTTGGAGACAGTAAGTCTCCATTTTAATCTCAAATTCAACTTCAAGTCCAATTCCAATTCTAATCAAATTTGGCACGCCTTCTAAGAAAGTTGATCCCTCAAACAATAAGACCATCCAATCTGACACATTTTTTTTGAAAGCTATTCAAAATGGTAAGTCCCTTCAAACCAGTCGACCAAGACGAGACCCCAAGTCCCCGAGATGGTAGAACGGTCCACCTTTGACGCCTGCTAGCCCGCCAATAAATAAATGTCTATTACTCAGCACGTCTTTCGAGAAAGTTGATTCCTCAGACGATTAAGTCCACTTAGCAGCTTTCCGAGATCAGGCAGTATCCGGAATGAACACGAACCGTCAGAGTGGCGAAAACATTCGTAAACATCGCAACTATCAGAGTGACAGAAATACTCGTAAATAGGTCGACATTGGGAATTGCCAACAAAACCTCTATGTCACGGGACCGAACTCTCCTCTTAGCCGTTTACCAAAGGACGAGATACCTTTGAAAACCAACTCATCATAGACCGTCAGAGTGACGGAAACACTCAAAACCTAGGTCAACACCAGTGCCTGCTAGCCCACTCTGGTGAAAAATGACCAAACTGCCCCTTCAGCCATTTCCAGCACGCTTCTCGAGAAGGTACCTAAGTTCTCAAAAAGGTAAGTCCACCCTTCTAAGATTGTCCCAAAGATGATTCGGCATGTTTAAGTGCCTTCCAGTCATTCCAGACCAATTTTGGGACCATTCGGTCAAAATAACCATTTTGCCCTAGGTATACAAGTGCCTCTGCGAACCACACCGGCTCTAGGTATCAAACCGGTAACCTCCAAGAATGCTTCTTATAGTATTCCTGACCTTCCGTTATCTTTCTGGATCATTCTAAGTCAATTCCAGCGAACCCGGTGCAAAATGACTATTTTGCCCCTAGTGGGCCAATCGCCTTTTCTAACCATACCGGCTCTAGGTATCAAACCGACACTCTGTTAGAGCACTATGGATAGTGTTTCCAACCTTCAAATCCGCTCATGGATTATTTTGAGTCCATTCTAGTGGTTTTTCGGTCTAGTTAACCGTTTTACCCCTAATAGCCCGATCGACAGTTTCGACCTTGTTTTTCAAGTCCGTTACCCTAGAGACACTATGTCAAGAGTTTCTACCCATTTCCAGCCTTGCAGACCATTCCCAGCCTTCCAGAACATTCTCGGACCTTCCGGAGTCACTCCTAGTGGAGTCAGGCTAAAAAATGCATGGTAGTCACTAGGACCGCCCAAATATTCTGCCTTGCGTATCAAAGGTCAAAGATATATTTCTTGTTGCCTTAAAAGGTTTTCTAAGTGGCTGGTGCCACGAGTAGTGGTGTCAACCCAAAAAATGGCCTGGCACCACTCTTAGTGGCACCAGTGGGTTTTTAAGCCTAGCGCCACTGCAACAGGCGCCAAGTCACCCTTTGGTCTATAAATACAGAGCCTCTTCCCTGCGTGAAAGGAGTCGACAATCTAACTCCAGAAACTCTCTCTCTCTTTCTCTCTCTCTCTACTCTCTCTCTCTCTCTCTCAATATACAGTCCTCGAACTCTCTCTAAACCCTAGTCTCTTAGGCTTCTTCAAACCCTAGCCCCCATACACTCTAACCCTAGCCTATATACACTCTATACACATATACAAGCCTTGAAGCATCCATTGAAGACTAAAGTGCTACAAGTTCGGAGCTCTCAAAGTCCAAGAAAATCAAAGCAAGCAAAGCAAGCAAACCGAAAAAGACACAAGGTTGGTTTTCTCTTTACATTTATGTAATTTCCCCCTCTCTCTTCTCTCTCCTAACCCACTTGGGTTTTCTTTTATTTTCATCCCCATCTTCTACCCCCCTTTCTTACATGCTTGAAACAAGGGAATCTCCGGTTCATGTGTAGGAAGGATGGTTGAAAGTCACCGTGTCGAGGGCTTTCTTCTAATCCAACCTTAGACCAAGTGGATTCGACCCCCTTGGTTATGTGGTGAAGCCTAAACCGTGTATATTCACGACCCTAATTGCATTGTGCATGTCATACTCATGCATCTCCTCCAAATTGGTTTCTAAACTTGTATCAAAATCTCTTTCAAAACTTGCATTAAAATCTTCTTCTTCCAAACATGTATTCAAAAACCACAATTTTAAGATGATTCTAGCCATGTCGTGGTTAGAATTGTTTTAGGAAAGTGTTACATAAGTTTTGGGTGTAAAATCCTAAATATATTTTTGTCAAAATCACAATCCTAAGGTGATTCTAGCCATTCCATGGTTAGGGTCGCTTTAAGAAAGTGCTACATTTAATAAGACCAATATGGTCCATATTTTCAAGTCATTGTTGTTTTCAAAACCACAATCCTTGAATGGTTCTAATCTTCCTATGGTTAGAGTCATTTTAGGAAAATGAGACATTTTTAGAGACTTGTAAAAGTCCATATTCCATTCCCTTTCCAAATCACTTTTTCAAATCTCTTTCCAACTTCTTTTCCAATATACTTCCTAAAAACTCTTTCAAAAATCTAATTCCTAAAAACCTTCTTTCCAAAAGTTTCGCTTTCCAAAACTTCTTTTCAAACTCCATTCCAAAAGCTCTCTTCAAAAGTTTTACTTTCTAAAAACACTCTTCAAGCTTCTTTCCTAGAAACTCCCTTCAAAAGATTTACTTTCCAAAATCTCTATTTCTTGAAACCCAAGTCAAGCCCTAGAGCCAATGATTGGAAATCCTAATTCCCACTTTCCTTTTCCACATCCAATCATAGATTTTCAAATTTCTATTTTTTACAGCAAACTCTTAAGTTTCCTAAACCTCTTTTTCATGTCAAATCATATTTTTCTAAATCCAAGTTTTTCAAATCTCATCATTTCCAATTCCATGTCAAATCTAGTCTTCCAACTTAGGAAACTAAATCCAATCCCCTGTTTTGGAAACAAAATCAAATCATCTCTTTTTGAAATGGAAATCAAATCTTTTTTAATTCAATCATTTCCTAATTCTAACTTTCCTAATGTCAAACCTTTTCCAAATTTTAACTTTCTAAATTTCAAACTTTCCAGTCTTCCTAAATTTAAACCTTTCCTAATTTCTAAACTTTCTAAATCTTTCTTAAATCAAACTTTTCAAATTCCAAATCTTTCTTAGATTGAAATCTTTCCAAAACCAAAACTTTCCTAATTCCAACCTTTCTAAATTTCAAAACTTTCCTAATTCAAAATTTTTCTAATTTTGAAATTTCTAAATTCAAAACTTTCTAAATTTAAAACTTTCCTAAATTGAAGTTTTCTAAATTTAAAACTTTCTTAAGTTGAAACTTTCTAAATTCAAAACTTTTCTAAGTTGAAACTTTCTAAATTCGAAACTTTCTTAATTTGGCACTTTCCTAAAATGGAACTTTCCTATGTTCAAGCTTTCCAAATTCTAAAGCTTTCCAAAATCTAATCTTTCTTAGACCATAACTTTCCTAATTATTCCAAGTCAAGTGTTTTCAAATCAAGTCAAATCTCATTTCAAATCTTCCTTAAATCCAATTTTCCTAATTTGAACCCTTTCTTAAGTCAAACCTTTCCTAAATCCAACTTTCCAAAATCGAACTTTTCAAGTCTAAATCAAATTTTCCTAATTCAACTACATGTTTCAATCTTAGGACACTTCAAACTTAGGTTACCTAAACCTTAGTTCAACTCAAATCCTACGTAAGAAAACTTCAACCATTTTCCAAAACTCCTTTATAAACCAAGATGGTTTTCCAATTTTAAATTTCAAAATGTTTTCAAAACTCAACTTTATCTTTCCAAATCTAGTCCAAATTCTCTTTCAAGGGTCAAATCCTCTTTTAAGTTCAATTCTAGGTCTAAGTTCAATCTCGATTTCAAATCTTCTATTCTAAAGTTCAAACCAAATCTCTTTTTCAAATCAAACTCTTTTCGAATCAAATTTTTGAAATCAAACTTTTCAAAATTTCAAAGTGTCTATTTTCAATTGGACTATTGTCCGAATTACGACTGACATAATTCTCAAAAAGGGATACGTAGGCAACCCTCATAGGTG
Organism: Euryodendron excelsum; assembly: GCA_033060915.1. Taxonomy (NCBI): domain Eukaryota; kingdom Viridiplantae; phylum Streptophyta; class Magnoliopsida; order Ericales; family Pentaphylacaceae; genus Euryodendron; species Euryodendron excelsum. The sequence goes on along the minus strand of CM065388.1, from coordinate 20,448,698 downwards.
CGGTCATAACTCTTCTTAAGTTTCCAATTCCATAACCTTTTTCAAACTTCTAATTTCATAACTTTTCTTAAGTTTCCAATTCTATAACCTTTTTCAAACTTCCAATTTCATAACTTTTCTTAAGTCTCCAATTCCATAACCTTTTTCAAACTTCCAATTTCATAACTTTTCTAAAGTTTCCAATTCCATAACCTTTTTCAAACTTCCAATTTCATAACTTTTCTTAAGTTTCCAATTCCATAACCTTTTTCAAATTTTCAATTTTATAATCTATTTCAAGTTTCTAATTATAAAATCTATTTCTAATTTCTAAAACCTTCTTTCCAATTTCAAATCAAATCTATCTTTTCAAATTCATTTTCAAAAATCAAATCTTTCTTTTCAAATCAATTTTCAAAATCAAATCAATTCTTTTCAAATTTATTTTCAAAAATCAAATATTTTTTCTTGCACTTGCATATCATGCATCATGTAATTCTTTTCTAAAGTGGATAGTTTTGGACATTTGTTAATTAAAGATTCCAAATGAGTGGACCTAGGGTGAATAGACATATAGGTACCGCAAGAGTGGGGTAGGGTGATGGCTTAGTGTGTCTTGCCTACACGTAACCAACCTCTGAACCTAGAGTCACTGTTTTCAAAGATCAAATGGAGTTATTTTCAAAAAAAGGCTTAAATATTTTCAAAGGATGCCAAACAACCTATTTTCTTAAAAACCCTCTCTTAAGGAAGTTTTCAAAACCTTTTCAAAAATCCTAAGTGTACTCTTTGGATTGTGCTTAGTTTTAAGTGACCTAACTCACCTTAATCAAGTTAAGTAGCGACTCCAAATCTTTTTTCAAAAACCCTTAATCAAATCAATTTCAAAATCAAAACCAGTCGCACTCATTCTTTTAGGAGGATGAGTCTTAACGAGAGAGTACCGTGTTTTTTCTACTTGTGTGTATTTTCCTTGAGTGTGAAAAATTGGGGTGCAACAAGGTAGTTGTGATGAATTTTCCTTGGTAGTTCTTAAGTCACCAATTGTCCCAAAAATAAAGCAATTTGTATTTCCGGTTCTTAGGGAAATGATGGAACCAGTAGTCTTTTTATTTTCTAGATTTCCATTCATTTCTTTTTTGTTCTTCCTATTTTCTAGATTTCTATACAATTAATTCTATTTTCTTGTCAACTTAGGGGCAGGAGGTTATAAAAGTGGCAAAACATGGCTGTAACATGTGGAGTATCCATGAATCATAGCTGTCAAACCCACTCTTCCTTAATATTTAATTTGTTTTCGTTCTACAGTGTATATTTGACATATTGAAAGATGTCTATTAATCCTACACAACCTACTGATAATGGTAGAAATTAGAATTTCATTGAATTGAGGAAGGATGTAACTCAACGTCTTCCAAAGAGGCGAAAATCGACATCCAAAGTGTGGAAGGACTTTGACAGAAGTTTTTGCTAGGTGTAAACATTATAAGAGAGACTTTGTTGGGGGTAGTACTAAAGGAACAAGCCACTTGTTAAAACATTTAGCTGGTAGATGTCCAGAACTACAACACCTTCATGTAAGTGTCTCTAGCAATGTCTATGCTCCTAAGATGTCAACATTTACATTTGATCAAGAAAGGAGTCGTATGGACTTTGCTAAAATGATAATCAAGCAGAACTACCGCTTTAACATGGCTGAACATAAGTTTTTTGAGATATTTTGCAACAATCTTCAACTAGTGTTCAAACTTGTCTCTAGAAACACAATTAGGGGGGATGTCCTTTATGTTTACCAAATGGAAAATGATAATTATATTAATTTTTGGATAGACTTTCTTGTAAAATCACTCTTACAACTAATTTATGGACCTTGGACCATCAAAATTTTGCTTATATTTGTTTAACTGTGCATTATATAACTGATGATTTGGAATTGAAGCAGAAGATTCTTGCATATAAGTAAATCGAACACCCTAATGATGGAAAGACTTTGTTTAGATTCATCAGAGACTTAGTGTTGAAGTGGAACATAGACAAGAAATTGTTTTCAATAGTGGTTGATAATGCGACAAACAATGACATAATAGTAAGACTTCGTCGGGATTGGCTTTGTGACAAATCAATAGTAGCTATGGGTGGGGAGTTGTTTCATGTGTGATGTAGTGCACACATACTCAATTTAATTGTGCAAGATGGGTTAAAAGTTATATGAAATCTCATTTCTGAAGTTAGGGAAAGTGTAAAGTATTTGTAAAAGTCCTCTTATACAAAACAAAAATTTGATATTACGGTAAATCAAGTCCAATTGCATGGGAAGAAAAAAGTTTCGATGAATGTTCCTATTAGATAAAACTCCATGTACTTGATGCTTGAAGCCACAATAGGGTTGAGAAATACACTCTTTCGCCTATAGCAAATTGATAGTTTAAAAACTACAATCACAATCCTTCAAAAGAGAAATGGGAAATACGGGATCAGTGGGTGTTTGAAGGTTTTCTATGGGGCTACCTCTCATTTTAGTGGGACTTCTTTTCCGACTTCAAATGTGTTTTTTCTAAATATATGTTTAATTCAACTCCATTTGAGGGAATGGGAGATTAGTGAACACAAATGTCTTCGTTTAATGCCCGGTCCAATGTTAGATAAGTTTGAGAAATATTAGGAAGATTGTTGCTTGGTGTTTGCCATTGTTATGGTTCTTGATCCAAGGTGCAAATTGGTTTTGGTGCAATATTATTATGGAAAAATTTATGAAAAGAATGCTCAAAGGCATGTTGAAAGGGTCCAAAATGCCTTCACTGATCTATTTAATGAATATAAGGGTGCTTCCTCCTCTTCCATGGGTTCTTATGAACATGTTACTGATGATGGTTGGTTTCTAGTTCTTCCAAACAAGAAACCTTCTCTAGTTTCTTCAAGTGGTATATGCAGGATCGTGCTTCTAGTATTCATACTTACGAAAAATTAGAACTGGAGCTATATTTGGAGGAACCAGTGTTTCCAAACAATGATAACTTTAATATTCTACATTGGTGGAAGGTTAATAGTGCTAAACTTCCTATTTTAGCAAGGATGGCTTGTGATATCTTAGTATTCTAGCCACTATAATTGCATCAAAGGCTGCATTTAGTGTAGGAGGAAGGATGATTGATGAGACCCATGCATCTTTACTTCTGGACATCGTGGAGGCCTTGGTGACTACAAATGATTGGATTGAGTCACATAAAAAAAAAAGAAGTAAGAATTTACAATAAATAATTTATTGTTGTTACTTTTTGAAATGAATATTATATCTAATATGTGATTTTTTTTATAGTTTCAGATGTCGAAGAAAGTTTACTGGATGACTAAATACTACAACAGTATTTTAGTCCTTGTGTACCATGCAATGTCAGTCTCTGCTTCTCCCATTGATTATTCAGTTTACTTTGTTTCATGTGGATTGTCATGATTTGAAAAGCTTGCCACCGAAAATTTACTATGTCATTAGGCGGACTGTGTTAATAATGAGATTTAGAGCTTGTACAAATGAATTTTCTGATGTTTAAGGAACTACTTACATGAAATCAGTGTACCTTTATGTTGCTTCTTTCCTTTTCTTCCCATAGCTATGTTTTAGGCCTTATCATTTGAGACTTGATTGATTTTTATAGGTTCATATGTACAGACTATAGGGGAATAAATTTTTGTTCTTTCAATTGTTTATTTATAGAATCTAAGCCTGCAGATGTCTACAAATTACTTCAAGAAAGTGATTAGGAAGAACGGTGTACCTTCTTTATGGTGTTGCAACTGTGTATAAATCCATTGAAGTCCATTGAATTTACTCAATGCTTTGTTAATCTTTGTGGGAGGAATCTAGTTGAGTTTGAGGGTATCTTTCTCTAAGTTAAATAAGTAAAATTATTTAGTTTCTTATAACTAGGTACTTTAGTTTCATTTCAGGATGAGGATGCCTTCTTTACAGATTATGCAAAAGCTCACATGAAGCTCTCTGAATTGGGGTAATGTTTTTATGTTTTAGTTGTTGTCCCGCTCCGTTGCATTATTAGAATTGGATTTCCACGATATTTTTTTTGCTTCCCTTACAATGTTGGCCTTATGGATTGTTTCTTGTGTTTTACAGGTTTGCTGAAGCCTAAACTTTTACACATTAAGAATGGGAACAGTGGCCTACTCTGCTCCTCAAATTGTTTTTTGGTTCTGGAAACTTTGTTCTTGGGCAGCCTATGGTTGATAAATTTGTAGTGTTTTGCTTTGGAAGTTTTTGTGCTAGCAAACAATGAAATGGTCATCATGATATATAGAATACTATGGATAACTCGTGCCTACAGCACTCCTAACAAAATCTAAACCTGCACATTCGATTTTGGGTCTTATTTGAGTTCACAAACAATAAATTAGTATGGCATTCTTGTGTATTATGTATAGATCAAAGAAATGAGAACAAAAAGGAAGCTAAAAAATAGAAAAATAAAAGGGAAGCTAATCATGGAGTCTCCATACAAATTATCACAAGTTAAACAACAAAGTTCACACATACATCAGGTTTTACAAAAACCTCAAAAATAAAATAAAGTTCTCATCAATCGTAAACTTTACAAAAAAAAAAATGGGTGATAAAGTTCACAGCGACAGTAAGCTATACAAAAAAGTGTCTGCTTCACAAATAGCATGTGTTTTCTTTACAAAAACAATGTCTAATAATGTCTTTAAACTTGCTCTTTCCAATAAGCCCTTGGACTCCTAAAACCATGAATTTCCTTCAGCACTTTTCAAAATGTTTGTGTCAATTTGTATGTAATTTTGCCAATCAGGAACATGCATGATAACCTAGTTATTTATGAAAGCACAAAATCAATACAAAATATACAAATAGAAAGTGTGACTGAAATTACCTTACTGCTACATTGCCATCGGTGCAATCTAGTTGTATTTAGTCTCTTGAGCTCTTCACCTTTTTAACCCAATTCTACAAAAGTGCAATTGAAGCTTTCTCAATAGAAACCACTTACAACTCTAAACTCATCATATTCTTAAGAGCTTTTAAAGCATTATGCATGTCGACCTAAACTTTATACTAAAAAATTTGTCCATGATCAAGGATAAACTTATGCATGCTCCAAAATACACACACTAAAATTTTGATAATCTTTGCTTTACTTGCTGAACATTTCAAAGCAAATATTAAAATGCTTGGAAGAACTATACCACTTGCCATGCATTTTCCATTCCCTTTGTCATAAGCCGAGCGCTTGCCATCCAACTCAAAAGTTTAAGCTAGCAAAGTGCATAGCGTTCTCAGCGGAAGCATCTTAAATGGAATGGTTTATTCTTGTCCTAAATGGGACCTACCACCTCGGTAGTTAACCAGTATGCGTGGACCACCTACGTGGAGAACCATTACTCTTTCTCCACAAGCTTAAGCTGTTAGATGGTGCTGCTTACCTTCCCGTATATGGACCAAGACCTTCCTCCTCCTATCCGATGTGGGATCGTGACATACTTCCCCACTCGAATCTGTAATGCCCTCGTTGTGGATTGGACCACCCTACCTACTCCACCTAAGCGCTTGGTGTAGAATCGAATCCAAAGTTAGGCTGCTCTGATACCACTTGTCACAGGCCGAGCGATTGCCATCCGACCCAAAGACTTAAGCTAGCAGAGTGCATAACGTTCCCAGCAGAAGCGTCTTAAGTGGACTGCTCTATTCTTGGCTCAAATGAGCCCCACCACCTCGGTAGTCAACCAGTATATGTGGATCACCCACATAGAGAACCATTACCCTCTCTCCACAAGCTTAAGTTGTTAGTGGTGCTATCTACCCCTCTTATATGGCTGAAGACCTCCCTCCTCCTATCCGATGTGGGATCGTGACACCTTGCTAGCAAAACTTGCTTTTTCTTTCCCTTTGAACATTGCTTTGCGGTTGTCTTTGCCTTTTACATTCAAAAAATAAGTAAAATTATTAAGAAAAAAAATAAAAGGCAAACAGATTTGATTGATAGGCTTAACTCACGAATGCGAATGACACTAAAGTCTCGCTCATCCCGAATCACAATCCCTATGTTTTTTTCTCGAAGAAACTGAATCTATATATACAAAGGCATTTGAAAGGTTAAAAAAACTTTAAATCAAGAAATGTAGATCAAATACAAAATATGAAATAAGTAAAGGGAGCTCATATTACGGTTCGCTCCAAGTCTCCATCCACTTGTAAAATAGATACAATTATAAATAAGTAGAAAAAAAAAGATTTTAAGACTCTTAACTAATAAGAGAATAGTAGTATTAAGAAAAATCATCTTACATGACCATAAATGGTGATGTTGTCCATGATTAAGGTCAAAGCGAACCAGTGCCTCAACCTGAAATGCTTGCTTATTTAATTTTAAACACAGAGGTCAATGTGGATTAACAGGTAAAAAAATGAAATGTAGGCATATAACTAATCCAAACTCAAGATATAAGAATGAATCTAGGCACATGAATTATTTTTTAAAAAAAAAAAAGTATAGAGGCAAGCATATATAAGAAAAGTTGACAACTTGGAACTCAAAACCATGAACCACAATCTATCAATCACAGATCAAGTGGATCAAGAACATTACCCCAAGTCTTTCAACCCTAATATTCCACAAATAAAAAAAGCTAGTGCTATTTTAATGACACCTATTTGACACACGGTCACCATCATATGTACATTATACCATGTTCATACTTTGGATTTTGGACTTTGGACTTTGAAATAAACTAACTTGCTGATTACCAACTTGCTGATTTTGTTAAATGGGCCCTCCACGATGCTAACATTATTTGGAAATTTCAATATAGTTTATGCCTATTGTTCAAGTTGTTTGTTGATTGATGGATGGCCAAACTGAAGACAGAAATTTGACACTTACATGCTCAGTAAATCTTTTTCTATGCAAGAAGAAAAAAAGTTCAGGGAAAGGAGAAAAAAATCGGATATCGTCATAGTATTCTCTTTGCCAAAAAAAAATTAAATAGAGGGCAGCAACAAAAAAACAAAAAACAAAAATGAGGACTACAAAACTTTACATATGTTCAATGAAGATTTTATTTTAGCACTATCCAATATGCAAGCAATGGAACTGCAACCAATATCCATAACCAAGTCTTAATTGATCAAAAACGTGTTTTGCCTCTAAAAAAATGACATTCAAACAACCCTGATACAATTTCACCAAATAATTCAAGAAAGCCAGAACCCACATACAGAAACACCACAGAAGCTACCTTGTCATTGCTTAACCCAATTGAACTGGCCATTGCATTTGCATAGTAACCAAAAACAGAATTGGGTTTCTATCTCTTTCTCACTTTTATTGCATTAGAAGGTTTGGGTATAGTAAAAATTAGGGATCAAGCAAAGAAGCCTTAAAATCTGAAGCAATTAACCATGCACCCTAAAAAAAAAAGGCAAAGGGAAAAGGTGATGAAGAACTATGCTAACAGTGAGAAGATATTGGTGGTAAAGACCTCACCTCGTTGTCACGCATAAGAGGACTGTTGCCGGAGAACCCATAGTCGTGATGAGGACTGTCGCCAGAGAAAAAAAAAAAGAAAGAAAAATGGAAACGGTGAGAAAATCTTATTGGAGGGGGAAAAAATGGTGATAAAAACTTTTAAGGACCATTTTTACATCATGTCTGACAGTGGAAAAAAAATGAGGACTACAATGGAAAGAGTTACCTAAAAATATGACTACAAACAATTAGAAAGTGAGGAAATCCACGTAAAAAAAAAAGGTGAATGTTTTGGCTGTAAAAAAAAAAAAAAAGAGAGAAAAGAACCTGGATTTCGGTAGTGAATGTTTTGATCGAACCCGTGAACTCTAATTCAGAGAAGAGAAGCTGAAATAGCCCTGGCCATCAAACATGGGGAAAGAATGAAAAAAAGGAAGAGAAGAAAATAGGGAAAAAAAAGTGACAGAAAACAGAGTCAAGATCGAACCTAGAATAAAGTAAAAAAACTTGGATTTCGGTCCTCTTCTTCTCTGCTTCAAAACTGATTTTGGCTATAAATAAAAAGTGTATGTTTTGAATGAACTAGTTTCAAACATAGAGAATGCAAAAAAATTTCAACAAAGATTGTCTGACCCAATAGCCCTAGCCTTCAAATAAGGGGGAAAGAATGGAAAGAAGGAAGAGAAAAGAACAAACTTGGATTTCTTTTTTTTTTTTTTGTAAGTAAGAGGATTTTAGCACTGGAAGGCTGTAAGACCTCTTCTTCCCTGCTTTGGCACTAAAAGGCTGTAAGAGGGTTTGGGCGGAGAGATAGAGGGAACACAGGAAGGCGGAGAGAGAGAGGAAATGCAAAGAAGGTAAGCGTGTGGGTGTGGCATGTGGCGTGTGGCAGGCTTTTCGGGTAATGGACCCATGTGAGAGATGTTTTGGGTAGGATTTTGAGCGAGTGAGATCCATCCAAAATTGATCCAAGCCTTTGAATGAAGCTGAAAATAAACCTCATTCATCAAACATGGCGAAAGAATGAAAGAAGGAAGAGAAAAAGAACAAATCTAGATTAGTTTTTGTAGTAAGTAAGAGGATTTCGGCACTGGAAGGCTGTAAGACCTCTTCTTCTTTGCTTTGGCATTGGAAGGTTGTAAGAGGGTTTAGGTGGAGAGATAGAGGGGACCCGGAAAGGCAAAGAGAGAGAGAGAGAGAGAGAGAGAGAGAGGAAATGCAAAGACTGTAGGCGTGTGGGTGTGGCGTGTAGTAGGATCTTTGGGGTAATGGGCTCATGTGAGATCCATCCAAAATTGATCCAAGCCATTGAATGAAACTGAAAATAAACCTCATTCGTTGGATACAAAACGTATGCCACGTAGGACGAATGTCCCATCAAGATTTTAAAAAAGTCCTATTTTATTATATAGATTATATACTAACTTGGAATATTATATGCTAACTTGTGTTAGCAAACAAGTTAGTATTTGCTGATGTGGATGATAACATGATATATGAAATATTATAGGTGTAAGATTTTGGATTTAGATGATGTTAATTCAATATTTTTCCTAAAGAAACAAAACCAAATATAATTTGGTAGCTAGCTATTGTATTTAAATATTATATTTGATGTGATTGGAAATATTTAATTTCTGGTAGGGTAGAAAATATAGTAATAATCCCTATTCACACACCAAAAGAAAAAACAAAGTAATGGATCGGGTCTGATCCGTTTGATAACAGACCGGGTCTGCACATATGAAATTCAATCCGCAAGATCTAAATCTATGCTCCTATCAGATCTGGATCGAATCCGAATCTATTAGATCTAGACCATACCCGCTCCATTGACAGGCCTATCCATAATCACGGTGTGAAGGTCAAATTTGAATCATGGGGACATGGTTAGTTGAAATAGGTAGGAGTGGAGAAAACAAAAAACTGCTCTGCAACCGCCATTATAGGTTTTGAAGTCCAATAAACTATTGAAGTAACTGTCAAACTAGTAGTTACAAGCAAAGAGCTATAAATAGGCAAAGATTGATGAAAACACACCATCCTTTCAGAAATTTCACATCAAAAATGACCGACTCACATCCTCTGTTTGCACTTTACTCTTCTATTCCTGTCTCCTCCCTTAATCATCCTCCTTCCCCTCCATCGTCCGTCATGGCTCCGGTCATTCCCAAAGACTCACCTTCAATTACTTTGGGCTCTTCATCTTCCTCCTATAAACAAAAGCTTCTTCAAGCTTCCAAGTATATGTATTTCCCGTCTTGGTTCAATAGTCTGGAACTTGAGGATTTGGATGAGTCCTTTGATAAACCTCAACTTCTTCTCTCCAAAGAAAATCTTCAGATTAGAACCCCTTGGATAAAAACTCTTATCATTAAGTTAAATTAATAGGTAGTCCTTTTTTGTTTTCTTCTGTTTTGACTAAATTAAAACTTTGGAAATTGGAAGGGCCCATTCAAGTTATAGATCTTGATGATACAGTGAATTTGTGTGGTCTTCCCGAGCTCTAGCACGAACAATTGGGGCAACAAACATTTTTTATTGGAACATCGGTGTGGTGCCTACCAAAGACACTTTGATGCCAAAGTTAGGCTACGGAGCAAAGCAGTGGGGGTTTAGCGGTTGGTATTTTTTTTTGCACCTTGCTTAGTGATGATGACTGCCCTTATATAGAGATGTAAGCAGGGAGTGTGGCTTGGATCGCTTGCACATCAATGGGGGAGCTAATCGTGCCTTCAAATTATGCACCAAGGATAATGGGCATGAATCGTGCCCCCCATGTTGGGCTTCATGGACTGTGCCCCCAGTCATGGGCAAAACCGTCCCAATTGTGGGATTGTGGGGGCTGATCTTCAAGCAAGAATCTGGGGGTGCCTTAATGATGGTGCTTAATAACCTACTGTGGCTCTGACCTTCCAGGTTTGTCAACACACCTGGTCAGAAAGGTAGCTCAAGATAGATCAGTCTGGAGACACAACCGGTAAACCGGTTACACTTGTCATACTATCAGATGCCCCCAATTCCTTCGGCAGTTTGGGCCTGCTGGTGGCAATTTCAAAGGGCTGTGAAGTATCGCTTTTGATGTGCATTTATGGCACCGTGATCCAAAATGATTACGGCAGCTGTCACGTGGGGCCGAGGGTTGGCCCCACATGGCCTCGCAGGGTTGGCCCCCATCATCTAATGGGATGTTAAAATTGTTGGTCGTTTGATCCTGGGGCCAAGGGTGAATCTCTACCATTGATTTCAAAAAAACGGGGGCTATAAAGCCTTTGTAGTTCGTCAAGGAGTCCCCCATTTTGCATCTTTTCGAGTTATATAGTGAGTAGCTTTTCTCGTCCTCTTTTGCTTCCTCTCCCTTTGGCCATTATCGAATGCTCGAAGTAGTTCTAGGCCTTCTTCTCTATTTCTTCAAGTTCATTAAGGTATTACGTGTGTGGGTTTATGCTTTGGCCCCTGCAAAAAACTATCTAGTATTACGAGTGGAGGGTCAGAACTTAGTACCCTTTAGGGTTTGTAGGCAACCCCTCCTTCATCGAGTCTATGTACTGGGGCATTTTAGAAGCCTCCAACTCCATTTCGAGACCTTACGTGAAATTGAGGACCCTAGGATCATGAACCTGTCGCGCCCCGATTTTTTGCACCCAAAAAAGACAAGTGAGAAAAACACAGTGCTCTCTTGTTAGAACTCATCTTCCTAGAATGACGAGTGCAACTAGGTTTGAATTGAAATTGATTTTGAATAAGGGCTTTTGGAAAATAATTTGGAGTCGCCACCTAACTTAATTAAGTTGAGTTAGGTCACCTAAAAACTAAGCACAATCTTAAGATTACACTTAGAGTTTTTGAAAAGGCTTTGAAAAACAACCTCAAGAAAGGGTTTTTAAGAAAATAGGTTGTTTGGCAACCTTTGGAAAAATGTAAGCCCTTTTTGAAAATAACTCTATTTTGGTCTTTGAAAACAGCGATCTAAGTTCGGAGGTTAGATACGTGTAAGGAAGATATCCTAAGATCATCACCCTACCCTGCCCTTACGATACCTACATGTCTATTCACCCTAAGCTCACTCATTCATAATCTTTAATTACTAGATGTCCAATCCTATCCACTTTAGAAAAAAATTTTGAGAAGAAGTTTGACATGATGCATGATATGCAAATGCAAGAATTTGATTCGATTTTGAAAGTAAATTTGAAAAGAACTTGATTTGAAATTGGAAATAGACTTGAAAAGAAAGATTTGAAATTTTGAAATGGATTTGAAAAGATAGATTTGATTTGGAAAGAAAGTTCTAGAAATTGGAAATAGAGATTTGAAAATAGATTTTTGGAATTGGACGTTTAAAAATAGTTATGGAATTGAAAACCTAAAAAAGGGTTGTGGGATTAGAATTTGAAAAAGTTGTGACCGCACCCATGAGAGTTGCCTACGTATCCCTTTTTGAAAATCAAGTCAGTCGCAGTTCGGACAAGAGTCCGATAGAAAATTTGGTTTGAAAAGAGTTTGATTTGAAACTTGGATTTAAAGATTGAAAATTGAACTTTGATTTGAAATTGACTTGGAAGATTTGAAAAGATTAGACTTTGATATAGAACTTGAGGATTTGAAATATGTCCTAGAATTGACTTTGAACTTGATTTGGAAACATAGAATTTTGGTAACATCTTGACTTGAATTAATGTTTGAAAAACCATCTTGGTTTAGAAAAGAATTTTTGGAGACGAGTTGGAATCTTCCTAATTTTAGGGTTAGGGTTGAACTAGGTTTAGGTATCCTAGGACTTAGGTAACCTAGGGTTTGAAACATGTAATTGAATTGACTTGACTTGAACTTAAAAAGCTTGATTTTGGAAAGTTTGGTTTTGCAAAACCTAGACTTAGGAAAGATAGGACTTGGGAAAGACTTGAAGTTTAAGAAAGATTTGATTTGACTTGGAAGGGATTTAGAAAATATTTGACTAGAATGTTGGACTTGGAAAATTTGGAAAGTTGGAGTTTAAGAAAGATTGAATTTAGGAAATCTCGGACTTAGGAAAGTTTCAAAATAGAAAATTTTCATTTTAGGAAAGTTTCGAATTGGGGAAGTTTAAAATAGGAAAGGTTTTGAAATTGGAAAGTTTTGAATTGGGGAAGTTTCAACTTAAAAAAGTTTCAAATTTGAAAAGTTTCCTTGTTTGGAAAGATTTGATAAGGTTTGAGAGAGATTTGGAATTTGAAAAGTTTTATATTTGTGTAAAGGTTTGAATTTAAGAAATGTTTGAATTTAGAAAGATTTAAAGTTTGAGTTTTGGAAATACTTGAAGGTAGGAAAGATTTGAGTTTAAGAAAGATTTGAAAATTTGGAATTTAGAAAGTTAAAATTTGAAAAAGCATGGAATTAGGAAATGTTGGAATTAGATAAGATTCGAATTAGGAAAGATTGAATTTTATTTCTAAAAAGAGGTGATTTGATTTTGTTTCCAAAAGCAGAGGATTTGATTTAGTTTCCAAAAACGGAAGATTTGATTTGACATAGAATTGGAAAGGTGGAGTTTTGAAAATTCTAGATTTGGAAAGCTATAGTTTTGGTATAGAAAAAGTGATTTTGGAAATCTAAGATTTGGCGTAGAAAATAGAGATTTTGAAAATCTATGTTTTGAGACAAGATTGGAAATCATGTTTTAGGAGAGAAAATTAGAGTTTTCCTAACCATGGCTCTAGGGTTTGACTTAAACTACAAGAAAAAAAGATTTTGGAAAGTAAATCTTTGAGAGAGGTTTTGGATAGAGAGCTTTTGAAAAGAGGACTTTTTAGAAAACGGATCTTTGAAAAGAGTTTTTGGGAAGTAAATTGGAAAAAGAGATTTTAGAAAGTAGATTTAAAAAAAGATTTTGGAGAGGATTGAAAAAGAGGTTGTGAAAATTAAGTTTGAAAAGCAAGTTGGAGAGGGATTTGAATGTGGAATTTTGCAAGTCTCTAAAAATATCTCACTTTCCTAAAACGATCCTAATCATGGAAAGGCTAGAATCACCTTAGAATTGTGCTTTTGAAAACAATAAAGATTTGAAAATATAAAACACTTTCCTAAAGCAACCCTAACCATGGGACGGCTAGAATCACCTTAAGATTGTGATTTTGAAAATGATTTTAGAAGAAAAAGATTTAATGCAAGTTTTGAAAACGGTTTTGATAAAAGTTTTGAAAACAAGTTTTGGAGAGAAGCATGATCATGAAATGCACAATGCAAGTTGGGGTCGTGAACGTACAAGGTTAAAGGCTTCATCATATAATCAAAGGGGCCGAACCCACATGGTCTCCGAGTAGACTAAGAGAAAGCCCCCAACACGGTGACTTTCACAAGCCCAATCCTGCACATGAACCGGGGAGTTCCTTGTTTCAAGCATGTAAGAAAAGGGGGTAGAAGATGGAGATTAAAATAGAAGAAAACCCAAGTGGGTTAAGAGAGAGAAGAGAGAGAGGGAATTGCGTAAACGTAAATAGGAAGCCTACCTTGTGTCGTCTTTGTTTTGCTTGCTTTATTTGGTTTGTTTTACTTGTTTGCTTTGCTTCGATCTTCAAGAGCTTCCAAGTTGCAGTACTTCAAGTCTTCAATGAAGGCTTCGAACGTTAGTATATGAGTGTATATATGCTAGGGTTTAATGTAAGAGGGCTAGGGTTTTGTATATGAAGGCTAGTGTTTGAAGAACCTAAAGAAAACTAGGGTTTGGAAGGATTTCGAGCTCTGTATATTGAAGAGCAGGGTTTTTGGACTGTGTTTGGGGACCATTTTCAAGCTGGAGGAGGCTCTGTATTTGTAGACAGAAGACTAAATTGGCACGTGTTGTAATGGTATCAAGCCAAAAATACTACTGGCGCCACTCCAGCCATTTAGAAAATGTTTAAGGTCAGCAAGCAACGTATCTTCAGAAGATATGGGCGCCTGTACTAGTAACTACTATGCAATTTTTAGCCTGGCTTTACTAAGAGTGACTTCGAAAGATTCGGGAATGATTTAAAGGGCCGGGAATGGCCCAGAGGGCCCCAAAAAGATAGAAACCCTTAGAATAGTGTCTCGGGGATAGTAGACTTGAAGAATGATGTTAGGATATGTTGGAGGGGTTGACTAGGTCATTAGGGGCAAAACGGTCAATTGGGCCAAAAAGCTGCAGAGATGGACTTGGAATGTCCCATAAGAAGGCTTGAGGCTTGGAAACATTATCTAGAATGTTTCAGAAGGTTGTCAGTTAGATACCCAGAGCCGGCGTGGTTGGAAAAGGTGACCGGCTCACTAGGAGCAAAACAGTCATTTTATATCAGGTTTGTCAGAACTGACTCGAAATGACCCAGAAATGTATCGGACGATCGAGAATACTATTAAAAACATCCCCAAAGGGTTACCAATTTAATACCCAAAGCCTATATGGTTCCCGAAGGCATTCAGATGCCCAGGGGCAAAATGGTCATTTTGACTTGATGGTCCCGAAATTGGCCCAAAACTGACTAGAAGGCACCTAATCATACCGGGTTGTCTTCAGGACAATCTTGGAAGGGTGGACTTACTTCTTTGAGAACTCAGGTACTTTCTCGAAAAAGCATGCCCAAAAACGCCCTAAGGGCAGTTTGGTCATTTTTCACCGGAGTGGGCTAGCAGGCACTAGTGTTGACCTGGGTTTTAAGTATTTCCATCACTCTGACAGTGGTCCCACAACATAGGAGTTTGTTGGCAATTCCCAATGCCGACCTAGTTACGAGTGTTTCCGCCACTCTGACAGTTGCGATGTTTGTGAGTGTTTCTGCCACTCTTACGGCTCACGATCATTCAAAAGGCTGCCTGATCTCGGGAAGCTGCTAGGTGGACTTATCGTCTAACGAATCAAATTTCTTGAAAGGCGTGTTGAAACGAACATTCTTTATTGGTAGGCTAGTAGGCGCCAAAGGTGAACCGTTTTACCATCTCAGAGACTTGGGGTCTCATCTTGGTCGACGGGTTTGAAGGGACTTGCCATTCTGAAGATTTTTCTCAGAAAACGTGCCGGACTAGATGAACTTACCACCTTGAGGGATTAACTTTCTTGAAAGGCGTGCCAAATTTGATTTGAACTAGAATTGGACTGGAATTGGATTTAAACTGGAACTGGACTGGAATTGGATTTGAACTGGAATTGAGATTGAAAAGGGGACTTATCATCTTCGAGAAGACATGCTCACTGGAATTGGACCGGATAATGCCATAAGGGCATTTTGGGCATTTTGCCTCTATTTGTGCCCTATAGGCCCCGAAGTGATTGATTGACTGGACTATGTCTGAAAAACTGGTTTGGCCAGGAATATACCCATATTGACTTGAATACAAGTCTGGACGGACTGGAGACTGCCGAGCGAGCAAAAATGGGGTGCTTACAGAACCCACAACCAATCAACCTGTCATTTAGCTCCAAGCGTACTGTCTCAATGGACTTGGATAGGGCTAGGCCAGACAAGGCTTCAAGTGCCTATGTAAATTACTCTAGGGCAAACATTGAGGATGTCACCCAGGAGGTGAGGCCAGAGAAGGCAAGAAGCCCTATGGCCATCATGGACGCCTTTAAGGGCGTTCCCATAGTTGAGGTTAGGGAGGGGGTTGGAGTGCCCCCTACCTTAGAATGTAGGTATGAGGCGAGAAACATAGCCTCCATCTTAGACGAGCCAAAAGTGAGGAAGCTCTAGTCTGCCTATCAATTCTCAGCTTCTATGAGTTAGAGGGTTCCTGTGAGTGAGGACAAAGCGTGTTCCCCTAGCCCTGGGGAGATCACGGTGTATGAGAGTGCGTTATCTGGAGGGCTAAGGTTCCCCATCGCTCCTCCCATTAGGAGAGTCCTAAGCAGGTATAGGCTAGCTCCTAGGCAGCTCTTGCCCAATTCTTAGCGCATACTGGTGGGTTGTGCAGCCATATGTCAAGCTGCCATAAATAGGAAGGAGTACTTAACCCCAGAAACTTCTTCTATTATTACAAGGTAATTGAGAGCGATGGCTCAGGCTGGTACTACTTCTCATCTCAGAAAGGTCAGTCTGCCATGATACCTGGTCTCCCCGTTTCTCACAAGCGCTAGATGGAGAAGTACTTCTTCATGTACAGTGAGAGCATAGAGATTGCCCACTGGGAGGATTTGACTGAACAGACCCCTCGCATACCCAGGCAGTGGGGTAGACCAGGTAGGAAGGGTATGTGCTTCTCGTGCTTTCATACTTCGGCTCTACTTAAGATAGTGGTCTGATCATTTTTTTTTTTTTGTTTTATGCTCAGCACGCCTTCCTATGCTGGAGGACGAGTCAAGGAAAGATCGGGTAGCGAGAGTGAGGGAGCACCCAGTCAATTACTGCGCGCACCTTGTGGTTGGTGAGAGTTTGGCCGCCTACCTCTTAGGTCTAGACCCTTCCATCGAAGCCCTTTGTGCTAAGAGGAGTGAGTCTAGTATGTTTACTGCTACTGCTTTATTGTACAAGGGTATTGACCCTTGCTTTGTGCATTTTATAGAACAAGAGTCTATCATGGGCTTTGACAAAAGGAACATGGGGACCTCTGTCGAGAAGAAATTTGAAAAAAAGGAGAGGGCAAAAGCTGCTAGGGAGAAACCCTGGAAGCGCCCTCGACACAACTCTGTTGGCAAGACTATTGAGCCCCCATCTGATATGGGCCCTGCAATAGTCAGCCCATCCAAGGGCGCTCAAGCTCCTTTTGCTACTCAGGTTCTAGGTCAAACCTTTGGGCTTAGAGCTAGCATGCCCCCACTTGCTACCAGAGTGCCTTCTGGTCAGTCCCCTTTGGGTCAGTTGGGTAAGCCCTTCGTGGTGGAAGATGTCCAAGCTTCTTGGGAAAGGATGCACAAGTTCATCAGCTTGGAGGACTTGGTCCCCTTCAACGATTGGACCAACGCCTAGCTGACCAAGAGCATAAATCATGATGCTCTAAAAGTAAGGCTTCTGACTGATCTTTCCTTTCATGTTCTTGCTCTAACTTATTGATTCTGTTGATCTGTTGGTTCTTTTACAGTTGCATGTTAAGGCCCTCTGCCTATCTACCCGCCTGAAGGCAAAGACAACTGAGAGCTCCAAGAAGAGTCAAGTCATCAAGACCTTAACCGAGACCAACAGTGGGCTGGAGAAAAAGCTTAAGGATGTTGACGAAGCCCTAGCAACCTTTGAAGTAGAGAAAACTGCTATCATGGATGAGATGGTGGAGCTCAAGAAGAAGATTGAGGAGCTGACCTCCTTTGAGGCTGTCAAAGACTCTTTGGCCTCAAGGGTAGTTAAGCTGGAGAGGCAGCTCAAGAGAAGGTTGTGGAAGAGTTCAAGGCTGGGGCGGCCTTCCAAAATGAGGTCGATGAGGCTTACATGAAGCGTTTCGTCGATGCCAAGGTTACGGCGAAGAAACTCTTCCCAGACCTGAACTTCTCTGCTCTGAAGCCATTAGACGACACCACCTCCCATGCACTTGGTGGGGAAGACCAGGCCCCCGTTGTGGAGGAAGAGGACAACGCTCAATCTTGAGCTCTTCAAAGGCCCCACGCCCTTGTAATCGACTCTTTTTTTTTTTTTTGGAAGTCCCTTTATAATCTGCCTTTTATCAATGAAAATGTCCTTTGCCCTTATTTGTGCTCTGCGTCCTTGTATTTCAATACTTGAGTTTCAAGTGTGGTCTACCGATGCAGTCTGTCGTTTGAATCGTTATAGTAAATTGAGTACTCAAACCACTTGGCTATGTGCCCTTAGGAAGTTTTACCCTTGGAAGTTTGTTTTGTTGCTGGGGCTGACCAGCTATCCTGACTGACGTAGGATAGGTTCCAATTAATCATCACTTTCCTAGTGGCTTTTCTGGTCTGATCAGTTATGTTGACTAACCAAGCAAGCTTTAACAGCCTTTTGGTCTCAGCCATACCGGTAACCTCGTGGGCTAGCCAACTGGACTTGGTGGATTTTTGGCCTTTTGGACTTTTGGTTTGATCAATCAATCTCATGGACTAACTAGGTGGGCTTTGTAGCCTTTTTGGCCTTTCGGCTTGACTGGTCATTCTTGTGGACTGACCAGGTGGGCTTAGCAGCCTTTTTGGACTTTTAGCTTGACTGATCAGTCTCATGGACTAGCCAGGTAGGCTTAGTAGCCTTTTGGTCTTTCGGCTGATCTGACCAGTCTCGTGGACTGACTAGAGGGCTTCGTAACTTTGTTTGGCCTTTCGACTGGTCTGATCAGTCTCGTGGGCTAACCAGGCGGGCTTAGTAGCCTTTTGACCTTTCGGCTTATTTGGTCAATCTCATGGACTGACCAGGTAGGCTTGGTAGCCTTGTTTAGCCTTTTTGCTTATCTAGTCAATCTCGTGGATTGACCAAGTGGGCTTGGTAGCCTTTGGCCTTTCAGCTTGTCTAGTCAGTCTTGTGGACTGGCCAGTTGGGCTTAGTAGCCTTGTTTAGCCTTTCAGATTATTTGGAGACTGACCAAGTGGGCTTGGTAGCCTTGTTTGGCTTTTCGGCTTATCTGGTCAGTCTCGTGACTTACTAGGTGGGCTTGGTAGCCTTTTGGCCTTTCGGCTTGTCTGGTCAGTCTCATGGACTGACTAGGTGGGCTTGGTAGCCTTGTTTGGCCTTTCGGCTGGTCTAATCAGTCTCATGGACTGACCAGGTGGGCTTAGTAGCCTTTTGGCCTTTCGGCTTATCTGGTTAGTCTCGTGGACTGGCCAAGTGGGCTTAGTAGCCTTTTTCTTCATAAGCCATGCAAGTAGACGGGATCATTTAGAGCTTTTGAAGAGTAGGAATTTTATTAATGAAGGTGAGTTACATCATACATAATACTTCCTTAAGTGCTCAGTATGCCAAGGGTTGGGTAGGTCCTTATTGTTCAACCTTGTCAGCCAATAGGTCCCCTTTCGGGAAAATCCCTTCACTCTGTACAGCCCTTCCCAATTTGGTTCAAGTTTGCCGTCACTGAGCTTCCTAGTGGATTAATTGACTTTCTTTAGGACCAAATCTCCTGTCTTGAATATCTTGGGCTTTACCCCAGAATCATGGCATCTGCCCATCCTCTGCTGGTAGGCTGCTACTTCTATGGCTGCTTGCAACCTTTTTTCCTCAAGTAGATCTAAGCTTACCTCCAAGGCCTCGTTGTTAGCCTCTAGTTCGTAATGTTCAACCCTAAGGCTATGCATGCCTATCTCTATTAGGATGACTGCCTCCGATCCAAACATTAATGAGAAGGGGGTGTGCCCTGTCGCTACCCTTCCAATTGTCCAGTAAGCCCACAAAATGTTAGGAAGCTCTTCAATCCATAAGCCCTTTGCTTTTTCCAGCTTGACCTTGATGATGTTGAACAGGGTCCTGTTAGTGACTTCCACTTGGCTGTTGGCTTGGGGGTGCTCTGAAGATTAGAAATGATGGTTGATCTGAAGGTTTGAGTACATCTATCCAAACTGGCCACCTTTGAATTGTTTCCCGTTGTCTGTGATAACCACCTTGGGGATTCTAAACCTACAGATGATATTTTTTCATAGGAAGCTCTTTATTCTTTGTTCGGTGATGGTGGCGATGGCCTCAGCCTCGGTTCACTTAATAAAGTAGTCTACTGCCACCACTGCGAATTTGTTCTGGCCTTTTCCTAAAGGCAAAGGTCCCACAATGTCGAATCCCCATTAGTCGAATGGCCACAGGCTCTAAATGGTTGTCAGTTCCTGGGGTGGTTGCATTGGGATGTTGGAAAACCTTTGACACTTATCACATCTTCTTACAAAGTCTTGGGCATCTTTTTCCATGGTAGGCCAATAGTAGCCTGTTCTGAGTATCTTCTTAGCTAGGGCTCATCTGCCTAAGTAATTACCACATATCCCCTCGCACACCTCTCTTATGATGTAATCAGTGTCTGCTTTACCTGCACACCTGAACCAAGGAAGGGCGTGCCATCTCTTATATAGTGCCTCGTTCATCAGGGTGTATCTGCTAGCTCTGTATTGGATCCTTCTGGCTTCAGTCTTGTCCTCTGCCAAGGCCCCTTGCTCCAAATAAGCTCTAATCAATGTTACCAATTTAACTTCCTATACAACCTGATGTATCTCCGAGCTCTGAATGCTTGGCAAATCTAGCACCTCTATGGAAACTCCTAGGTTTTCTTCCTAAGATGAGGCTATTCTGGCCAGTCGACCTGCCTCTTCGTTATGTAGTCTGGGTACTCTTTCTAATAGTACTGTGGAGAACCTCTTTGTTAGGTACTTTGCCATCTAGCAATACTTCTACATTTTTTCCCCTCTGGCCTCGTAATCACCTTGGACATATTTAACTAGGAGTTGAGAATCGCTACGTACCAGGATATGCTCTGCCCCTATTTGTCTAGCCATTTTGAGTCTAGCTAACAAAGCTTCGTACTCGACTTTATTATTGGAGGCTGAGAATTTGAATCTGACAACATATTCTAGTTTGTGTCCTTCAGAGGTAACCAGAACAACTCCGACACCACTAAATATGTCGGTGGAGGAGCCGTCAACATTAAGTATCCATTGTGGCTGGTCAGGGTCTACATTAGGGTGGGTTGTTTGGTGGGCAAACTCAGTGATGAAGTCCACCACAGCCTGACCTTTGATTGCCAGTCTTGGTCGATAGTGAATGTCGAACTAGCTGAGTTCAATTGACCATTTGACCAGTCGGCCTGACGTCTCTGGTTTGTGGAGGATCTTCTGCAGTGGTTGGTCGATCAGAACCACTATAATGTGGGCTTGGAAATATGGTCTCAATCTTCGAGCTAACGTTACTAAGGTGAGAACCAGCAGCTCCATTCTAGGATATCGTTCTTCCGCCCCCCTCAGCGCCCTGCTCATGTAGTAGACCGATTTCTGAACATCATCCTCCTGTCTGATCAGGGCTAAGCTGATTGCTGTGGCTGACACCGCTAGGTAAAGGTAGAGCTCTTCCCTCTCAATAGTCTTGCTGAGTAATGGGACTGAGCCCAGGTACTGCTTGAGTTCCTGGAAGGCCTAATCACATTCTACTATCCATTCAAAAGTTTTTCGTATGACCTTAAAGAAAGGAAGGCACTTATCTGTGGATCTCGAGATAAATCTATTCAATGCTGCCACTTTGCCAGCCAGTCTCTGGACCTCCTTGGTGGATGTTGGGGGCTGCATGTCTATAATTGCTTTGACTTTCTTGGGGTTTGCCTCTATTCCCCTGTTGGAGACCATAAACCCCAAGAATTTGCCAAAGATAACTCCGAATGCACATTTGCCGAGTTCAACTTCATGTTGTAGGTCCTTAAATTCTGCAACGTCTCTTCTAGGTCCGTCAAGTGACTGGATGCTTATTTGTTTTTCACTAACAAGTCATCAACTTACACCTCTATGTTTCTGCCAATCTGAGTGTTGAACATGTGTCGCACCTAGATTTTTTGCACTCGAGTAATATACACACAAGCGGGAAAAATACTATACTATCTTAGTAGAACTCATCCTCCTAGAAGAATGAGTGCGACTAGGTTTGAATTGAAAATTGATTTGAATAAAGGGCTTTTGGAAAACAATTCAGAGTCACCACCTAACTTGATTAAGGTAAGTTAGGTCACCTAAAAACTAAGCACAATCCGAAGATTACACTTAAGGTTTTTGAAAACGATTTTGAAAATACTTTCTCAAGAAAGGGTTTTGAAGAAAATAGGTTGTTTGGCAAGCTTTAAAAAATATTTAAACCCCTCTTTGAAAATAACTCCATTTAGTCCTTGAAAGCAGTGATCCTAGGTTCGGAGGTTGGTTACGTGCAAGGAAGACGTACTAAGCCATCACCCTACCCTACCCTACCCTACCCTTGCTGTACCTACATGTCTATTCACCCTAGATTCACCTAATAAAGCCTTCGATTAACGAATGTTCAAAACAATCCACTTTAAAAAAAATGTTCAAAAGAATGATGCATAAGATGCAAGTGCAAAAAAAACATTTGGAAATAGATTTGGAAATAGATTTGAAAAGAAAGAGATGGAAGTTTAAAATTGGAAAGAAAGTCTAGAAATTGAAATTGACGATTGAAAATAGATTTTTAGAATTGAAAGTCGGAAATAGAACATAGAATTGGAAATTAGAAGAAAGTTATGGAATCGGAGATTTGAAAAAGGTTGTGACCGTATTCTTTCTGAGGAATCAGGTCAGTCGTAGCTCGGACAAGAGTCTGATTAAAAATAGAAGGTTTGACCTAACAAAGAGTTTGATTTGGAACTTGGAATAGAAGATTGAAAATTGGAATTTGGAATTGAGAATATTGGACTTTAATTTGGAAAGATAGAACTTGAAGGAAAATTTTGGATTTGTTTTGGAAAGATTGAGATTTGGGAAACCTAGACTTAAGAAAGATAGGATTTAGGAAGGACTTGAGGTTAAGAAAGATTTGACTCGAATGTCGGACATGTAAGATTAGGGAAAGATTGAATTTAGGAAATATTCGAATTAGAAAAGTTTCCTTTAAGGAAAATTTTCGAATTAGGAAAGTTATGGTTTAGGAAAGTTTTCAAATTCGGAAAGTTTCAATTAGGAAATATTTTGCAATAGGAAAGGTTTCATTTTAAGAAAGTATGGAAATTGGAAAGTTTTGAATTTGGAATGTTTCGAAATAGGGAAGTTTTAAAAGTAAGAAAGCTTTGAATTTAGAAAGTTTTAGATTTTAGAAAGATTTGAAGTTTAAGGAAGTTTAGAATTTAAGAAACTTTAGACTTAAGAAAGTTTTGGATTTGGAAAGTTTTAACTTAGGAATGTTTTGAATTTAGAAAGTTTTGACTTAAGGAAATTTTGAATTTGAAAAGATTTGAAATTTAGAAAGTTTGGAATTTAGAAATATTTGACATTAGGAAAGGTTTGAGTTTAAGAAAGGTTTGAAAACTTAAAGTTTAAGGGAAGATTTGAAAGTTTAAGTTTTGGAGACTTAAGGTTTAGGAAAGTGCAAGATTATGAAGGATTTGAATTACGAAAGATTTGGAGTTAGAAGGATTGAGATTCCTATTTCCCAAAACAAGGAATTGGATTTTGTTTGTAAAAGAAGTGTTTTGATTTTATTTCCATAAACGGAGGATTCGATTTAGTTTCCTATAGGGGAAGCTTGGATTTGGCATGGATTTGGAAAGTGAAATTTTAGAAATTCTAGATTTGGAAGACTATAGTTTTGACGTAGAAAATAGGTTTTGTAAATTTATGAGTTAGATGTAAAAGGGAGATTTTGGAAACCTAGGTTTTGAGACAAGAATGAAAATCATATTTTAGGAAAGAAAATTAGGGTTTCCTAATCATTAGCTCTAGGGTTTGACTTGGACTCTAAGAAAAAAGATTTTTGGAAAGTGAGTTTTTAGAAAGGAAGATTTTTGGAAAGAAATCCTGAGGATTTTTAGTGAAGGAAAGTTTTTCAAAAGGGATTTTAAAAGAGTTTTTCTAAAACAAGGAGCTTTGGTGAAAGGAATTTTTAGAAAAGTTTTGTGAGAAGTTTTAGAAAACAATTTTTGAAAGAATTTTTTGAAGAAATTTTTAGTGTATTGAAAAGAGATTTTTTTAGAAAGAGAGACTTGAAAAAAGAGCTTTTAGAAAGTATATAAAATATCTCACTTTCCTAAAGTGATTCAAACCATAAGAAGGTTAAAACCACTCTAAGATAGTGGTTTTGAAAATAACAAGGATTTTGAAAATATAGACCATATCGGTCGCTTTAAATTTAACACTTTCCTAAAGCAACCCTAGCCATGGAAAGGCTAGAATCACCTTAAGATTGTGATTTTAAAAACAAGTTTGGAAAAAGAAGATTTTGATGCAAGTTTAAAAATAATTTTAATGCAAGTTTGAAACGAATTTTGGAGGAATACAAGATCATGATATGCACAATGCAAGTTGGGGTTGTGAACATACAATGCTAAAGGCTTCACCACATAATTAAGGGGGCCGAACACACGTGGTCTTCGGTTAGATTAAGAGAAAACCCCCGACATGATGACTTCCAATAGCCTAATCCTACACATGGACCGGGAAGTCCCTTGTTTCAAGCATGCAAGAAAGGGGGGGAAGAAGATGGGGGATTAAAATAGAAGAAAACCCAAGTGGGTTAGAAGAGAGAAGAGAGAGGGTGAGTTGCGTAAACTTAAATAGAAAGCCTACATTATGTCTTGTTTTATTCGTGTTGTTTTGCTTACTTTGCTTTTCTTGCTTTGATTTGGTCTTCGCTTCAGTCTTTGTCTTGATCTTCGAAAACTTGTCTTGATCTTCGAGAGCTTCGGGTTGCAGCACTTCAAGTCTTCAATAGAGGCTTTGGAGGTTAGTGTATGAGTGTATATGAGTGTATGGGAGTATATAAGAGCTAGGGTTTGTGTATGGGGGCAGGGTTTGGAAAACCTAAAGAAAACTAAGGTTTAGGGAGGCTACGAACTCTGTATATCGAAGAGTAGGGTTTTTAGACTGAGTTTGTGGACCTCTTTCACGCTGGAAGAGGCTCTGTATTTGTAAAGAGAAGAATGACCTGGTGCCTGTTACAGTGGCGCCAGGTAAAATTTCCTTCTAGCGCCACTAGGAATGGCGCCAGGCCAAATTTTGGCTTAGCGCCACTAGTAATGGCGCCAGCCACTTAGGAAAGTTTTTAAGCTGGCAAGCAACGTATCTTCAGAAGATTTGGGCGCCAGTACTAGTGACTACCGTGCAATTTTTAGCCTGGCTTCACTAGGAGTGGCTCCAGAAGGTCTGAGAATGATTTGAAGGGGCCGGGAATGACCCAAAAGGCCAAAAAGGGACAAGAACCCTTAGAATAGACTCCTAGAGGTATTAGACTTGAAAAATAATGATAGGATGTGTTTGGAGGGTCAACCGAGCCATTAGGGGCAAAAAGGTCAACCAAGCCAAAAAGCTGCAGGGATGGACTCAGAATGTCTCGGAAGAAGACTCGAGATTTGGAAACATTATTTAGAATGTTCCCAAAGGTTACCGGTTTGATATCCAAAGCAGGTGTGGTTAGAAAGGAAACCAGCCCGCCAGGGGCAAAATAGTCATTTTGCACCGGGTTTGCCGAAATTGACTCAGAATGATCCAGAAAGATAATGGAATGTCGAGAATACTATAAGAGGTATTCTCGAGAGGTTACTGGTTTGATACCTAGAGCCGGTGTGGTTCCTGGGGCGTTCGGATGCCTAGGGGCAAAATGGTCATCTTGACCGAAAAATCTCGGAATTGGCCCGAAACTGACTAAAAGGCACCTAATCATGCTAGATTACCTTTAAGACAATCTTGAAAAAGTGGACTTATCATTCTGAGGACTTAATTACTTTCTCGAGAAACGTGCTAAAAATGGCCCTAAAGGTAGTTTGGTCATTTTTCACCGAAGTGGGCTAGCAAGCACTAGTGTTGACCAGGATTTTGAGTGTTTCCACCACTCTAACAGCGGTCCCGTGATACAGGAGTTTGTTGTCAATTTCCTATATCGACCTGTTTACGAGTACTTCTGCTACTCTGATGGTTGCGATGTTTACGAGTACTTCCGCTACTCTAACGGTTTGCGATCATTCCCAAGACTACCTGATCTCGGGAAGCTACTAAATGGACTTAGCACCTGAGGAATCAACTTTCTCGAAAGGCGTGTTGAAACAGACATTTCTGCATCAACGGGCTAGCAAGCACCAAAGGTAGACTGTTCTACCATCTCGGGGATTTGGGGTCTCGTCCCAGTCCATGGGTTTAAAGGGACTTACTATTCCGAAGAATTCACTCAGAAACGTGCCGAATTGGAGGGTCTTACCACTTTGAGGAATCAACTTTCTCGAAAGGTGTGTCAGCTTTAATTGGACTTGGAATTGAAAATGGAATTGGAAAGGGGACTTACCGTCTTCAGAAAGACGTGCCTATTGGAATTGGACCAAACAATGCCCCTAAGGACATTTTGGTCATTTTGCCTTTATTTGGGCCTAAAGGGCCCGCGCAGCGATTGATTGACTGGATTAGACTTGAAAAGTTGATTTAGATTGGAATACGTCCATATTGACTTGAATACAAGTCTGGATGGACTGGAGACTGCTGAACGGGCAAAAATAGGGTGCTTACGACATGCAGTTGACAAGCCTCTAGTATGTTGCTCCAACATTCTTCAGGCCAAAAGGTATTACTTTGTAGCAGTATAAGCCTCTGTCTGTCATAAATGTTGTGTGTTCCTAGTCATGCTCCACCATCTTTATTTGGTTATAACTTGAGAAAGCGTCTATGAAGATTAGCATCTCGTACCCTACCATTGAATCCACCAGTTGATCTATCATGGTTAAGAGGAAGCTATCCTTGGGACAAGCTTTGTTCAAATCTGTGAAGTCCACACACATTCTCCACTTTCCATTTGCTTTCTTGACCATGACCACGTTGGATAGCTAAGAGGGATACTGGGCTTCCTTTATGAAGTTGGCTTTGGTCAGCTTCTCCTCCTCTTCAACTATCGCCTCATTATGCTCTGGGGCAAAATTCCTCCTTTTCTGTCTTACCGGTTTCACCGTCGGGTCTATGTTCAGATGATGGGCAATGATGTGGGTATCGATGCCTAGCATGTCCTTATGAGACCAGGCAAAGACATCAGTATTCTACCTAGGAAAATCCCTCAGTTCTTCCTTAATTTCCTCTCATGGTGTTGTCCCTATCTTTACTACCTTGGTCTGATCCTGTGCTCTAACCACGACTTCCTCGAGTTCTTCCACTAGTTCTGCCTTTTTTATTTCCTCCTCATCTTGAACCTCCAACTCTTCAATCATCATGGCTTCCTTGGTCTCCCCTTTAAGGGATGCCATGTAGCATTCTTTGGCAGTTTGCTGGTTGCCCCTGGCTTCCCCAACTCCTTGAGGTGTGGGAAACTTGACCTTCAAATGGTAGGTGGATGGTATAGCCTTAAACTCATTGAGGGCTGTTCTGCCCACAATGACGTTGTAGGCCGAAGGGCAGTCCACTACCAGGAAGGTCACTATCTTGGTGATTTGTTGCGGCGTGGTCCCCAGGGTTACTGGCAGAGCTATTGAACCTAAGGGAGCGATTCTGTCTCTGGTAAAGCTGACAAGGGGGGAGTTAACTAGCTGCAGTTTCTCCAAGCCCACGTTCAACTACTGAAAGGCTTGCAAGAAAATGATGCCGGCTGAACTACCATTATCCACAAGGATTCTTCATACCAGGAAGTTGGAAACTACTACTGATATGACCAGGGGATTGTCGTGGGGTTAACATAAGATCTCTGCCTCTTCCTTAGTGAACGTGATGGGGGTGTTCTCTACCTTAGACCTTTTGACTGACCGGTCTATAGACATGAACTCCTTCTGACTCCGGGTCTCCCTAACGTGCCTTTTTCTGGAAGATGAGGACTCTCCTCCACCCGCGAATCCTCCTGAAATGACTCTTATCTCCCTCATAGGTTGCTGGTTCTACCTTACCCTTTAAGGGCTATATCGTTTAGCCTACTGGGCTGGCTGGTCTCACCTCTCATCACGCCTACCTCCTGCTATGTATCCTCCCAACCTCCCTTGCTTGATCAAGTTCTTCACCTATTTTTTAAGGTCATAGCAATCTTCCGTATCGTGACCGTGGTCCTGGTGGAATCAGCACCACTTGTGGGTTGGTCTCTTTTCTGGTGGGGACCTCATCCATCCTGGCCACTTCAACACTGGGTCCCCCTTGATCTCATAGAGTACCTGATCCAAGAGGGTATTCAGTGGGGTAAAGTGCTGGGTGTACTTGACCGGCCTGTTTCTATTGCCTTCTGTCTTGGGCTTCTGTTCGGTCAGCTTGGGGACTTTAGCTGCTCTGTCATCTTTCTTCTCCTCATCTAGTCTCTTCTTGTCTACACTTGGGCTGGTATCCTCTGGATCTTCCCTGGCTTTGAGGGTGTCTTCCGCATTCATGTACTTTTGAGCTTGAAACATGAGTGCAGCCATGGTTTTGGGTGCTTCCTTGGCTAGAGAAAATAGGAATTTTAGGGTTCTGAACATTACAATGAAAGTTGCTATTGCCACCTTCTGATCTAGGTCATCCACATAGAGAGTCTCTTGGTTGAAGCGAGCGAAAAACTCACGCAGAGTCTCCTTCTCACGTTGCTTAATGTTAAACAAGGAAGTGGAGGACCTCCTCTGCCTCTGCCCTCCAATGTAGTGGCTCACGAATAATCTGCTCAGATCCACGAATTTGTTTATTGTCCCAGGGGAGAGTCTATGGAACCAGATCCTAGCTGGGCCTTTGAGGGTTGTGGGGAATGCCCTACACATAATTTTATCGAGGACTGCCTGGAGCTCCATCAGGGCTCTGTACGCCTCCAAATGATACAAGGGGTCTTTTGTGCCATCAAAAGACTCCAGCATAGGCATTTTGAACTTCAGGGGTAATGGCACCCTCATCACCGCGGATGTGAAGGGCATGTCTGTTCTGTTCACCAGCTCTTTCACCGTGCTAGGGCCTTTTTCCTTTACGGCTGCAATTACTCCATCCAATTGAGCCTACATCTCCTTCATCTATTCATCCCATACCGGACGATTATCGCCAGTGTGCTCCAAAAGCACCACTGTCATTGCCTTGGATTAGGCTATGTGGCCCCAAGCTTCTTTGGCATTGGCTCCAGTACCCCTTTGAGGAGGGTTTCCTTTAGGGAGTGCTAAGTTCTTTGTTCCTTCGCAGGCATTGCCTTTTTTGTTCCTGGCTGCCAGCGGGTCTGCAAACATCAAGGGGTCCTCCGGTGGTGAAGGGTTCGCTACTGCCAGCGCTGCTTGTGGCAGAGACAATCTTCTCTCCAACTGTTGATTCAGGGCTTGGAGTTGGTTCATGGCATTCATCATCTCGATGATTTGCTGCTCTAAAGTGACGATCCTAGCAGTGCCTTGTTCCTCTATGTCTGCATCCAGCCTAATTGATGATACACCAAATCGGGTCAAGACCATGAAACAACCAGAATGTCGTTCCCACAAACGGCACCAACTAATGATACAGTGAATTTGTGTGGTCTTCCCGAGCTCTGGCACGAACAATTGGGGTGACGAACACTTCTAAGTGGAACACCGGTGTAGTGTCTACCAAAGACACTCCGATGCCAAAGTTAGGCTAGGGAGCAAAGCAATGGGGATTTAAGGGTTGGTTTTTTTTTTGTACCTTGCTTGGCGATGATGACTACTCCTTATATAGAGATATAAGCAGGGAGTTTGGCTTGGATCGCGGGCACATCAATGGGAGAGCTAATCATGCCTTCAAATTGGGCACCAAGGATAATGGGCATGAATCGTGCCCCCCGTGTTGGGCTTCATGGACCATGCCCCCAATCATAGGCAAAACCGTCCCAATTGTGGGATCGTGGAGGCTAATCTTCAGGCGAGAATCTCAAGGTGCCTTAATGATGGTGCTTAATAACCTGCAGTGGCTCTAACCTTCCAGGTCTGTTAACACGCCTAGTCAGAAGGGTTGCTCGGGATAGATCACTCTGGAGATGCGGCCTAGAACTCCCTAGTCTACCCAGTAAGGGCAAACCAGTTATACTTGTCATACTATCAAATCTTGGTCTAGGATTCTATTTTGTTAAATTAGAAAGATTATTTTATAACTTTAGTGGGGGGTCCTTGGTTTTTTCATAACCATTATTTATCTGTTTTCCAATGGAAACCAAACTTTCACCCTTCTGCAGCTTCTCTTGATAAAATTATCACTTCCTGAATTGCCGATTAAATACTATGATTTTCAAACATTACATAAATTCTCATTGGTCGACCTATTAAAGTTGATTTACATACAGGTTCCACAACCTGAGCCCGTTATTCACGAGTCTATTTGGAAATTGGTGTAACTAAACTGCTTCTTTCCTTCTTTCTAAGGTGTTTGTTGGTCAATTTTGGCAGGCTATCCATTACGATCTAAAGTTGGCCTTTTGTCACAATTGTGGTCAGGTCAGGTTGGACATTTCCAAGCATCCTGTCTCAAAACTTGCTCATCCGCTATTCCTGCTCCGTCTTCGAAACCTTCATCAAACCTTGAGCTAACGAGTTGTTTAGAGTAATGGACAATTATTACCCGGTGGCCTTCTCATCGGGAACCAATTTTTGATAGCTCTGAGGCAGTGCGTGATACTCCAAGAGCTACTCTATCGAAGCCCATTTCTTTAGGGGCTGGACCAAAAGGTGGGCTAGGTTCTCAAAAGCATAAATACGGGCCCAAGGAGTTCCTTGATTTGTCTTCTTCTCCTAAAGTATCCAACCTCGTATCCTAGCTTACTAGCCCCCTCTGGATTCCTAAGCCCACTTCAAGTTTTTTTTAACTATAACTAGTTGTGATTTACTTAATAAAGCTTCTACAGTGAATGAGATTGCTTCTGACAGTAGTGCTCTTCATCACCCTATTTCGTCTAACAGTGTCTCTAATTCAACCGAACCAAACATTTAGTTCTACCTTTTCTTTTCGTATTCCCAAGATTGTCAGCACGGAGCCCAAGTTGTGCCAAGTGGAGTTTTAGATCCTCCCTTTATGAATCCTCCCCTACCGTATAATTATTGCCGACTCCTCCAC
Organism: Euryodendron excelsum; assembly: GCA_033060915.1. NCBI lineage: Eukaryota > Viridiplantae > Streptophyta > Magnoliopsida > Ericales > Pentaphylacaceae > Euryodendron > Euryodendron excelsum. Next base: position 20,417,735 of record CM065388.1, on the reverse strand, counting down.
CTCCTTCTCCCTTTGTCTCAATCCTATTCCTTTTATACTTCCTACTACCATTCCTACGAACTTAGCAACCACCTCTCCTGAACATGGAAAACCAGTCATCCCTAACGGGCCCAACCCATCTTCCTCTGTTGCCCCTCCAGCCTTAGTGGCAATGGCTAACAGCCACATCTCTCCCCCCAGGCCACCCCAAGTCTGCCTCCCAATATGGATGAGACCCGCAGTTTAGACCTACCTCAACTCTCCTCCCTCTAGGATTCCCCATGCCATTCACATTCTCCTTCTCCTCTATTTGATCTACTCTGTAGAAACAGTCTACAAACTTTGCGAAAGTGAAAATCCGAGCTTACCTCTTGAAGCGTGTCCAAAAGTAAACCCAAATAAACTAAATCTTGAACTAAAAGTCCTCCATATGTTCATGTGTGTTCCTGTTGATATCTACCCACAATGGAGTGTAATTAAGCCTCCCTAAGGCTAAGAACACTCACACAATCCACAACTTAAGAGCCTTTCTTACTGTCTATGTTTCTAGGAGAGAGTAACTTTTTCTCCAGAGATATAAAGATATCACCCACACGACAGTCTGTCTATATACAGTCTGTGGAGAAGTTATAAAGAAGTTATAACTTCTCAATTAGTGGGAAGTGGGGCTACCACCTATGGCTCCTGGGTTGGACATGCCCATGGGTACCCTAACCGACCCGATTTGGCCCCATATACTAACATCTTCCACTCGCACATGGGTATGTAGAAAATAACATCAATCTCTCAACCAGCTAAACATTATAATGTAAGATCATACAACAAATAAGTCGTGCGACCGCTGAGTACATAAAAGTTTTGGGAGCTCTACACTAAGTTTTATAAATAAAAAAAAACTAGTATAAAGATATCAACCACGTCTGAAATAAAACAAGTGTCTCAAGTATCCCGAATCCGTCTAAATACATCAGTGTAGGTATCTCCATCCCCTCTAGAAGCATACCTAACCCCTCGAGGTCAACAATATATCCATACTTACATCGCAATACCAAAAAGCAAAAGTAAGTTGCGCGCTATGAATATATGCCTGATGTACAAGATAATCCTTCATTTGCCCTCATGCCACACGAATCAGGAGTAACCGCTTTCCTAAAGATGTCCAAAAGGCCGTATCAATCATGACCATAAGGTTTCATGCTAAAGTAGTTACGTTAAACCTTTCACCTCATTGCATAGTCTAAAGTCACAATAGAGGGTACAATAACGTTTGATCACTGAAAAAATGATTAGTAAGGGCTCACACGATGAAGAGACTGGAAACTCATTCACTTCCTCAAGTTTGGTCGCTAAACACATGTAGTATGAATACAAGTTACAGTGGATAGTTCCCTCACGAAACTTATGTCAGATTATCAACATTGTACAGATCTTAGTCTAGCCACTAAACAAGCACCTAACTTGTGTTTCTCATTTGCTCGCTCTCTAATAAGGCGACTAAATATAAAACTCGAATCTGGCTTTTAAATAGGTTATGGTGGATACCGAGAAATTACCACCATCGATCTTCAACAATCAGATCTCATCCTATCTAAAAATAAGGCAACGCAATAGCCTATAGCGTCTCAACTTTGCTCACTCTCAAAAGCACCAAAGGTGATAACTCGTGTGATCTCGCCTATCAACCTGCTGACATACTCTCAATCTCATTTGTGTGTTATGCAATAAACATAACTATACAATAGTTATTGAACTGAAATATGCATCAAAACATAAAATATCCAAACATCCATAAGGTATAAAGTGATCAACTAATAAAACAAACTACATATCATCACACCTACGTAGTCCTTAGACCAGAACATGAGTGACAAAAGCCTCTCTACCAATGAGCTTTGTCATAGGGCCTGCTAATATACGACTCATAGGGATGTGAGTCAAGATCACCTCCCTCTGTGCTACCATGTCTCTAATGAAATGATATCTCATATCAATGTGTTTGGTCTTGCCGTGGTAGTTGGGATCCTTAGCATAGGCCAATGCTGCCATGCTATCACAATAAATAGTCACAATCTCGATAAAGAATGTGACGACATCCAAATGTCCAAGGAACCTCCTCAACCAAACAGCTTCCTATAAGGCAGACGAGCACGCCATAAACTTTACCTCCATAGTGGACATGGTAATGCAGGACTACTTCCTACTGCTCCATGAAATGGTCCCACCACTGAGCAAGAAGGCATATCCCGATGTGGGCTTCCGCTCATCAAGGTTACCACCCCAATAAGCATCACTGTAGCCAACTGAACGCATATCCAAATGTTGATAACATAGTACGGAATCTACAGTCCCTTTCAGATACCTAAGTATCCTCTTGACTGCCTTCCAATGAGTAGGTCATAGGTTCGATTAGTAACGACTCACTAACCCAACAGCATAACTAATATTAAGGCGAGTACACATCACAGCGTACATCAAGCTCCCAACGACACTGGAATATGGTACACGGGATATCTGTTCTTTCTCTTCTAGAGTCTTAGTTTCCATATCAAGGCTTAGGCTTTCACCTTTCATGACAGGAGTATCAATGGGTTTACAGTTTTGCATTTTGAACCGCTCAAGGACCTTCTTTATGTAAATCTCTTGAGACAAACCAAGAATTCTCTTGGAGCAATCTCTCAGGATCTTAACTCCCAATACAAAACTCGCCTCACCCATATCTTTCATCTTGAAAGTGGAGATAACCAACCTCTAGTGGTATCAACCAACTCCATGTCATTACTAGCCAGTAAGATATTATCCACATAAAGGACAATATAATGAAACCACCCTTGGACCGTTTAATGTATACACAATGGTCCTCCTCAATCATCGTAAACCCATTAAAAGTAATGGCTTGATGAAATCTTAAATACCATTGTCTGGATGATTGTTTCAGGCCATAAATAGATCTACAAAGCTTGCAAACTTTGCACTCCTAGCCAGCAAGTACATAGCCCTCAGGCTAATCCATATAAATTTCCTCATTTAGTTCAGCATTAAGAAATGCAGTCTTAATGTCCATCTGGTACAGCTCCAAATCCAAATGAGCTACAATGGCTAACATAAGGTGAATGGAAGCAAATCTAATTACAGGGGAGAAAGTCTCCTCATTGCGAATACCCTCTCGCTAAGTGTATCCCTTTGCAACCAAACGTGACCATGTTATCAGCCTTTTACACATGCAGTTGTTTACATACAAATGTTACATTATTTGGAATCCAATTGTAAAGAGACGTGAATTAAAAAAAAAAAGCACATATACTCTAAAAGTTACATTGTTTGAAAATGACCCATGCTTTACATCTACCAAACTTTAGATACCCAATTGTAAAGAGACGTGAAAAAAAAAGTCACTTTCAGATTTGATGAGTTTTCGAGAAAGCTCTCCAAGAATGGTTGGCTTTATCAACTCCAATCTCTCCTTAATATTGACAACACCATTGTTGCAAGTGGAATCAAGAGTGCGCTGTAAAAATCTTCTACAAGCACAAAGCTAAAGTGGTGATTTCTAACATCCAAGAATCTGTTTGATCCGATTAGAGATCTAGATGAGAAGTAAAAGCAAAGAAGGTTGAGGACAGAGGGATTAGCTCTGAAGCAAATAAGCTTAGGAAGTTAGATCTAAAGTAGATCTAAAGTAAATGACCCAGATCTTATCAACAATCCTGTTACTGCCTTTGGCTGTAAGGTAAGGGATGAACATATCGATTAAGAGAGAGTGAGAGTTACCTGGTTAGATTCTCTGAGTCTCAGATTCAATGCAGAAGACGAAGAAGAGAGGGAGATGAGTGATGGGATGAGCTTGAGCAACTACGCGTTTGATTGAGAAAGAGAAACCCTACACTAAATGGTGTTTTTCTAATATCCAACATTCGAGCAATATTTCAAGGTGTCCTAATCATATCTTCCTATAGGTTGTAAACATGGAATTTTTTCCAAGGTCAGGTCTAGTTCGATTCAATTTCGGTTCAGAAAATTATTAACCTGAGAATCGAACCAAACTGTTCGGTTTATTAATTTTTTGAACTAGGACAACACCAGTGGCCTCTTAGAACTGAACCAACCCAACCCAAAGAGGCCGAATTGGTTCGGTTCTCAATTCTATCAGTTCTTTTGCACACCCTTACACCTTACGTTTGACTTTGAGAACCAACACCACCATTGTTCTTTCTGACCTTACGCATTTCAGGAACCAACACCACCCCTACAAGTTTTCTACTAAAAGGGCGTTATGCCAACACCGTGTACAGGTAGCTTTTTCGAGACTATCTCGGGAACCAACACCTAGGTCAAATTAGTATTCTACTTTAAAAATGACCAAAACCCGCCCTTTGAGCACGTGTTTGCAAAATTCAAAACGATAATTTATTTAAAATGATTATATATGTTGGGCTCTTATTTGGTCCAATAGTAGATATTTGGCTTACCCCAATTAAAAGTACCATGGCTGGCAATCCAAACATGAAGATCAAATCATCATCGATCCTGGGATTTTGAGCAAAGGGTTTCATCCGTACACCCTTGTTTAACCCGAGAAGGACCTACGACGCTATACCACGAGACTAATAAAAGTCCCCTGGAGCACAATGCTTTGCCTAGATTGTCTTTTCTCCCGATTCTCGGGGAACGTACCGTCAACTGACTTGAGAACTGCTTAAACTAGGGAATTCACAGCCTGTTCATAGTGTGTTCCATCGATATGGACTTGTTGAGGTAATCGTTTCCCGAAACCCTTCATGTATGGCCCAAACCCAACTTTTGACAACCCCTAGAGCGTACACAGACACTTACGAGTGGTTATTTTTTCTTAATTCCCTTATAATAAAACGCACCATCAAACGACTGAGAAATGTGTGATTGTTTGGAATTCACGAAAGTATTTCCAGAATACTTTCCATCGGTACGGTCATCGAAAGGATCACTTCACGAAGGCCTCGATCACACAAAACGAAACAGCCACTTTCGAATATTAATTATATGATAGACGAATGCAAATGACCTTTTATAGCACACTTCCCAAGATGATATCCCCCCTTAAGGAATTCAAGCTTCCTAAAAACATGATTATGTCATCAAAGCACTGCAGGAGATTATGAATCTGACCGATATCAAATAATTGACTTTATCGAGACAAAAGGACGAATCTTCCCGTGGTGGAACGTATACTAAATAAGCCCTCAAATTTTGATCAATTGATCGACCAATTTATTTTAATCAACAGGGAGATTTATCTAGTACATGCCACATTCATGTGGCAAAAATAAATACCTGCACATGTCCTATAATGCACAGGGCTCAAATTTTGACCAAGCGCATGTAGTACATGGCCAGGCCTGTTTCAGAATAATCTATAAATACCAGACCACCCTTTGCGTATTCCAACTCCGATTTCTGATGCGAAATAGCTCTGCTGAAGTCACTCCAGAACTGTGAATCTCTATACACACTTCATCCCTTGCTTAGGAAGATTCCATCATCCCCAAGCCTATATACTTCACATATAAAGCCTTATACACGATCAAACACTCCAATCAGCCCTCTAAGCCTCCTTAAAGTCATTCAAGCTCCACAATAATTGGAAGACTACAAGTGTTTGTGAAGGCAAAAGAGAATCCCTTTTACATTTGTGTTTTTCCCACTCTTCTCTTCTCCCTCCTAGCCTACTTAGGCTCTTCTCTATTTTAATCCCCATCTCAACCCCCCTTTCTTGCATACTTGAGCTAAGAGGGCTCTTAGATCATACCTAAAGGAAAGCAAGTGAGAGCCACCGTGTAGGGGGACCTCTCACTAGCCTACTTTGGATCAAACCTAGAGAGCCCCTTGTTTATATGGTGTAACCTAAAACCCTTGTAAGTGATCATGATCCCTTGCATTTTACTATTTTGATCATGTTTTGTATGCTTGGTTTCATTTTATGCTTAGTGACATGTTCTACAATGCTTACATTGCTCTTATTTTTATGCCACTTCCAAGCTTTATATTTCTTTCAAAAATTGTTCCAAGAGTTGGCTCCTTGAAATTTAGGATGGGATTTTAGAATTTATGCCTTAAAAGACCTCGTACTAACCCCCTAACTCTCATTTTGGTATCATGACATTTTAATTTGCATAAGGGTTGCTTTCTAATTCTCTAATTTTTAAGATTTCCATTCTTTTAAGTGCAGTGGTTGGAATGGCCCCATGGAACCCTCTCTTGAGTGGTCTCCCTTTTGTTTGGCCCTATGAACCCTCTCTGAATGAAATGGTTCCTTGAAAAATGGTTTTCAAAATCCTTCTCCAAAGATGATTTTCAAAAATGCATTCTCTCCATCTTTGCATTAAAAATGGTGTTTTAAAAAGTTGTCATCACCATGTTGATTTTTGGACCCCTTACACTCTTGTCAAGATTATGGTTATAATGGCCATAAGGAAACCTTCCTTGGAATGGTCTCCAAACACCAACCATATAAACCATACTCTTGGCTAGAGTCAAAATTTTCATGGAAATGATATTCAAAAGGGTTGTCTACCAATGTCCATTGCATAACATGTTTTGTTTTTCAAAACTCTTTCCAAAAGTGCATTAAACCAACTTTCAAAATCATTTTCCAATCCAATCCTAGGTTAACTTAATCCTAGTTGATAACCCTAGGTTAACTTGACCCTAGTTGCCCTACCCTAGGTTAACTTGACCCTAGTTGACCAATCCTAGGTTAACTTAACCCTAGTTGACTAACCCTAGGTTAACTTGACCCTAGTTGCCTAACCCTAAGTTAACTTGACCCTAGTTACCTAACCCAGGTTAACTTGACCTTAGTTGACCTACCCTAGGTTAACTGGACCCTAGTTGTCCAACTCTAGGTTAACTTGACCCTAGTTCACTCACCTTAGGTTAACCTAACCCTAAGTCATCCTAACCTTAGGTTAACCCAACCTTAGTTAGTTAACCATAGGTCATCTTAACCCTAGGTTAACCTAACCCAAGTTAATTAACCTTAGGTCACCCCTAACCCTAGGCCAACCCAACCTAGGTTAGTATACTTCAAGGTTCCAACTCTTGAACCCCTTTTTAAGTGATCATTCAATTTTTAAACTATTCTCATAACCAATTTTTCCAAAACCCCCTACTCTCATGACTTCAAAAAAACTAACTCCATAAACTCTTCAAGCTTCCTTACACTCCATCTTCAAGACATTTCCAAAAATGCTTTTCCAAAGGTCACAAACCTAAGGTGTCCCTAGCCCTCTCATGGTTGGGGATTCCAAGGACAAGCAATAAATCAAGATCAACTTCTAAAGTTGTCCATATTAGAATTCCAAACCTTAGCCATTTCTAAAAACCACTTTCAAAAACTAATTCATCACAACATTCTAAAATCATGCTTCCAAGGTTTTTGAAACAAAACTTCAAAAACACTTTCAAGTTCTCTTGAGTCATGCCAAAGCATTTTTTCCAAAACTTTCTCAAATTAATCCAAAAACATTCCACCATCCAATTTCAAGTGAAAACTTCCAAGACCACAAAAGGTCTTCAACTTCCAAAAGACCTCCAAGTGTCTTAAACTTTTCCTAAAGACCTCCAAGTGTCTTAAACTTTTTCAAAGACCTCAAAGTGTCTAAAACTTTTTCAAAGACCCCAAAGTGTCTTCAAACCTTCCAAAGGCCCTAATGCGCCTATTTTCCATCGGGCTCTTGCCCGAACTATGAATGACCTGATTCTCGCCAAATGAGATACGTAGGCAACCTAAAATGGTGCGGTCATAACTTTTATTTCAACTCCAATCCCTTTTTCAAAAATTTCGATCAATTCAAAGTTTCTATTCCAAACTCTTTCAAAACCCCCATTACTTTCAAACTTCTTCCACAACCTGCATTATGCATCATTCATCCAAAAAGTGATGACCAAACCCCTCTTTTAAAGTTTTAAAGTGGATATTAAGTGGACAATGGTAATCGGTTATTTTGGTGAGTGAACAAAGGATGATTAGACATGCAGGTACCGAAAGGGTGGGATAGGGTGATGATCTTAGAATATCTTCCCTACACGTAACCAACCCCCGAACCATAGATTTCTCTTTTCAAATGACCAAAATGGAGTTATTTTTCAAAAGGGCTTAAATCTTTCCGAAGGTTGCCAAACAACCTATTTTCTTAAAAACCCTCTCTTGAGGGAGTTTTCAAAACCTTTTTCCAAAAATCCTAAGTTTAATATTCGGATTAACACTTAGTTTTAGGTGCCCTATCCACTCTAATCCACTTAATCAAGTTAGGTGGCAACTCCTATTTTTCTAAAAAGCCCTTAGTCAAACCAATTTTCAAACCTAGTCGCACTTGTCCTTCTAGGAGGACGAGTTCTAGCGACAGAGTTCCGTGCTTTAGGGTCTCCGAGCCGAAAGGATCTTGAACACTCAAAAAACAGGGCGCGACACTAAGTCTAGGTTTCCTAAACCTCAATCTTTCCAAATCAATTTTCTAATCCTTCAATTCCAATTTCTAATCTTCTATTCTAAGTTCAAATCCAAATCCAAATTCCAATTCAACTCCTTTTTCCAATCAAACCTTCTATTTTCTATCGGACTCTTATCCGAACTACGACTAACCTGATTCCTCCAAAACGATACGTAAGCAACCTTTATGGGTGCGGTCACAACATTTTTCAAATCTCAAATGCCACAACCTTTTTCAAATCTCTAATTCCATAATCTATTTTTCTAATTCCAAGTTTCTATTTCCAAATCTCTATTTCCAATTTCCAAAACTTTCCAATTTCAATTCTATCTTTTCAAGTCTCTTTTTAAATCAAATCAATTTCTTTCCAAATCTATTTTCTAACTTTCTTTTCTTACACTTACATATCATGCATCATATTTTTAAAACATTATTTTTCTAAAGTGGATAGGATTGAACATTTGTTAGTTGAAGACTCTCATAGGTGAATTTAGGGTAAATAGAAAGGTACCTAAGGGCGGGGTAGGGTGATTGGCTTAGTGCGTCATTCCATCACACGTAACCAACCTCCGAACCTAGAATCACTGTTTTCAAAGACCAAAATGGAGTTCATTTTCAAAAAGGGCTAAATGTTTTCTAAAGGTTGCCAAACAACTTGGTTTTCTTAAAAACCCTCTCTTGAGATGGCATTTTCAAAAACCTTTTCCAAAAACTCTAAGTGTAATATTCGGATTGCTCTTAGTTTTTAGGTGACCTAACTCACCTTAATCAAGTTAGGTGGCAACTCCAAATATTTTTCAAAAGCCCTTTATTCAAATCAATTTTCAATTCAAACATAGTCGCACTCATTCTTTTAGGAGGGTGAGTTCTAACGAGAGAGTACAGTGTTTTTCCTGCTTATGTGTGTATTCCTCGAGTGCGAAAAATCTAGGCGCGACACAAATGTTATAGTTGTCGCCATTCAGCTTCTCTCCCTTAACCATGTCAACCACTACATTCATAGATACCATAATGAACTCTTGAAGCGTGTCCAAAAGCAAACCTGAAGAAACCAAATCTTGAACCGAAAGTCCTCCACGTGTTCCTATTGATATCTACCCACAGTGGAGTGTAGTTAAGCGTCTCTCTAAGGCTAAGCACACTCACACAATCCACAACTCAAGAGCCTTTCTTATTGTTTATGTTTCTGGGAGAAAGTGATTTTTTCTCCAGAGAGAAAAGCTAGATATACAGAGATATCACCCATATGACAATTTGTCTATATGTTATATGTATATACAGTCTGTGGAGAAGTTATAACTTTCCAGTTAGTGGGAAGCGGGGCTACCACCCATGGGTCTTGGGTTGGGCATACCCATAGACACCCTAACCGACCTGATCCGGCCCCATATACCAACATACTCCAACACCTTCACAACAGAGAGCCCTTCCCAGAACCAAGGCCCAACCCTCTCAGACCAAGAAAGCTTATGATCGAGATAGGACTAAACGAGTATCACATCCAACCATTCAACCAATAACCTCACTTGTTTCGGAATCCTCAAGGAAACAAGTGAGGTTCTTTCTTGCTATTAGACCCATGGAACACTTCCATGCATGCCTTCAACAACGTCAACTCACTGATCTAGGTTTGCCTCTAACTTTATTTGTGAATGGCTCGATCGTGGACTAGCCAATCATAAGTGGGTCATCCAATTTCTAGCTACACTTGTCCAGCATCTTGCTAATATGGGTTATATTCATTTACCACTTTTGCTCGATACTTCCCCCTTTTTGCCTAAACCTATGACGCACTTTCGATATGACAATGTTTGGAGTACAAACGCATCCTACAACAACCTGGTTGCTAGTACTTGGGTTGGGCCACTGACATTTCTGGTTTTGTGGGGTTCCAATTTTATAAAAAAAAATGGTGATCTTTTAGCTGCTTGGTCCCTTAGGTGGAAAAAGAGCTTTCTATCAAATTTGCAGTATAAAAAGAATTCTTTCCTACTGGCCCTTCAACAGGCTCATGCCTCTATCAGATCTAATCCCTCAGCCCAGGCCCAAAAAGATCTAGATCGTATAAGTAAAACCTATGTATCTTACCATTTGCAGTTAGAAGTTTATTGGGCTCCAAGAGCAAAAATCAAGTCGAATACTTCTGGCTTATGCCTCTCATCACCAACGCTCTAATACTATTCACGCTATTAAAAATGAGAACGAAGAATGGATTTCTGATTCTTCAAATATTTCTTAGTTATTCCACAGTTATTTTTTCTCACTCTTTTCTTTGGCAAATCTAGTTTCCCGTGTTTATGACCGATCCTTTGATACATGCTTTATCCCAGGAAGAAGCTAATTCTCTTCTTTCTCCTGTTTCTGAACAAGAAGTTCTATTATGTTTGTCTAAAATGGGGTCCTTTAAAGCTCCAGGGCCTGATGGGCTTAATGCTCACTTTTACAAAACGTTTTGGCCAATTGTTGGTCCTTCAGTGATGGGTGTTATTCATCAATTTTTCCAAACTAGTTTTATGTCTAAGAAGTTAAATGAGACTATCATTATTCTTATTAAGAAAAAGGATAACCCTTTTATGGTCATCCTATTAGCTTGTGTAACGTCATATATAAACTTATTTCCTCTATCATTGTCTCTTGAATTCAACTTCTTTTGGATTATCTTGTTACCCTTTTCAAAATGTCTTTGTTCTTAGTAGAAAAATTGGTGACAATACTTTGATTGCTCATAAACTTCTTCACACCATTAATCAGAAAAAAGGGAAGACTGGATTTGCTGCCATTAAGTTAGAACTTGAGAAAGCTTATGACAAATTAGAATGGGGGTTTCTCAGACATATTATGTCTAAACATAACTTTTCTCCTTACTAAATTAATTGTATCATACAATGTGTCAGCACCACTTCCTTTCGTATTACCGTTAATGGTACTTTTATCTCAACAGATTATTCCTGGTCATGGCATTCGTCAAGGGGATCCATTAGCTCCTTACCTTTACATTCTTTCAATGGACTTCCTCATTCGATCCTTCCTTTTAGCTTCTCAAAACAAAATGCTTATTCCTCTCTGAGCTTCTAATCTAGGGCCTAGTGTTCCTATCCTTTGCTTTGCTGATGACTGCATGGTTTTAGTTAAAGCACACAAATTCTTGTTTGAAGCAGTTCTAAGCGTGTTGTCTCAATGTTCTGCAGTTTCAGGACAAACAATCAACTGGTTCAAATCTTCTATCTTCTTCTCCACCAATACCCCTAGGTTTGATATTCATAATTTGAGTAGGATGTTTAAGCTACGACCTTCAAAAAAATTTCCCTCTTATTTGAGGCTCCCCCTTATTTTGAACTCTGTAAATAGAAACACTTTCTACCCTTTGGTGCAAAAAGTTAACGACTGCCAGAAGACTTGGTACTCAAAGTTTCTTTCTTATATAGGTAGGGCTACTCTTATAAAGCACACCTTTGCCTGCCTTCCTATTTATGCCATGGTGTCTTTTAAGCTCCCGGTCTCCACTTTGAAACTTCTTGAAGTGAACTCGAGGAATTTCTTCTAGAACTCTTCTCCAACTTCTAACCGCATTCCGTAGTAAATTAGTGTCATTTATGTCAACCTAAAGATGTTAGGGGTCTAGGGTTTAGAGATCTTATAGTTTATAGCAATGCTTCTCGTATGAAACTTTCTTGGCAGTTGATCAACCAATCGAACAACATGTGGTCTCAAATCAGGAAAGCTAAGTACTACCCCATCCTTCTCTTTTGGATGCTGCCCTTAAGCACTCAAACAGTTGGGCTTGGAGAGGGATTATTACCATTATTTCTGAGTTCAAACAAGGGTTGGTTCATCAGATTGATAGAGATAGTTCCATCTCCATTTGGCATCACCAATGGCTTGGACCTTACAAGTTTTTTGATTTGGCAACTAAACCTCCACCTTCATATTTATCAGATCTTCTTGTCAAACACATAATTAGACAAGGATCCCATGGTCCGACTTGGGATATCTCCCCTGTTTGCCTATACCTCCCTTCCCAAGATTATAAACGTAATTCTAGCTAGGCCCACTCCTTTATCCCTCAAGACCTTTTCTTTTCTCTGGGGATATAGTAAGGATGATCAATTTTCTCTAAAATATACTTACAATGGGCTATTATGTAAACTGCATCGTCCTACTCTGCCCACCTTGCCTTGGAAAGCTCCCTAGAATCTCATTGTGCCGCCAAAAGTTAACATTTTTATGTGGTTTTTGGTTCAAAAGAAGCTTCCTACAACAACCTTATTACATGATCGTCATATTCTACCTTTCTCTTATTGTCAGCTTTGTCATGCTCATGTTGAAGATACCCATCATATTTTTTATGCATGTCCTGCTTAGGCATATCTTTGAACTATTTCTAGAAATGACTACCCTCCTAATTCTTCAAACATCTTAATCCATATTACAAATAATGATCCATACTTCTCTAAGGAATGTTGAATTCTACTCTCCCTTTTCTTTCTTTGGTCTATTTGGAATTACAAAAACAATTCTATATTCTTAAATGCTACCATCAATATTCCTCATATTCTTTATTTTAGTCAGGCTATGGCAACATGTTTTTCTGGATTAAGTGCTCACACCCCACCACTCCCTAAAAATATCCATCTTTGCCTTTGCTGGGAAAAACCTACTCCAAGTTCTTGGAAACTAAATATTGATGGGGCTTCTTGCGGAAATCTTGGTCTTTCTGGTATTGGGGAAGTCCTCTATGATTCAAATGGGTGTCCTGTTGGAGCATTTGCTCAATATATTAAACATAATACGTATTCTGTGGCTGAACTTTGGGCTCTTATATAAGGACTTCGCCTGGCTATTTCCAAAGGAACTCTAAATTTGATTATTTAAACTGATTCTAGCACCATTTATTATGCTATATGCAGAAAGAAATAACCACGGTGCAGCTGGCCCCTCTACTTCGCGACTGCCTTCAACTGGCTCTGTGTTTCAACCAATTACAGATTAAGATTTGCTACAGGGAGATCAACAAGGTTGCAGATTCCTTGGCTACTTTTGCAACAGACCATCCTTTTGTAAACACTATTTTTGATGAGCTCGCTACTCCTTTTTTATGCTTTTGTTTTGTCTGATCAAATAGGATGTCCTTGTTTTCATTTTGTATCTGTTGTACAAACTCTAAAAACCTTTACTTTAATTTAGGTTTTGTTATTTCTCTCTAAAAAAAATAAGCAGAGATTGCAAGGCAGAGGACACCTTTCGACATCCCAGCAATGCCCAACAATGAGCTTATCTAGGAGTAGGAATAATTTATCTTAGGTAGGGCTTTTTGCCAAGCTTTTTCGGGTTGGCCTTTTTTGGCTTATAAGCCAAGTTAAACTAAAAACAAGCTACAAATAAGTCATACCAAATAGACAGTAACATTTCCGGACTATTCAATCAATCACCCTCTTGTTCAGTTAATTTTTTAGAGCTTTGTTTACTCATAGTGCATCCATTTTAGTTCTAAGTAAATATCTTCATTAGTTAGTAAACCATGTTTATCTATGAGTGAATCTTTGTTTACTTGGAGTTATTTCATCATAAATTCTTGCATTTAGAGAATTCATGAATCAAAGTGGAGAGGGTAAGAAGAAGGAGGGCCCATTTTCTTACTATTCTTTACTACAAAGGTGAGACAGGTGCAAGCACCCCATTTTTGACCGCTCGGCAATCTACACTCCGTCCGGACTTATACTCAAGTCAATATAGATGTATTCCAATCGAAACTAACTTTTTAAGTCCAAATCCCGTCTGTTCATTGTTTCGTGGGCCCACCAGGCCCAAATAGAGGCAAAATACCCTTAGGGGCATTGTCCTTTCTAATTCTAACCCCTCTCTCGAGACAGTTAATTTCTCGAGACGGTAAATCTATTTCAAATCAGGCACGTCTTTCCGAAGACGGTAAGTTCCCTTTCCAATCCCTCTCTCGAGACAGTTTATTCCTCGAGACGGTTCCAATCAAGCACGTCTTTCCGGAGATGATAAGTCCCCTTTCCAATCCCTCTCTCGAGACAGTTTATTCCTCGAGACGGTTCCAATCAGGCACGTCTTTCCAAAGACGGTAAGTCCCCTTTCCAATCTCTCTCTCGAGACAGTTTATTCCTCGAGACAGTTCCAATCAGGCACGTCTTTCCGAAGACAGTAAGTCCCCTTTTCAATCCCTCTCTCAAGACAATTTATTTCTCGAGACGGTTCTAATCAAGCACGTCTTTCCGGAGACGATAAGTCTCCTTTCCAATCCCTCTCTCGAGACAGTTTATTCCTCAAGACGGTTCCAATCAGGCACATCTTTTCGAAGATGGTAAGTCTCCTTTCCAATCCCTCTCTTGAGACAGTTTATTCCTCGAGACGGTTCCAATCAGGGCCCCTTTAGTAACTTCCCGAGAATGCTTCTTATAGTATTCTCAACCTCACTCTATCTTTTCGGATCATTCCGAGTCAGTTCCGGCAAACCCGGTACAAAATGATCGTTTTGCCCCTAGTGGGCCGGTCTCCTTTTTTTATCATACCGACTCTGGGTATCAAACCGGAATTCCTCTGAGATTACTTCTTATAGTATTCTCAACCTTCCTCTATCCTTTCGGATCATTCCGAGTCAGTTCCGGCAAATCCGGTGCAAAATGACCGTTTTGCCCCTAGTGGATCGGTCACCTTTTCCGACCACACCGGCTCTGGGAATCAAACTGGAAAACTTTGGGAACATTCTAAATAATATTTTCAAATTCCAAGCCTTCTTCTGGGATAGTTCAAGTCTGTCCCGGCAGCTTCTCGACCCGATTGACCATTTTTCCCCTAACGGCCCGGTCAACCCTTCCGACACATCTTGTCCTCATTTTTCAAGTCAAATACCTCCATGACACTATTCTAAGTGTTCCTACTCTTTTCCGGCCTTCCGGGTCATCTCCGATCCTCCAAAAATCTTCCCGGACTTTCCGAAGTCACTCCTAGTGAAGCCAAGCTAAAGATTGCATGGTAGTCACTAGTACAGGCGCCCAAATCTAGTCAAAAATACATTGCTTGCCGACCTTAAATATTTCCTAAATGGATGGTGCCACTAGTAGTGGTGCCAGGCCAAAAATTAGCCTAGCGCCACTCCTAGTGGTGCTAGTGTAAGTTTGGCCTGGCGCCACTGCAACAGGCGCCAGGTTTGTCCAACCTCTATAAATACAGAGCCTCTTTCAGCGTGAAAAAGGTCCATAAACTCAATCTAACAATCCTATATTTCAATATACAGAGCTCGAGCACCTCCTAAACCCTAGCTTTCCTAGGTTTTCCAAACCCTAGCCACCGTACAATAAATCCTAGCCTCCTATACACTTATATACACCCCCATACACTCATACACTAACCTTCAACCCTCCTTCAAAGACTTGAAGAGTTGCAATCTGAAATTTGAAGATTGAAGGCGGCTCTTAAAGATTGAAAACGAAGATCAAGATGAAGACCGAAGAAAGCAAGGCGCACAAAATAAACAAGATACAAGGTAGGCTCTCCATTTAAATTTTCGCACTTCCCCCTCTCTCTTCTCTCTCCTAACCCACTTGGGTTTTCTCTATTTTAATCCCCCATCTCTTTCCCCCGCCCCCCCTTTCTTTGCATGCTTAAAACAAGGGGACTCCCGATCCATGTGTAGGATCAGACTATTGGAGAGTCACTGTGTCGGGGGCTTTCTTCTAGTCTAACCAGAGACCACGTGGGTTCGGCCCCCTTGATTATGTGGTGAAGCTTTAGCCTTGTATGTTCACGACCCCAAATTTGCATTGTACATATCATGATCTTTTATCTTCCAAAAATCGTTTTCAAAGTTGTCTTCAAAATCGTTTTCAAACTTGTTTTCAAAATTGCATCAAAATTTCCTTTTCAAAAACTTGTTTTCAAAATCACAATCCTAGGGTGATTCTAGCTTTTCCATGGCTAGGATTGCTTTAGGAAAGTGTTATATTTGAAGTGACTTTCATGGTCCATATTTTCAACTCTTGTTGTTTTCAAAACCGCTTTCCTAAAATGGTTCTAGCCCTCTTATGGTTAAAATTGCTTTAGGAAAGTGAGATGTTTTTACACTTTCCAAAAACTCTCTCTTCAAAAATATCTTCCTAAAAATCTTCTTTTTCAACATACTTCCCAAAAACTCTTCTTTCCAAATTTGTTTTCAAAAACTCCCTCCAAAAGTCTATTTTTCCAAACTCCCTTTTTCAACTCCTTTCCAAAACGCTCTCTTCAAAGTTCACTTTCCAAAAACGTTCTCTAGGTCTCTTTCCTAGAAAAACTCTCTCCAAAAATCTTTCCAAAAACTCTCTTTTCCAAAATCTCCCTTTTAGAAATTCTCCTCTAGGATTTTCCTTCCAAAAAACTCGTTTCCAAAAACTCCTTCTTTTTAAAATCTTTTTCCAAAAACTCTATCTTCAAATTCACTTTCCAAAAACTCCTCCCTAGGATTCCTTTCTAGAAAACCTTCGTTTCTAAAAACGCACTTTCCAAAAACTCTTTCCTTAGAGCCCAAGTCAAGCCCTAGAACTCACAATTAGGAAACCCTAATTTTCTTTCCAAAAACATGATTTTCAAACTTTGCCCCAAACCTAGGTTTCCAAAATCTCTCATTTTCTACACCCAAACTATCCACATTTCCAAAACCTCTTTTCTATGTTAAAATTCTACACTTTCAAATCTAGGGTTTCTAGAATCTCCCTTTCCAAATCCTTGCCAAATCCTATCTTCCCTTTAGGAAACTAAATCTAATTTACCCGTTTAAGAAACCAAATCCAATCCTCCGTTTTTGGAAATGAAATCAAACTTTCTCTTTTAGAAACCAAATCCAATCCCTTCCTAATCCAAATCTTTCCTAATTCAAGTCTTTCCTGAACTTCTCTTTTTCTAAATCTTAAGTTTCCAAAACTTGAAAATAAAAATCTTTCCTAAATTTTAAAACTCAATTTCCACATCCTTCCTAACTCCCCTCTTTCCTAATTCTACCCCTTTCCAAATCTCCGCTTTTCAAATCTAAGCTTTCAAACCTTTCTTAAATTCAAACCTTTCCTAATCTCAAGATTTTCTAAAACCCTAAAACTTTCTAAATCTTAAACTTTTTAAATTTCAAATCTTTCCAAATCCAAAGCTTTCTAAACTCAAAACTTTCTTATTTTCAAAACTTCCTTGTTTTCTAAACTTTCCCACTTTCAAAATTTTCCTATTTCAAAACATTCCAAAATTCGAAACTTTCTTAACTTGAAACTTTCTAAATCCTAAATCTTTCTTAAACTAAACCTTTCTTAATTCAAAACTTTCCTAAGTTGAAACTTTCTTAATTCAAAACTTTTCTAATTTCGAAACTTTCTTCGAAACTTTCCTAAATTAGACATTTCCTAATTCAAACATTTCCTAAGTCTAATCTTTCCTAATCTCTTAAACCTTCCAAGTCAAGTCAAATCTTTCCTAAGTCTAGGTTTCCTAAACCTCCATCTTTCCAAAACAAGTCTAAATCTTTTTTCCAAGTTCTATCTTTTCAAATCAAAATCCAATCTCTTCAATTCCAGAGTTCTAAATTTCAATTTTCAATCTTCTATTCTAATTTCAATCTCTCAATTTTCTAATCCAATTTCCAATTCAATCTCTTTCTTTCAAATCAATCTCTTTTCAATCGGACTTTTGTCCGAACTACGACTGACCTAATTCCTCCAAAAGGATACGTAGGCAACCCTCATGGATGCAGTCACAACTTCTTTCAAATTTCAAATTCCATGACATTTTCCAAATCTCAAATTCTACAATCTTTTCAAATCTCTAATCTATTTTCAAACTTCCAATTTCAATTCCATCTCTTTAAATCTATTTTTAAATCAAATCAATCTCTTTCCAAATCTATTTTTCAATTCTCTTTCCTTGCACTTGCATATCATGCATCATGTTAGTTTCTTTTCAAGCATTGTTTTTCAAGGTGGATAAGATTGAACATTAGTTAGTTAAAGACTCTCAAAGGTGAATCTAAGGTAGATTGACATGTAGGTACCGAAAGGGCAGGGTAGGGTGATGGCTTAGTGCGTCTTCCCTACACGTAACCAACCTCCGAACCTGGATCACTGATTTCAAAGACCAAAAAGGAGTTATTTTTCAAAAAATGGCTAAATGTTTTCCAAAGGTTACCAAACAACCTGTTTTCTTAAAAACCCTCTCTTGAGAAGATATTTTCAACGTCGTTTTCAAAAACCCTAAGTGTAGTCTCCGGATTATTCTTAGTTTTTAGGTGACCTAACTCACTTTAATCAAATTAGGTGGCGACTCCGAATCTTTTTTCAAAAGCCCTTTATTCAAATCTATTTTCAATTCAAACCTAGTCGCATTCATTCTTCTAGAAGGGTGAGTTCTAACGAGAGAGTACAGCATTTCTCCCGCTTGTGTGAGTATTCCTCCAGTGCGAAAAATTTGGGCACGACAATAAGTGTCTGATCAGTCAATGAATTGAGGTGGCAATGCATTGGGCTAGGAATGGAGCAAGCAAGGCTAAGGAAGAAACGCAGAGTAATGTTGCTTAAGAGCTCTCTCCTAATCTAAGAATAGGCTTCGCTTCTCCTTAGTTTTGGAGAGAAAAGGCCATTCTTTCTTGGCAAGGTGAGGCAAGTTACTTATAGAGGTTGATGTTGGCCCAAAAGACAACCCAAGAGGGGGGATGAATTAGGTTTTTCAAAAATTAATATAACTAAGATTAATTAAAAACTAATCTAATCAACAGAACAATGATTCAAGATAAATGAAGTGCAATGTAATCAACAAAGAAATAAAAACAGAGCAAGAAAAGGCACACCAAGAATTACCGAGGTTCAACCACAATTCGTGGTCTACGTCCTCACCCCAAGATCCCCTTGAAGTCTTCTTCTATTATGAAATCACCAATTACAAAATAGGTACTGATTTCTTAAGTGCTCAGCTCACTTTTACACAAGAACTTCTTTACAAGTTCTTCCAACTACCAAGTGGTTTTGTCCAAAATCCAGTTCAACTTACAAGAGTTTTTCTTTTATAAAAGAACTCTCGAACTCTCAAACTCTCACTTACAATTGTATGAAAGTTATACAAATGAAATACAAACTCTCTATCAAGAGTGGATGGAAAAACAATAGCTCACTTAATGTCAAAATGAAGATAAAAGGAATGTTCAGATTTTTCTCAGCTTGATTAGTCAATAGATGATGTTTTTCTTATATCTCTCTTTTATAAATGCAGTTGGAAGTTTGTACATAAATTCCTGTATTAATTTCATCCATTGGTGGTTGTTGGGGGCTTATTTAATGCAAGTCCAGTCCGTTATAACGTTAGAAAAACTAGCCGTTAGTCCCTAGGTGTCGACACATCCAGCCTGCATTTTCTAGATGTTGTCCACTATCTCCAAATGTTGACACATCAACTCCATGTGTCAACACTTGATCATGCTATCTTCAAACTTTGGCCTCTGTCCTCATGTGTCGACTCTTCATTTTCATGTGTCGACACATTATCTAGAAATCCTCATTCATCCCTCCATTAATCAAGTTCAGCTTCAACAATACTATAAGATCTTCAATGAGTCTTCTCTTTGGGATATTACAATAGATTAAGATCTTTAATCCATCAAGGCTATCTTCCATTCAATTTGGATTGAATTTCCTTCTGATAATCATATTTTCTTTATTTCCAATCTGCCAAAACTCCTTTCCATTAATGCCGAGCTCTTCCTTTTTATTGCCGAGTTCTTTCCATCTGTTGCTAATGACTTTTTCATCTATGTAGAGCTTCATATTCATGATACCTCATTATTGAACTCTTTCTTTTTGCTTCTAATCCTTCTTTCTTCTTTAGGATCACTTCAATGAGTCTTTTATAACCTTGATGAAGTCTACTCTTGAACATCTTCAATTTCTTTGAACACATATCATCTTCATTGACTCTTCATATCCTAGATGAAGTCTTCACTTGGATTCTTTGTAGAGATTTTGCAATTATGATGAATTCTCTTTTTGAACACCTTCAATATCTTCGAATTCAAGTCAACTTCACTGAGTTTATGCACACTTGATGAAATCTTCTTTTGAACACCTTCAATCTCTTCGAATGCAAATCATTTGTTTGAAGTTGGAATAGATGTCATTGCTCTGTTTTGGTGCATTGCATGACTCTTAGAGTGCATTGCTTGACTTAGCTTGTTGTACATCCACTTTGACATGTATTAGACTTTAAGTCTAAATTATAATCTTTATTAATCTGCACACTAAGTGAATGTATTAGTAAAATAACACAAGGTTTAGTTATCATGAAAATCAATATAGGAATCAACCTTGAGTCAACAGTTAATAGGTGATTGGGCACAAGAAAGCTCATATGAGCTAACAAGTGTAATATGGACCACGTAAGAGTATTCTCTTTGAT
The DNA here is from genome assembly GCA_033060915.1 of Euryodendron excelsum. Taxonomy (NCBI): domain Eukaryota; kingdom Viridiplantae; phylum Streptophyta; class Magnoliopsida; order Ericales; family Pentaphylacaceae; genus Euryodendron; species Euryodendron excelsum. The sequence goes on along the minus strand of CM065388.1, from coordinate 20,396,874 downwards.
CCACTCTTCCAGGCCAAGAATAGTTATGTGGCACTCTATTGTTGGGTATTGTAGAACGTGCACGTGTCATTGGCATTCCTTCACTCCTGCCATCCAAACAACATTTACCACGTCCCAAGGGGGAACTACTTGTAACGACCTCTGCTCCATTAGTGGTCCCTTGTTGATTTTCTAAGCAGTAGTAGACCTAAGATTTTAGATGAGGGGGCTAAGGTAAAAAAAATTTGTTCAAAGGAGAGTAAGGTAAAAAAAAAATTAATTTTGGGAGGCCATTACACTATATTGTTTTATAAATATACAAAAATCTATATTGTAAGGCAATTTTGAAAATTTTGGGCCCTCCCTCCCTTCGTCCACCCACCACTGTCTTCGAGGACCTTCTAGACTCTGCAGCCTAGTCTAAGTTGTCCCTCAAAATCTCTGGAGTAAGTGGCTCTCTTCTTTTCTAAAATAATTTTTTCGTGTTGGGCTTCATAAGTAAAGGATGTTTACTCAAGGTTGATCCCCATGTTGATTTTGATGATAACTAAACCTTGTGTTATTTTACTAATACATTTACTTGGTGTGCAGATTAGTAAAGATCATAATTTAGACTTAAAGATTTTGACTTAAAATCTACTACATGTCAAAGTGGATGCACAACAAGTCAAGTCAAGCAATGCACTCTAAGAGTCATGCAATGCACCAAAATAAAGCAATGACACCTATTCAAACTTCAAACCAATGACTTGCATTCAAAGAGATTGAAGGTGTTCCAAATAAGACTTCATCAAGTGTGCAAAGACTAATTGAAGATGACTTGATTTTGAAGAGATTGAATGTGTTTGAAAAGAAAATTCATCATAATTGCAAAATCCCTACAAAGAATCGAAGTGAAGACTTCATCTAGGATATGAAGAGTCAATAAAGATGATATATGTTCGAAGAAATTGAAAATGTTCAAGAGTAGACTTCATCAAACTTATAAAAGACTCATTGAAGTGATCCTACAGAAGAAAGAAGGATTAGTAGCAAAAATAAAGAGCTCGGCAATGAGGCATCATGAATATGAAACTTTACATGGATGAAAATTTCATTAGCAAAAAGAAAGAGCTTGGCAATAAGGAAGAAGAGCTCAGCATTAATGAAAAGGAGTTCGGCAGCTTGGCAACAAAGAAGATATGACTATCAAGAAGGAAATTCAATCCAAATTGAATGGAAGACAGCATTGATGGATTAAAGACTTCAATCTATTATAATATCCCAAAGAGAAGACTCCTTGAAGATCTTCTGGTATTGTTAAAGCTTAACTTGATCAAAGGAAGGATGAATGAAGATTTCTGGGTAATGTGTTGACACACGAAAATGAAGAGTCGACACATGAGGACAGAGGTCAAAGTTTGAAGACAGCATGATCAAGTGTCGACACATGGGATTGATGTATCGACACATGGAGACAGTGGACAACATCTGAAAAATGCAAGCTGAATGTGTCGACACATGAAGCCAAGTGTCGACACCTGGGAACTAACAGCTAGTTTTTCTAACGTTATAACATACTGGACTTGCATTAAATGAACCCCCAACAACCACCAATAGAAAAAATTACTACAGGGGTTTATATACAAGCTTCCAACTGTATTTATATAGAAAAGATACAAGAAAAACAATATCCACTAACTAATTGAGCTGAAAAATTTCAACATTCCTTTTTTCTTCAAATTGGCACTTCGTGAGCTATTATTTTCCTATCCACTCTTCATAGAGAGTTTGTATTTCATTTGTATATCATTCATACACTTGTAAATGAGAGTTTGAGAGTTCTCTTATAAAAAAAAAACTCTTGTAAGTTGAAGTGGATCTTAGACAAAACCACTTGTTAACTAGAAGAACTTGAGAAAAAGTTCTTGTGTAAAAGTGAGCTGAGCACTTAGAAAATTAGCACCTACTTTGTAATTAGAGATTGCATAGTGGAAGAAGATTTCAAGGGGATCTTGGGGTGAGGACATAGACCACGAATTATAGTTGAACCTTAGTAATTCTCGGTGTACCTTCTCTTGCTCTGTTTTCATTTCTTTATTGATTACATTGCATTTCATCTATCTTGAATCATTGTTCTATTGATTAGATTAGTTTTTAATTAATCTTAATTGTATTAATTTTTAAAAAACCCAATTCACCCCTCTCTTGGGTTGCCTTTTAGGCCAACAAGGGAGTCCCTCATTAATCATCATGAGGCCTATCTCTCAACCTTTTTTCTTAATGCCCCCAGGTGAAGACTTGTTCGGTACTACCCTGTTTGTGGGCTTCAAATTCTTGATGCATCTCAAGTCATACGAGGGATGGAACATTGAGGTAACTGTGGGTTAGCATAACTATCTATATAAAGGAACTGAACCATAGTCATGGTTGCCTGACCTATTAAAAATTCATTCGCCCATTAACCAATGATCCTTACTTGAAAACATGATTACACCAACTTCTTAACAAACAGGTTTTTAAAGATGGTCTCCTCAACATATCTTATGAATAATATTTGATTGCACTATTAAAGTGTAATCCTACGCTTTGGTTTGTATTTGGTTAACCTTATATTAGTGTTATATTGATGTTTTCAGTCTAACAAAAATTTATTTGGATGTTTTGTACGATTTCGAAGCATTTGGGAGCAAAACCGGGACAAAAAAGCAAAATTGGCAGAACCTGTGAGGGAAGGCCAGACACTAGTCTGGACAGCCCAGAATGATGCAAGGGTGTCCGGACTAGAACTAGCCTAGAGTGATGCAAGGCTATCCGGACATTAGTCCGGACACCCTGAGAAACTTTAAAGACCCAAATCAACCAAAAAGTCAAAATCTGAACACTCTTGAGAATGAGAGGGGTGTAAGGACCCTAGTTTGGACACTCTAAGTAACTTCTGCAAGCTTTGCTTTTTGGTTTCCGACACTTGATCAGAGAGTCTGAACCCCAGTTCGAACACCTTACGAAGATCCAACATTCTATGTAATTTTGAACTTATAACTAGTTCCTTGTAAACCCCAATTAAAACTGTATTTAGACTTAGAGTGAGTATTGGAGAGATTTTATATTATCTTCTTTAATTAGATTAATAACATTCTTGTTTTTGCTTCCATGAATTTCAATACAATTATTGCAATTTCATTGTAGTTATGAGTAGTTAAATCCCCTTCTTGGCAAGGAACGTGAAAGTTGTTCAGGAGTTGATGATTTAACCAAAGTATTTAATTATTTTTGTTACTAAATCTTTTTAATTAGATATTCTTGTTGTTCTTCATTTAGTTCTTTCAAAATAAAAGGCTTATGATCAAATTTTTGAATTCTCAAGCGCGGACATGTCTCATTTAGGGATTGCTTAGATCCCTTATATGAATGTTTAGAACATTTCTTTCCAAAACGAATGAAGTTGACGTAGATTCTTAAATTGGTTTTAATCGTTAATCTTCTGATTCAATAGCTCGATCCTTAACGTTGAATTAAGATAAAAGATACTTTAGAAAATTGTCAATCTTTTTGAATGTTCAGATCATTCTTTGCCAAGACATTTCTTTATATAATCAAAACTTTGTTTTAATCCAGTTATTAGTTAATCAAATCTTCTTAAACAAAATCAGATTTTATTTTCTTCTTTTTGGAATTATTTTTGTGAATTTTTGACCGTTGAAAGTGAAAACTTTTATACACCACTCTAATAGCATGTTTCTGAAGCAATCAATATTCTATAAAAATAAAAACAAAAACGTATTTGTATGTTAAAGAAGCGAATCTTAGCATCAAGATGATTGAACAACAAAATAACACCTATCCTTTTTTTACTATGCAAATATGAACTTCATTTTTTTCTATTGTTTTTTTGGTTTGGCTAGGTTGGAAATTATGAATACAAAGGAAAGAAAAGGCCAGAAGAGCGGCAAACTAAAACAAACGAAGAAACATCAGGTTGCTAAAAATTATAACAAAGAAACAGAGGATTCCTCTTGCATAAGAGTATCTCCAAAAGACTCTCTAAAGTGGTTCTCTTAGTTATTTTAGATAATCAAATCTTAAAAATAGTCATCTAACTGATTCTCTAAATAGCTCTCTATTTTAGAGAATTTCATTTTGCCTCTTCAAATGTAGAGAGTCAAAAGTGACTCTTTAAATTTTAATTCACAAATATCTCTCACTCTCTCTCCACTCTTTTTTCCTCTTTTCTTGGAGTAAATGTTAAAAAATGAATAATTCATGAAGTGACTAGTTAAAATAGAGTGTAGTTGAAGAGTTTTAAAAAAAATGGCCAGCTAAAATAAAAAAAATATCGTTTTTAGGTATATTTTAGCTAATTATTTTAAAGAATAGCCTTGAAGATGCTCTAAGCAACTGAAACGGAAAGGCGATAAACGTCAAGAGATCCGGAGAAGTCTACTTTGAAAGGCCATGCAGCCATTTTGTGAGTTACTTTGTTAACTAATCAGGGAACACATATCACTATGAAAAATAGTTTGGTTTAATAATATTGAGTGCTCGGTAGTATTATCTATTAAATGATGACATGTAGTGTCTTAATCTAAATTTGTCACATAATTAGAAGACTTTTAAAAAACATCGTATCAAAATTTATCATGTAGTGTTTTTTTTTAAAGTCTTTTTATTACAATATAAATTTAAGTTGCTAATGTATTTACAAACCGTAAGTTATTATTTTGATAAAAATAATTACCGAAAACTTAATATTACTTAATCCCTAAATTTTTTTCTATAACTTTGATGGCATCAATATCAGCAAGGTAGGTAATGATTTGACAACCACTTGGGCATCACCTTCAATGGTGACCAGATCCAAGCTCATCCCCATTTCTCATATGAAAGCCATTCTAGCAGCTTATGTTTACGTGAAGTTGACAATATAGCAACATCACAAATTTCGAGCAATCAATTGGTGAACATTCTTAATTACTAAAAAGTGCGTACTTCTGTTTAGATATCATCTTTTCACTGTTGTTAGTGGCGAAGCTAGTAGTACAAGTGAGGGGTGTTTGGATGGTATTTTAAAAAGTCATAATTAAATTAATTTTAAAAAAATTACTTATTTAAAGAATTTTTTCAAAAGTAAGTTTGGGTAAAAAGTCACTTTTTTAGTGAGAGTTAAATACCGTTTAAAAAAATCATAAGTTTAAGTTATAAAATATTAAAAAAGTCACCGTCCAAACACCCTCTAAGAAATTGGGATGTCAAGTTTTGAAATTTCTATTTAGATCTTACAAATTTTCATATAGTCATTATTTTTTCCTCAATCTTTCTTATCTTTCAGTAGTTTTTAGAGATTTAATCAAGTTTGTGCCCTGCACCTACAACTTCTCGTTGTTGTTTGCCGACATGTATTTAGTAATGTGGCAGTATGAGCTATTGCTACTCTATTTTGAAATTTATAATAGGGTCCAAATATATATATATATATATATAAAAGAAATCACAACAACGGATGTAATACCTAAAATTACACGTACTATTTTTTTTTTTTTTTTTTGTTTTTTGTGTTTTAGACTTTCCTTTCTTCTTTACTCTTTCCTTATTTCTTTTTCTAGAGATTGGATTATATGCAATGCCTGTAGCAGGCATATAAGTGTAGCGGGCTCTAAACTTTACTCTTATTTATTTATTTATTAATTATACACAGTTGCACGCACGTGATCACTAACAATATTTATGTGATTGGTACCACAAGCAAAAATAAATTTTAGTTGTTTCCAGGACTCAGGTTAGCGCTCGGTAGTTTCTAGTTAAAACTATATTAATTGTATTCATACTCTTTATTTTTTTTTTGGTATTGCATGAGTGTTCAGACAAATTTATACACACTTCGACTAAATTCATCCCAATTTAATTAAAGGCAAGTCATTCATCTCAAGGCTAAGTTATTTACAAGAAATTTATCTCTCGTTGTCTGGTCCGAAGAATTAAACTTCAGTTGACTAACTTAAAAAGCACACTCACCTGACCAACTAGAACAGACTCACATATCCTAGTTGTACATACTTGCCCCAGTACAATTCACAAGTAAATTGATGGTTGAGGGTTATTGTAGACCATAAAAAGTTGATAAGTTTCAATAGACCAGACGAGGTGGTGCTTTTTAATTAAAGTAATACTGTACAAATAAAGTTTTTTCTTTACATAATTTTTATATGGAATGATGATGTGGTCATCTAGTTTTAAATAAAAACAACCACTGCTTTGGTTCTTAATTTCAAAAATTATCACTATCACCCTATTTATCAGAATTTTACATTCAAAAATTCTGTTGTAGGATATTTCGTTAACAATTGTATAGATTTGTTAGGTTTTTGGATTGGCATATTATGAGTAAAAACACTTTGTATGTAATTTCAGCATTTAGATAGAAATATCAAAAGTGTAGAATTAAATCAAAGTGCTACAGCAAAAGCAAAACAAAGAGAATGAAAAAACTAGAAGTATTTGAACAGGTTTGGGACATCTGAACGCCTAACTCAGGCATTCAAACGGCAAAAACGTTCAAACAGCAAAAGCATTGGAACGATGGGCTAGATCGTCTGAACACACAACAGAGTTTTTGAAATTCGGGCTTCTACTCCATGTCGGATTAAGAATCATTACTTAGTTTGAGATACATTTCGTCCAAAACTCTATAAGCATACTAGACTCTATATAAAGACTCTGAAAGTTCAAAATTCATACGCGTATAATGAGAGAGATCATCTAGTGATTCAAAAAACTTTATTGTGCTTCCTAGTTTATTGGAGTGTTCCTTTAGTCAACAAAAAACTTCACCCATATTGTTATTGGCAGATTTCAAAGGTTGACATCAATAGCATGGGAAAACAGTAAAACATGGGAGTCTAGTTTTACCATAGTTGTGGATCAACGGGTTAGGTGGTAAGTTTATTCTTGTAACTATTAAAAGTCATAGTGCTCAGTACGTTAAAGGCTATGTGTAATCTCGTGATTTTTTTTTCTAGTTGATTGGGGTTTCCACGCTAAAATCTCGTATATTTTCTCTTTATTTTATTGCTCTAAAATTGCATATAAAATTAACGTACTTAGGATATTGATTCATTGTTATAGTTAAATACTTAGGGTAATCAATCAATTATAGGCAAATCCACTTTTTCATGATTGGTGGGGAAAAAAAGGCAAGCAAGTATGTAGCAACAATGTTCAACCATGTTCATAAACTACTATTGTCATTGTCTCGCACAATAAAACTTCAGGTTCGCTCGGCATAGTTTTTTTTTAGTTTTTTTTATTTTACTTTTTTTCTTAAAAGTAAAAAAAATTAAAAAAGTTTAACCTTTTTACTTTTGTAAATTAAGACAAGTAAAAAAGTAAAAAAATAAAAATAAAAACAAAAAGGCTAAAAAAATTTATCTTTTGTTATTATAAGCCAAAAAAGTGAGTCCAAAAAAGTTTAAAAAAAACGAAACCAAACAGGTCCTCAATTTAGTTTTTCAAACCTTCAAATTACATCTTCAACATACTATCTATCTCATTATTTAAAATAACTAGCACCATTTTATCTCATTTTGAATATAGAGAGTCATTATTTAACTATCTAAACTCAAAATTTTAGTTTTTTTTTCTCAATCTCTCTCTTCTTTTAACCCTTTTGTAGAAGTGTGCGCTAAAAAAAAATAGTTTAGGAAGTGCCTAGTTAAAATAAAAAGGGTTGTTGAACGATATATTAAAAAGTGATTAGCTAAATCTTTTAGTATATTTATTTGGGCTAGTTATTTAGCTAATAATGAAATCTGAAAATTTGAAAGTCTATTTTCTTCAAGATTTTAAGCTTAAATCCTCTTATACACTATCAATTTCTTGGTGTCATGGTCTTTTTAGCCCAATAATTACTCAGATTTTAGGGGATGGAAGTACTGAAAATCTGTATAGATGAGGTAGGAGCCTGGCGTCCGCTCCACACAAACCTGAGAAGCAAACCACAAAAGACTCGTAATATTCATTCCTCCTCCTCTTTCCCGTTTATCAAACGCAGAGAAAGACGACAAAGACTTAAAATGAGAGGGTCGTGGGGCAGCGCGAATTTCCCGCGAAGTTGAATACCTGCCGACGAGAGTCAGTTACGAAGTTCCCAGACATCTCTCTCTATCATTAACGCATTCCAATTCCTGTTTCATCCTCTACGCACAATTCCCTCCCTCTTTCTCTTGATTCAATTCATACATTGTCTCAAATCCAAAGAATCAGAGTTCTAATTCTGCGAATTCGTTGGGCAATCTTCAAATGTCGGTAAGTTTTGCTCTTGGCATTGGACTCTTTCGTTTGTTAATTTTCATAAATTAGCTAATAGAGGCCCCCTGGATCCATTGTTTTTGTAAAACCCATCTCCATTTCACGAATTGCCCTACTTTGTTCTTTTATAGAGATATCTATGTTGCTATAAATGGGTGGTACTGGGAATGTGGAAAGTCTACTATGAGAATCAAATTGTACTCTGCAGGAAGAATTTAGACCTTATCTTGAATTCTTGTAGAATGTAGTTATCCACTTGACAAGCCATTACTTTTGTGTCATTGCCCCAGTTAGTTATGATCATTTCGACAGTTCTGTGACTTTTGCCATCTTGCTTAAGTTTCTGGGACTTTTGTCAATCTTGTTTTTGGTCTATGACATTTGGGTTTTATCTTTGTTTTTTTTATTGTCCGTTTATTGATTCTTACCAAAATTGGAGTTAATTTTTTTCCTTCTTGGAAATTGATGATAGCCATAAGTTTCAATGGTGTTTCGTGAAGTATTTGTCGTCCTCTCTTTTTGGCAAAAAATATTCAGTGTTCTTACAGTGACGCAGTACAGTTGGAAAAACCTATATTTGTGGGAAAGGAATTTTAGTTTAAATAGATAGTAAAAATATGTGTAAAAAAGAATTGATTTGACCAATAGCTCATGGGAAACAAAAGAAAATGAAAATGCATAGACAATGATTTCCTTGGGCTTATATAGAACTTAGAACAAAGTTTGAAATGACTGATTTAATTAGAATCTGAGGAAACAAAATGCAAAACATTTCTATGAAGTAGTTATCATTCTTTTAGATTTGTATGACATATACCCATGCTTGTTTCATGGAAACCTCAAAATGGAGTTCAAAGTGTTCTCTTAGACTTGTATGCCGCACCCATGCACTATTAAAGCCTATTTATTCAAGTTAAAGTTCCAAATGTTTTTATCTTCACTGGAACCATTGAACTTTTTTGGTAATTAAACACGTCTTTGTGACAATTCCTTTTTGGCGCTAGGAAGAATCTTCTTATTTTCCAATTATACTAGGATGATGATCCTCCTACTTTCTTCATTGGTTATCTAGCCCCACGTAGAGTTAGTGAACCTAAACTAATTCAGAAGAACTAATCGGTTTATTAGAAAGTCAAAGGACATTATGTTACGCTATTACTCAAGTGAAGTGTTTGAAATGGGTTTCATTCGAACCTTGTCTAGAGCATCTAGAAGAATGATGTAAGGTATGCAGTTTGCTGGATTGAGAAAAGAAGCACAAAAGGAGAAATTTCCATTTTCTCCTTTTCTTTCTCTCTCAAATTATTGTGGGAATTGAAGGACTCTTTAGATATGAGTTCTCAGCTGAGGAAGATTAATGGGGTTCATGATCATAGGGAACTACATATTTATTTTAGGCACATACAGAGGGCTAAATTTAGGATTAACTTAAGGCTTAAATTTGGTGTTTTTATCATTTTGAGGCTTTAATTAAAGGTTCTATTTTTTATGCACCAACAATGTAATCAGAAGTTTTGCACAAGTGGCTTGTGTAATGCACAATGTTGTTAACCAACCTACAAATTTGTGTAAGAATCGTAATAATCTTCAATCTTGAGTCATAGTTTTTTACACTTTCAAACCAAAACTGATTTGGAACCTATCATTGACATAATTTATTATCAACCGATGAAATTTCTTCCACTGCTCATTCAATTTTAATTAGAAGATTCAAAATTGTAGTTTTAATGACTAAAAAATATTTAATTGGAATGAATTATCAGTAAGGAATAATCAATCTATAAGGTTTTAGACTTTACATTCATGTGGAATGATTTACATGCCGCTTGTGCAAAAAAAATTGTGACACCGACCGTGTATCAAAAGCATATTCTTATTGAAGACTACATATTTTCCTTTATTTATGTCCTTTTTGGGATTTGGCTATAAAATATAGTACTGGATGTCAGACTTTGATTATTTTGAAGAATATAGAACTTTATTCTCTCTCTCTCTCTCTCTCTCTCTCTCTCTCTCTCTCTCTCTCTCTCTCTCTCTCTCTCTCTTCATTTGTTTTCCCTCATAAGTGCTGCACCACCCTTTTTTGAGCAAACTTGAAACAACATGGTAAAAGCAATGATTTGGTATTCATCCTAAAATAGATTGTAGTTGCACAAGGATCCTAATAAATTATATCTCCTCCACCTCTACTCCAATCTCCCCATGGGTTACATAAACCAGACTCCATCAACCTCATATTTATACTTAAACTTCATTCATGTTAAGTAAATCCATCCAAGCGAAACATTACAATCTGGGGAAGGCTCAGAGCTAAGATTCTTTTCGATTACGAGTACATGGTTGTTTTTCTTCCTTTTGTTGCTTAGTAGATCTTGACTTTCTTAATTTTATCCTTAAAATGGAAACTCACCCAATGCTCAACCCTTTGGGTTTTTTGTTTATTAATACTATTTAACATTTCTTGTGATCTTTTAATATTTATTTACTTTGTCAATATCATTCCTTAACTTTTATTTCTTTTAAATACTTAAATGAACACTTTTAAACCTTTTTTTTTTATTGGAAATGACTAACCGCATCCAAACCTTTTGATATTAGCTTAAAATTGATTATATCATTATTATATCTCTGTTAAATTCCTAGACCTTTTCCTGCTTGGGATCTAATGTACCTTTGGAATCATATTCACTAGTTTTTCACAAAAATAAAAAAACACTTGTCATTTTTTTTCGTAGTACAAATGCTCTTATGCCTTTCCTAGTTTTTTCATAGTTTTCCTTGGATTTCCCAAAAGTTTCCATATTGTTTCCATTTCCAAGCTGATCATAGGACACAACAAAGCATAATTTCAATACTCGGTATTTAGCCTGTTGGCCTTTTTCTTATTCCTATTTGACTATCAAAATAAGCGTCAAATTTTTAGATTTTGATATAAACCATGGTAAACATGCTTAAAGTCACACATAAAGGCCAATTAATGCACCCAAGCACATGTACACAAAAAGGAGGTTCTATGACCCTCCTGAACAAGCCAAGTTCACAATTACAACTTTTAGAATGCTGTTGACTCTTTTAAAGCATAACAAAACATTAAACTAGCAGCAAAACAAGCATAAAATAAACATAAATAAGACTCCACTCAACCAAAACTTGATTCTGCAAGTTTCAACTGGTGCCAATATTTTCTAACATCTGCCAGGTTAGGATTTGGGCTACTGAACCATCCTTCTTTCTGGCTCTGAACCTGCTTTCCTCTCCTTTGTGTAGACTTTCAGAGGTTTCTCTCGTAGGGTTCTTTAATAGTTTACCGATCCAGTAATATCTATTAACACATGTGGGAAACTGGACAGCATGTACTCCAAAAATTGCAAAACTCTAGAATCTTATGTGGGGGATTCACTCCATTGTGTGCTAAACGTGCTATGAGCAAATTTCTGCTTCTCGGCATCATTGATGAGGATTATATAAATGATTTAGGGCACTGGCATGACAACTATCAGTGGGTAACCCGGTCAACATGCTTTTTCACTTCTACTTCATAGTGAACCATGGCCGTTATTCAATTAGCTATGCATCTTGATCAAACGGACAAATGGTCCTATGGGGTAAGTGTCTTAAAGAGTACAGTGGTTAGCGTGCCATGAACTTGAGATCTTTACATATACATACTTGATGAGGAGGAGGAACCCATGAACATTACTGCACTGCCATTCAATAAAGTAACTGAAGCTAAATAAGCATGGCTGGCTATTGGCTTTGAATTAGTATTGCATTCAGCTCAGCATAAATCCATCCTTTTTGCCAAGATTTGCACGACATTATCTCACAAGAATTGAGGACACTTTCTAAGAACAACTTTTATCAATGCACGACCAAGAACTTCATATACTGAAGACGTTATAACAGCATTAGCACATAACCTTTCTTGGTCTTGTCAAGCTACAAAATTGATGTTAAGAAAGAGACAATGAAGAATACCACGTTCCTGTAGGATAGCCTACAACCATGACTCTGCTGAATGTTGAATACCTCATGAGATTTATTACTCTGGGTGACAGTTAAACACCATAAAACTTCCTCTCTAAACTACTAGAAACAATAGTCATGGGCCCCACTCAAAATCAATACTGGACAAGAGCAAGGATGGTTAGACCTCATAACATAGCTTTCTAGAGGTTAACCTTGGAAGCTAAGTGTTCTGTGAGGGGAGGGGAATAGGGTGATACCTATAGTAAGTACTTTATAAAACCATTATTAAGCATGCCCCTATGATGGAAAAAATGTACATGGTACTGTCAACACTTACAGAGAAGAGTACAGGTTTATGATCCCTTTAGAAGGTGTTTTGTGAGGGGGCGATGAAGTCTCTTTGCTTCCACTTGGTAGGGGCTGCAGCTAAGAAGCATGAACACTTTCAAGAAGGTGTCATGTCCGTGTTAAACACGACACTTGTAGGATACTCCCCAACAAGGGTCCTGTTATTTTTTTATTTTAGAGCAACTGGATATTACGGGGACACATACTGTGAGACCCGGGTGGCTGCACATGGGTAGGAACGAGATCCTGGCAGGTTGGCTGCAAGATTATGTGCTGAGATCCCACATCGCCTGGGAAAGGAGAGGGGAAGTGCTATATATGTAAGTATTTGTAAACGTGTTTTAAAGTTGTGTGGGTTAAGGCCCAAAACGGACAATATTCTACTATGTGGATCCTGGGTCATGACACATACATATGAAACACGATACAAGTTTGAAGAAAATAATTTAAGATGCAATTCTAAAATAAAGCAATGTGATTTTATACCTAATTGACTTTTAAGCTATGAAATACATGGTTTTTTTAAGTTTAATTAGTGTCATCTTGCAAGTATCTTGTTATCTTGTAGTAAAATATTCTTAATAGAAAATATATTTTTGTCGTGTCTTCATCGCATTTTGTCCTGCATTTTTTTGAAATTGCAATAGCGGGGTGCCCAAGTCCTGTCTTGTCATGTCGTTTCCCATGTCCTTCTCCATGATTCTTTGGATGCTATTTGCACTTATCAGCTACGGGATAACTTTGAGTTTTCCATGCTTTGGTAGTTTCAAGGACACAATGACCTCTTGCCAAGGTAGTGCGGAATTTGGTTTCATTCCTTATGTGCAGGATTTGGTTTTGGAATGAAGATAGAAATTAGAGGACATTCACTTTACATTCAACTTCTTGATCTGGATAACATCTATTTATTCACATCTGCATAAGTTAGTACTTACAGTTTACTGCGATACATGACTTTTGATGGTCTGCTTATATAACACCTAGCTTCTTGATATACTCAATCCCATATGTTACTTTATTGGCTTTGTCTCTTTGATTTATTTTTCAAAATGAATTTTCAGTTAGTCTTTGGCACACCACTGCAGTAGGTACAAAGCCTTGTAATCTGTAAGGCTTGTTCGCCTTTTCTTTTGCCTTATGTCATTTTTAAGCACACTAGGTTCAGACTTTTAATGTAAGCCATGTATCAACTTCCTTTCATGTCATTTACGTATAAGTTGGAGCACTTATGGTCACTTTTTTTTTGCCTCTGAGAAGGACCTAATTGGATTTGTGGCATGCAGGTCCCAATGGACCATATTGGTTCAAGGATTGGAGCAGATGCCCCACCAAGCAGTACTCCAAACCGGACAATTAATGTTTCAGATGTGAGGAAAATATTTTCTAAAAATACCACCACATGTTGCTTATAAGAACTGCATTTTATTCCTGAACTTGGTATCAGAGTACAATATTGTCTGCAAATTCCTATATTCAGATATATGTTCTCATGTAGTCAATGAGAACAACAATAATAATAGGGAGGTGTTGCTCGCTATACAATGACATTAATAATAAAATAATAACTAAAGAAAAATGACTTTGCAATATATTTGATGTCACCAAGTTGATGAATACAGAATTTTGGGCACCGTTGAAGCAAATGAGATTGTCTTATTTGAATTTATTATTTGCCAGTTTTACCAGTTTTGATTCCTTCAGACTTTGTCCTTTAAGCAGCAAGAACCTGCTGCATCCAAAATTCAGTTAATGCAAATCATTTGAAGATCTTCTTTCCATTTTGCTTAGTGGGAGAGTACATGTACTTATCTGTTCTTTTACTCTTTTTTAACAGATAAGAACAGTTAAAGTCAATAATATCTCACTAGCTGCCTCTCAGAGGGATATTACGGAATTCTTCTCTTTTACTGGTGATATCCACTATGTTGAAATGCAAAGGTCAGCCCTCTTGACTTACCCAGTGTAAAATGTTTTGCATAATCATGCTCAATAGAGTTTGTGGTTCATTGTGCAGGGAAACTGAAACATCTCAGCTTGCATATGTCACCTTCAAGGAGTCACAGGGAGCAGATACAGCTATCCTTTTGGCAGTATGTTATTTGATTCTCTCTATATAAGTAGTGATCTCAATTTTTTAGTATTAATTTTTAAATTATATATTTTTTGAGTGAGTAATGTGTTTCTGCACAATGTTGTAAAAATCAAATGTATTGGGGAATGCATGAAGCATAAAAATTAGGAAATTGCTGAAGCATTCGGGTTAATAAATATGTAATTAGAAAAGGAACCAGAAAAGGGCAGAAAGAAAAGAAGATAGCAAAATTCTTTTCTCATTTGAGCCTCAAGGTCTCACCTCAAACAATTCTTTAAGCCTCCTTAAGGGAAGCTTGCACATCCAAGCTTCCCTATTCTTCAAAAACATTTTTTTATGCAAATATTGTACCCATTTCAAAATTTTCATCAACCCTTTTTTTATTATAATTTTGACTCAGGGAACCACAATAGCTGATCTTTCAGTGTCTATAACACCCGTTGAGAATTACCAGCTGCCTCCTGATGCTCCTCCGTTAACAACTGTAAGTCCCCTGGCTGTTAAAAAAATCATACTTTCTGTTTTAATAGTACTACTGCATCTGATGCGACATTTAATATATACATATATACAGTTATAATGTCTTCTCCTTTTCATTTCAAAAATTGGTAATGATGGAAAAAAGAAGTTGAATGGGTCAATGATGGGTAAATTTGTCATTGATCTACTTACCTGCTCCTGAGGCCCAGATTGTAGTTTTTTGAAAACCCAAGTTGCTTTACTCATTTATGAAGGATATAAACTACTTTTAAGGGAATATACACTTATATGCATAGTTCATTCAATTTTCATTGTTGTTATCCTTCTAATTGATTGATATGAATAGCTATAGAGCTTTGTGATATTCAAAGGGACCGAGCTAATTACGTTTGCTGGAACTACAAGGAAAAAAATATAAATAATTAAAATAAAAATGGTGAAGAGTTTTTTTTGTTTTTTGTTTTTTGTTTTTTTTTTAACAACTATTTCCAATCCATGCATGTGACAAAAGTCTAGAGAAGTGGCCTCAAGAGCGTAATGAGTTGGTGCTTTTTTTTTTTTTTTTTGGGGGGGCGGGCACCGCTAAAAAGAACAATACTTCTAAGAAAATGTTGTGTTGGACTTGACATTTATCGAACATCCTCCTCAACATGTTGGACACTTGTTTAAATGTGCCCTATTATTTTTAAATTTTTTTAGAACCGTACACTTGAGGGACTCATGAGTCCATGGCTTAAACACAAATAAAACACGTTTCAAGTTTGAAAAAAATAACTTGAGATCCAATTGTAAAATAAAAATAATCTAAATTTATACCTAATTTGACATTTAAATTATGTAATACATGGTTTTTAATTTGAACTAATGTTATCTTGCAATTTTTTTTATCTTTGACATTGAGAGAAACATTTATATATATGACTTACATAAAATATATATCTTTGTCGTGTCCCCACTATGTCATGTTCTGTTTTTTTTTTTAAATTAGCATGTTGGTGTCATGTCATGTATTTGTATCCGTGCTTCTTAGGTTGTGAAGGAGTACTACTTGTTGGGGTAAGCTATTTTATCCTTGAAAATAGAAGCTTCATTACTACGTGAGACGGACTCTTGTTATCTATGCAACAAGAGCCAACAAATTGTGGGCATGAAAACCCTATAGGAAAACCAAAGGAAATTGAAAATGAACAATAACACAAAATTACTTATTCAAAAAAAGAGAAAAGAAATGACAATAATAATAACAATGATAAAATCATGAGCACCGACAACACTACTAAAAGAGAAAAATAAATGACATAGGTGGAAAACTTCTAGATGGCGGTAATTCCAAGACTGAATCTACCCCTTCAGATATCCTTGGTGTCACAGGTTTGCTGATGTTTTATTCGGTGAAGAACAGGCACTAGAAACTTTGAATGTGGTTAAATAGATGAAACCAGGTGAATTGACAAGGACCATTATCATTATCAAAACGTCAGTGTTTAAAATAACAGAGTGAATGTGCTGCAAAGATGCATTGAAAGACATGTTATTATTATTCCACCACCAAAAGGGCACAGCTCTTAGTAAGGGACAACTGAAAGATGTGACCATCTATTTAAAATTAATACTTGCAATCATTCACTTGACACTAGAATGAAACTACTCTTCAAAGATAACCCAATTCGGTTTCTCGAAACCAAAATAACCTTACAAATTTTGGTTCCTAAATCAATCCAATAAAGTCTACTCAAATACACTAAACCATTAGGATAAAGAATCAAAGAGGCATATCAACATTTGCCCCCTCTGTGGATAACTGACATCATGTATGAACCATTCGTCTTTCCGTGAAACATATTTGGTCTTTATAAATGTGCATATACTATTAGCCAATGAAATACGTTTTTTGCAATAAATTTAAACATGTACCTAAGACATCTGTAGAACCCCGCTTTTGGTTGCACCTCATTCCAAGGAACAGCAGGACTATGTCATATTGAGTTGGAGACATGATACTGTTCTTTGTAGGTCCTAATTTGCATTGCACCGCGTAAATTTGCTTACAAATGGAAAAAGCTAAATGGCAACCGAAGAAATGTTGTTCTTGTTCATATGCATGCATACCATTAGGGGGGAAAAAAATAGAAAGAAGAGCAAGTTTCTTTCAGTACTTGTGCATGTGGCATGCATCGTTCATGCAATATCCTCTTTGTTTATGGTTTTATTTTTATTTTTATTTTTATTTTATTTTTTTGTATTTAAGAAGGAGACACAGCCAACTGCCACAGGTTCAGCTGTTAAAAAGGCTGAGGATGTTGTGAGCTCCATGCTTGCCAAGGGATTCAGCTTAGGAAAGGATGGACTCAGTAAGGCAAAATCTTTTGATGAGCGGCAACACTTGACATCCAATGCCTCTGCCACAGTTTCTTCAATTGATCGCAAGATAGGTCTAAGTGATAAGTTAAGCATAGGCTCAGCTGTGGTAAATGAAAAGGTGAGAGAGATGGATGAGCGGTTCCAAGTGTCTGAAAAGACAAAATACGCCTTTGCAGCTGCTGAGCAGAAGGCTAGCAGTGCTGGTTCTGCTATCATGAGTAGTCGTTACGTATCAACGGGAGCCTCATGGTTTACTAGTGCATTCAGTGTGGTTGCAAAGGCAGCTGAGGATGTGAGCACTGTGACCAATGAGAAGGTTGAAAAGGCCGAGGAGGAAAAGAAGGAGATTCTTTACACGGAGAGAGCAGCGATTGTTAACAACTTTGCGCTGGTTCACCTCGACGAGTCTTCAGTAGGAGAGCCTCCGTTGGTCGCTGCTAATTCAGCTGATGACGATAGGCTTGCAATCATATGATGCAGCAGTCCATTTCTTTTTTCCCTCTAGAAAATTGGATGCCTTTTCATTTGCCGTATGATTTCTGGGGAACAAAAGGGCCTTTTTTTTCACTTCTGTAAGCTGTAACACTAGGATTGTATCTCATGTATAGTGATTATTTTTTGTACCATTTAAGTCATTGAGCTTACAAGATTTTCCAACTGGCATTCTTTTGGTCTTGTTTGTTTCCACCGGATCTCGTTTCCAAACAGAAATATATGATTCTTTAGGCTACCTATGAAAAGGACTTTGATCCCAAATCCATTGTACTCTCTTTATTCTCGTGCTATTTTTTTCAGTAATGACTTCTATTGCCCTTTTTATTAGTTCACCTTAAGCTCGGACAAGTAAAAGAAGCAGAGATTAAGTCGTAGATTTTTATCTTTTTTCTTTTCCTTTGTTTTATTTTTTAATACCTAAGTTCCTATTGATGTGCAGAAATAAGATGGACCAAACTTCAATTTTTTAATAGGAAAATTATATTCTTACATATTTCTTTTGTAAACAAAACTTTAAATTTTATGTTATAAGCCAAAAAAGTAGGTATTTTGATATGAAATAAAACAACCACAAAAACCACGTCATCCATACAAATTATGTTTGTGTACAACATTATTTTTTTCATCATCTTGTTTAATCATACAAATTTCGCACTTTAGGTTTTAAACCCTTGCTTGGTCCAACTTAATTCATTTACACCCTTAATTGGAAAATACAGCCGTTAATTATCCTTAGTAAGAAAACTCTTTTGACCAATTTAAATTCCTATACTTCTGTTTATACCTTGGAGGGCCAAAGCCCTCAAGAATATATATTTATAGCTCTTTTCAAACACAACCAATTAGTACTTACAGGTTTAGAACTTTTTATCCATCAATACCTTAATAACATTTTGTACGACACATATATCATATACTAACCCCTGTTGATATATAGAGAGCTATTTTGTACAACACATATAAGTTTAAGAGTTTATGTGTGCACATACACTAATATAGATATATAGAGAGCTATAGAGAGAATCTCTTGACTTCTTTATTAGCAATAACATTTTAAAAAACTACTAAAACTAGTAGAAACAAAAATTAATTATGCATATTGGTCAAAGTTAGAACTTAAATTGCAGAGTGAAAAAGAATAATTACATAATTAATTCATAATTAGATATGTAACAGAAATGTTAGAAGTAATATATCCGAAATCCACAATAAGTAAGACTGCAATCCAAAATTAAGGCTACCACACATATAACCACAAAGTTTTATTTATTTATTTATAGAATCAATTCAATCATGTAAGTTTTATTGTATTCGTAGTTTTTCAATTGATTTGATCGTCAAGATCGACATATACACATAAAAACATACATACACAAAGAGCACACAAACATATTTTTTTAAAAATTAAAGTTTACCTGAATGGGAGATGATATTTGCTATGAAAGTTGGCAACTGACTTTTGACTAAAAAAAATTTATTAACCAAGAGAACATGAGTACAAATAATAGATATTACTTTTGTTAGTAAAAAAAATTACTATGTGAATAATATATTACAATATATCTTATATTATAAAGTAGTTTAATAGGGTCTATTTGGTGAAGCTTATTTTGAGTTTTTTTTCAACTTGGCTTTTTTGCTTTTATAAACTAAGATAACAAAAAACGTAGCAAAAAAAAAGAAAAAAACCAAAAAAAAAAAGATTTGTTAATTAATAGGCGAAAAAAGCTAATCCTAAAAACTTGGCAAAAAGTTCTACTAAACAGGCCTAATCAAAAAGTTGTAGCATAATCCTATCTTACCTCTAAAAAGTTAAAGTAGATAGGGTTCTTTACCAAAAGAGATTTATTTTATTAGTTATTTATTAAATCAGGGCCCTTTCAAACTTATTTATAGAACTCTGATTAAGCAACGTCTTTATGGAAAGTATCATTGTTATTGACGCTTTCACCTTTTATTTTAGTTTCTTTTTTGAAAATTAAAAGAAATTTAAAAAATAAGCAATTGTAAATTAAAAGCTTTCACATTTTATTTTAGTTTCTTTTCTGAAAATTAAATGAATTTTAAAAAATAAGCAATTGTAAATTAAAAGTGTCAAGCACTATTGACACTTTTTGTGTTATTACTGAAAACGTCAATATAAGTTTTAACTCTACAAGAGTCAATAAGACTGATGCTTTTATCGGGCCTATACATATACGAACACTTTCTTTTTTCCTCATGTGTGTTCTCTCAGGCCTCGTTTGCTTGGCGGGACTAAGCAGGACTAGGTCGGATTGGACTAACAGTCCCATATAGTCTTACGTTTGGTTGCAAAAAAACAATCGGACTAATAGTTCGGATTGGATTATTTATCTCACATATGTGGAACTATTTTTGCTTATTTAGTCCCAAGGGTGGAGGTGGGACAGATAGTCCCGGGACAAGCTATGTGTGAGTAATGACCAAAATACCATTTACCGAAATTTACAAATATTATTTTATATTATGTATTACAACATAATATAATATAATATAATATCATAATTATACATATATTAATATAATGTATATTAGCATTAAATTAGTAAACTTGCAATATTATTATATTATGTAAGATTAATATTATTATATTAGCATTAAATTACCTAAATTTGTAAATATTATTTTATATTATGTATAACAACATAATATAATATAATATAATATAATATATATAACATAATATCATAGTTATACATATATTAATATAGTGTATATATTTTGTACCTATTAATATATTAATACAATATTATTTATTATTAATAGAGTGTAATGACCAAAATATCATTTACCTAAATTTGCAAGTATTATTTTATATTATGTATAACAACATAATATAATATAATATAACATACTATTACATAATATAATATATATGTGTTAATATATTATTCATGTATATTAGCTTTATATTAATATCATAATTATACATATATTAATAAAGTGTATATTAGCATTAAATTAGTAATATAATATATTTTTTATGTTAATATCATATTTATATATATATATATATGTTAATATATATTTTGTACCTGTTAATATATTAATACAATATTATTTATTATTAATATAGTGTAATGACCAAAATACTATTTACTTAAGCTTGCATTTATTATTTTATATTATGTATAACAACATAATATAACATAATATCACATAATATTGTATAATATAATATATATGTGTTAATATCTTATTCATGTATATTAGCTTTATATTAATATCATAATTATACATATATTAATATAGTGTATATTAGCATTAAATTAGTAATATAATATTTTATATGTTCATATCATATTAGCATTAAATTAGTAATATAATATATTTTATATGTTCATATCATATATATATGTTAATATATATTTTGTACCTGTTAATATATTAAGACAATATTATTTATTATAATATATGTAATGACCAAAATACTATTTACTTAAGCTTGCATTTATTATTTTATATTTATGTATAACAACATAATATAATATAATATCACATAATATTGTATAATATAATATATATGTGTTAATATATTATTCATGTATATTAGCTTTATATTAATATCATAATTATACATATATTAATATAATGTGTATTAGTATTAAATTAGTAATATAATATATGTTATATGTTGATATCATCTTTGTATATATATGTATCTATGAATGTTATATTGATAATACACATATATATATATATATGTTAATTTATATTTTGTACCCGATAATATATTAAGACTATTATTTATTATTAATATAGTGTTTTTTTATTATATATTAAATTATATTTGTAAGGTATAAGGATAACTCCTAGTTTTATCCCATATTTGTTTCACATGAGGATCAAATGGATTACATGGGACTACAACGGACTATTAATTCAGGGACAATCAATCTCAGAATTCTTAGTCCGGGGACTGCTTATCCAGTCCCGCGAAGCAAACAAGGCCTCAGTCTTCTTCTTCTCCCATTCTCTGTCGAATTCCAAAGGCTAGAATATGAGGGATACACCAAAGATCCATCGTCGTTGATCCTCGTAAACAAGGACGGAGGCATATCAGAAGAGGTTTTGTATTGTGGAGTTAGGATTCCTGCTGGCCTCTATCATATTGAGCAATGTTTTGAAAATCAGATTGGACTGACCGGTTCAACCGTTGACAAGACGAAAAAACGGTTTGATCAGCTCTCTCAACCGGACAACATAAAAAATCGTCCCAAACTGGAGTGAACCCCAGTTGAACCGTTGACGACATTGTAGAACTGGACAGTTCTTGAAATGTCTAACAAAGAGGGTTTTCAGGGGAAAAATTAGGGATTCGTTCAGTTTTGCTCTTCACCTCTAGCCTTCACTCCAGCGACACCCCCATGCACCTCCCACACCCGTACAGTTCTTTAGTTCTTCAGGATTTGATGGCTTTTCTAAACTTCTTGAAGGGTATGGATTTGGTTGAACTTTGGATGATTAATGGATTAGACATATTGGATGTGGTCTTTGAAGCTTGCCAGTGGTTTTGGTCCTTTTGGGTGATAAATGGATCAGCCCTCATTATTTGTTTATATTTTATTCATTGTAGTTGACCAAAAATCAGATAATTAGTTAAAAAATAGCGACTTAACCCCTAATGATTTGGATTAAAATGTAAAATGAATGAACTGTGATCACTTTTATAAAAAGACAAAACTGACCCTATCTTTTGAATTGACTACAAGAATATCTCACAAAAATAGCTTAAGCCAATGTTGTTCTATAAACATAGATATAGATATAGATATAGACATAGATATATACACGTATGTATGTATACATCACACCTATAATTTTCTTTATAAATCACCAAATAAAAGGAGGAGAGAAAAGTGGCCAGAAAATAGATGGAGAGAGAGAGAGAGAGAGAGAGAGAGAGAGAGAGAGAGAGAGAGAGGAAAGAACAAGAAAGAGGAACAAGCAAGACAAAAAGACCAAAAAAACTGAAGCAACAGAGCCATTGTCAAACCAACTCCTCCAAAACTGGCCAGCCATGGACATTAACCAGTCACTCTTCTTTTCACCCCTTTCTTCTCCTCTCACACCTTTGCCACCTTCATTAATGCTAAACTAGCCCCTTCCATGGCCGAAAGTAGCTCCTCCAAAAGCAGCCCACCACCAGCTCCTCCCTCACCTGTTGCCAACCTCTCTTCCATGGTCAAACCCAGTGCTCTGTTAAATTTTTGGGTTGTGAAATTTCAATCAGTTCAATTGAATCTATCTGATTTAATTTGATACCCAATTTAAAAATTTGTCAAGAGTACTAGTGGTGAAGCTCGAATCAATCTAATATGCTTGCATATTTGTTGATTTTAGTGTGGAAAATCTATAGTTTAATCATTACAATGTGTATAAATGATTTGAAGAGGATGAATTGCTTGTGGATCTTTGGCAAACGGTACCACGGGTTCGAAAAATAAGCGGCGTGATGGAATTTTTAATTTTTAGATTTTATTTTATACTTTGTCAGGTTAATTTCATGGCTGTTTCAACCATTTTCTTCTTAATGGGTCTATTACAGGAAACCCATATTGAGTTTTGGTATTTAAAATGTTTTTTTGTTTGCTTGGTTCTCTAGTTTAGTTGGTTAGCTTTTTTGGTTGTCGATGAGTGAGAGAGAGAATGAAGTGAATGGATTAGAGCAAGATATGAGGTGTTGATACGACAATGGCAGACGCATGTAACGAGCAACATGAGCGACGAAGGTGGGGGAGAAAGAAGGGTAGAAATGTTTTGAGGGTAAAATTGTCTTTTACCACATTTATATAGTAAGTATACTCTCTCTCACACAGTTTGTCCAATGCGGTTGCCGCTTGCGCTCTAAATTTGCGAACAGATGATTTTGGTTGGAATCAGGGGAGAGTTCACGCGCTCCAACCATTTTCAAATCAAACCATTAAAAATAAAAAATGTTGACCCTCATTAAAGATAAACCATTTAATACTCTTGAGGTGCTTTTAATACTACGAATTTTAAAAGTTGGTGCTCTCGAACTTGTGCTCGCACTCTCGCATGCACTTTCACAAGGCGAATTTGTAACTTAAGTATACTTACCAAGTGAATCCAACTCGCGTGTGTACTACACGCTCCAATACTTTTGATACTTTTTATTAATTTTGCACTCTAATCTAAAGAGGAAGGCTAGTGTTCACTTTTTAACCACAAATAAATTATTTAATTTTTAGTTCAATTACAATAGAATAAAATGTAATTACCTCATGTATGCATACACGTGCATATATAAAAATATTTGGCCCTTTTGGGTGATCATGGATCAACTCTCTTTTTATATATATGGAACAACCCTCTTTTTATATGTATATACATAGACATTAGGCACGTACATATGTATGTATATTCGAGACTTTGTGGCTTTGTTGATGCTCAATGGTTTTGGAAGCTGGGTAGAGAAGTAGTGATATTGGAGTAGTGGTGATATTGACTGGCTTTAATTGAAATGAAGAGCTCTCTCTCTCTCTCTCTCTCTCTCTATATATATATATATATATCTTGTTGACTGGCTTCCATTGGGCTGCTACATTACTTTTCCAGAAATGAGAAGCACTACTGCCAAAGATCTGTCTTTATTTTCATTTTATTTTGATGTATATGAGATGAATCTGCATATGATTTTTTTTTTCAGTATAAGAAATGAAAAGAGATGAATTCAAGATGCTTAATTGCTTCCTTTCTCATGCAGAAAATTATCTACTTTTTAATTATACACCTAAAAGGCTAAAGTTAGTTTAGTAAATAATTTAGCAACCTATTTCACGACATTTATCCTAATATATAAATTGGCAAATGATCATAAACTTGTTATGTATTTTGGTTTTTGAAATTGCATAATTACAAAAAAATATTTTTATTTGTTTATGTATAGTTTTAAATATATTTATTATATAATTATAACATTACGGTTCAATTTCGGTTGAACGAATGACTCGTAACCTACTCATTTTTTTGACTTGCTCAACAGTCCGAGTTCAAAACATTAATATTAAGGTTTGAGCCCTACATTGGCAATGACGCTTTTATATTAAAACAATGGAAGCGTAAGTGACGCTTTCATTAAAAAAACGTTAAAAGCGTCAATGCCACTGACGCTTTTATTTTTTTTTCAAAATTCCATTTTCACTTCAAAAAATGAACTACAAGAGTAAGAAAATAACAACTAAGAGCGTCATTAACATTGACGCTTTTTATAAAGGCGTTAATGTCAATGACACTTAACCAGTGTTTTGTAAATAGGTTTGAATGGGCTCTAGTGTAATAAATAAGTATTAAAATAAATATACTTTGATAAAGAGCCCAAGTATATATATATATATATGGTACTTTATTTAACTATAATCACCTTCTTTTTAGATATTAAGTTCTATAAATAGTCATTTAACATTATAGCCACCTTCTTTTTAGATATTAAGTTCTATAAAGAGTCTTTTAACATGACGTTGCTTAACAATCTTATATTATATATATATATATCTCTTATCTATCTTACAAAATTAATCTTATCTTATTTTATATATATTGATATATATATATATCTTATAAAACTAATAGAGTGGGTTGAGTAAATGAATAAATTCGATAAATGAATAAATTCGATAAATGAATAAATTCGATAGTTATTTAATCATTTGACCCTATGATGTGTCATTTTAAAAGTATCAGCGCATTTAGAGTGCCACGTAAGAGATAGGTAGAATATAGAGACAAACACAACTTATATATATATATATATATATATATATATATATATTTAGACAACGCATTATGTTTCCTAAGATAATTAGATAGGACTTTGTACTTAAATAAGGAACTGTATTAGATTTTAGTAAGAATTTTTGACCGAATAGGATTTTGTGCTAAAATAGGGAACTTTATTGGATTATTAAAAGAATAGGTGGCCAATTCTTATTGCCGAGGTGGTATTTTAAAAATATAAGAATATAAATAATGTCACATAAGTTAGGAGAAAGGGTAAAAGTTTCAGCAAATATTATATATATATATATTACATATAGAGCTAGTTGTAATTATGAAAATTTTAGAAAAAAAGGAATCATGAAAAATGGTATTATTGTTATAATAGTGTAAATAATCTTAAAGATGGGCCATCTTATCTATATATGGAATCAACTTAAACTTGGCAAACTAAAAAATAAGTACAATTGAATTATAATTCATGACAAGTGAGAGAAATGGTTGAAGTATCAAACTTATTCCAATTCCAAGAGTTCGAATTGAATAACTTTTTTTTTATTTAAGAAAACAATTGACTATATCATTTCTTTTACTTTTATTTTTATTTTTGGGTAAATAGTGGGGTCAGAGGCGCAAACATGAGATCGTGCTGAACCCAAAAAATCTATTGTCAAAAATAACAAATTTTTTTCTTGAAATTTTTTATTATATTTTAATTTTCACACATTTTTCAATAATTCTTCATTTCTTAAATTTATCGCTTTTTTTTTTGAGAAATTACAATAAATATATGTATCTACAACCTATATGCAGAGAGAATGGAAGTCGTAGGTGAAAATTTAAGGTATACAAGAAATGAAAAACGCCGAGACTTGAATAACCATGAGCAAGACAAACTATTACTATAGACTTTAGAACAATTACTTTTTTTTTTTTATAATTTTAATGTGAATTTTTTAAAATTAATTTTATTTTTTAAATTCACTCCAAATTCCAAATTTTTATACGTAATAATTTCCCAATCCCTAATCTGTTCGGTTCAGGAGGAGGGTTAAGGCGCAACGTCTGCTGCACATAACACTACAAGGGCCAGAGAGCTTCTTCAGCGAGATTGATTAGCACATCCGTTCTCATGACAGCGTTGGCGTCTCTGGTCTGGTTGGTGTGGCCGTAACCGAGAGAGAGTAGGCCAAAGTTCTCATAGATCGGTCTCTCATCCTCTCTTCGGTAGTCTCTCTCTCATTCGTATGAGCTTCGATATTAGGGTTTACAATGCAGTTTGTGAATTCTTCTGAACTACGCTGCTACTGTAATTTAATCTCAGTTATGGAAGATAGTTAATTAAATATTCTAATCTTTTGATTTGTTTAAATTATGTTTGCAATTTCTCTTCATGTCAAATCCCCAAGTTGAATTCTTGGTGATTATAATTTAGTGGAATCGATTGTTTGGACACTGTAACTTACACTTCGGTAATCTTTTCAAGTTATGCAAATTCTTTAACGCTTGACTACCTTGTTAAATATCAGTTGTTGCACCAATTTATTTCATTCTTGGGGTATTGGGTGTAGTTTTGAGCTCCGTTGTTTGGTTATAAATATGAAAGTATCCTTTAGATCAGTCCGGGGGATCACATATATTGATTTATTCAATTCTACAAATTTCTATTTTCAATGTATTCGTTAGCCTGATTTTTTTTTCTTTCGTAAAATTAGGGTCCCATGTCTGGTCTGGCCCCTCAGTCATTATGTATGTGTTTGTGACTAAAACATTCAACAAATTCTGAGTTGGATGCCTGATGCCTATGTTATTTACCAATAAATTGTGATGTTCTCCTTTGTTATAAGGAGTTTGACAAAGTTTTAGCTGGTTGTCAGCTACCTAATGCAACCCTTCTCCTTTTTGTAATGATAAAACACTAAGCACGTGCAGTTCCGGTGAGGAAGAGTGAAACTATCCACATTGAGAGTAATACTAGGGAAAGAGGGAGGCCAAATTACTTGGGTTGAGATAATACAGATAGACGTGTTATATCGCTGGTTAATTGAAATTATTCTCCTAATAGAGCAGAGTGACACAATAGGATCTATGTAGCCAACCCCTAGCAGTCGGTAAAAGGCTTAGTTTTGTTGAGCTGAGTTGTGACATTCTCCTTTGACGAATGAGAGAAATACGCCCTTTATATTCGTGGTTGCCTCAGTTCATCTTATAAAACATTAAATGGGCACGCTAAGCTTCATCTGAAAAGCAGGGTTATGATTAAAAATTAAATTTCATAGATACCGAAATTCCTTCTTTTCACAAGTTAATTGAAGAGAGATGACATTTGCCCAATTATTACCCGCAAAATATCTTTAGATAGGTTGCTTATCTATTAAAAAGGAAAAAAAATTGAGATAAGTAAAACTGAAATGAAACCATTATATCCAGAAAATTTTTCTGGGAAGTTTTCATTTTGGTCTGAAAAAATTGACTTTGGCATAGTTTTATCAACCTGCTTTAAACAGTAAATTGTTAAGTCTTTTTCTTTGGACACTAGTCCCTATTACGGAGAGACTTTTTGGGTGCCTATTGGATCTCTAATTAGAGCTTTCAAATGCTTTTTGTTATTATCCATTATGACATATTCATAGATAGAGAATTTAGTGAAAATGCCAAAGACAAAGCAACTAGTGTAGTTGTGTGCAAGTGAAGTATACGCAAGAAGGTAACCTCCATATAGAAGCATACTATATAAGCCAAAACATAACTGACCCAAAACAGTTGACTAGGGAGTCTTATCGTCTTCTTCTTCTTCATCATCATCATTTGGTTGAGAAGGACTAGGAGTTCATGTCTCCGAGAAATCTATAAAATGATGTATTCAGACTAAGGTGGTCCTCGGAAGCCAAAAAAGTGAACTACTTATTACAGAATTTTTTAGTCATGAAATAGATATATCCATCCCTGAAAAGAGCTCCTATTCTCCCTACTCAGCAGATCCTATACAAACCAACAGGGCAATGAGGCAAAGGATGGTTCTTTAAATCAACGTCCCGCCTTTTAGTGCAAGAACAATCAAGAATGAACTGGCTAGTCCTGAATAATCTATCAATGATCAGGATTCTATCTAGCCTCACCTTCCTCCCAAACAGTGTCACCTTGGAGGGGACTTTGGAATGCCATACTATGTGCCAACGAAAACCAAAGTTCCTCCCCCCTGTCCTAGAATAGCAGGCCACAGGCCTCAAACTTTCTGCTCTTAGAAGCCTCTGAACACAGAGAATCCTCTGACTTTTCCTGTGAAGCAGGAAAAGAGATGGTTAAATAAAGCAGGCACCATTTCCACCAGGTTTACTCACATTATATTTGGATGAAATAATATCTGTTCTTCTTTTGCTTCTTAATATCATCTCAGTACATGAGGCATTTACATTGTTAGTTATCTCATTCTTTTCTATCTTGTTTTGGCCATCAAGGTAGGTGTATGATTGGAAAGTGCAATGGGTTTGTCATCTGTTACAACTGTCAGTGAAGCAATAAAATTTTGCTTATTTGATTTGAGAAGAGGAGAACATGAAGGGCAGGAACTGGACAAGATTTTGTTTTTCTTTCCTGCTGATTTACCCTTTTCAACACAACTTTCTGTGATAGGGCTCAGTGAAGGACTTATCACTTTTACAAGGTGAGTAGCTACATCATTGTGTATTTAGACATATTTCCAAAGAAGTGATAAAACATGGCAAAGGATAGTCTTTGTGGTAATGAATAATGATGACAGCAAAAGGAGGCATCAACTTTGTAAGTGTATATTTTGTGATTTCATTCCTCTAATAAAGTTTCATCCATGCAGAAGCCTTAAAGGAAAGGAAGAAGTATAAATATGATAAGAAAACTGTTATAGCCCAGTGATAAGTAGGGCCATTATGTTGTGATGGTCTTCGGCTCAAATCTTGTTGCTCCCTAATTTTGTTATAGCATCCCTAGTCCATTGATTGATGATGGCCAATCTAAAAATTAACTGCAAAGATTATTTGATTGGTGAGATTATTCCTGTTGGGGAGGTTCTGAATGTTTGGAGGCTTGCAGATTGTTTGGCTTCCAAGATTGGTGTTATTCCTTTTGTTTATTTGGATCTCCCTTTAGGTGCTACTTTTATAGCGACGCCAGTTTAGGTTGGAATCATCTAGCAGACTGGAGCAACTTTATCGAGTCTGCCAATTCATGGATTGATGTTGTTCTACCCTATATTGGTTGGGATTAGGGCACTTACGTTGTTTCCGTATTGTCTCATCTGCAATGTTCCTTCGTATTCTTCTTCACGGTTTCCATTTCTTACTTTCCATACAGAAACCGCACTAAGCTGTTTTGTGGTGAAACAATACCTTGTAGCAATGAAACCCCATATTTTAAGACAAATCTATTTAGAAACCACTATATACTTTTTCAATCTTCACAAATATGAAACCCTTACAAATTCGTAACCAAGGAACAAAATTTTCATTTGTTTCCATTGAAACGACTGAAACGTTTTTGTTTCCTTATAGACCGAAATGAAACACTGGAGGAATAATGAAACTCTATTATTTAAATCAAAACACACTGAAACATAGAGAAATGTACCAAAACACAATGCTATATGCCAAATAATAAGTTTTGTCAGCACGAATTTAGAATTTTTCATAAGTACAAATTTTATTGATGAAAATACAGAAGATTGTATATTACTATATTGATACTTGTCACTTCTAAAATGTTGCTGAAACAGCCCGAAATATTTATGTTTCTGTGCTAATCGAAACATCACCCCGAAATGGCATTTTGATCCTTGTTCTTAACCCCTTACTTGCTTACTAGTTGACTCTAAGTAGCACTATTTTGAAATCCTAAGTGCTATAATTAGGTATTAGGGCCGAACTGTGTTTCTAGTTTCATTTACTTTTCCTTTGTAATCTCTCTTTCATGCCTCAACAGCTCTTTTTATTAATTGTAGGTGCCAATCTACTGCTTTTTTTTTTTTCTTTTCTTCATCTTATTTTCTTTTTTGTTTTGTTAGATATCTTAATTAAATGGGGCATAAGTAGTGATGGATTGCAATATAAAATCAAGTTCTTTAGTCAAGAGGTGGTACTTCAGTGACACCAGATTTTAATAATAAGTGTATGAGGATGAAATCTTTAGGGATTGAACAGTTCCTAATGCTTCCATTGTAGCTTCGTCTCATCAACATTAAGGGAATCTGAGTGGAAAGCAAAAGTCTGATGCTTCAGCCTCAATGATTTGAAGTGAGGGCTAAAACATTTTTGGCTTGATAGCTGGTGTGGTCATAAGCCTCTTAGGGAGGAATTCCCAACCCTCTTTGAGACGGCTACAGATAAGGAGGCTTTGGTGTGTGACTATTTCTCTGCCTCTCCCTTGGGGGAGTTTGCTTGGGCCCCTATCTTTAGGAGGAACTTACAAGATTGGAAACTTGAATCGATGTCTGCATTCCTTGGCCTTCTTCAAGGAACTTCTATTAGGTTGGGAGGAGAAGACAGATGGTTTTGGAAAGCCTCCAATAGAGGTACCTTCTCGGTTAGTTCCTTCTACAGATGTCTTTGCAGAGAAGGGGAGGCTTTCCCGCGGAAAGGGATTTGGAAGACTAGAGCACCTCCCAAGGTGGCCTTTTTTGTTTGGACGGCATCTCATGAAGCCATCCTCACATCTGACAACCTGAGAAGGAGGAGAAAACTTTTTTTAGATTGGTGCTATATGTGCAAGTGTGATGGTGAGTTGGTGAACCACATTCTCCTACACTGTCCAGTTGCTAGAGATATTTGGAGTATGATTTTTGGAATTTTTGGTATGGAATGGGTCATACCTGCCTCCATGTTGGACCTTATGGCCTACTGGAGTAGTAGTGGCCCGAGGAGGATGGTCACACAAACTTGGATGGTGACTCCTCTTTGCGTAACGTGGTGCATTTGGCGAGAAAGGAATTGTAGAGCGTTTGATGGAGTAGAAAGTCCTATAAGTTGTTAAAAGGAATTATTCTCATTTCCCTCTTTTGTTGGTTGAGTAAGAGTACTCCTTTTTGTTTTTCTTCTTTGATTGATCTTTTGGATGGTTTGTACATGCTTGTAAGTATATAGGCGTCCTTTTGTACAGGGTTCGCCCCCTTTCTGGCTCTTTATAAATACATTTACTTATCCAAAAAACAAAAACATTTTTGTAAAACTAATGTGCTAATTCTATATGAATATGATTATTCCCGATAATAGATACTATTTCTAGAAGGGAACCTCAGCTGATTTATTCTGCAAACACTGCCAATCCCACCTTTCAAACAATTTGTCTGCAAAGACCATGGGTTGGAACAAATTACATGTTGATGCATGCAAAGGGAATTGAAAACGAACAGAAATGACTAGAGATGAAAGAGAATAATGTTATTTAATCCAACCTTATGTTGTTGCTGCGCAAAATAGGACTAAGGTGAAGAGTGGCAAAAAATTTGTCTTACAACAGATAGTCCTGCCATTATTGACATTGGTGGTTTCACAAATGTTGTTCCAGACTCCAGAGGACTCTTAGAAACGAACATGGATCACAGAAAAAGACTACATATTCATCTATACAAAACAGCTTGGTTTAACGGAACTGAGCTGAAATTAATGAGAGGTGTCTGGTTCATAGTTTCTGCCAGAAGTGAGTTGATAAGATGCAACATGATGTGTTGCCTGGTAAGGTCTGTCATCTCTTGTTGGGTTGATAATTAATCTTTTGAATGAAAGCTGCCATGCTGTGGTTACCAGGACATGTTTGATAAAGTTTGGTCATCTCTCATTGACCAAAGACTTGTCGTGGTTCAAGACTAAAAAAGTAGATGGCATTTTTGGTCTAGTCTTAATCTGAATGGATTGAGTTCGTTTTTGGGGCAGAGAGATAATGGACAGGTATTGCCTTGTTGCAGAAATGGAACATCTGGAGGCCTAAAACTAGGATTTTGGGTCTGATTCCACTCAAGAAGACTTTGATTTACTGGAAACTATTCATGGTAGTTGCTACAGTCATAAGTCTCTTACTTGATTTGTATTCTAGCATGTAAAGGCTTTTTGTTTGACGTTGAGTATAATAGATGTTTGCTTATGGGTTTTAATTCTTATTGTTATTAAATTGCTTTAGTCCTATTTAGAGGGTAGAGAAATTTCGTATGTTTATGTTTATGTTTTCTATAAGTTATATTTTTTGGTTTTCCTAGTTAATTTCAGGTAGTTTTTTTTTTTTAGGGGCTGGTTTGCCACTAGATCTACATTGAAACTTGCAAATTGTCATAGATGGAGATGCTTATCAAAATTTGTTATTTTTTTCCCTATAGATGGAGACCTGTTCTTGTTAGTTGTAATATGGGCAAGTATTGCTTTTGGAAGATTTTCAATTGTGCGTTAAGTTTTTGCAGAGTCCTAGTTGTTTGAGTCTTATGTTACTTGCCTCTTCAATTACTGCTATCTTTTTCTTCTAATACCTCTTTTCTTTCTGCTTCTTATTGCTGGCTTGAAAACGTGACAAGCTTTTTCTTGGGAAATAAAACCTTTTAGTCGGCAGACCTCACATGTACCATCCCAAAATCATTTACGCTCCACTGGATGTCCCTTCTATCTTCACAAACCCCAAACTTCTAAGCAATTTCAACACTTGGGGCACTAAATAAGTAAATTTAAACAGCAGTACCTTGTAATAGTAAGTGCCATTCTACATCAGCACAGTGCCGCTTCCCAATAGCTACTCTCTCCAGGAAATTTACAAAGCCACTTATCTGGGTAGCAGCCACAATAGTGTTTTAAGTTAATCTTCTGGGCAAGTTTTAAGTGCACTACCATGAGCCTGTGGAGGATTTCCCTTGATTTGCTTTCTTTTTCCTAATATTTTTGCAACCTTGGGTTGGAGCCCCTTTTTTGGTACCCTTTATTCTATTTACTTTTCAAAATAAAAAAAGGTTTTTTTATTAATGCACCGATGTTCTGGCATTCTGGGAGATGACACTTGCTACATCCATTTCAATCTATTCTGTAGTCAGTTATTGTAAGACGCTGCTTTGTGTAATGGCATGATTCTATAGTATAATTTTTGCATCAAATGCCAGGGAAAACGAAACGGATTTCTCCAATTTCTTATTTGCATTAAAGAATGTTATTGTGAAATTGTTTGCATTTTCTATTCTTGTTTGTTTTTAAAAGCGTAATGTTATTTTTCTGCAGAATTTTCTCTCCAGAGGTAGCTTGTGAGGTCATAGAAGCAGAGGGGCATTCTCATGTTTTTTATGAGGCAGAGCCAGATATCTGGATGGTGATGGTGCGGTATCTGTTCATTTTAAACTATATGGCTGATAAATAACTCTGGCTAGTTTGTTTATTTAATTATTTAACATTGTTCACCGGTATATGTTCATCAACAGAGATATTGTATAGCTGACCTGTCTTGGTGTTTTGAATCTCCTACTTTTCTACATCTAGAGCTGGTCTGTATACTGGCATAATCGTAGGGTCCGTTTGGTAGAGCTTATTTCAAGTTTTTTTCATTTGGCTTGGTAAATTTATTTTGCTTTTTTGCTTTTATAAGCTAAAGATAAGCAAAAAAGCAAAAAGAAAAGAAAAGCAAAAAAGCCAAAAAAAATTAGCTTTTCGCTTATAAGCTAAAAAAAAAAAAGCCAAGCTGAAAAGCCCTACCAAACGGCTGTTATTCTTGAATTATTTGGTCAATGCACTCAGTTTCTTGATCTCCTCCTAGTTAATCTTGCTCATTCAGTAATTGCCCGACACTCACACAGTGCTTATTGATATAATTGTGTTTAAGCACACACACACACACACACACACACACGACACAGATATCAGAGTCCATTATTTAAACTGTCGTGAATACAAACAATTAATGCAATATGTCTACCAGTTATTGTAACTTGCAAGAATTCGAGGGAACATAGATCTGGCTATCAAGTGCTTAAGCCATCTTGCTTCCTTGAGAAGGTTCTTCCCTGTATGTATGAGGGTATATGGCTTTCCTTCTGTCTGTATATGGCTTTCCTTCTGTCCATATATGTGCCTTAACCACTTCAAAGATTCTCTTGTAGCTCTGTGCCGTTGAAGTGATTGACTTGTCTCTGAGGAAAAATGTCTTTTCCTAATTCTCTCTGGAAGATGTAGCTTCTGAATTTCATATATATGCTTTCTTCATATTGTTTAATCCTCACATATTTGTTAATGGGGAAAATGTAAATGAATGTTGTCACTTTAGACTGTTCTCCACGTTTACTTAGTGCTCTACACCGTTTTAGATAGTGGAGAAACGTAAGGAGTCAGAAGCCATATGGCGGATTGATGCATTGCGTAGGGTTCTTAAGGAAGTACACTCTCTATTCGTGATGTTTCATGGATCTATAAGAGCATTGCTTGATAAAGAACCTGGTGGGGGACTTACCCGTTCTCATTTGTACACTTTCATCATGGACTATTTAAGTGGTAAGGCGTTAGTATATGCTATGTAAGATTCACTGGAAATCTATTTCGCTACATTTTGCAGTTCAAAATATTTTACTGTAAGTCACTAATTGTCAGCATTTCAAAAGCGGTCTCCATTGGATTTGTGCTGCTGGGGTAATGCTGCAGTTGCTGTATCAGATGATTTCCATTGGATTTATGCTACTGGAGCAATGCTGAAACTTCTGTATCTCATCCCTGACATATGATTCTTCTCTTTGAGGCAGATTTTCTTGTTGGGAAGAAACTTCAGTTACCAAATTTTCGTGACTCTTTAAAGGAACGTGGAACCGTACAGATGTTGACTGTGGGACGTGAAGCTGCAATTGAAGTTCAGGTTCATCTTTAGAAATTCTCATTTATTCCTGTGCCTAAGTGTGTAAATGCCTTCCCTTCCGCATTTTGTCCTGGATACACATGATTAAAACTTGCAGAACTGTTAATTGGCTACTTATACCTCCTTAATTTTTTGAAAAATTTCACGTTCTGGCATGCGGCCCCGTTAAAACTTTTGGTTGGGTTGACAAGTGATTGAGATGTTCTTTGGCTTTGGTTTCCAATGAAAAGTTACCCTGATCATCAATGCATCTCATTGACTGAATATGTATGTAAGTGGCATTTATGTTGGAATCGCTTGCAGCTGTACCTTTTTACAATTACTGGTACCTTAATCAATTTAGAATTGTGGTTCATTAGTGTGGGTGCCAATATGTTCCTTTGAGCAGAGGCACTGAACTGGAATATGCCCATGTATAGGTCTCGTTTTTGTCATCACACTCCCACTAACACCATCAGAGTTTCAACTATCTTGAACCATTCCATCATTTCATCTCATATGGGACAGATGTTATATAAAACTAAAGTGTTAATGTTTACATCCACTGGTTGCCTCTGCCAACCAAAAATAACTATATAAGAGAACGGTTAGTATATCTATTCTTTTTTTTTCCCCTGCTAATGAGGTGTCCAGGTATCTTTGGGGGTACCTGAATCATCTCAAGCATAAGTTCCCTGTCCCACAAGCACCAGGAAATTATTGGGATAAATCATAGGGTGTGGACCTAAGGGGGAGAATGCAGACTAACGATCATATGAGAGAACAGTTAGTTTATCCATCTATTTTTCACTGCTAATGAGGTGTCCAGGTGTCTTTTGGGGTACCTGAATCATCTGAAGCATAAGTCCTGTCCCACAAGCACCAGGCAGTTATTGGGATAAATCATAGGGTGTGGACCTAAGGGACTAAGGGCCTCAACTTCCCTAGATTGGACCATGGCCACATTTTCTACTCCTTGGGGTTATATGCATTTTGTATTGCTGCTTACTAAGTGCCATAATATTGCTTGCAGTCTTACTTCTTTCTTATGAGGTATTCATAATTTCTTTGTGGCTGGCTTTTCTGAAAGAGCACAAGCAAAAGTGCCATAAAAATGTCTCCATTTTTTGATCTGTGCTTTCTCATTCATAAGAATCAAGTAAAACATTATCAGCAAATTATGGGATAAAGAGAGCATGATTGTTAAATGAACTTGTAGTTAATTCAATCAAGTAACAATTGGCAACTATTGTGGCGGATACACACTGGATACCCATGTCTACTTCGAACGATCATATGGTGCAGTTGAAATTGACTAATTTTTTTCTTAAAACTATCCTCTTGACTAATCCAAAAGATCATATAGTGCAGTTGAAATGGACTAATTTTTTTTTGTTTGTGTCAAGAAAGAACAACTCGGTTGAATTCAATCCAAACCCCAACCCGACCCCACAAATAAAAAAAAAAAGGAAACAAGAAAAATAAAATTTAAGCTTTGAAGATATAAGATCTACCTATGTACATTCATTACCAAATTCTTTTTAATCACGTGCTGTATCTGATTGAAACTTACACATACTAAGAGTAGTGAAGATATATAATTTGCTTGGGTACTTTAAATTCGGTCAAAATGTTCTTTGTGCATATTTTGATTGCTGATGTCTGCTTTTGACAGTCACTCGTCAGAGTACTAGAATCATGTGCTGGGAACACACCATGCTACTCACTGGTCTTGTTTCAGGACCTGCTGGTGTCGACAACACTTTCCCCTGTATGGTTTCATCTCTGTTGCATCTTAGTTCACGTTTATTTTTTTTAATACGGGTTCTTTACTGCCTAGCCGTTTTGAGCCAGCTGCTTTCCATAACATTTGCATCTCTAGTTATCCTCAAAGTTGAAAAGATGGCTAAGAATTGACTCATGTTCTTGTTGACAGAGTTCTGATAGGGTCCAATGCAGTGGACTTCTATTGTAACCCCTAATCTTCATTCAAAATTTTTTCCAGGAGGACACTATAAACTTATTTACATATGCTGTCCTAAGGTTGTCACCTCACGCTCTGTCCTCTGGGGTGAGTTCCTGGTCCTATTTATGCAAAGGAAACATCTCATCTCATCCTGCCACTGGATCTATCTCAGCAAACTCTGGTGCAGTTTTGGATGAATTTTTTCGTCCACATGGTACCTCTTCTGGTGGAGATCACAGTTATCATGTTGCAAGGCCCTTACAGCATAACAAGTGGACCAAAGGGAAAGATGGATTTCTTGTCAGTGATATTTGGAATGTGGAGGCTG
The DNA here is from genome assembly GCA_033060915.1 of Euryodendron excelsum. Taxonomy (NCBI): domain Eukaryota; kingdom Viridiplantae; phylum Streptophyta; class Magnoliopsida; order Ericales; family Pentaphylacaceae; genus Euryodendron; species Euryodendron excelsum. The sequence goes on along the minus strand of CM065388.1, from coordinate 20,359,005 downwards.
GTAGCTTCGTTCCTACCACTCCAACAATTTGGCTTCAGCAAACGGAGGAGAGAACGTATCTATGTCCTTTTCAGCATGGAAACCTTACCCTGATCCTTCTAATTCCTGTCACTTCGATTTTTAATGGGGAGCAAGGTGTTTCCATGGTGAAGCAGCAAGTTCTTGAAAATGTGAGTCCCTTCTTTTTGGCAATTAAAATATGTCTGGTATTGAGCTCATGCACAATTGTATATTCTTGCCATGCTACATCAATTTTAAGCATTATGCTAGTCTTGCTACAATTGACGTACAAATTAGGCCACATTTTTGTTAGTAAGTTAAACTCCTAATTAAGTCTAATTCTTATTAAGTCATCTCTTTCTAAGACCTTTTTTCTGTTATCTTAAAGCCTTAAGCCCCTAGTTTTTTGTCTGCAGTGTTTCACTGTGGACCTATGTATTTTTCTGGATATCTATCTATATATCCATTTGGTTGTGTTGCATGCATGCAATTTTACTATCAGAAAATAAAAAAGTTGAAAATTAAATAAAAATAGAAAAGTAACATGCACATACTTCCATACCAGACATAGCAACTTATGACATCTTTCTTCATCTCTTGATATTGTGTATTTACTTGTCACTTGCCAGAGATGTTTTGTTATTATGTATAGCTGAATATATGTTAAGATTCATTCTTTGGGTTGCAATAATCTTTATTATTTTGTTTCCATTTATGTGAGTGATATCAAGGGAATGCCTGCAATGTGTTGTTTTAATATGCCTTTTCTTAGTTTATTGTTTCCACCAGTAATCTAACAAGTGTCAGGAAAGATTTATATAAACTTGAAAAGGCTTGATTTTTAATGGAGGAAAGAAGGAAGAATGGGAAGTGACTGGAGCTCCTGAAGTTCGGAGTCAGTTCTTAAACATCGAAATAATATCCTAGTATACAAATCTCTTTCGAGGATAGGACAGATAGTCATTGTGATTCTAGGTTAATACTCTTGATAGAAAAGAGGAAGGACATATCTCATTCTATCTATTGGAATGTGGAGAAAAGATGTATAAGATGGGCAATTTGACCTTGATGTCATTCCTTAGAAAAGATTTTTGGTGAATTGGCAATTTGTTGCAATGCAGTGTACCGGTAGAACATGCATCTTTACAATAATGGGACGAGAGGACCCATATGTGCATTGTGATGTCATTGCTCAACTTTGGTTTTGGGGTCAGTTTCATGGACACTTGCAGGGATGACCAGTGTCATGTGAGACATACATTGGACACTGATGCTTCTTGAGCGCTTCTAGAAATGCATTGGAGAATACTTGGACGTATCCTTATTTGAAAATGAAATTTCATAATACAGGACACTATGACGACACCGCTCTGACCTCCCCAATACGACCTATGTGGCAAATCTTGTAATGTGAGTGACGCTGCAATTTGGGAATGGTAACGGTCACTTATAATGTGCCTTCACGCACTTGTAAAAGAAGATATTAGATGCAGGACCAGTAGCAAATAAAGTATGCAATGGACTCTTCTAATGTAGGATGAGGATATAGTAATAAAGATGACAAAAGTTCAATTAGAAAGCAACTAGTAACAGCATAAGTAATATAAACGATATTTGTGGAGTTTCATCTTCTGTTCTGCAATTGAAATGTTAATGGTTAATTAATTTTATTGTATTTTTTTATATAATATATGTAAATAAAAACAAATATTATTTATATTGTCATGTCTTTATCATGTCCACAATTCATATCCTACTCTTTTATGACATGCTGGCATACAAATATAATCTTATATTGTCATGTCATTATCAGGACATGCCGGGTTAGCATGTCCATGTTTGTGTCATATTGTGTTTTGTCTTTCTAACAAGGGTATGAGGTAGAGCTACTCTATTGTGTCAAAATGAGCCCATGCCACCTTGTGACAGAAATACAAGTTTCACTTTATTAATGTGAGACTAAGGAGCTCATGCATGCCATTTGCATGCATATCAATTCTAAGTTCTCATATAAAGCTTGAAGGTGGTTCTTAAACCATTTGCCTACCTATTATTAGATTATATGAGGTGGAAGGTTGATATTTCATTGGACTTCCCACTTTTTTTGCCTAAACGCATTAAATTGCAAATGCTCATGCCTTGATTTTAAAGTTTACAAACTAGCTGGATACTTTTAGAGACAAATTCTTTGAACCACTTCAAGGTGTATATCCCTATGCTCTATTAGAACACATGAGAGATGAACTGATGAACCAAGATATTGATGGTTGAAATTGATTAGCACGACGACTTGGTCCCCCTAGGCATAAAACTTCTTCTAATGAGTTCAGATAATACGAATTTGTCTGGTTTAGCCTGGGAACTTGTTTTCTTGTAGTTCTTAGATAAGCTCTTATTGCGCATGTTTGTTTCGGGTACTATTCATGTTATCGAGACAATCTTGTGTTTCGTGGCATTATGATGTGGGAGTAGGACAACTTAGGAAACTTTGCCTAAAAGTTGGAATGGATTCTTCTCAAAAAAAAGGAAAAAAGAATGTTAGAATGGATTCTTGTGTTAGGGTTCTAGATGTTAGATGATAAGTTTTAAGGTTTGTTGATGAGCCTTGGCTTAACTTGGTTTGCTTTCAAAAGTGGCAGCTTGCTGGATTTTAGAATTAACATGGTTAGAGAGCTTGGACAGTGGCTAATTTGGGGTTTTAAGGGTTTAAGAAGATGAAGAAGAGGAAGACAAAAAAGGAAGAAAAGACCGAAACGTTTCTGTTTTCTTGGAAACTGATATAAAATATAAGTGGTATACCAAAATTTCAGTGTTTCCACTAAAGATACAAAAATGTTTCGAAACACTACGAAATATACCGAAACAATGAGTTGTTTCGACACCTAATTAGATGTCTAATAATGGTCATTTCTTTTGTTGTTTTCCTTTCCAAGCTGGCTGACACTACATGGGGATTAAATTTATTTTGATCCTTGTTTGTGGCTGCTCTTTTTTTTTTTTTTTTTTCCCCTTATGGTAAATAAGCAAAGATTTTATTATCAAAGAGAATCCAAAAGGGGCAATACATCTGTACAGAGGCAGTATACAATGAAAGCTATACCCCCTAAGTTTTTCAATGCTAAATTGTAATCCTAGTGGAATTAAGGTAAGTCTGGTAATCTATGAATATCTAAGTAATTCGTCTATTCCATGAAGTTGATATTATGACAATTTCAACTTTTCTCAGTGTGAATTTGCCTAACTCTTACACATTTAATTATTGATGCCTTGGCCATGAAAATTTTTTTTTTTGATAAGTAAAATGTGATATTAATATACGAGCATCAAGGGGATGCAAAAAAGGCTGCAAAACTAGTTACACTTCCATCGCATCTATAAAATCCAAAAACTGGCCTAATTTGGGGTAAGATCTCCCTGAGAGCCAACTATACAAAATAGCTAAAAGAATGCTTTTCAATCTATACAAAGGCTGCTCTAACCCCTCAAAAGATCTTCTATTTCTTTCCCCTAAAATCAGCCACATCAAACCTAACGGCGCAAGGGTCCACGCCTTTCTCCTTCTCCTACCCATTCTCCCTGCCCACCAACTGCGTAGAAACTGTGCTACCCTCCCCGAAAAAACCCATGACATCTCGAAAATATTCAGAATGAGATTCCACAACTCCTTTACTACCGCACAGTGGAGAAGGATATGAGACACCGTTTCCCCATCTCTCTTACAGAGACAACACCATTTGATTACAATTTGATGCCTCTTAATTAAATTGTCAATGATTAGGATCTTCTCTTTAGCTGCACACCATACAAAGAATGCCACCTTCAACGGAGCACCACATGACCATATCTTGCTCCAAAAACCATCTGACTCCTTCGGGCCCAAAAGCATGGCATAGAATGATTTGACACTGAACTTTCCTTCCTTGGCTGCCAACCATCTCAGCGAATCCTGCCCATAACCTAAGTTACTCACTGAGTAAATCTTCTCAAACATCTCACCAGAGTTACCAGGAGACAGATTATTGTGGTATGTGGAGTGGAAACGGAAACGTCATACATGATATCCCACGAACGTGGTATAGTAGGCGTAGCCTTCTTCGGATTGCTTTGTCGAAATAGAAAATGCATATACGAGCAAGGGTTCCAATTCCTTTTTGCATTGGCTGAGCTAAGACCTTTCGTGCAACTTCTGCTAGCTTTGGTGTTTTTTATCCATAAGTTCCCACCATTCTATAGCATCCAAAGTTGAAGCATTGACTAAAGGAAAAAGCACTTTCCATATGAAAATCCACAAATTGCTGGTGTATCGTTCTTGCTTCCTCAGGATGTGATGCAATATTTTCAAAGGTTTTTTTAACTTTGACATCTATTTATGTATCTTTATTAGGCTTCTTTCTAGTGGTTCTTCCAATGGCAGGAGTGCTTACGCAGACTTATAGAATTAGGTTGACAAAATGAATTCAAGACAATGCCTGGGGAAATTCATTTTCTTCCATCTACCAAGCACTATGACTTTAATGTGTGTATATGCATCTTTGTTACTTGTAATTTTTCAGAATATCATTATTCTCTAAGCAGATTATCCATCCCCTTGTATATTTCACCAATAATTGGACCATCTATGTTGTAAAATGTAAGTAATTTATAAACTGGTTTTGTGATTGCCAATATATTGTGCACCTCATTCCAAAAAATCATCACTCCCTACATATCTAGTAATCAGAACACCAACTTCTCTTGTATTTTCCTTTCCAATTTTCATCAATTATGCCCATTTATTTAAAACCATTGTCATTGCCCAGGCCTCCCTCACATCATCAACAAGTCATTTCAACATTAAATAATGGAAGGCAATTTTCTTTTTAGGCACCTTTAGAAGTCTTAGCTTTGAGTGTGCCCCAAAAATTGTTAATGCAAGTGAATGATTGATAAATAATTTGACGATTTTTTCTCTTAGAATATGTGTCTTTGAATCAATCAAAAGTCTATGCCAAATCTTTGAATATTACATTCAAATTGTGTGAATTGCACAAGTAGATCAAAGAATATAAGGATGTAGGTTTTCTACGTCTTTTCTAGTTACTTTGCAATTTGGGGCATTTTCTGTCACCACTTAGTTAACATTGGAAAGAGTCAACTTATATAAGAACATAACACCAAAACTATTTATTGTTAAAATATTTATCAATGGATTCTTTTTCATATTCGACCACTCACCGGAGGTAATTGCTATTTTGTTTACCACATAGCCTTGACAAAAAGAATTAATTATTTCTCAATACTTGTTTTTACCTCATCTAACAAAGTGCTCCTTGCCTTTTCAAAGAATGGAGCTTTATAACCCTTTGGGCCTCGTTTGCTTGGCGGGACTAAGCAGAACTAGACCGGATTGGACTAACAGTCCCATATAGTCTCACGTTCGGTTGCAAAAAAACAGTCAGACTAGTAGTTCGGATTGGACTATTTATCTCACATATGTGGGACTATTTTTGCTTATTTAATCCTAGGGGTGGAGGTGGGACAGATAGTCCCGGGACAAGCTATGTGTGGGTAATGACCAAAATACCATTTACTGAAATTTGCAAATATTATTTTATATTATGTATTACAACATAATATAATATAATATAACATAATATCATAATTATACATATATTAATATAGTGTATATTAGCATTAAATTAGTAAACTTGCAATATTATTATATTATGTAAGATTAATATTATTATATTAATATTATTATATTAGCATTAAATTACCTAAATTTGTAAATATTATTTTTATATTATGTATAACAACATAATATAATATAATATAATATAATATAATATAACATAATATCATAATTATACATATATTAATATAGTGTATATATTTTGTACCTATTAATATATTAAGACAATATTATTTATTATTAATAGAGTGTAATGACCAAAATATCATTTAACTAAACTTGCATATATTATTTTATATTATGTATAAACAATATAATATAATATAATATAACATACTATTGCATAATATAATATATATGTGTTAATATATTATTCATGTATATTAGCTTTATATTAATATCATAATTATACATATATTAATATAGTGTATATTAGCATTAAATTAGTAATATAATATATTTTATATGTTAATATCATATTTATATATATATGTTAATATATATTTTATACCTATTAATATATTAAGAAAATATTATTTATTATTAATATAGTGTAATGACCAAAATACCATTTACCTAAACTTGCATTTATTATTTTATATTATGTATAACAACATAATATAAAATAATATCACATAATATTGTATAATATAATATATATGTGTTAATATATTATTCATGTATATTAGCTTTATATTAATATCATAATTATACATATATTAATATAGTGTATATTAGCATTAAATTAGTAATATAATAATTTTATATGTTAATAATATCATATTTATATATATATGTTAATATATATATTTTATACCTATTAATATATTAAGACAATATTATTTATTATTAATATAGTGTAATGACCAAAATACCATTTACCTAAACTTGCATTTATTATTTTATATTATGTATAACAACATAATATAAAATAATATCACATAATATTGTATAATATAATATATATGTGTTAATATATTATTCATGTATATTAGCTTTATATTAATATCATAATTATACATATATTAATATAGTGTATATTAGCATTAAATTAGTAATATAATATATTTTATATGTTAATATATATTTTGTACCTGTTAATATATTAAGACAATATTATTTATTATAATATAGTGTAATGACCAAAATACTATTTACTTAAGCTTGCATTTATTATTTTATATTATGTATAACAACATAATATAATATAATATCACATAATATTGTGTAATATAATATATATGTGTTAATATATTATTCATGTATATTAGCTTTATATTAATATCATAATTATACATATATTAATATAATGTATATTAGTATTAAATTAGTAATATAATATATGTTATATGTTAATATTATATTTGTATATATGAATGTTATATTGATAATACATATTTATATATATTAATATATATATATATATGTGTGTGTGTGTGTGTTAATTTATATTTTGTACCCAATAATATATTAAGACTATTATTTATTATTAATATAGTGTTTTTTTATTATATATTAAATTATATTTGTGAGGCATAAGGATAACTCCTAGTTTTATCCCATGTTTGTTTCACATGAGGATCAAATGGATTACATGGGACTACAACGGACTATTAATTCAGGGACAATCAGTCCCAGGATTCTTAGTTCGGGGACTGCTTATCCAGTCCCGCGAAGCAAACGAGGCCTTAGTGCCTTATTGATGGCTGCCACCATTTAACAAAATTGAGGATTCTTAAGAATATTAAAAGGAATTCGATTCTCACATGATATTGTTAGAATAGTGGCATTAAATGCTTTTTTGTCCAACAAAGTAAAAGGTTCTTTCAATGGATCAATAATTTATGGCACTTTGTCGACGTGCGAGTTTTGAATTCTGAAGTAAAGAAAACACCTTTCTTTACATTCTTAACTTTTTTATGTATTCTTTTAAATTATGTTTATTCCTTATGTATACTTTATAGGTTGTATATGGTAAAATGATGGTTTGGGAAAAAAGAAAACGCATTGACATATTCCTCTCAATATTAATTTTGAAGATGACAAAGATATTACAACGTATGAAAACTATATAGTCAATGGTAATGAGAATGTTGTAGAAATTGGAATTGATGATGAGGGTGGCATGAGCGATGCTTAAGCAAGTAATTAAATATAGTAAAAAAGAAACTGTTAGATCCCAAGTGCAAGCGTTTGTTGGTGGAAGTTATTTTGAAGAGTGTTGCAAACAAAAAGAATCCAGGGCCTGCTAAACAATGAGTGTAAGAACTGCAATTAACACTTGTACTTAAATTCATGCACACCTTTTTGGTTCCTTTGTTGGGAAGAAATTTGATATTAAAAGATACCATGCTTTGTTTAAAGATTATGTAGGATTTGAAAGAATACGTAAGAAAATTGATAATGTAGAGAAAGGTGTGCCTTATTCACTTAAAAATTTAGAACTCACATGTCATCAATTGTTGAAAGAATCAGTCTATTGGAAGAATCTTTTGCCTTGGTGGACAAAAAGGCAGTTGATGCCACTATTCCCAGTGTATTATATGCAAATGAAATTCTTTTTAATTTTTTTGTAATTTTCAATTTTGTCAAATGGTGATTACCATGAATAGGGCACTAAAATATTATAAAGCTTTATCCTTTGAGAACACAAGGATCATTTTGCTAGGTGAGGTAAACAAGTGTTGGGAAAGATTGATTACTGTAAAGGACACGTGGTACGCAGAGGGATTATTAATCGTCTTCGATGAGTGGTCGATTGTGAAGAAGAATCCATTGATAAATATTTTTGGAGTAAATAGCTTTGGTGTTATGTTCTTATATGTTGAAGACTATGTTGGAGTTCAGAAATTAGGTGTTAATATTGTAGAATTATTATTACAAGCAATTGATGAGGCGAGTCCTTCTAATATCATCAAAGTTGTGATTGAAAATGCCCATAATTGCAAGGCAGTAGAAAAAGACAGAGAAATGGTACATCCTTATTTTTTTGGTCTCGTTGTGTTGTTCACACATAATTTAAACAAACAAAACAAAAAAGTTGTCTTAAATATTTTGTCAATCGTTCACATGGATTGATAGTTTTTAAAGCACACTCAAAGTTATTACTTTTGAAGGTAGTTCAAACAAGACTTGCCTCGCATCAAGTAATGTTGATACAACGTGTTGATGTGAGAGAGGTCTTGGCAAATGTAGTGGTTTTAAATTCATGGAAAGGACCAATGAAGAAGTTAGTGCTCGGATTATTGGATGTATTGGAAGTGATATTTTTTGGGATAAGGTGCATAACATATTGGCAAGCACAAAACCACTTTATAAATTAATTTGGTTTTTTGATAAAAATGGTCCATTTATGGGAGATATATATAAGGGAATAAATAATATGCTGAGAGAGATTGAATGATCTGAAGTAATAGCAAGTATGGATATTATGCACATACACCAAGTATGGATATGCATACACACCTATTGAAGCCATTGTGCTTGGTAGATAGGAGAAAATAAATATCCCTATGCATTGTCTTGGATTCGCATTGCCAGCTTAATTCTTTGATTCTACATGTGTAAGTTGTAGGTTCGTGGTATCAGATCTTCTACATGACATGCCACATCAACGTCACATCATCTCCATCTCCACATACTTTATCCTATATGCAGCCTGATGACGTGGCATGCAGGCTAATAAGATAACTCCACATTACTGCCCCAAAAGGTTGAGCCTCACCAGCTAGGGGTGGTAGGCGAGGCGCCTCATCGTTGAGCTCAAGCACCAATGGCCCCTCGACATTATGTAACCTCGAGGAACCCCTCATCTTGGCTGAGGGAAACTCTGGCCATCTCTCTTGTGGCTTCATACTCAGTACATCCTGGCTCAACAATGGAACCTTCCAGCCAAGTGTGCTCCCCTCTTGAGCTACTTTTCCATTACTTAGCCAAGATTCTCCACAAAACACCTCAGCAACCTATGTTGGGAGTAGGACCTAGGAACCCCACTCGGCGTTAGCCTCGCTCGGGACCATTAGGAGACTTGTGAATTAGAGCTTAGAGTTGAGGATTCGTCAAGGCTGCCTAGGGGCTCACCCTTTCATCGATTTGAGAGAGAGAGAGAGAGAGAGAGAGAGAGACAATCATTGTAGGTCACCAATTAGATTTTGGATGCAGAGCTGACCTCCAACTTGTTGGACTTTGGGGGATGAGCCATCAAGTGACTTAACATTAACAATTTTACTCTCCTCCCTAGGTCCTCTCACCTATATATATCCTTCCCTCAGCACAAGAAGTCAGAATAAGCCACAAATAACCTTGAGACTCTGACCTTCTGGACTAGGACTCTTTTTTCCTAGGACTGTCTCAACTCTCTGTCGTCCATCTCTAGTGATCCTTCGTGATGTGGATGTGGAGCCTGATCAGAGGACTTCACTACCTTTTCCTAGACGTCGCTGGAAGATTCAGAGAGCTATGATTTTGTAGAGTGCCTTGCTAGCTATAGCCACGTGTCACTGTAGTGGAGCACCGAGTACCAGAGGCGGTTTTGGCTATCCTATATATATCAGCTGTTCTCCTAGGTCAAGTAGAGGGTAGAAAAAGCTCCTGGAGGCTGCTAGAAGTGTTATAGAGGCTAGGGTTGTGTTGTATCATCCTAGAAAGTGTCTAAACATTTTGTTGATAGACGCCTCTTGTATCTCCTCTATTCTTGATTATAGTGAAGCCGCAGTGACTCGGTGGACGTAGCCCTTGCATTGGGGATGAACCATGTTAAATCGTTTGTATTGCTTGTGTGTGTGTGTGTGCTTGATTTATCTACTTTGTTCTAGATTTGTTGTTTATAATCCTTAGTTACTCAGGTCTTAGAGAGTGGTTTTGTATTAGATACCATTTGCAAAACCCCAAGAATTGGTATCAGAGCTTTTTGAGTGAGTTGGGCAAGAATCTTGGTGACTGCAAGTTGTACAACGATAGTCAAAGTGCAATACATCTTGCAAAGAATTCTGCGTTTCACTCAAGAACCAAAAACATTGACATCAGTAACATTTTTTTGTTTGCTCTTGGAAGATGGCAAAATCAGTTGAAAAAGTTTCACACAAGTGATAATCCTATAGATATGTTTATTAAGGTGGTTACTGCTGAGAAGCTGAAGTTATGCTCAACTGCCTAGATACTTAAAGAGTTAAGATTGATGAGATGAGTCACTGCGGCACTTTATGGTGGTATGAAGGTTTAAAGAGTACAGACTGTTTGTGTCTGCGATCAGAGACTTTGGCAAATCCAAGCTTGGCGATCAAAGACTTTAGTCCGTTCATCGGCTCCACACTCGGCAAATCCAAGATTTGATTGACATTCAAGTCCATTTATTGTAGAGACTTTGGAGCCATCTTCAAGAGTCAAACTTCATCACGCAATTTCAGATGTCATAATGGAATCTTTTCCATCAAAACAATTAAAACAAATAAACTCGGTCAAAGCAATAACCTATCTGCTCTTACTTTGTAAGTAGTATATTTGGCGATCTGCATTAGATACAAATCATGATTGTGAACTCTTGATGTATTTGCATGTAGGAGGCTCAAGTTGAACCCAGGGGCTGATCAACATATAACATTAGCCTTGTAAGCAATGGTAGAGACAGAATTTTGCTTCAAAAACTAATAACAAATAAACTAAATCAAGAGATCCTTGCTAGAGTTATTCGAACAAAGATGAAAAAATCAAAATATTTTCCGGTCATTAAATGAATGCATAAATCATTAAGCTGAACAAACATATACTTGTAAAGAAAATTAATGAATGTGTATTAACTAAGTAAGAAATTAAGAAAATAAGAGAATGCCCAAAATAATTGTTTAAATGGCAGGGTTCAACTGGAGGCATTGCAATGACAAAATTTGCCTTAGAATGAAGAGTTTTTGCATGTACAACATTTTGATTGTGTAAGAAGCCCCCGGAATCACGCTTCACATCACAAATAATCATTGCGAGAATAGTGTGTTTGTGTATTTGTAGCATTTTGATGATGTGGCAGCAACAACATGCTAGGGAATGAAGGCACAAAATCAGGTTTAATGGTGTGAAGTCCTTAACACTAACCCTGACCACAGGTGATATGAAATCACCCATGTAATTCTTGAACCACTGACACGATAGAAATCCACTAAACTCGTCCATAGTTCAATCAAACTAATTTTTTTTAACAAATTCATTTAATATTTATTACAGGAACTGTTTTGCTGAAAATTTCTTTCCATCTCTTTCAATATGCCTGAAGAAACAATTTTTTGAGATGCAATTAGCAAGTATACAATTTTACTCGCAAAGTCTAGGAGATCACCTTTTTAATTTCATCCTGAAACAAATGGTATTAGTAATTTTTTGCCCTTAACACATGATTTACTTAGCAGATGCACTTACATATTTTGTTATTACATCCTTACCATTATTGATTTATGATAATAGTATCAACTTAAAATTTATATATTAATATCTGGCCACTTGAAGGTTTTACAGTACTGATTTTAACAATTGGAAGTTTGGCATGTGCAAAATCCATCGGACTTAAATTCAAAAAATTTTACAAATTATATCTTAAGGTCCCTCTTCTAGAATTAGGAGCAATCCAAATAGCTGGTGGTTGGATCTTCTCCAAATAATCTCTTGCATTGATTATCTTTATGCCACCCCTTTCCAAGTTGAACACTCCCATATCATGACCCCCAAAGCTGTAAGTTTCATTTATTAGGTCCCAACAGTCGTTCGTGAAATATACTGAATTCTCCTCGTATTCTGGAAGGTCCCAAGCTAAGAGTAATGTAGAGTGATTTTCACCCAAAATTAGCACTTGATCATGTAAAGACTGCAACTTAACCCATTTTTCTTCTTGAAAATCCATCTTGTAAACATTGAACAACTGTCATGTACAAAAATTTCAACTACCAATCCTCATGCTCAAGAACGTGTGCCTCATCAACAACTTGACCGTCATTACGATCATATTTCTCAATGTATCTGACATCAAGCAAGAGCTCACCTTGTGACTCTACCAAGTAAAATTGGCTACTGTAAAGATCTCCCAAAGACCTACTAAACTCAACATCTTCTTCAAGGAAAGAAGGCTCAAGATTCATCTTTTTTATGGGGACATAACTGCTGAAATCCCAAACTTGAACTGAACCTGTATTAGATAATACACATACATAATCTTCACTGCTGATGATATCACAGTACTTTGGTAAATGATGGATTAGAATAACTGTAAGTATTCTATTTTTGCTCGCTTGACAATTTTCGGTCCAAAACACTATTTCAATAAAACTTCAAAACTCTATCAAGCCCTAGATGCCCTCCCAAAGATCAAATCAACCATTCTAGATCAAGACGATTGCTCCCGGCCTACATAGCCGTTCTAGAGTCAAAATGTCCAAAATGCCTTTTGGCATTCCCTTGCATCTCTAGGCATTTCAGACAGTTTTTTGAGACCAGGTGGTCTTCCAACACTGTCGGAGTTGTGGAAGCACCCACAAACCTTACACGGTTCACTTGCGGCACTTACTAGCTCGCCGACGTAGAATGTCCGTTATGCCTAGTGGCATCAGGTAACCTCCCTGAGACTAAAAGCCTACAGTCCTTAGGTGATCAAGTGCTAATTTTGGGTGGAAATCATTCCATGTCACTGTTAGATGGGGACTTTCCAGAATATGAGGAAAACTCATAATATTTCACGGATGACTGCTGGGGCCTAATGAATGAAACTTACAGCTTTGGGGGTCATAATATGGAGTGTTCAACTTGGAAAGTGGTGGCATAAAATTTTTTTACGCAAGTGATCATTTGGAGAGGATCCATCCACCAACTATTTGGATTATTCCTAATTTTGGCAGAGGGACCATAAGATATCATTTGTAAAATTACTTGAATTAAAGTTCTGATGGGTCATGCGCATGCCAAACTTACAATTGTTGAGATCAGTACTGTAAAACCTTCAAATGGCCAGATATTAATAAATAAATTTGAAGTTGCTACCATTATCATAAGTCAATAGTGTTAAGGATATGATAATAAAATATGTAGTGCATCTACTAAGTAAATCATTTGTTTAAAAAAAAAAAACTAATAACCATTTGTTTTGAGATGAAATTAAAAAGGTCATCTCCTAGACCTTGAGAATAAAAATTGTATACTTGCTAATGGCATCTCAAAATAGTTTCTTTAGGCATATTAAAAGAGATAGGGAGAAGTTTTCAGGCAAGCAGTTCTTCTAGTAGATATTAAATGAATTTGTTAAGAAAATTTTGATTTGATTGAACTATGGACGAGTTTAGTGGTTTTCTGTCATGTCACTGGTTCTAGGATTACATGGGTGATTTCATATCAGCCGTGGTCTGGGTTAGTGTCAAAGACTTCACACCATTAAACTGGATTTTGTGCCTAAATTCCCTAGCCTGGTGCTGTTGCTACAACATCAAAATGCTGCAGATGCCCAAACACTATTCTTGTAGTGATTATTTGTGATGTGAAGCGTGATTCTGGGGGCTTCCTACATCATCAAAATGTTGCAGATGTAGAAACGCTTTATTCTTAGGGCAATGTCTTCATTGCAATATCTCCAATTGAAACTTACCATGTGAACAATTATTTGTGGCCTTTTCATGTTTCCTTAATTTCTTGCTTGGTTGATACACATCCATTAATTTTCTTTATAAATATATCTTTGTTCAACTTAAAGATTTATGCATTCATTTAATGACCAAAAAATATTTTTATTTTTTCATCTTTGTTCGAATAACTCTAGCAGGGAGTTCTTGATTTAGTTTACTTGTTATTAGTTTTCTCAGCAAAATTTTGTCTCCGACACTACTTGCAAGGCTAATGTTATATGTGGATTAGCCCCTAGGTTCGACTTGAGCCTCCTGCATGCACATACATCAGGGGTTCAGAATCATGATTTGTATCGAATGTGGATCTCGCCGGATATACTACTTACAAAGTAAGAGCAATGAATTACTTCATTTTTGTCCTAGCTTTTTTTCTTTGTTTTCTTTTTCCTCTCTCTCCAAAAATTTAAGATTCAAACATAGCATTAGTATTGAAGGATATGATTTGGAAAACTGCCTCCCGATAGTTCAAAATCCTATTTCATTACATTCTTTATTACTAGGATGAAGATTTTCATGACATTCAGAGAAGGGTCTCATCTCATGACTCTCATCCATCTTGGCCGTAGTTCAGTTTGCTGGAAGGTGTCATATGCCAAGTTGGGCATGTGAAAATATGGGACGATAAATGGCATCCGTCATTTTATTTTTTTTAAAAAAATTAAATTGTATTAAAACTAAAACGACCTCATTGTAGCATGTATAAAGTGTAATAATTGTTTTTAAGCTACGTTTGGATTTTGAATTTGTCAAGAAAAATGAAATTACTTATACACATTAAATTTTATCGATAAGTAAACCAAAAAAAATAAATAAATGTGTGTGGAGTAGAGTGGGGTGAGTGGTCAAACTTGTAGAGGGTGACCCTCTGGGAAGTTAATAGCAGGCGCTGTCTTAGGCGAAGGATCACCGGAGGTGGAGAAGAGAGAGTTAAGGGGTTCTAGAAAGAAAGAGGGTGACAGTGTCCCAAACGAGTTTGGAGAGACTGAGAGATTTTTAAGGTTGGTGGTGAGCATTCAATGTGGAATGAATGTCTTGTCAATGGAGAATGAAGGCTCCCTTTATATAGGTGAGGGAGGTACTTCATGATTGGTTTTTCAGTTGTTAAGATTTTCGATGATTGGCTCCTCAAACCTGAGATAAAGCCTTTTGTTGATTGGCTCCTCAGTCTGAGACTTCTCAAAAATTGATATTCTGAATGTCAATTCTATAACTCTGTAGGCGACAGTGATTTAGTGATTCAGACGGTTCAGGCGTTAAATGCACTTTGTCGTTTGCTCGGAGATTCCTCTCTCTCTAAGACCGGCTGGAGTGGCAGGCCCCTTGGCGAGCCCTCAATTTTAGCTTCCAATTTATTTGTCTCCTGATGATCTCACGCAGAGTTTCCTAGGTCCTGCTCTCAACCTAGGTTATGAAGATACGTTTATGTGGAGAATTATTCTGCTATGGAGATGTGCTCGGAGGAGAAGTTTCACGGCCGAGTTAGGAGGTGTCAAGTGCGAAGACATGAGCGCGCGCTGCGGAGGTGTCTAGAGGTCGCCTGTAAGCGAGGGACTCTTGATGTCTTATCTTGGAGGACATGTTCTTCGCGTTATTCTCGGTGAGTGAGTTGTCTTGGTGCACACGTCGCCTTTGTAGGCTGTTACGTGGAGCCAAGTGTGAGAGGAGGTCGGTACGGAGGAGTGGTGAGTTGTCTAAGTGTCCTTGTACGGAGTGGAGTTACACTTATACCTACAAAATACTTACTCATTCTCCTAACCCTAAATAATAAAAAAATAAATTTGGCTTCCTGCCAACATTCATGAGACCTAGCAGGCACAACTCAAATCAATGCAATCAAAAGCTAAATTCCAGTTACTTAGCGTTGACTTGAAATTTGTTGCCATGCACTAAAGATTTGACTATTTAGCATTATGCACTTATTTTGACTCCATTTCATATCAGCATGACAGTTTACAACAAATCCCTTTTTGGCTTTTGTAATCTATATCTCTCTCTCTCCAGCTACATATATATCTATGTACTTTGATAAAAGCGGTAATAAATTATAATTTTGAGAGTTTGTCTGGTTGAACTCTTTTATGCTTTGAAAATTTTGCAGCGTTCTAGTTTTCTATCTAATAGAGAGTATATGACATTTAATGATATATAGCATTTATGTCTGTTTGCTATTATTGTTTCCTTACTTTCTAAATCTAGCAGGCATCACTGAAAATTTTGAAAGTTGAGGAAAAATTATCCAAAGGATGGGGTGGGGAGAATGCATATCATGTGAGTGGGTACCGTTATTTGCTAGTGGATGGTGACAGAAATGTATCTAGGGCTTCTCCACCTGTGAAAGTGACAACCTTGACGAAGGTCAGTAATGATCGTTCCTTAGGTCGGCAATATCATTTTTGTCTGGTTTTGCAGAAGTTGCTCTATGTATCCATCTATTACTGCAACTGTCAACTATGTAATGCCTCAAACTTGTTTTGTCTGTTGGGCACAGAAATTTGATTCAATTTCAATGGGTAATTATTTTGTTGAACCATGAAAGTATTCTTATTCAGAGCAGACAGGTTTAACTATTACAGATCTCGAAGCTACTGCCTCCTCTCTTCTCACACTAAGAAACTAGAATGCTGGTTTCAAGTTCATCGCAGATGTGTTTTGTAGGACATGTTGCTATTTACTAATCCAAGAGGCACCTAGCCTGAATTGCATAGATACCAATTGTCATTGTGAGTTGTAGTCTACTGGTACAGTGTGAATTTAGTCACATTTGCACTTCACGTAAGAAGCATGGACACTTATAAGAAGTTGTCTTGTCAGGCACGATAACTCGTCGGACACTCTTCGACACGTGTTGGACACACATCCAGATATGTTATTATTTTTTGATCTTTTAGAACTGGATATGCTTCGGACACGGATACGTGTGCATCATTTAAACACACATGAACACATTGAAAGTTTGCAAAAAATCACTTGGGGTCCAATTATGAAATAAAAGAATGTGGATTTAAACCTATAAAATCACTCTTCCTTTAGACTCCTTAATTTTAGGAATTTTAAAGCCTAAAAGTTTCAATTTATTTCTAAAAGAGCTTTCTGAATTTGTAATGAAAAATGAAGAAATAGTTTTGATTTTCATGTGTACCTATAAAAATATGTATTTATTTGTTGCAGTGTCATCTCTTGATCTTTTTGAAAATTTTCGTGTCATATCAGTGTTAGGAAGCACAGACATTTCTAAGAGAATGACGTGTCTATGTTGGACAAAGTGTCAGACACACATACTCCTTGGACACTCTAATTGACGTGTCATAATTTTTTGTTTATTTATCTTTCCATAGACACGCTTAGGACATGCAAGAAACATGTATCCACCACTTAAACTCGTATAAAATACATTTCAAGTTTAAAATGTAAACTTACTTTCATCATGTTTAAAGTTAAATGATGATTAAATTATGGATTGAATGGGGTTTTCATGTTGAATTAGTATTATATTTTCATATCTTTGATGGTTTGTGGATGTTACTTTCATATATAGAGCAAATAAAATATATAAAAAAACATATTTTTTGCCGTATCCCTGCAGTGTCCGTGTTCTCATTTTTTTTTAAATTGTGGTGTCCCGTGTCCATATCTGTACCCATGTCAGTGTCCATACTTCTTAGCCCGTATGTGATTCGGTTTTTAGGCTGTCAGAGAACCTGTGGCTTCTGCAGTGGCTGACAAGCAGCCAGCTGATTCCCACCTTTCGCTTGTGTTCCAAGGTTAGTCTGTTGAGCATGCTGGCAGGGGCTATAGATGAGCAAGTGCAATAAACGTAGGGCAGACCAGCAAATTGGTAGTTGAATTGGCAGCATTCTGGCCTGTTACCTGTCCTGTAATCTCCTCAAGTGTGAAGTCCGTCCTATATTCTATCTTCTTGATATTTGCTGCGAAGATGCTTTTGATATATAATCACACTGTTGTTATTATTGTGTCAATTAAATGTAGACCTAATGGTATATCATGACACTTTTATAGCTTGCTTGATTGAACTTAGAATGTGATATTGTATTTGTAAATGGAAGAGTTGTTTTCGTTTTATGGAATAGGAGATGATACTTTTGATATCTACACTGGAAGAAAGTGAGAAGCCAGTTCAGAGGATTGTTAGGAAAATGTCAGTGCTATAGAAAACTTACGAAGGAGAATTCATCGATTGAAGAGGATTTTGAACCACTTAGAAATTTGTCTCTTTAAAATTTTCTTCTACTTAATTAACCTTCCTCATTGCCAGAGCAATTGTAGTGCAGTAGTGTTGGCACGGCATGGAAACGAAAAGTTATGGGGAGCAAAAGTGGCAAAGAGGAGGAAAAGGGGAAGGCGGGGGGGGGGGGGGGGGGGGGGGGGGGGGGGGGGGGGGGGGGGGGGGGGGGGGGGTTTGGGTTTGCGGCAAGAGATCCATTATTAGGGTTGCTAATGAATTGAGCTGTTCATGAATAGCTAAGGTTGGTATTGCTATAAGGCTTATTCGGGTTTATTTATTTATTACATGTGCGGAGAATGAGCTTCAAAATGAAGATGTTAGATAAACGAGCCAAGCCCGAGAGGCCCAGATAAGGCTCGCAAACATGGGCTTATAATGGGTTTTTTTTGATGATATTCTCTAAGTTCATAGTCCTATTTAAACATTGAAAATTTTGTCTGGGTAAAAGCATAAATATATTAGGGTAAATTACATTGACTACCCCTGAGGGTTATTGAAAATCAAGATAGCACTTCCCACATTTTGACAATTACACTGACCTGCCTTGCTTTTAAAACCTTGTAACAGATTCTCCCTTATGTTAAAGTGACTTGGACATCTGTTAGATGTTAGAATAGATAATTTTTCGTTGCGTAATCTACCCTTGATAATATAATTAGCAAAAATCAAATTAAGCAAGTAAAAGTTAATCATGTCTTCCTCTCCTTCTCTCTATTCCCTCCAAAATTCGGTCCATCAGTCACGGCTGGTCACCACTGTCAGCCCCCCCTTGCGCCACCCCCCCCCCCCCCCCCCCCCCCCCCCCCCCCCCCCCCCCCCCCCCCCCCCCCCCCCCCCCCCCCCCCCCCCCCCCCAACAAAATAAAATAAATAAATAAAATGCCATTCCCAAACCCACACCCACCTCTACGATCCCCTCAGAGCACACCACTACTAACCTCTCCCCACCTCTGTGATCACCCCACTCCCCACCAACCTCTTTGAATCTGACTCATCAACAACTCTCACCATCACAACTCCTACACCACCACAACCACCCTCCACATCCATCACCTTCAAACAATCACCTCAGCCAAAAATTCCTCACCACCCCAGAAGTCACTAAGACCCCATCATACACCCACCACAGCCACACATACTTTACACACATATACATATATACGCATATAAAGCATATACTCTCTCACATATGTTATACATAGGGGAAAAATTACATTTTGTTAGGCCAAAATCATCTTGGTGATTAAAATCAGGGTCTTTTTCTAGTTTTATGGCCGTTGTGTGGTATGTAAGCGGTGGGGTGGTCCCTAATCCCTCTCTAATACACACCCACGCCAGTGTAGTTTCGAATTTTCATTTTGGGGATGGTTGATGAGAGAGAGAGAGAGAGAGAGAGAGAGAGAGAGAGAGAGAGAGAGAGAGAGAGAGAGAGAGAGAGAGTGATGGGATGTTGATAGTGGTTGTTTATTGGGCTATGAGAGCAAGGCAGTGCTGATCAGTGGAGGTGGGCAGTGGCAATCACGGCTGAGATGGGTTGTGGGTAGGGGGTAGTTTTGTGGGTCTGCCGATTTGCTTGTAGTCGGGTGAGGGCTGTGGTGGGAAAGAGGTCTGAGGTGGGGTTGGGGTTGGGTGGAGCTGCTATGGGGAAGGGTGTTGGGGTGTGGATCGGGTGGTGGGGGTGGGTTTGCAGCAGCAAGGGCGGGGTTTGGTATGAGGAAAGAGGTTGTGATGTGTGTCTGGGTTCTTCATGAACATGAATCGAGCCTGAATATACCCTTTGAGTGATTAAGCTGAACTTGGTCACATTAATTGGTTGGCTTGGCTCATTTGCATCTCTATTTGTGAGGCATGATTACTTAGAAAGGTTTTTGGATGGAAAATAAAGAATGAGCACTCTGGTGTAATGAGATTAGTTGTGTAAATGGTTCAGAATTTAATAAAGCTTGTTTGATGTATAATTATTAAGTTCTTGATGTTGTCTCTGCTATGATCTTCAGGCTTGGGAAGGCTTCGATTATATTTGTCTTTAGTCATTGATTTCTATCCATGATTACTGAGTTACATTCTGGGAAAATTAAAAAAGAACACCCTAATATAATTTAATGTATAACATGCTACTAAGAAATAAGCAAATTGGGAATTTCTTATTTTCTTCTTTTGGATGGAAAATGAACAAATTATAATGAAGGGTATGCTAACAAGAACTAAATGTTGCAGGAATCTTTAGTTGCCTTGAGTAAGCTTCGAGAAGAGGTTGATTTGGAAAAGAGCCAAGCAAAATGGGATGGCTCAGAACATGAGAAGGATTTGGAAATATGCATTAGGGCAAAAAACAATGCTTGGGTGATCGCTCAGGTTAGCAGAGGGAAAGAACTTTATATGGTTTTGGAGAAAGCCAACGAGACACTTCTCTATGCCTCTGATGCTATTGAGAAATTCAGCAACAGGTAAACCTTTGTTCTTATACTTTATATTGGTAGTACTTTCTTCTTAGGGCTTGGTGATTTAATTTCTCTGCTATACCTTTTGACATCCTTAATTTTTCGGTTATCTTTTGGAGTTAAATGAAGCATCCTTCAGCTTATTAAAATACCAAAACAATTGTTATGATTTGATTGCCTCCCGGAAATGGGGAACTATGAAATGCCAAAACAGACCCAGGCTACGGGACTTTGTTTGTTATCACTCTCCTTAGTAGGATAGGATTTTACAATTTGCCTAAAAGTAGCTTAACAACCATTCTTATGTTTTGAGTTGCCACCTTTGTAACTTATAGAAAAAGGCAAAAAAAGAAAAGAAAAGAAAGAGCGAGTCACTCCCTTTGTACTAAGGCTTACGAGGCTTTTGTTTTCTCCTGAACTAATGCCAAGCCACATGAGGAATAGGAAGGCGGAAACAGGAAAAATAAACAACTGAAACTAAAATTTTAACCTAATCACTTCTAAAACGAATTCATCACATTTCTATATTTTCTTTTGACTGAAAAGGGTTTGGTTATGCATCTGTCTCGGATGTTATCTTGTTGTAAATGAGAAAAAATGAAGAAATGTTCAAATAATTCTTCTTATCAAGTAAAGCTTATGGTGGAGTTCTAAAAAAGTTTAAGATCTATCTGAATTTCGTAGTACTTATACACATTCTATCAATACTGACATAATCTCAAGTAACCTCTTTGGTCTTTTGTTTTTCTTTTTTCCTTTTTTGAAACTGCAAAGTTCTTAACGAGTACTAATAATTGTCAAAGGTAGAAATCTGTAAACCTGTACTGCTCATTGTTTAACAAAAAGTGAAGAGGGCAAAATATGAAGACTTTTGAATTTCTGATACTGGCAAAGAAGCACCATATGCAAGTGTTGAAAATGCCAATTTTCTTGTTTGGATAGCACTTATGATCAACTGGAAGAAAACTGTGGTGGTTTTAGTATCTTCTTATTGACAGAAGAAAAGATATTTAAGTGCAACATGAGTACAATGAGCCATCAACCTGATTTATAGGATCACACACACCAAAAAAGTTATAATGAATGATTATTTCTGCCATCCAGCCATGACTAAAATAACTGGAGAGCACTAATGGCCATTTAATAATATACAAATAGAGAGGTTGGCTTCTTTTGTTTCTTTTTCCATCCGATTCACCAATGTGACCCTGCCATGGGGAGAGTAGGTTAGTCTCTTGTCACGCATGTTTGTGGTGGTGGTGGTGGTGGTGTGTGGGGAGTTTTTTTTTGGGCGGGGGCGTGGGGGCGTTGTTGGGGTATTATTTTACGAGCTGAAGCAAAGTGCTTTTCTATTCTAGGGTGTGGTTGCTGAAATTCCTTTCTTCTCTTCATTGAGTGCATTATTCAGATTTTTTAAAATCCAATTGCTCAGGAAATTGGCTAATATTTTTTCACAATCCTCTCTCTCTCTCTCTCACCCTCTCTCATAGAAATTGCTTGGTCCTCTAAGTCATTCGAGAATGTTCTGTGACTTGTTCATGATTGCCATCAGCATTTTATTCCCAAATTGTGATTTTGTCATCTCCTTGCATGGTGCTGGGCCGACTTTGGAGTTGCACGTATCCTGAAAAAGCATAATTTTATACTTGTTTTTTTTTTTGCTTTTTTTCCCAATTATGCAGGTATTGCAATGGAGCCTTTTCCTTGGACTAGGAAAAAATTTGTAAGCTTCCAATAATTGCACTCAGTCGGATAATAGACAAGGGGGAATCCATGTTTATACACTTCCAACAGATATTGTTTTGTTTTGTGCTCTTGATTCCAAATCGATATGGGCACCTTCCACTGTATATTATTTGTAACAAGAAAAGCCAAAACACAAATGCAGGCAATAGCGTAGCAACTTGTATCGGAATTTCCATTTTCTCGTTGATTTTGCTGGTGGAAAGAATGTAGTCTACCCCCTTGTGCACATATTGTTTTTGGATATTTGGTGTCCAAACCCTTGACTTGTTGATTGTGCACACGAATCATATGAATCTTGTACATTGCATGAATGATGATTAATCACAAAAGGGCATGAGTACGGACTGGACTTGAGACCTCTTGCATAGCATGCGGACTAGTAGGGCATGATTGGCCACCCCTTGTACACGTGTTATTACCATGAGAAAGTTCCCATAGTTGAAGCCATTGAGATTGGATTTGTGTTAAGTTTATGGGTAAGATTGTATCTGAAGTTTGGATAAATTTGGCCTATGAATTGGAGTGATGGAATTTACGCATGGGTCTCATTCGATAATTAAAGCATTTGCATCAAAATATGCATCAGAAATTAGTTCATCAAGATATGTTGTACGGTTATGCAATTGCCTTTTTAAATGAGATTATTTACGATGTGTTCTTGCTCTTTTTTTCACATATGTTGGTTCCTCTACCTGTTAGGTGGGATATTTGACCTACCTAGCAGGGAATAGAGTGGTAGAGCAATAATGACGTGATGCTCTGCAACACTGAATAATTTTGCCTTTTTAAATATATAAGTGCTATGTTTTAGGCCTTACGTATTTCAATTATAGAATGAAAATATTGAACTAATTTTTTATTTGAATCCATGTTTAATTTATGCTATATATTGTAATAATAGGTTGTTGGGTCTTTGGCATTGACAAACTCAATCCTATTTTCTTAATTGTTTTGAATCTTTAAAATACCATTGTTGCAATGGTAAAACTTTTACCTTCTATTCCTTATTAGTAAATTTTTACAAAAACTCAAATAATCTCATTTTATTTTGAAAATTTTTATTTTAAAATGCAAAGACATTGGAACTTTTAATTTAAAATTTCTTAAATTTCTCTCTTATAATTTTAGAAATTTATTCCTAAAAAGCAAAATTATAAAATTTTCTATTAGAATCCTTTTTATTTCTCTTTTTTAGAAAAATATAATATGTTTATACAACTCTTTTACTGTCTCATTTTCAAATTATTAAAATTACATGTGTCATGATACTAGCAGATGGAAATTGAAATTTGTAAGTTTTTATTTAATTAGCTCAAATATAATGATGTATTGCAATGTCATTGGTTCATTTCAAAATAATTTGACTAATTAGTAAATTCTTATTTGTTTGGAATCTAATAATCGTAGCTTAATTTATGTTCTCTCTTTATTATTTTTTAATTATTCTTTTTTGGAGAAAAAGTATTTGAACTCTTTAAAAAGTTTACTTCTATTTTTAAGATAACGGGATCATAAATATAGAACCTTTATTCAAATTTAGAAATTTTTTTTGTTTGTCTTTCGATACTTTTGCCTTAACTTACACAAATTATCTAATGCTTGGCAACGAATTAATATTCATCTTTTTGTATATACTTTTACTATTCATTACTATTTTGATGTCAAAGTTTTTTAGTAAATAACATGAGCACACTGCTAGTACTCTATTATAGCAACAAGTTATTAGGTCTTTGATATTAAAAGATTTAATTTAATTTTTTTAATTTTTGAATTACCAATTTATGTATGTTATAATAGTATTGGTCTAATTTAAATATAGATAACTTTTACCTTTTTATTCATAACTAGTAAATCTTTAAAAAGAAAAAAAAAAAAGATAATCTCATGCCATTTTGAAAAATTTACCTAAAATTAAAAAAATATTAAATTTTGGAAAACATCATTTAGGATTCAAAAACAACATGAATACCTTGAAATGTCCAATAAGAAGATACCTTGAAACGCGGAGTAAGAATATACCTTAAACTTTTTACTTAGTTACGCTATATTAGAATTAAAAAACAACATGAATACCCGTGCCATGCACATTATTTTTTTGTTAAATATTTAGATCAATTAAGTAACAATATGTATCTATGTGGGGATGTCAGTATGTGTTATGAAACTTCAAAATTTGTATAAACATTCAACATTAGCATCCATGGCAATTAGAATCCCCGCACTTAAATGAATTAAGAGAAAATGAACAAACCAAAAAGCCATGAGCATATGAATTCCTGATCAAATTACTCATATCAATCAAACATATTCATATATAAGAGTATGCATGCACATATATATTTTGTTAATGTGGGCAGTGGCGAACTTAGAATTTTGGTTGAGGGGGGCCAAATTTTTTTTTTTTTCATAAAATGAGGGTTAAGAATTTTATTTTTATTTTTTAAGGAACAATACACTATATAGTATTCTAAATTTTTAAAAAATTGCAAGAGTGAAGTGAAATTTAGAAACTTTGGAGGTGCCAATACACCATGTTGTATTTTAAATATTTAAAAATCTACAAGAGTGAAGTGAAATTTTAAAATTTTGAGGGGAGGGGGGCCGGTACACTATATTGCATTCCTAATATTAAAAAATTTATAAGGTATAAAGTAAAATTTTCAAACTTTGGGGGGCTGTGGCCCCGCCCGTCCCCCTCCGTCTACCATTAAATATGGGTGATTTAATATTCTTATATGCCTCCCAAATTTAGAGTGTTTCTTTATTATAACTAGAGATGTGAGACACATGATGAGTGTGCAATAATGTGTATTTAATATTTAAAAATAAATATCATACTTAGTTGAGAGAGAATATTTACTGATAAGTAATGATTGGATGCTAAACAAAATGCAGATAGAGAAAAAAAATTATGAAAGCAACATAGGACCTATAATAAAAAATCAAATATGCAGAGCAACATACATGAATAGTTTTCAATCAAGTGAGAAGTTCATTGACGAATATGCTTTCCACGCTTCAATGGATGTTTTTCATTCGATAGCGTATGTCTCTCTCTATATATTCCTTTCTCTACTAAAAATATCGATCTCTGTCTATATAACCTGCCCAATTTGCATGAAACAGTTAATTATAAAAATTGAGATAAGCATTTGTATATATGCAGAATACCAAAAGGTGTATATACGATTATATATATATATATATATATTATCTACTGTGATTAATGAAAATAAATGAACAAAAGCAATATTGTATGAAATGAAAAGCGAAACAAAAAGGAATATACCCGCTTGAATTGCAAAGATTAAAAGGAGAGAGAGAAAATATGTATACCTTGCATGAACACGACATAAGAGATAAACATTATCTATATACCTTGTACCAACCATATCCACTGTGGGTTTCTCTCGCATTCCCAGTTTGAAGTTTCAACATGTAAAAACTGAAACAGTTCCTTTGAACGTGAAAGAGATGCAGTTATTAAAAAGTATGAAATTTCAAATTTACCCTTCAAATCTTAAAAGACAAAATTGTCCTAGGACAGCTCTGAAACGATAAAAAGCCTTGCAACTTCAGAAACCAAAGTGTGCTTCACCCTTTATGCTACGGATAGTATATACATACATATGAAGGGATGGTAAAATAAATTTACAAGGTAACGTGTAAATTTACAGCTCATCCAATGGATGTAATATTATGTACAGTTTTAACATATTAGGTAGAAATCCACCCCCTTAAAAATAGAGAAAGGCATAAAAAATTTACCCCCATTAAAAATATAAAAAATGTAATCTGGGCTAGAATTTTAGTTTTACTTTATTATTTTTGGTGCATTTGCAAAGTCGCGAGGAGTAAAAGATGAATTGAACTCATGACCCACTAACATGAGTGACTTACTTTGGGATTAATAAGGCTATGTTCTGGTTAGATTTGGATTATTTCTATTCCATGATTTGAAATGGAGATTTTCATTTCATAATCAATAGATTAGATGTAATCTTATCAAATATCGTACTAAAACTACGTCGTTTTGTATTAAAATTTCTTTTCTTAGTTATAACTATTAAAATTATTTATTTTTAAATAAATTTTAAGTTAACTCATCTGAATTTTTTATTTTTATGTTAGATGACGTGTCAATACCTCAATCAATGGAAGAATGATAATTGAAATTCATTTTGGTTATTCTCAACCACTTAATTTTTTTTCGTTGTTTCCTAAAATAGCGAAACAATGATTTCGAGTTGCTCTCATAATTGGCTTATTTCAATCAGCGGAGTGTTTGGCGTGCGCTATGGCTGAAATCATATCCAATTTTTATGCTGGGGCTTGAGCGGATATGGTAACTAAGTTGTTTGAATCTCTTTAAGGTTCTAGTCACAAATTGAAGAGAACAGAAACTGTGCTGTGTCCAAAGAAAGGCCAATACATCAAATACAAGTTGAAATGAAACAAACCATCTCATTGTTTCCCAAAATCAGCACTCCCAAACTTCTTGGGATTCCAAAGAACCAAACAGATAATTACTTGCCGAAAAAGAAACAGCACTCCTCCTCATATTGTCCATTTGCTGAAACCCTAAAACCTGCTAAAACTCAAAAGACAGAATAGTGTAGCGAAAGAAATACATCAGACTCTCCTTTCTGTGATTCTCAATAGTTTCATCATGGCTCCAGTTAGAGGATGCCCTCAACTTAGCCTTCGGGTCGACTTGCCAGACTTTCAATCCCCGTCTCCTTTTCTTGCCACCAACATCGCTTCACAAGTCCACTACCTATCAGACTAGGGGCGGAGTCAGGAATTTATTTCGGGGTGCTAAGACGTAAAATGAAAAATCTTTCACCTATTGCTACAATTATTATAGTTTAAGTATTCTTTACACATATTTTACAATTGAAGTAGAAGACAATTTTGTCTATGAAAAATAAAACCAACTTGTATTCAATTTTAAGAAAATTGGACCAAAAAAAAAAAAAAACCAAGTAATCAAACTATATGAAAGAAAGTTCCATGAAAAGGGGCAAACCCTATACAAAAGACATATACAAAAAAACCTTAGTAGTTATAAGCTTTGTTGCCCATACATCAATAGAAATTCCAAATTAAAAAAATGAGCTTTGTTGCCTATACTATATAGATGACAACTATTGCCAAAAAAAAAAAAATCACAAATTTAACAAATTCCATAGTTTGTTTTCTAGAATGGAATCTGAAAAATACCTTGTTGGAGCCAAAATGTCTTTGTTATCCACAAAATCCCCAAAACCCCAAATCTTCTCTTGTTTCTTGAATCCCTAAAAAAAAATAGAAATAAGATTAAATAAACAATGAAATCAAACACATTTATAATGTAATATATATACATACATATATAGTATATCTAGATGACATACCTATTGTCGCAAGCCAGTGATGTGAATGTCGATGATGTAGTGAACTCTTCCAAAGACAATATATATGAAACAAAAGCTACAAAGTTACAGACAACTCGTCTGAGACGAGTTTAAGATTTTTAGGTTTTTTAATTTTTAGTTTTATTCATTGTTGTGGTTTTGTTTGTGTGTGTTTGATGGGTAAGCCCACTTATTGGATGATACTCATTAAAAGTTCACAAACTTTTGAATTTATTGGGTTAAGAACTTTGAATCTCCAAGTAAAATTCATAGTTCACGATACAAAAATTTTATATTGTATTAGGTTAGGGCATTAATTTGAAATTATGGGGTGCTAGTACAATCTATATATATTTTAAAAAAATTATAAATACTGTAGGAGAGTTGTACAAAATCTGGAGGTGCACATACACCAAACGTTTACTTAAAAATTATGTATTTATATTATATATATATAGAGGTATTACACAAAAGTTGGCACCCCAGCCACAAATGTGGCTCCATCCGTGTCAGACCTTCAAAAGCTCCAAATTCTTGGCCAAGGGAACTGCGGCACTGTCTACAAAGTATGCCACAAATGCACTCAATCTTTCTATGCCCTGAAAAAAGTCAGTGGCAACAACAACGCTGCGCGTGATCAAATTCTTCAAGAGATAGAAACACTCCGCATCATAAGCTCCCCCTTCCTTGTAGGATGCCACGGAATATTCTTCGAGGAGCCTACTACCAGTGATATTGCCATTGTCTTGGAGTAGATGGAAAACGGCTCACTCGATAGCTTCTTCAAAACTCACGGTACTGTTTCTGAAGCCTCCCTCGTCGACATAGTTCGCCAAGTGCTTAAGGGTCTTAATTACCTCCACGCAATGAACATAATTCACTGTGATATGAAACCATCCAATCTCTTAGTTAATCAGAAGATGGAAGTCAAGATTGGAGACTTTGGGGTTAGCAAGTTCGTAAATGATTCATGCAACAACACCAATGCGGGTACATGCGCTTACATGAGTCGGGAGAGGTTAGATCATGACTTTTACGGTTCAAGCAAATGCTTTGGCTGGAGATGTTTGGAGTTTGGGTTTAGGCCCGTGACTCGCTCCGTAGATATGCAATATAATAACCACAAGCTTACGGTTGGCGATATAATTTAAATTCGGTGAGTCCGGATATCAATTCTTTCGAAGACCGAACCCAATATAGGCTATGGACACTCAATCTAAGTTCTATGCAAGTTTGGATGGAATTATAATTGTGTAAATTGAAACTAAGTAACAAAAGGACCGAAAATCTTTTGGGGCCTTGAAAAATTAATTTGATTGTACTAAATTGAAGCAATTAGCAAGCAATTATACTAAATTTGATTGATAAAACAGAAAAGGATTTGAATGCAAATGTTCCAATTGGCCAAGACTCTACAAGATTTCAATGGAGTCGTATATATAACTCAAATCAAAGATCTCTCTGTAGACCTTTGATTTGGAAGATTTTGATTATAAAAATTAGAGGTCATTAGCAATAGAATCTAGATTTGCAACTACCAAAGTTTCATTGATTCAATTCATTGATTTGTGTAATGCTTATACCAACCCTAAGATTTTACATAGAAATTATCAAACAAAACCTTGAATCTAAGTTTTCAAACTAATCTAGGTTTCTATTGTAATGAATACAAGTAATATAGAATAAAATCAGTGAAAAGTATTATACATCTATGAAAGTTTGAAAACCCTAGGCCAACCTTCACATTTGCATGCAAGATAGAGTTTAGCTACTACAATCCATGAAGAAATGCATAAAAATGGAAGAAACTTGCATTGAAATGTAGCTCTAAGAGTTTGAATACAAGGAAATCAATGGAATATACAAGAAATATAGACTATCTCACTCTAGAAACTCTTTAAAACCTTAAAAAAACGAGCTGCCTAAACCCTAAAAACTGTTGGAACCCTTCCAAAATCGGCCAAAGTTGCCTTAAATAGCTGAAGAAAACAGGGGACTGTCAACCGTTTGAACTCCCTGGTCGATCGTTCGAACGGCTATTCGCACGCCAGCGAATGACTATTGAAGGCTATCGAACGGGTTTTGTACCTCTTTGAATCTTCTCTTTTCTATCACACACTATTGAACCTGATTTGAATGACAAAATGAGCTCTTTGAATCTCTAACGGTTGTTCGAACGGCCGTTCAAATGTTTGGACCATTCAAATGGATGGTATGGTCGTTCAGACGCCTGTTCACACAGTGTAGACCTTCGTTCGAACGCTACTTTTGCAATTTTGCTCCATATGATTATTTTAAGTTCAATTTCCTACACAAGATTTGATAAAGTAGCTTTAGTAATAAAAAAACTAATAAAATAATATTAAACCTAATCTAGGGCTAACAATCAACTAAATTAGGCAATAAGATTACTCTTTTAGAGTGTAATCACACCTCCTAGTTGGGCCTTTTTCTAATCCAAATTTATAAACTAAAACAAACTATATACAAAAATAAAATGCCTTCTACTTTCGTAGGAGTTACGGATTCATTTAGCCTATACATTAAGCTTTTAAACCCCTAGGTTACTCCTAGTGGACGAGTGGTGTCTTGTGAGGATTTCCAGTGATGATACCCATAAACATCCCTTTGTGAATTACAATTAGAGATAAGAATAAGAAGAACATGCATAAACTTGTTGACTCAAGGTTGGCCCCCATATTAATTTTGATAATAACTAAACCTTATGTTATTTTATTAATGCATTTACTTAGTGTGCAGATTAATAAAATATACAATTTAGACTTAAAATTCAGCTTTAAATCTAATACATGTCAAAGTGAATGCACAGCAAGCTTAGGATCAAGCAATGAACTCCAAGAGTTATGCAATGAACCAAACAAAGTATTGATGCTTATTTCTACTTTAAACAAATGTTTTGCATTCGAAGAGATTGAAGATGTTCAAATAAGGCTGTCATCAAGTATGCATAGACTCAATGAAGTTGTATTACACTCAAAGGGATTGAAGACTTCATCAGAGTATGCTAAAGCCAGTTGAAGATGATTTGATTGTGAAGAGATGTAAAAAGCTTAAAAGAAGACTTCATCAAGTGTGCAAAAGGTCGATTCAAGATAATGTGACTGAAAGTTGCTTAAGAAGAAGATTCATTTTGATTGCCTGATCTCTACATGAAATCCAAATGAAGAATTCCTCTGAGATATAAAGAATTAATGAAGACAATATGTATAAAGAGATTTCATCAAGCTTATAAAAGTCTAATTGAGATGATTTCAAAGAAGAAAGAAGAATTGTTAGCCAAAAAAAGAAATCGACAATGAAAGCAATAGCTTGGCAACGAAAGAAAGAGCTCGGCGATAAACGAGACAGATTTGCAAAAGAGCTTAGCATTGAGAGAATGAAGCCCTGACAGTTTGGAAATCAAGAAAAGATGAATATCAAGTAATTGATTCAATCCAAATTGAATAGAAGTTAACTTTGATGAGTTAAAGAGTTTTGATTGATCATCATACTCCAAAGAGAAGACTCCTTGAAGATCTTATACTATTGCTGAAGAAGAGTTTGATGATTGAAAGACAAAATGAAGATTTCTGGGCAATGAGCCGACTCATGGAAATGAAGAGTCGCCTCATGAAAATAGAAGCACAAACATGAAGACAGAATAAGTAATGAGCCGACTCATGGAGATGAAGAGCCGACTCATGAAGACAGAAGTAAAGAGTTGAAGACCAAATGATCAATGAGCCGACTTTTGAATATAAAGAATCGACTCATGAAGATTGAAGCAAAATTTCTGTGCAAAGAGCTGACTAATGGAATTGAAGAGTCGCTTCATGAAGGTAGAAGCAAAATGACTTGAAGACATAATGATCAATAAGCCGACTTATGGATATGAAAAGTCGATACTTGGAGATAATGGACAACATCTGAAAAATGCAGACCAGAAGAGTCGACCCCTAGGATATAACGGCTAGTTTTTCTAACGTTATAACGGACTGAACGTGCATTAAATGAAGCTCAATAACCTCCAACGAATGAAATCAATACAAGGGTTTATATACAAGCTTCCAACTGCATTTACAGAAGAAGAGAGACAAGAAACAAACATCTATTGACTGATCAAACTGAATATTCTGAACATTCTCCTTGTCTTCATTATGTAAGCTTTGATTGTTTATTCCACTCTTGTTAGAGAGTTTGTAAGTCGATTGTATATCTTTATACACTTGTAAGTGAGAGTTTGAGAGTTCTTTTGTGGAAAAAAAACTTTTGTAAATTTGAGTGGAGCTTGGACAAAATCACTTGGTGGTTGAAGAACTTGGGAAGAAGTTCTTGTGTATATAGTGAGCTGAGCACTTGGTCAATCAGCATCCATTTGTAATTGGAGATTACATAGTGGAGGAAAACTTCAAGGGGATCTTGAGGTGAGGACGTAGACTACGGATTGTGGTTGAACCTTGGTAACTCTTTGTGTTCTTTCTATTGCTCAATGTTTTTTTCTTCTTTTGATTACATTGCATTACATATAGATTGATCACTGTTACATTGTTTAGATTAATTTTAATTAATCTTAATTGTAATTAATCTTCAAAAAACCCAATTCACCCCCCTCTTGGGTTGCTTTTTGGGCCAACAAAACCAACTCAAACTAACATTAAATGCCACTCCTAACTCCTAACACATGCAATAATTTACAACAATACAAGCACAAGAGAGGTTCAAATGAGTGGGTCAATGATCATGATATACAACTTCAAATGAAACACACTCCCGCAAATTCAAACCTTTAAGCCTTGATCCAATGCCTCACCAGTCATACACTCTCAAACAACAAAGGCCTAGCATCATGTCCAAAGTATCCAATTATAGAACTCAAAAAGGTATAAGTTGTTGACTCAAGGTTGACCTCCGTATTGATTTTGATGATAACTAAACTTTGTGTTAGTTTACTAATACATTTACTCAGTGTGTAGATTAATAAGGATTATAATTTAGACTTAAAGTTTGACTTAAAGTCTAATTCATATCGAAATGGATGCACAACATCTATAAGTTCAAGCAATGCACCAAAAGTCATGCCATGCACCAAACAGAGTAATGATACCTATTCCAACTTCAAATAAATGATTTGCATTCGAAGAGATTGAAGGTGTTCAAAAGAAGATTTCATCAAGTGTGCATAGACTTAATGAAGTTGACTTGAATTCGAACAGATTGAAGGTGTTCGAAAAAAGAATTCATCATAATTACAAAATCTCCATAAAGAATTTAAGTGAAGACTTCATCTGGAATGTGAAGAGTCAATGAAGATGATATGTGTTCGAAGAGATTGAAGATGTTCCAGAGTAGACTTCATGAAACTTATAAAAGACTTATTGAAATGATCCTAAAGAAGAAAGAATGATTAGTAGCAAAAAGAAAGAGCTTGGCAATGAGGCATCATGAATATGAAGCTTTACATGGATGAAAAAGTCATTAGCAGTAGATGGAAAGAGCTCAACAATAAAGAAGAAGAGCTCGGCATTAATGAAAAGGAGTTCTGGCAACTTGACAACAAAGAAAATATGACTATCAAGAAGGAAATTCAATCCAAATTGAATGGAAGACAGCTTTGATGGATTGAAGACTTCAATCTATTATAGTACCCCAAAGAGAAGACTCCTTGAAGATCTTATAGCATTGTTAAAGTTGAACTTGATCAAAGGAAGGATGAATGAAGATTTCTGGGTAATGTGTCGACATATGAAAATGAAGAGTCGACACATGAGGACAGAGACCAAAGATTGAAGATAGCATGATCAAGTGTCGACACATGGGGTTGATGTGTCGACACATAGAGATAGTGAACAACATCTGAAAAATGCAGGCTGGATGTGTCGACACATGAAAATCAAGTGTCGACACCTGGGGACTAACGGCTAGTTTTTCTAACGTTATAACGGACTGAACTCGCATTAAATGAGCCCCCAACTACCTCTAATAGGTGAAATCAATACAGGAATTTACATACAAGTTTCCAACTGCATTTATATATAAGAAATACAAGAGATACAACATTGACTGACCAATCAAGCTGAGAAATTCTGAAAATTCCCTTTCTCTTCATTTTGGCATTAAGTGAGCTATTCAATTCCTATCTACTCTTTATAGAGAGTTTGTATTTTATTTGTATATCTTTCATATACTTGTAAGTGAGAGTTTGAGTGTTCTCTTGTAAAGGAAAAACACTTGTAAGTTAAAGTGGATCTTAGACAAAATCACTTGGTAACTGGAAGAACTTGTGAAGAAATTCTTAAGTAAAAGTAAGCTGAACACTTTGGAAATCAGCATCTACTTTGTAATTGGAGATTGCATAGTGGAAGGAGACTTCAAGGGAATCTTGGGGTGAGGACGTAGACCACAAGTTGTGGTTGAACCTCAGTAATTCTTGGTATGATTTCTCTTGCTCTGTTTTTATTTTTTTGTTGAATACATTGCATTGCATATATTTTAAATCACTGTTTCATTGATTAGATTATTTTTAATTAATCTTAAATTGCTTCAATTTTTCAAAAAACTCAATTCATCCCCCCTCTTGGGTTGCCTTTTGGGCCAATGTAAGTGTCAACTTCCTTGATTAATATTCAACTTATGAACCAAATCCAAATATAATGAAGCTATTGAAGAAAATGAGGGTGAAGAATTAATCCCTGAGTAAATGTAACCGCTCCGAAAGACGGAGAATGCTCTAAAGCTCATAATGTAACAATCTCCACTTATGCAAGGATAAAAATGTAAAAGATAGTAACAAATAAAGTTATAAAGCATGATTATGCACAAAAGTGTAATCCCCTATACTTATGCAAGCATGATGCAATCCCACAACGTGTTAGGTGTAAAGAGTGAATCAACCTTAACTTGAGTCAAGATATATGCAAAAAAACTCCTACCTTCTAATCTCAATGTGCACTTTCAAAAATGTTGCTATGGTACTTTAGAAATATAGAATAAACACATCCACCATGAATAAGTAGGAATTAACATGAAAGATACATGAAAAATGTGCTCAAAATAATAAAATGAATGATACCAAGACCATACAATACTCAAATCTCTGCCAAATGACACAAGTGATCAAAAGATATCCATGTCATATCACACCTGTAATTATGCAATTCGTAGATGAGAGATAATAGTAATATAATAAAAGATATATAATAAATCTCAAAATAAACATCCACTATATCAAATTCAGAGTTTTAGATACAACATATGATGAAATGAAATGAAATGCATGTACAACATGTATATAAACTCTAAGCCCTAATAGTCATCATCTGGAGGCGGGGACTGATGAGTGAGATGCCAAACAATCTCCTGGAGAAACCTACTGTGCTCCTGCTGAGCCTACCGAATCTCGGTCTGCTAAGCCGTAAGGGCTGCAATGACAGTATCCTGAGTAGTTAACCTGGTTGCGATGGCAGCCTGCCACTCTGCACGCGTGATCTCCTAAGCTACTAAGGTTTGCTGAGTAGATATAGCATGATCCTGAAGCTGAGCAAAGGCCTGTGAATGCAGCAACATCAACTAACTCTGCTCCTCTAAAAGATGTATCAAAGAAGGCCCTTGTTGCTCTAGAGGTTGCTGCTGATCAGCCTACTGCTGGCCCTGAGATTGCTGCTGCTCTTGTTAAGGCTGCTGAGTTGGTGGGGGCAGCTGCACCCTCTACACTCTCCTCTAAATGCCCTCTAGCTAACCCTCTGCCCTGTTATCTGATGACAGGTCAATGGAACTCTTGGGAGATGTAGTAATGACATCTCCTTGGGGGCCAACTCTCGCTAACCAAATAACTGAAGTGACGAAGCATCCAAATAGGATGCTCGCTTACACTATAGTAAGAGAGGTAGTTGCGAACAAGGCTGAAAACATCAACTGGGGTAGGTCAATCGACCTCCCTGCCCCTATGGCCCACAGAAGTTGAGCCCTAGTCCGACTAAACTCGGAGACTCGGCTGATAGGGAAGAGCGAACAATAAGAGAATACAAATAGCGGTCTATATCAAACAATAAGTGCTTTTTCAAGCACTTGCGATGTCTCCCATCTCTCTCCTGGAGCACACACCTCTGCCACAACAGTCTCGTGATCAGGAAGCCCCTGACCTTGATAATGAAACTGGGGCTGCTTTACTCTAGGCAACTCAAAGAATTCAGCAAATATGGCTGGGGTGATCACTACCTTATGGTCCCTGACCCAAGATCTGAAAGTCTCAAACACCAGAGTGTTCGAGGAGTAAGAAATTTTGGCCATGAATTCAGCGCCCAGTGTGAAACTACACGACCTCTGAATCTGGCAAACTCCAGCCACTGCCAATTAGTGAACACATCAAACCATTGATAGGGGTTGTCCCTATACTGCGAGAGAGTCTATTGCCTCTCTAACACTACCCCTATCCAACTCCATAAATCCTCAAAAGTAGTTTGGGCCTCATGCCTAATGAATCATGTCTCATCAAAAGGTGGGGGCTTGGGCTGACCCCGGCCCCTGTCTTTGCCAGCCTGACCTCTACCTGGCACAATGGCCCCTCTACCTAACACAATGGTCCCTCTACCCATCATCGAACTAAATCTCATGAACTAACCTAAGGCACCCTAACCCTCTAACACTAAAAACAATGAATGGACTAAGAGAGGGCTTAATGAATACCTAAGGACGCTCAGAAATACAAGGCTTGGAAGGTTAGGTCGGCTGTTAGACTCCGGCAAGGCATCGCTGTCTCCTGTAAGCTCTCTATCTCTCTCTCTCACACACAAAACTCTTTCTTCTTAACCATTCAAATGTTTCAAATGAGAGTTCAGATGCCCTTATATAGAAATCGCACAACTGTTCGAATGCTCATTAAACCCGTTTGAACAGTCACATCGAGCATGTGCAAGCTTGCATGGCGTTTGTACGAGATAGCTGGCCTGTTTGCATACTTGCGCAAGCCTTCGAACGTTCAGTAATACATAACTAAGAAACCCCAATCGTTACTGACATAGATGTTTGAATGGGTGATGACACTGTTCGTATGGTCGTTTGCACCCTTAGTCACTATGTGCGAATGCCCATTTCGAATGCTAATACAAGACGTTCGAACGATATTGCAATTTTTCAAAATTTTTTCAATTTTTTCTACACTAACCTACCTAACTAAGAAAAACACAGAGAACCTAAGAACAACAAGGCAAAAACCTATCCTAGATGGTGTCCCCCCAACTTAAACAATGCAATGTCCTCATTGCATACAAAACACAATGAAGGGATAGGGAAAAAGCAAGGCAAAAAAGAAGAAACAAGGGCAAGACACCCCCCAACTAGGACTAAGCTACCAACTAAGGAAAAATAAAAAGAAACTAAGCAACCTAATAGATCCTACTCCTAAACTCAAGAAAGTACCTAGCTTAATCAATCAAGGATTGGTGGATCAATGTGATCACACAATCGATGTCACCTGGGAAGGCCTCAAAGTACGGTTTCAACCGTTGTCCATTCACCTTGAATAAACTCCCATTGGTGGAGTTTTGAACCTCTACCGCCCGATGAGGGAACATTTCCTTCACAATATATGATCTCGACCACTTGTTATTTAGTTTGCCCGGAAAGAAATGCAAGCGTGAATCATAGAGCAAAACTTTGTGGCCTACCTTAAAGGATTTTTGAATAATGTGTTGGTCATGAAAGGCCTTCATCCGAGCCTTAGAGAACTTAGCATTCTTATAAATATCATTCCTAAGCTCCTCAAGCTCATTGAGTTGGAGCTTCCTATGGGTTCCTACCTCACCAATGCTAGAGTTACATTGGCGAATCATCCAATAGGCTTTAAGCTCTATTTCCACCGAGAGGTCACATGCTTTCCCATAAACTAACCTATAGGGTGATGCACTAAGAACCATCTTATAAGTCGTGCGGTAAGCCCACAAAGCATTAACCAACCTAAGCGACCAATCCTTTTGTCACTAATGACAGCTTAGGGCATACCAAAGCGAGAAAAGATATTCTCTTTCAAGAATTTGGCCACCACTTGATGGTCATTGGTTCGCGTTGCTATGGCTTCAAACCACTTAGAAACATAGTTAATAGCCACTAGGATAAAGAGGTAACCAAATGAACTAGGGAAAGGTCCTATGAAATCTATCCCCCAACAATAAAAAATCTCAATTATAGAAATGGGGTTAAGAGGCATCATATGCCTCTTACAAATGGTCCCTAGGCTTTGACACCTATTACATGCAAGGCAAAAGGTGTGGACGTCCTTAAACATCGAGGGCCAATACAACCCACTTTGAAGAAATCTTGGACATGGTTTTCTTGAAAGAAAAGTGTCCACCACATGCTTGGGAGTGGCAAAACTCTATGACAGTCCTAAACTCCTTATCGGGAATGCATGTCCTAATGACTTGGTCTAGACAATACTTGAAGAGGTGAGGTTCATCCCAAGCAAAAAGTCACACGTTCCTAAAGAACTTGCGTTTATTAAGAGAAGACCAATGGGATGAAATCCCACCAGTGGTTAGGTAGTTTGCTATGTTTGTAGACCAAGGGATTGAAGGGTACTCTAAGGTTTAGACTTGAAAAAGATGCTCATCCAGAAAGTGTTCATTGATAGGGAGTGGGTCGGTGGCTCTCCCTTTAAAGGGAAACCTAGACAAATGATCCGCCACTACATTCTCAACTTCCTTTGTCTCCAATCTAAATGTGAAATTCTTGTAACAAAAGTATCCATCAGATGAGGAGTGATTTTATATCCACCTTGGTAAGTAAGTACTTAAGAGCAGCATGGTTGGTGTAAATGATAACAAGTGAGCCGATTAAGTAAGACCAGAATTTGTCCAAGGCAAACACCATGGATAAAAGCTTTTTCTCAGTAGTGGTATAGTTGAGTTGGGCTTCATTAAGGGTCTTGCTAGCATAGTAAATGACATGTGGCTTATTATCTACCCTTTGTCTTAAACTACCACCACGGCATAATCACCAGCATCATACACAAACTTGAAAGGTAAGGACCAATCAGGGCAACGTATGATTGGGGCGGTGGTCAAAAGCCCTTTGAGCTTCTCAAAAGCTCCTTGACATGGAGATGTCCATTTAAATGGAACATTATGAGATAATAATTAGTACATGGGCCGGGAGATAGCACTAAAAGCCTCGATGAAACGCTGGTAAAAACAGTATGCCCAAGGAAAGACCGGATATCCTTGACATTCCTAAGGGTAGGTGACTTTTGGATGAGCTCTATTCGTAGCCCTATTTTCTTCAATTCCCTTAAAAGACACGATGTGGACTAAAATTATACCTTGAGTGACCATACAATGACACTTCTCCCAATTAAGCATAAGATGGCTTTTCTCACATCTTTCTAACTCCTTTCCTAGGTGTTCCAAACAACTCTCAAAGGTATTTGCGTACACCAAAAAGTCATCCATAAAGACCTCTGCAATCTTCTCGACTATGTCACTAAAGATACTCATCATACATCTTTGAAAAGCAGCTGGTGCATTGCACAAGCCAAAATGTATTCTCTTGTATGCATAAGTACCAAAAGGACATGTAAAGGTAGTTTTTGTTTGGTCTTCTAGAGCAATTTCTATTTGATTATAACCAGAGTACCCATCTAAAAAATAATAATAAGCTCTACCCGCGACCCTCTCTAGGACTTGGTCCAAGAATGAAAGGGGAAAGTGGTTCTTCCTTGTCACCGCATTAAGCCTACTATAGTCAATGCACATTTGCCACCCAGCTTGAATCTTAGTGGGAACTAAATCATTCTCTTCATTCTTTACTACCACAACTCTTGATTTTTTAGGAACCACTTGGGTTGGACTAACCCATTTTGAGTTAGAGATAGGGTAAATAATACTCGTATCTAGGAGTTTCAACACCTCTTCTTTCACCACCTCCTTCATGTTGGGGTTTAAGCGTCTTTGCATTTGATGCACTGGCTTAGACTCCTCTTCCAAATAAATGTGATGAGAGCAAACTAGAGGGCTAATGCCATGAAGGTGCGCTATAGTCCACCTTAAAGCTTTTCTATGACTCTTAAGCACCACAATCAATCCCTCCTCTTGGCTTGAAGATAAACTAGATGAGATATTCACTCTCTCCTAAAAATACATATTTCAAGGTGGAAGGCAACGGTTTTCTTTCCAAGATAGGAGGCTTCTCTTCCGATGAGATAGGCTTAAGGGCACTAGGGTGTAAAGGTTCAAATGAAGGAGTTCATTAACTGACATATATGCATTGGGCACGCTTTACCCCTTGACCCAATGTTTCCCCCATCTCCATGGTAGGATTGTCAAGTGAGTCATGCGGCTCACTCCTCACTAGAGCTTTCTCTAAAGAGTCCTTAAAGAACTCACTCTCAAAATGATCTTGGACAATGGCTTCTATGAAATCAACTTCCCTAATATCCTCATACTCACTTTGTTGCTTAGCAACCGAGAAAATGTTCATCTCAAAGGTGGTATTTCCAAAGGACAACTTCACTAACCCATTCCAACAATGAATGATAGCATTAGAGGTAGCTAGGAAGGGTCGTCCTAGAATGACGGAAATTTAGTTGTGAACCATGGTACTCTCAACGGTTTGCATATCTAGGACGATAAAGTCAACCGGGAAGTAAAAATTATTTACTTGAATAAGAACATCTTTTATAATACTCCAAGAGACTTTGATAGATTGATCTGCTAATTGGAGGGTTACTCGGGTAGGTCGCAACTCACCTAATCCTAGTTCTTTATAAATCGAATAAGGTAGAAGATTGACATTAGACCCTAAATATAAAAGAGCATGATCTATCCTATTCCCTCCTATTGTGCAAGAAATTGTAGGGCAACCAGGGTCTTTAAATTTCGGTATGGCCTTGCAATGCAAGATCGCACTTTGGTTCTCATTTATCATGGTCATCTCCTTCAAGAACTTGACATAAGAAGGTATTTTCTTGATAGCATCAAGAGTAGGAATGTTGACCTCAACTTGTTTGAAAACTTCATAAATTTCGGCTTTTAAAAGTTCATTTTTAGGCTTAGTCAACCTTTGGGAAAATGGGGCATGTTTCAATATATCCATCTCTTTCTCTTTTGGCACACTAGGAGTCTTAAGGGATTTGTCTATGGTCTTCTCTTCCTTCTCTTTCTCTTTTAACTCTTTAGACTTTCTCACTCTTTCTTCTCCTAGCTCTTTGGGTTCTCTCACTTTCTCTTTTCCTTTCTCACCCTTCTCACCACACACCTTTGAAGGCTCTTCCTTAGGTGGAATAATTTTGTTTATAACCTTACCACTTCTAAGAGTGGTAATGACTTGTACTTGTTCATTACTATTTTGAGTGTCACTTTTGCCCTCGATGATGTGTACTTGCCTAAGAATCGGGTTAGGTTGAGGTTGGGCCGACAATCTTTCCAAAATACTTTGAGTCAAAACTTGTGTTAATGTAGACATTTGCTTTGCTATAGCCTCTAGCAACCTAATGTGTTGATCTAGTGCCTTTTCTTGCTTGTCTACCGTTGTGTTAACCCCTCTTATATCACTAGAAAGTTGATAAACATTATCTTCAATTGGTCTCTTGTGAGGAGATTGGTACACATTAGGTTGTGGTTGGAAAGGTGCTACCAGTTGTGCTTGGAAAGGTTGAGGTGGGTGTTGAGGTTGAAATTGTCATAGTTGTGGTTGGAAAGGTAGAGGTGGAGTTTGATAAGGTTAAGGGTTTTGCAACCCTCCTTGGTATGCTTGAGGGTTTGAAGTACCCTCATTTCTCCACCTGAAATTGTGATGATTCCTCCATCCCGAGTTATAAGTGTTAGAGTAGGGGATGCCCCCTCCTCTTTGGAATTGGCTAATTGCATTGATTTGGCCATGCAATGCTTCCTTCATTCCCGAAATGACTGGAAATGAAGCAGTATCATGATCCATGGTCTCACAAACCAAAAAAATCATCTCTTTAATCATATCACTCTCAACCACATGTACATTTTTAACCTCTAGGGCTTCTAACTTCCTTGTCAATGTGGCTAGTCTAGCATTCATGTCATCCAGTTTCATAAGTTGAAACTTTTCCACCCCTTGTTGGTTTGGTCTACCTTTAGGATTTTGGGTCTTGGTGGTAGCCTAATCTCTTGCCAAATTTTCTAAGTAATCAAAGTAGGTATAAGCCTCTTGGGGATCCTTATAAAAAAGGGTCCCGACACATATTGACTCAACAAATTGTTTCAATTGCGGGGTTAATGATGACTAAAATGTATTGATGTCATGGCAGTCGGCAAAATCATGATGTGGGCACGAATGTATTAACTCTTTGAACCTCTCCCAACATTGGGAGAAAGATTCACCCATCATTGGAGAGAATTGTGAGATTTGGCGTCTAATCACCTCGGTTCTATGTTTAGGGAAGAAATGCTTCAAATGGGAAAAGTTTCAAGAGAAAAACCTCTTTTGGACAAGTATTGTCCATAAAGATAGAGCACGCATCCTCAAATTCCTTAATGAAAGAGTATGGTCGTTTGGATTCTGAACTATGAAATTGGGGTATCAATTGCATCAAGCCCGACATGAGATTT
Source organism: Euryodendron excelsum (assembly GCA_033060915.1). Taxonomy (NCBI): domain Eukaryota; kingdom Viridiplantae; phylum Streptophyta; class Magnoliopsida; order Ericales; family Pentaphylacaceae; genus Euryodendron; species Euryodendron excelsum. The sequence goes on along the minus strand of CM065388.1, from coordinate 20,316,294 downwards.
AACGTGTTGTGATAGGCTGGGAAAACTAAGCATGAAGTAGGTGTTTGTCTTACCGGATTCAAGTAATCCCGGAAGGTCCTAACTTGGGGGGCACCCATGTCACTATGGTTGCTCCCTCTCTTAAAGTCAACATCTACACCTCTATTAGGGTTGGGGTTCAAATTAGGATTAAGATTAAGATTAGGGTTGTTTTCGTCGTTGAGGTTAGCCATGGAAAGCGGGCCTAAGTTAACAACTAAGGGTAGACCAGGGTGAGGTTCTCTAATGGGTGAAGGGGTGCGCTCGTAGTCAATTCTCACAAGACGATTGTGGACGTCCCTGATGTATGATGAAATGCAAATGCAATGCACACATAAGAGACAATCCGAGTCTCAAGCAACACAACATATACAATCCTTTCCACCAATTGTTTATCCTTCTGAACCCCCCAATCTCCCATGAATAAACCACTAATTCAATCAATTCTAATTCCAGTCCAACCAAACCTCTAATCGCCGCATGCAAGAACAATACCACCGATAAACAATTAGCACACAAGCCTATCCATCGATTGCTATCCACTAATTGATCAACTAGGCAATGTAATGCAAAACTCTACACTACTCAAACAAAAAATCCTACAATAAAACGGAAAAAAAAAAGAAACAAAATCAAACATGCTATTCACATAAAGGGTGAAACAAAGTTACCCATGGCCTTAGCTGAAGATTCCTTCGTTGTGGTGGATAATGGAGATCTAATCCACCAATCACTTTTCAACCCAAAGTTTGTTAGTGCTTTGCTTGGTGCCTTCGGTCCTCGGCAACGGCGCCAAAACTTGACTCACTCCGTAGATATGCAATATAATAACTGCAAGCTTAAGGTTGGCAATATAGTTTAAATTCGATAAGTCCGGATATCAATTCTTTTGAAGACCGAGCCCAATATAGGCTATGAACACTCAATCTAAGCTCTATGCAACTTTAGATGGAATTACAATTGTGTGAATTGAAACTAAGTAACAAAAGGACCGAAAATCCTTTAGGATTTTTCAAAATTGGTTTGATTATATTAAATTGAAGCAATTAACAAGCAATTACACTAAATTTGATTGATAAAACTGAAAGGAACTTGAATGCAAATGTTCCAATTGGCCAAGACTCTACAAGATTTAAGTGGAGGTACACATATAACTCAAATCAAAGGTCTCTCCGTGGACCTTTGATTCGGAAGATTTTGACTATGGAAATTAAGGGTCATTAGCAATAGAGTCTAAATTTGTAACTAATTAAAATTCCATAGATTCAAGTCATTGATTTGTGCAAGTCCTAGACAAACCCTAAGATTGTGCATAGAAATTACCAAATAAAGCCTTGAATCTAAGTTTTCTAACCAATCTAAGTTTCTATTGTAATGAATACAAATAATATAGAATAAAATCAATGAAAAGCATTATACCGCCATGAAAACTTGAAAACCCTAGGCCAATCTTCACATTCGCATCTAAGATGGAGTTTAGCTACTACAATCCATGAAGAAATGCATAAAAATAGAAGAAACTTGTATTGAAATGTAGATTTAAGAGTTTGAATACAAAGAAATCAATGGAAAATAAAAGAAATATGGACTATCTCTCTCTAGAAACTCTCTAAAACTCTAAATGGTGCTATAACAACTATTTCTTTTATTTAGTTATTTTTTATGAGGATATTAAAAGGCCAAAGTCCTGAGAAGAGGAAGGTAAGTCAAACTTGTGCATCATGGCATGGGTGGGAACCGCATTACCATTGGGCTATCCCGTTCTCAGAAACAACTATTCTTTTGTTGTATCATTGGAAAACATTGGATTGACTATAAGTTCAGAAGTTGTATGACACAAAAAAAGAAAAGAAAAAAAGAATTGAAGATCCGACCGTCGTTCATAATACTAATAGATTTTTTGGTTGAAAATCAATTATTAGATACACAAATCCTATCTGCTGATCGATCCAATCCATCCAATACGATAAAAATTAATGGAATGGATGTGGATTTTCATCGACCCAATCAGACAAATTTTGTTACTAAATAATAGGATACCATATTTTTAACCGAAAGCACATTATTAAATAAATGTTTACAAACGAATAAGTACACCTCTAAACCAGTTAAAGAAACAAAAAATTACTATTTTTGTTTTTTTTGTACTTTATTTTGTTCTAACTGCTATAATGTATATGACTTTCTCGTAGTACCTCAACATGTGCTAGGTTTTTAGATCCTTCAAACCAATTTTGGCTCTACTTAGTAATTAAAAAAAAAAAAAAAACCGACAGTTGCATGCTTGTGGAAATAGATACACTCGTGATAGTATTTAGCATTTTGATTATATTTCTTGGCTGTAAATGGGATTGATCATGTATGATATTCACCTATATATTCAAGGGTACAGAACCCAGTGGAGGTAAATATGTATTGTCACCGACACTGTACATCCACGAAATTAGCTACAAATGATGGTATTGTTGTACAAAAAATTGAGGGACTAAGGGCTAAATAAGTGTTGGACCTTCAAGTATTATTTGGTTTTGTTTCAAATACCTATAAATCTATAGGAGTTTTTTTTTGCCAAAATAACACTATTTGTGAAAATAATTCCCTATCTAACACTTCTTTAAAAATAATTCCTATTCTAATGTTATTTGTGCCACATGTGCTAGTTTGTTGGAATTTCATTGACACCTTGTAATATATTTTAATAAAACTAATTAAAATAAAGATTTAAAGATATGTATAACACATCTAGTAACGTTTTATGATCAAACACTCAGAGGAGGAAATATGAGATATGAAGAAGCAAACCCTAATTGAGGAAGTGCCAGGAACATTTGGAAGTCATCAGAAAGACCTCCCTCCTAGTCGTATGCAGCCATAGAGTCATATAGCCTCTCATGTTGCTGCTCCTCTCTCCTAACATCAATACCTATGCAACTTCTTTCCTAGCACTCCTCTATCTCAGAAATGAACATTCTTTTGATGGCAACAAATATTTAACCATAATGTCCCCACGGCTTGATTTATAGCATTACTGGGTAATAAATCTGTAAAGGTTTCCACCAAATCAAATAGGTTTGACCTCTAGTACAAATATATGGCAACTCCAAAAAGATGATTTACACACAAAATTTACTTTCTTTTTCCTTTTCACCAAAACCTCTTTCAAATCGGAAACATGTTCCATCAAAACAAAGGCAGGCATGGAAAGCCAGTTATACAATAATAAAAAAAGTCAGTTATACAATAATAAAAAAATTGAAGCACTACGGAATTCACAAATGAAATGAAAGCACACCAGAGAGAACTCAAAAATGTCCATCAACCCATAACAAATCATTTAAAAAAGTAACATCTATATATATATATTATAATAAGAGAACATCATACGCACACAGCCTTCACAAGTTTTACACAGATTTTGTGCTACACACGCTTCACAAAACCCTCTATAAGTGCTTCTTTCTAGTATTTATATACATACATATATACATATATATGTGCACACGGCCTTCAAGATGAGTTTTGGTATATTTGTTGACGTTGATGAAGCTCGAACATAGACGGCGGCCACAACCTTCAAATCAGGAGACCTTGATTTCAACATTGATGGTTATATGCCTTTTATATATCTATTTTTATTAGTATTATTATAATAAAATTTTCCAAGTTGTCAATAAAATTCGAACAAAGTAGCTTAGGTGGCTTAGGTGGCAAAAATAATGTTAGAGTGGGAATTATTTTTGAGAAGGTGTTAGATAGGGCATTATTTTTCTAAATAGTATTATTTTGGCAAAAAACTCTATAGATGTGTATATTTATATATTTAGAGTTTTTTTTTGCCAAAATAACATTATTTTTAAAAGTAATTCCCTATCTAACACTCTCTTAAAAATATTTTCCAAACTAGCATTTTGACATCATCCCTAAAAGAAATATTTTGTTAGAAAATCATTATAGTTTGCTAAAATTGACTTTTTACCCATATATGAGTGCCTATTACTCGAAAATGTAACAATAAAATCCAACTCAATCTAAAAAAAAATCGGCCAAATGCACTTTTGATAACTAAGAAACCTACGGAATCTATAAAAAAGCTGATCTTTTTTTTTTTTCCTTCTGCTTTTTAACAATTAAACAGGATATTAATTTCAAATTTATCTCTGCAAAAAACTCACAAAAGATTAGTATAGTGAACACGTGGGCATACACAAAGATAATTATTAAATTAAGTAATTTGGTTAATTAAATCCCAACAATACTCTTAGAGAGTAAATTACAATTTTGTAATGTTATCACCTCTAATTCAATTTAAAAACTACTTAAAAAATTTGCACTAATTTCAATTTTGTCTTTACGATTTTTTATGTCAGTTTAATGAATCTCCCAGTCAATTAAATTTTTATAATGGCTTCCATGTCTCCTCTTAATCAGATACTATTATGACATGCAATTGTGTTATTTTTTCCATCTATAATTTAATGTCATTGGCTTGCACCCATTAAAGATCATATGTTATTTTTGTAATTGTGACCCATCAATCTCTGCACTACTAAGCAAAGTGATAGGGACTAAGATTATCTTGCTCATGATCATGGGTTCAAGCCTTGTGCTCATCCTCTAGGTTACAAATATATATACTTTTTTGTAGTTCTTAAAAAAATTTAATCTCTACACTACTTAATCAAAATCATGCTATTATACTAGTGTACAATCAAGAGATGTGAAAATAATGCTATAAAGGGTTATGTAGAGCAATCAAAAGTGAGGGTTTTTCTATCACTATGGTAAGTGGCAAATTTAAGAACATGTACTCCTATAATTGGGTACAAAGTTAATTTTGATAAATTATACTTATGAATAAATTTTTTTTTTTAAAGATGATGTTAGAATATTAGTTTGGGAATTATTTTTAAGAGAATGTTATATAGGGAATTATTTTTACAAAGAAAGTTACTTTGGGAAAAAACTCCACATCTATATTCGCTTTGAACTCCTTTTATTTTTAGAAAGTTGTTTGATAGGAACTGAAATTGGTGAGAAGAGGTATTGTAGTTAGGTTGGACTATTTAGGGCCTAACATTTCAACTAGAGCTGTTAATAAGTTAAGTTTGACAGAGTTAGGGGTGGAGGGACCCCAGCCATCTCCTTTTTTATTTATTTATTTATTAAATATGTTGTATAGTTATGGACTTGGCCTTTTAAATAGATACCTTCCACGTTTTAGACTTGCAATATATAGTTTCAATTATAGGTGTCAGTGTGGAGATAGAAGCGGCAAATGAAAACGTGAAATGTGATCTAAAAGTATTATGGAAATTGAAAAAAAGTTTGGTGATATAAAATTAATAAGGATATTTATAAGAAATTTTATTTAAAACATCAAAAATAACAATATAAGTATTATAATATTTTCATGATCAATTAAAATATAAGTTCTGTACAATATTTATCGAAACTTATTCGAACTATCATATGTTATTGTTAAAAGTAATACAATATTTATATAAAAGTATATGTTATTCTATCAGTGCCATTCTTTGCTTTTCAAAAAAAAAAAAAAAAGGTAATACTTTAGGGCATTAAAAATACAAAAAAAAAAAAAAAAATGAGAAAGCGTGTTTTTATGGAGTTTTCACAACAATCTTTTAAGAGTTTTATGACAAGTATTTAAATTATGTTATAATTTGTAAAACATTCCAGAAATGTTTCCTAGAAGTTTCCTTTAAAAATTTCATAAGATTTCATTCTAGAAGCGAGCTTCTCCAAAAGTTTCCTTGTAACTATGGTTTCAATCCTAGAATGAAAATATTCTACTAATTTCTTATTTGAATTCATGTTTAATTATATGTATGATACACAAACCACCATACAATATGTATTAGTATTGTGCCCTGCTGTGAATGGAAAATCTCTAGTATCAAAATGGTAATAAATGGTCGAAATATATAAAAATCTGTGAAACTTAATTTGTTCCCAAGTGTTAGATGATATATGTAAGTTTAAGGAAAACTTATAGGGTCATGAACAAAAAGAATATTTTAATTTGGTAATTTGAATAAAGATTTTAAATCGTGATTTTTGTATATCTAAAAATAGAAGTAAACTTTTTGAGGAGTTTTAATAAAATTTCCCAATAAAAAGAGTAACCAAAAATGAATAAAAAACGAAATGTAGGTTAAGAAAATATTATTGGATTTGATATAAATAATTAGTCACATTATTTTGAAATGGACTAATGGCGTGGCAACTTATCGTTACACTTGAGAAAATTAAGAATTCATAAATTTCATTTTTTCATCCGCTAGTATCATGACACATGTAATTTGCAATGGCAGTAATAATTGGTATGAATTCATTGTGTTTGTCCTTCAAAACAGGGAAATTAAAGAAATTTGAATAGGAAGTCCACAATTGTGACTTGCTGAAGAACTTTCTAAATTATAGGAGAGGAACTTAAAAAAATTTAAAATAAGAATTATGTTAACTTCGGATGTTAGAAAAAACTTTCCAAAATAACATGAGATTATCTAAGTTTTAACAAAACTTTACTAATTATGAATAGAAGATATTTTTTTTATTTTATATTTCATGGTTAGACCAATACTATTATGACATAATATTAATAATTTAAAAATTCAAAAAAAAAAAATTTTGAATCTGAGTCTCTCAACAACAATGACCCAACAACCAATTGCAACAAAATATTGTATAGATACGTATATATGTTCTGACCAACATTACCTTAATCTATCAAACTACAAAATTTATATTAATATTCAACATTTAGCATCCATGGCAAATTGGCAATTACAATCCCCCCGCTAAGATGAATTACGAAAAATTGAATAAAAATAAAAGCCATGAACATATGGATTGCTGATCAAATTATTCATATTTGAAATATATACAAGTATATATTTTGTTAAAATGGCTGATTTAATATTCTGATATACCTCCTTAATTCGGAGTGTTTCTTATTGTAAGTGAGATTTCTGGGAAGGTCTGACCGATCACTCGAACCAATATTGATGAGTTTCCAACTTGCTGTAGAGAAGCAGAAGAGTTAGAATGGTTCAGCCTGCTTTGGGCCAATCACACTCCAACAGTCAAGTTAACTATTTTTCTCAAGGATGGAATGGAATTTACAAGTGTATGTGGCTAAGTCGGAATGAACATACCTTGCTCTCTCTTAGCTTTAGTATTTATATTGTAGCACTTTCTGTAAAGCCTATTCGAAACTCATGATTCCATGCTCAGGTTTATGCTGACTAGAGTTGGCTGATCGGACACCATTTCTCCTGTATTTCTTTGCTAGAGCTTGACTGATCGGACGTGAGCGTCGTCGGTTCTGCGCAACGCCTCCTCTGCATTCAATGTGGGTCTGTTCTCCATTTAATGCTTTGTCATCTTGTATGATTACACTCCTAAGCTGGGCTAGAGGGGGCTCTAGTTTGGGCAGACAAACTGATCCGAGCCTGTGGCATAAAACTCAATCTTGGGCTGCTCTAGGCCCAGCTCAACAGTGTCAATTGATATGGACCTGCCCAACCATTTTGGGCCCGTATTTATTTGACCCACACTTATATATACATATGAACAGTAACAAAAAAAAAGAAGTTAATGTGATTCAATTACACAAAAGGCTCGGGCAAGAGATGAGTCAGATGATTCAGATGGACTCAATGATTAGATACGTGAGTCGTGTGTAGAAGAACTACAACGTTGTGGGCATGTGTCAAATTAAGGTTGTTTTCGACAGGAGCGATGGATGAATGGCTCATTGATTAGAATCTAGAGTTCGGCGCTTGAAGTAGACGCGTATTGAGGTGGATGAGATCCTCATTATTGATGTGGTATCACGAACCAATCGAATCATACTAAATGCATGTTTTGAAATCAAATCATTTAAAATTAAGGAGACACTACAAAAAAAGCTAGTATTTGATGCCGTCGCAAAAGGTGATTCTGCCGACGCAAAAAGTCATTAGCGTCGGACATGCGACGGCATTTTCGGCAACGAAAATGCTTGCGTCGCAAATAATTTTTGCGATGGCCATGCGATGGCATCGGACACTATTTGCGATGGCAAACGCCCGTCGCAAAAACTAGTCGCCTAAGTAAAAGTATTTGCGGCCGCTGATATGCCGACGGTAATAACTTATTAGCGACGGTTAAATGTCGTCGCAAATAGTATCATTTGCAATTAAGGGAAAAGTTTTAGCGACAGCAAGCCCTGTCGCAAAAAGTCGATCATACAACCACATTTGTTACTTTTTGCGACGGTTTACCTCGTCGCAATTAAAAGATTCCGCCAGCCTAATTTAGTACTTTTTGTGACGGTTTTGAACCGTCACTAATACCTTGTAAAATATGCCGCCAGCCCCATTGAAACCTTTTGCGACAGTTTTGCAACCGTCGCTAATAACTTGTAAAAAAAAAAAATCCACCCATAATTTATGTTAAATTTGTAGCTTTCTTCTTCAACCTAATAAAATGTACAATTAACATTATACATATAAAAAAACCAATATACTAATGACAAAATTCATTCATTCATCCATCCAAATCCAAATATTTATAAATATGTCTAACAAAATAAACTACCACATATTTTACTCATTGTCTCCAAATAAACATTATCTCCATTACAATTCATAAAATATAAAATTATATATGGTGCCTCGCAAAATAATATTACAAATCCATAATCCATAATCCATAGACAAAAAAGAGTGTTTTAAGTCGATCACAAAATTTGCTGATAAATAAACACCAAATATCGATCTATTCCTTGCGAATAACCTGAAAAGAAAAAAATATAAATATTAGATAAAATAATAAACATATCAAAGACAATCAACATTTATCACATAAAATCACTTGACATGAGATATGATAGAACTACATTTTTGGTTTATGAGTACCAAAAATCCTAAACTAAGTCTAAGTTTGCATTCAAAAAAGAGAAAAATTAGTGAATCTATTGAATTTTCAACTAAAGAAATATAATCAAAGCATGAACTTCAACTGAACATTTTGTTTTTCTTCTTTTCGACATTCAACTAAATATGAATGAAACTATTGTGTGTATAGAATAAGTGATGAAATTTTACCTCACCTCGATTCATCACAACATGTAACTCAAGAAAATCTAATCATTTCAATATCTATTTATCAATCATGATGAGGCAAAGCAGTCTAAATAAGAAAATTGTTTGAAATAATAAAAAGAAGGCTTTAAAAGCACTATACAAATTTTCCATGTAATAGGTAACCATAACAAAGCCAAATCTAGTCTTCACTATTTCTTATGGTCTAGCGCAGGATCAATAAAAACCAAAGATCGATCTATTGTTTTTCTTAAAAAGTTTGCTCCTAGACGTCACTCGTGTCTACACCTTCCTACGTGTCAAGTTTTACGGATTTCGGAGCCCGTTTCGAGATTTTAATACCTAAACGACACGAAAAACATTGTTTTTTTTTTTTTAAGTTAAGTCGAAAAACTTCAAAACCCCCACCCCAAGGGTCCGGCGACTGTGCTGTTTGTTCCTACATGTCACCTGTGTCTAGACCTTCCTACGTACCAAGTTTGACGGACTCCGGACCCCATTTTGGGATTTTACTACCCAAACGGCATGGAAAACATTATTTTCTTCTCACAGTTAAGTGTAAAAAATTCACAACTCTTACCCCGGGAGTCCGGCGACCGTGCCGTTTGTTCCTACACGTCACTCGTGTCTAGACCTTCCTACGTGTCAAGTTTGACGGACTTCAGAGCCCGCTTCGGGATGTTAGTAACTAAACAGCACAAAAAACATTGTTTTTTTTTTTTAAGTTAAGTCGAAAAACTTCAAAACTCCCACCCCGAGAGTCCGGCGACTGTGCCGTTTGTTCCTACATGTCACCCGTGTCTAGACCTTCCTACGTGCCAAGTTTGACGGATTCCGGACCCCATTTTGGGATTTTAGTACCCAAACGGCACGGAAACCATTATTTTCTTTTCAAAGTTAAGTGTAAAAAATTCACAACTCTTACCCCGGGAGTCCGGCGACTGTGCCGTTTGTTCCTACACGTCACTCGTGTCTAGACCTTCATACGCGTCAAGTTTGACGGATTTCGGAGCCCGTTTCGGGATGTTAGTAACCAAACGTCACAAAAAACTTTTTTTTTTTTTTTTTTTAAGTTAAGTCGAAAAACTTCAAAACTCCCACCCCGAGGGTCCGGCGACTGTGCCGTTTGTTCCTACATGTCACCTGTGTCTAGACCTTCCTACGTGCCAAGTTTGACGGACTCTGGACCCCATTTTGGGATTTTAGAACCAAAACGGTATGGAAAACATTATTTTCTTTTCAAAGTTAAGTGTAAAAAATTCACAACTCTTACCCCGGGAGTCCGGCGACCGTGCCGTTTGTTCCTACACGTCACTCGTGTCTAGACCTTCCTACGTGTCAAGTTTGACGGACTTCGGAGTCCGTTTCGGAATGTTAGTAACTAAACGGCACGAAAAACATTGTTTTTTTTTTTTTAAAGTTAAGTCGAAAAACTTCAAAACTCCCACCTCGAGGGTCCGGCGACTGTGCCGTTTGTTCCTACATGTCACCCGTGTCTAGACCTTCTTACGTGCCAAGTTTGACGGACTCCGGACCCCATTTTGGGATTTTAGTACTCAAACGGCACAGAAAACATTATTTCCTTTTAAAAGTTAAGTGTAAAAAATTCACAACTCTTACCCCGGGAGTCCGGCGACCGTGCCGTTTGTTCCTACACGTCACTCGTGTCTAGACCTTCTTACGTGTCAAGTTTGACGGACTTCGGAGCCCGTTTCGGGATGTTAGTAACTAAACGGCACGAAAAACATTGTTTTTTTTTTAAGTTAAGTCGAAAAACTTCAAAACTCTCACCCCGAGGGTCCGGCGACTGTGCCGTTTATTCTTACATGTCACCCGTGTCTAGACCTTCCTACGTGCCAAGTTTGACGGACTCCGGACCCCATTTTGGGATTTTAGTACCCAAACGGCACGAAAAACATTATTTTCTTTTCAAAGTTAAGTGTAAAAAATTCACAACTCTTACCTCGGGAGTCCAGTGACCGTGTCGTTTGTTCCTACACGTCACTCGTGTCTAAACCTTCCTACGTGTCAAGTTTGACGGATTTCGGAGCCCGTTTCGGGATGTTAGTAACTAAACGTCACAAAAAACTTTGTTTTTTTTTTTTTTTAGGTTAAGTCGAAAAACTTCAAAACTCCCACCCCGAGAGTCCGGCGACTGTGTCGTTTGTTCCTACATGTCACCCGTGTCTATACCTTCTTACGTGCCAAGTTTGACGGACTCCGGACCCCATTTTTGGATTTGAGTACCCAAACGGCACGGAAAACATTATTTTCTTTTCGAAGTTAAGTATAAAAAATTCACAACTCTTACCCCAGGAGTCCAGCGACCGTGCCGTTTGTTCCTACACGTCACTCGTGTCTAGACCTTCCTACATGTCAAGTTTGACGGACTTCGGAGCCCGTTTCGGGATTTTAGTAACTAAACGGCACGAAAAACATTATTTTTTTTTTAAGTTAAGTTGAAAAACTTCAAAACTCCCACCCCGAGGGTCCGACGACTGTGCCGTTTGTTCCTACATGTCACTCGTGTCTAGACCTTCCTACGTGCCAAGTTTGACGGACTCCGGACCCCATTTTGGGATTTTAGTACCCAAACGGAATGGAAAACATTATTTTCTTTTCAAAGTTAAGTGTAAAAAATTCACAACTCTTACCCCGGGAGTCCGGCGACCGTGCCGTTTGTTCCTACACGTCACTCGTGTTTAGACCTTCCTACGTGTCAAGTTTGACGGATTTCGGAGCCCGTTTCGGGATGTTAGTAACTAAACGTCGCAAAAAACTTTGTTTTTTTTTTTTTTTTTAAGTTAAGTCGAAAAACTTCAAAACTCCCACCCCGAGGGTCCGGCGACTGTGCTGTTTGTTCCTACATGTCACCCGTGTCTAGACCTTCCTACGTGCCAAGTTTGACGGACTCCGGACCCCATTTTGGGATTTTAGTACTCAAACAGCACGGAAAACATTATTTTCTTTTCAAAGTTAAGTGTAAAAAATTCACAACTCTTACCCCGGGAGTCCGGCGACCGTACCGTTTGTTCCTACACGTCACTCATGTCTAGACCTTCATATGCGTCAAGTTTGACGGATTTCGAAGCCTGTTTCGGGATGTTAGTAACTAAACGTCAGAAAAAACTTTGTTTTTTTTTTTTTAAGTTAAGTCGAAAAACTTCAAAACTCCCACCCCGAGGGTCCGACGACTGTGCCGTTTGTTCCTACATGTCACCCGTGTCTAGACCTTCCTACGTGCCAAGTTTGACGGACTCCGGACCCCATTTTGGGATTTTAGTACCCAAACGGCACGGAAAACATTATTTTCTTTTCAAAGTTAAGTGTAAAAAATTCACAACTCTTACTCCGGGAGTCCGGCGACCGTGCTGTTTGTTCCTACACGTCACTCGTGTCTAGACCTTCCTGCGTGTCAAGTTTGATGGACTTTGGAGCCCGTTTCGGGATGTTAGTAACTAAACGTCACAAAAAACTTTGTTTTTTTTTTTTAAGTTAAGTCGAAAAACTTCAAAACTCTCACCCCGAGGGTCCGGCGACTATGCTGTTTGTTCCTACATGTCACCCGTGTCTAGACCTTCCCACGTGCCAAGTTTGACGGACTTGTATTGTTGTCTCCAGTGCACCAGCTAGTGCCTAAATTACAAAGGACTGCATTTGATACCACTATGTCTTAGGGCCTTATATGGCTAATTGCTACAATCAGTTAGAACTGTGGTCCACTATCAACATGCGCGGTTTTAGCACTTTCAGATACTTTGGAAGCTTACAAGGCCTTCCATTTGTAGATACCTTAATAGTCTTTCCATAGTCAATTCTCTAACTCTGCTTTATTCTTCTCTCAAATGAACTCATAAAAAAGTGCACACTTTTGATCAAGTCCAATTACCCTAAGAAATGAAAAATCCAAAAATCACGTTCACAAATTCTGAGACATGAAACACAGGCCTACCAATAATTTCACATAAGGATATCTGTAACAAATGTCTTCCCAAATTCTCAGGACATGAAAAGCACATGCCTACAAATAATTCACATTATTATATCTATAACAAATGTCTTCCCAAATTCTCAGACATGAAAAGCACATGCCTACAAATACTTCACATTATTATATCTGTAACAAATGTCTTTCCAAATTCTCAGACATGAAAAGCACATGCCCACAAATAATTCACATCAGTATATATATAACAGATGTCTCTATTAGTACAAAATGCACAAATGACTAAGGAGACAATAATAGGAATGTAATACATTATACAGCACTAAGTCTACCCACTACATTTATACTTGCCAAAAAAGAAGAAGAAGGTTTTCCACTTCATTTATAATAGTCAGCGTAACAAGGAAGCAACTTTTTCATTCACATTTCTTTTTCATCCTCACTCTACGCTGAACGTGAACTATTTGATAGTGATTCACACAAATAAAACAAAGTTTTAGGGTGAAAATAACAGGAATGGCCATGCTTTGGAAGAGATACTAACAGACAAAGGACACACCTTTGTGCTCCTTTCTGGTCTCCTACATTGAGAGCTCCTTTTGTTTGTTTTTTGTTTGTTTGTTTGTTTTTTCCTTTTTCTGCAATAGGGCCTAAGGATTAATTGATTGATTGTCGAGATTGAAATTATATAGATGCTACAATAATGTAATAGCTACTGCGGGATCCAAATACCCAAGTAGTTCAATGGTGAGCATTCTAAGTATTTTTTGACAGAGGTTAAATTTAGCTTTTTTTATTTAGTCTTTTTTCTTTATAAGCAAATATAAGTAAAAAAAAAAAAAAGCTGAAAATTTTCATTTTTTTTTTTTTGCTTATAAACCCAAAAAGCCCGAGTTGAAAAAGTTTGAAAAAAACTTTACCAAACAGGCCCTAAGTGTCTTGATTTTTGAGATCTGAAGTCGAAGTCCCTCCTAAAAAACACACGATGTGCACAAATATATACTCCTAATCTCAAGATTAATTTACACACACATATATATATATATATATATATATATATGTTCTCTAACAACGTAATGAGATACATATTCTCCCGTGGCAAAAAGACATATATATATATATATATATATGGTTTGACGGTTGATGTATAGATGATTAATAATCATCATCTCGACATTATACTTGATAGATGATTAATAGTTATTGACTTAAATTTATTGTAGAAGGCAAGGGTAGTTAAATTGATGATTACATAAACTTTTGGGCTAAGAAACCTTTGAAAGGGGTATTTGAGGAGACTCCCATCTTATGGAATTAGTGGTATTGGATTCTTTTAAGATATAATTAGCCAAAGACTGTAAAATTCTAAACCAAATCATGACCAAGTGTTCTCACAATGAGGGTTAGATGACTTAAATTTGTGGTTTATGAATAGGTGTTTTTTTCCCAAAACATCTGTCGCAGGGTTAGGGGCAAATCAATGTATAGCAAACTAAAGGCTAATAGAAATAGATGAAAAAAATGGGTAACAACAGCATTCTTGCCTGCCAAACAATTAAGAGATGCCTTCTGGGAGGTCTCTTAAAATTTGAACCACATTCCTAAGGATTTCCTACGAGTACTGAGCCCAAGCTTTAGTCTAAGGTCAGCTAGAACTTAGCCCGCTTTCTCATCTAAGATAAGGTCGACTTTGATTTGCGCATCCACATATGCATTCATACATAGAGAGACTCTTCTAGCAACTAAGATCATAAGCAAGCTTAGTCTAAAGTCAATTTTGGGCCTAAAACTCAAGTTCGTAACCAAAAAATGAGCCTTGGCAACCAAAAACTAGGCTCTTAGATAGATTTAAACCAAGCTTGCATCAGCTCCACTCAAAACAGATTAACCAAAAAAAGTTTCTAGTCTAAGTTTCAAAACAGATTTCCTTCATAAGTGATGCAAGTGAATCAGTATATGACCTGAATTCCCAACTTGAATATGCAGAGTTAAATATTAACTCAACTTAAGAAAGCATTTCTCCAACTCAATTGAGTTTAGGTAATGAATTCAAGTTTTCCATTCAGTCCTATGACCAATCCATCAGCAAAAACATAAATAAAGACTTATTTTTCTCACTTAAATAAAGACTTAAACCAGCATTGTGCCATAAAGACTTAAACCATAAATAAAAACTTAAACCACCATTGTGCCATAAAGGAATAAACTTCTAATACGTCGACAAGCTTTTTTCTGTATATGAAATTATATGTTATACTCAAATGGAATCAAATTTTATGCTTTCCTACCACCAACACAAAATAAATAAATAAATAATCTCATTTTGATGTTTATGAGACCAGCCTTTTCTTCCCCTAGAAAAGTGTACTACAGATGTCATATACTATAAAAAAATATTGCTTGCAATTTCCATCGAAAACAGTCACTTATCCTCAGAAATTATTCTTTTTTCTTACCCTAAGCCCCTAAACTATAAAGTTTTGTATATATTCTTCAAATCTTGGTAGGACCTCTTTATCAATCCTTACCTTTAATGTTGTTTTGCTGTGGTTTTGCTATGGATGATGCACAGATGTTTCATTCTGATTGTGATTAGTGTGTGTGGTGTTGAATCTGAAATTGTGTTGAACTTAACTAGCTTCATGCGAAACCAACAGATTCTGCAGCTTGTGCATCTTAATTTTTTCTTACTCCTAAGAAGAAGGTTAAAATACCTGCTTTGAAGGTGGAGGTAATGAAGTCGAACGAGGCAATGAGGCCGAAGTAGATGGTACAACATCATCACCCACAGACTCATTCCTTGCCTGGTGCCCGCTAGATGCATCCGGAACCTAAAAAGTAAGATGAACAATAGTTGAGAAAAGCAATTAAGAGGACTTCTATTTTAAGAACGTTGGTTAAATTGGGGAGGCATATACGAACCTATCTAGCGGCATCTGTAGATAGGAGACCGGCCTTTATCAATTGCATAGTCACTTGCCGGGTGATCTCTTCTCGTAGCTCCTCTCGCAGCTTCTCTTTTAAATCCTCTCTTAGTGTCATGGTGATTTGTCGAGTGATCTCTTCCACCATAGCGGACTCTTTCTGAGGCTGTGATGGACCAACAGCTTCCCCGTAAATAGTAGACCGTGCTACACCAATGCCGTACGTGCAACAATAGCTATGTCCATCATCCCCGAACAGTTCGTGGAATATATTATCTCAAGCATCATCTGTCCGTAGCTCCTCAGGCACCTCCTCCATACGTCGGTTATATTCAACCTACACTTCCAAACATACATATTAGAAAACAGTCATAAAAAAAAATTGTAGTACTACATTGTTTACATAAGTATTGCTTACAATAATGTCAATCACATCCGGGTCATCTGGTCGACGAGTCCTTAAGAATACACTCATCTTGTCTGTCCTTTGCCCAGCCACCTCCATCTAATGTACCAATTATGTAAAATTAGTAATAGGAAAAAGTCAGCAAATATATTACATTTTTCTACATATGTACCTCATGACATATTGCTGAGAAGTGTGTCCTCCCAGTTGTATGAGGTGGGCCACGAAGCTCCCTATTCACTGAATTCTTTTGTGCGGTTGTCTACAAGTAGTTGCATAATTAGCATATAACAACAAACACATATGCTAGTGTAAATGACTGTGATGTATTCTACTTGAACAACCTGTGCCTCCTCGGTCCTCCAATAATCCACAAGCTCTCTCCAGTGATTTGGATTTATGCCATAAGAACAATCCGGGTATCGGTCAACAATGTTTTGGTATGGCGTAAAATGATTTTTCTTTATATGATACCTGTGATCCTTCCACAACTTTTTACATTTGTCAAGGCAAATAGGTTTGTACTCGTTCGGACATGGTTCCAAGTTACGCTACAAAAGAAAAAAGAAAAAAAAAACCCTTAGTCATTAACTGATCGATAAATAATAAAGTATTTATTAGTTGGATAAAGAATAGAATTGTAACCTTAACATTTTGCCAAATCTGATCGATTAAATCTTCCGGTACATGTGGCCAATCAATATAAGTCAAAGGTACAATGCGACGCACAAGGATACCCAACTGCCCTGAGAGTTTATTCTTTTTGTTCTTCTCTATTGGGCACCACCTCTTATCAAATTCCACGTGATACTTGAAATTTACCTTCCCCCAATCACGAATGCCCAATGACAAGCCTCGTCCCTTCTTTGAACATGCGGAAGACATCTCAGTACCTGATGGGCCTAAAACAAGTAAATCCAAAATAATAAAATGAACCAAAATATTTATTAATTAATAGCATAAATAGGACAATAATTTTAAACATATTTATACTTGAAAGAACCGGCTGTGATGATGTAGCTGCTGAGGGTCTATGTGATGAAGTAGAATATAAAGATGTAGCTGATGATGGTGCTACCCTCACTACCTCTGCTGAGGCTGTCGGTCGAGCATGAGAAGGCTCCAACATAGGTTGCTGGGGTGGAACTGGCTCAGTACTCGCAGACCCTGATGTGCGTGACTGTAGCAGATCAGCCAACGTCTGACCGGTAGACCTCTTCCTCTTTGTCATAATAACCTGGTACGACAAATACAAGATACAAACAATGTACAAAATAGTAAAAACATGCAACCGTACAAAATAGTAAAAACATGCAACCATTTAAATTCATTTCACCATTGTAATACATATTCAACTCATGATGTCCAAAATGAATGGCCTATACTAAAACTGACACATTGGGATGCTATTATTCTACAGGAGCATCAACTGTTGCTCCTTCTGTTCCTTCCCTAACCCAGTGAATGTCCGCTTCACGAAGAGCAATAGTTTCTTCCAATTGTTGACTTGCAAATGGTTCAACTTGAGTGTCTAAGGAATGCATATCAAACAAACTTCTCTGTGACATCTTTACAACAACATGCCAATCTGCTGCTAGGGGATCTGAAGCATACCAAACCTGCTCTACTTGTGATGCAAAGATGAAAGGTTCATTGGTCTCTTGATCATCTCGGTACAATAAATGGTTGAAGTTGACCAATGTAAATTTGAAAGCATCTTCCTTCTTCCCGCGAATGTTATCAATCCAATCACACTTAAACATGACAAATGTCATGTCATTAGTGTATCGAACTTGAATAATATCAGTCAACTGTCCATAGTACCACACAGACCCCACGCGAGGATTATTATCCTTTCGACTAGCATAACTCAAGGTGTCAGCCTTTAAACTTACACCACTATTTTGAGTAATTTGATTGTGATCCATGTGCTTCACCCGAAAATGAAACCCATTGACGTTATAAGCATTATACCTTCATGCCATGTCATCAGGACCATTTGCCAAATAATTGATTTCATCAGTCAATGTGATATTAGTCGTCCTTCGTAGAGTTTGAACCTGTTATGTAAAGAAGTATATATTTTATATTCATTAACTATACATAAGTTTGGGAGAAGTGAAAATAACACATACATGGTTGGTGAACCAAGTGTGGAATGTTTCAAAATGCTCGCGCTGAATTTGATGACTATCAGCTTCAGGCAATTTTTCCTGAAGAAATTGAAGGTGATTGCTGTGCAGTCAAAATTTACATATCAGCATATAAATTATTATACGGAAGCTACATGAAATGGTTGTAAAAAAAAAATTTGCTTACTTTATGAATGGTCCTACTGATTTAGTATTGAACAAGATATAGCGATGAGCCTGTGTCAATGCACTTTTATTAA
Source organism: Euryodendron excelsum (assembly GCA_033060915.1). Taxonomy (NCBI): domain Eukaryota; kingdom Viridiplantae; phylum Streptophyta; class Magnoliopsida; order Ericales; family Pentaphylacaceae; genus Euryodendron; species Euryodendron excelsum. The sequence continues at coordinate 20,297,501 of CM065388.1, read as the reverse complement.
GACGAACAAATTTGCCGTTTCCTTCTGCATCGTCTTTGTTCCGCACAGGTCGATTAGTTTTGGTTTCCATGTCATCAAGATATCGAGCACAGAAATTCATGCACTCTTCCATCAAGTAACCTTTAGTTATTGAACCCTCTGGAAAAGCTCGATTCCGAACATATTCTTTCAATGTCAGAAGATACCTCTCAATTGAATACATCCATCAGTATTGAACTGGTCCACACAACAATGCTTCATCAGCCAAATGAATAGGCAAGTGTTCCATTACATCAAAGAAGGCTGGAGGGAATATTTTCTCAAGATAACACAGAGTTATTGCAATACGATCCTGAATATTATGCAAGTCAGTAGGACGATTCACCTTCGAGCATAGTTGTCTAAAGAAATTGCTCAATTCAATCAATGGTTCAATGACTTTCTTCAGCATAGAATGTCGTATAGCCAGAGGAATAAGTTGTTGCATCAAGACATGATTATCATGGCTTTTTAGACCCCAAATAGTTCTATCCTCTAAACGGACATGTCGTGATATATTAGATGCATACCCATCCGGCACTCTAACTTCCTTTAACACTTTCAAGAATAAATATTTTTCCTCCTTGGTCATTGTGAACTGAGCAGGAGGCAAGTACAATTTGTTGCTCGTCTTCTCTACTGGGTGCAATGATTATCTAATTCCCATTTCCTTCAAATCACGCCGGGCATTTGCATTGTCCTTTGACTTTCCGACGACTCCTAGTATTGTCCATAATACATTGTCACAGACATTCTTCTCTATATGCATCACATCCAGATTGTGTCTTACTAAATTGTGCTTCCAGTACGGTAATTCGTAAAAGATGCTCTTCTTTTTCCAATTATGATTTTTGGGTTCCCCATTATTCGGTTCTTTCTCTTTCAATTTTCGATGTCTTACTGTGAGGTCATCCATTTTGGGTAAGAATACCTTTTGATTCCAACTGAAACAACATCTCTGAACCAGACAACAATTCAGGTTTTGGCCTTAATTCCTGGGTCTTATCAAATGATATTCTGTCTCTTTGAAATTTATGTCGAATAGGTAAAAAGCGATGGTGGCCCATATAAATGAACTTTCTACTGTGCTTCAACCTGATGGATTTAGTTTGCGTATTACAACACGGGTAAGCATATTCACCTTTAGTACTCCATCCCGACAACATGGCATATGCAGGAAAATCACTAATTGTCCACAATAAACAAGCGTACAATTGAAACATTTGTTTAGTTGATGCATCATAAGTGGGTACACTTTCATTCCAAAGTTCAATCAACTCCTCAATTAACGGTTGCAAATAGACATCAATCTTGTCGCCAGGTCCTTTCAGTCCATCTATAAGCACAGACAAGATAAAAGATGATTGCTTCATGCACATCCAAGGTGGTAAGTTGTATAGAATCAACACTACAGGCCAAGTGCTATGAACTATATTCATCGTTCTAAATGGGTTGAATCCATCCAACGCTAGCTCAAGCCTCACATTACGTATATCACTTGCAAAGACAGGATTCCGCCGATCAAAATCTTTCCAAGCCTCTGAGTCAGCAGGATGCCTTAAAGTCCCGTCATTTTGTCGTTCCTCTGCATGCCACCTCATTGATTGTGAAGTATTTAAAGACATAAACAACCTTTGCAGTCTTGGCTTCAGTATTGGCACTCTCTTTCCATCTAGATTTACCACATATGACACATTGGTTAAGATTGGCGTGCTCATTCCTGAATAACATACAACTGTTGGGGCATGCATCCCAAGTCAGGTATGTAAAGCCTAGACCTTCAGTTATCTTTTGAGCTTTATAGTAATTGCTCGGAAGTTGCACACCCTCAGGGAAAGCCTCATTCAACAACTCAAATAACATATCTGTGGACTTGTCCGTCCAATGATTGAGCACTTTCAGATGCAAGAGTCGGACAATGGAAGACAATTTACTGAATTTCTTACATCCCGGATACAATTCACTCTGAGCATCTTCTAGGAGCTTGAAATAATGAACAGTTTCTTCATTCGCTCCTATCTGGCCCTCATCATTGTCAAAATTTGTACCTACATGCGGAATAGCATCATGTATCATTCCAACCATGTCATCCCCAAAGTTTGAATCCCCCAACATTTCATCTTCACTGATAGGGTGACGAGAAGTAGAAGTATATGGTTCCCCATGACTAGTCCAAATATTATATTTCCTTAACATCCCATTGTTCAGAAGATGATCACGCACAGTTTCTCGTGGCAAATAGTATCGATTCGCACACTTTCTACAAGGACAATAGATCGTTGAATCTGCATTCTTACCGGTGTACGCAAACACAATAAATTGGTCAATTCCATTCACATATTCCCTAGACAGCCTATCACCAGAATCAATCCAACTCCTGTCCATCGTTCTGTACATGTCCACAAAAACATTACTAATTAGCCACCATAGATAAAATATCAATCTGCATGTGCATAGAACGTGAAACCTATCCATCCAACTCCTCTCTAACAGGTAGGTGGTCCTATTCCATTCAGGAATGCATAATCTATATCGTAGAAAGTAGCTCAAACTGCTCTGTCCATCTTTTAGGAAAATCCGGCAGCATCTCCCCGCAGTTCTCCAAGTACACGACGTAGACGAAGTTTATTACTATACACCGCATCCCGTATGTACCCAGAGAACACAGAGTTTGCCACACAGAATCTCCATCAAAGAAGAACAATTTAAGTAGGGAGCCACTAACTACTATATAGATTTATGTAGTCTCGAACTGTCCGAAACTGGACAATTCAAGAACCATCTCATCGCAGTTGAATCCACAAACTACATAGACGATTCTTGAATGGGTCTAAGGTTATATGCTTATATTTTAATTAACTCATGCAGTCATGAGTTAATTAAAATATACATGTATGAATACAACATATAGAAAGGAAATAAAAACTATTACAAACTAATTCTCTTGTAATTTGGAATTGCAGAGTGATAAACATCTAACATTTATAGGTTAATAGACATCTGAAATGTAATTGATAAATGGATTTTGAAAATTGTTATAGAATTTCTTTTTTTAAATATCCCAATATTAGGAAATAAAATTACTATTTTCTTATTTCTTATACACTGCTTTCATACAAAATAAAAAAAAATATACAGATTAATTTTCATACGAATTAACAAAATGTCTCTAGTATCAAATAACATTAGGGTGTATCATGATATTTTTCTGCAGTTACCATTTGTTGAAACAAATCCAATGGTTAATAGAAGATATCTGGAGAGGCCATATAATATTGTGGATTGAATTTGTTACTTAGACACACAAATATGTATGTCAATACATAGAACCCAATTATTAGATGATGTCATGGTCAAAGGGAGCTTGCCAATTATTAAGGATCAAACATTAAAAGTTGTGGTGTTATGATAAAATGTTATCATTACATCTAAAAAGCAGAGAGTAGAATTAATTAATTCAGATAATTGTAAGCTGTTATAATTGATTATGAAATCTGGAATTAATGCTCATAAATAATAAATATTTAGTAGTATGATAGTACCACCTGTTGTCATTCAAATTTAAGGTGTACAGTGAAAAATTCTCTAAATATACGAAAATGATAATGGAAGTAGTATCTAAAAATAAGGGCTACCTTCCTATTATTTTTTTTTTCCATTCATTGGAGCTTGTATTTGTATTTATTGGCAAATTTTTTTATATATAATTTTCAATTTTTATGAGTAATAAAAAAACATTTATTTTTTTCTCATTTTTCTAACCTAACTAAATACAAAACATAGTTTCGTTCACTTTATTTTCTTAACCTATATCTTTTCTTAATATCCAAACAAACATTGGACAAACAGTGTATTGCGGGCAAGGAAGGATTGAGTAATGACCAATCGCTAGCTAACATTCAATTAATTTGGAATTTGGCAAATATTTTGTGCCATCAAATGAACCATCATTCTTCTCAACTTGTAATCTAATAAATATCACATCATTTTACTGATTGAATATCACGATATCTCAAACCAATGAATAGTCTCAAAAAAAAAAAAAATGTCTCTACTATCTCAATTTTAGGTGATTAAGATAGAATTTCATACATTTCTCATAACTTTATTAGTTTATAAAATTATGAGATATCACCGTTTCACTTAATATTTTTTTGACCACCACCCATTTGCGTATGTATATTATCAATGTATGTATGTACGTAACATGGTATGTAAGGTTTTATTCTCTCTGTACTTCTGCTTTCTTAAACCAAGTTCTGAGGCAAAGACCATGCACCCTCTCCCTGTTGGGTTTGTGCTTGCCTGAGTTCATAGTTCACAATCAATGTGCTTACATACAATGAAAATTGATCAACATTCAAGAGGGAGATAAGCTTACCAATCGATGTATCCTACGGCTTCAGGCGGTAAGACCTTTCGGCGTCAATGGCTTCTGGCAGTGTGGGCTTCCGGCATCAACGGCTTTTGGAGGCGAGGGCTTCCGGCGGCAATAGCTTCTGGCGGCGACGGCTTCGGGTGTCAATAGCTTTTGGCGGCGGCGTCTCTCCCAGCCAAAGTTAGGGATGACAGAAGGAGGAAGGGCGTCCCTCCCTCGGCCAATATGAGGGATGCGGGAAGACGGAAGAGTGATGGAGGCCGGCGTCTCTGTCATCGTAGAAATTAGGGCTGTGCGTGAGGGATGAGGGAAGAGGGCAGATTGATGCAGGGGCGGTTGAAACTCGTCGAACCGTTAGGGCTGCGGTTTTGAGGGATTTTGAGGGAAAGACGAGGAAATGGGGGGAACTAAATTTTGGTGTCAAAACGGCGTTGTTTTGACACCAAAACGACGCCGTTTTATTTACGTATTTGCGTCGGCTAATCCGGTCGCAAATAAACCATCGAAATTAGGGGGGGTCGGTTTTATGCGTTGACACGACGTCGTTTTGACAGGTTTTTTGCATCGGGAATGGTGCCGTCGCAAATAGTGCGACACAAATGATATTATTTGCGTCGGGAATGTTGCCGTCGCAATTACAAAGGTATTTGTGACGACATAACTAGCCGTCACAAATAATCCGTTGCAAATGAGGCTTTTTTTAGTAGTGAGATTTTCTCCATCTACCCGTCTAACTAATGATTTGTCAAGGTGATTAGAATTTTAACACATGCGTTTAGTATGATTTGATTAGTTTAAGCTACCACATCAGCAAAATATTGTAGCATCATAGCTGCATTGAATTTTTGCTCGAGGAATGAGAAGTCTCAAAAATAAAAAAGTAGAATATCTGATCTTGATACTTTACTACTTGAAGTCCTTTGCTAACAATAGAATCTCCCAGTTTTTTCTCAAACATATTATAATAGATATAAATGAATTATATTTTAGTAGGCTTTATAGATAATGGACAACTAGTTTATTTTAACAAAATAGGGAACCTAATTGGATGAATTATATTTTGATATACTTTTAGACAACAGGAAATTTTAACTTTATTTTAACATAATAAGTAACTTAATTGGATCAGAACAATAGATGATTTAATAAATTAGGTCAAACTCTATTACCACTATAAGGTGAAAGTGCCACATTGGCAGGGGTGGATCCAAAACTTTTGTTCAATTGGGGCAAAACTCACATAGAATCGCTTGTACATAAAATTGTTTCCTAGTTAATAATATATTTTTTTTTGATAAATAAAAAGATAATTATATTAAATACGCTGAAAAAGAGGCATTGCCTCTGTGCAAAAATTGTATACAAAAAATTATATAGCTATGAAGAGTCTTGATCTAGATTTGGCTGACTAGGTTTCAAAATTTTGAAAAGAGATTTTGAAATTTGGGTAACTAAGTGTCTATGAATACAATTAAAGAAATGGATACAAAAGATTTTGGAATTTGAGTCTTTTTTTTGAACTTTTAAAATAGTAGTAGATAGTAGTTAGATAAATAAAATATTGAATGCGTAAGAACATTTTAATTTAATATTAGAATACAGGGTTAGAAATTGAGATTGTGTTGTTTATTTGTCCAAATAATGAAGAATTAACAATATACATATTTTTTACTACAAGTTTAGTTATATTTAGAGGGAGCAAAGGTAAGTATAATAAATTCGAAGAGGAATAAATGTAAGTTTAGTAAATTCAATGGGGGCAACATATACATCTGCAACCTAGAATAAAATAAATACACATAATTTTTTTTTAAAAAAATAGTGAAAGTTACCAGGTCAATGAGGGTAGCTGCCGCTACTGGGCCCTTATTACATCCGCCCCTGCATATAGGCGACAACATAAGAAAGAGATAAAAAGTTTGAGTAAATATATACATGATAGGTTAGATTAGATTAGATTAAGTGACAAAATTAAATTTTATTCCAGAATCATCTCATGCTTGTTAAGACTAATATCAAACTCTATTGCCCCTTTGGTGTGGAAGCGCCACAAAGGCGACACATAAAAAAGAGACAAAAAAGTTTGAGCAAATATGTATATATATTTATATAGACTAGATTAGATTGACAAATTGACTTCTATTCTAGAATCATTTAAAGCTTATTGACAACTAATGTTTTACATATTTGTATATACTTTAACCATTCAGTACTCTTTTGACGCGAGAGATTGTTCGTGAATAGCACGGACGCAAGGCTAGTAATATATACGTACAAACTATTATACCAATTTTTATGTATCCGTGTATATGTTTCGTCCAAAATTTTATTAATCTATGAAACTTCAAAATTTGTATAAATATTCACCATTTAGCATCCGTACTAAGTGTGTTAAGAGAAAATGAATAAAAATGAAAAGCCATGAGCATACGCATTCCTGATCAAATTGTTCATAGTAACAAAATGTATACATATAAACTAGTATACATGCATATATTTTGTAAGTATGGTTGATTTAATATTCTTATAAACCTCTGAAATTTAGAGTGTTTTTGTATTAATTATTTGTTTTGATACATTGGACGGCTAAAGCACTAGGGTCCAGGGAGGGGAGGGTGAGTCGAACAGATGACCTCAATCATGATCGGGAACGCCACTATCACTGAACTAACCACTCTCCTTAAGTGTTTCGTTATTATAATAGTACGTATATATATATACATATACATATACATATGAATGGATAACAAAATAAATTTAGAAGTTAAGGTGTCAATTTTTAACAGCTTTTCCAAGGGATGTAATAGTATGTACGGTTTTCACATATATATGAAGTAGAAATCCATTCCATCAAAAATAGAGAAAGGCATAAAAAATGTAACCCAACTAAAAATAAAAAAAATGTAATCGTGTCTACACTTTTACTTATTTCTATATTTGGTGCATTTGCAAAGCCTGGATGGGGATGTTGAGTTGAATCCATGACCGGCATGAGTGGGGGGCCACTAAAAAGGCTTGTTTTGCTCCTCATAATCATGGATTAATAGGTCTATGTTTTGATTAATCTCAACCATAGTTAGTAAAATACATGACGACAAAAGAACGGTAAGTAATACATACGGTTTTAATACGATTTTTCTTACAAAAGACGGTAATAAAATCAAGCATAAAAATACGAGAACATAAAAAATATGAATAAATAAAACATTAGTTAAAAAGTCGGGACAAAAAATACAGTAACATTTATGAACAATTTCTTTTAGATATGTTAGTAGGTAGTATTTTTGTCTCATATACATCAATTTTTTAAAACATGTTCTGAACAAACAACTAAATTAAAGTGATAGATAATTTTTATTTTATTATTTGAATGCTTGATATAAGAATGAGTTAATTTATTATTTTTAATTTTTTAATTTAATATTTCAAGTATTAATAAGAAGTTATAGAAAGTATGTTTAATAATTTAAATATCTCAACATCACAAATATATATGACATGATACTATTAAAGATAAGCAAATCATGAGTTATATAAATTTTTTTTTTATAATTGATAAAGCTGAATAAGTTTAATAGTCAATAATTGTACTATTAAGTATACAGTTAACAATATGCTAAAATTATATTAAATTATATTTAATTTTTAATTAAAGATTTTTTTCAAAAAGTATAAAGCGTTTAGTCTAACTAAAAAAACAAACGAGTATTTTTCATTAGATTTCAAATTTAAATGAAAAGCTAATTTTTTTTTGTATTTATGCATACGTACAATTATTATACGTGAATAACATGATTATTTACTAACAAGGTTGTCAACCACTTAATTTTTATATGCGTGACAATGAAACCATCTCCTTGTTTCCTAAAATAACCAAACACTGATTTCAAGGTACTTTCATAATGGCTTATTTCATTGTGATAGTGTTTGGAGTGCGCCATCGCTGAAATCATATCCCAGTTTTGTTATGGGTCTTGAGGGAATATTGTAGCTGAAGTTGTTTGATTGTTTTCAGATTCTAAGTTACAAATTGAAGAGAACAGGAACTGCGCGAGTCCAAACAAATGAGGATGCATCAAATATTAGTCGAACTGAAACAGACCATCTCATTGTTTCCTGAAATCTCCACTCCCAATCTTCATAGGATTCCAAAGAAACAAACAGATAGTTACTTGCCAAAAAAGAAACGGCACTCCTCCTTATATTGTTAATTTGCAAAACCCTAAAAGTTGCTAGAGCCCAAAAGATAGAAAAGAAAAATACAGCGAAAAGAAATACATTAGACCCTCGTTTCTGTAACTCATCATGGCGCTAGTTAGACGATGCCCTCAACTTAGCCTTCGCGTCGACCTGCCGGAAGTACCAGATCAATGTCACCAACTTTCAATCCCCTCCACCTTTCTCGCCACCAACATGGTTTCAGAAGAAGTTCACTGCCTGTCAGACCTTGAAAAGCTCCAAATACTTGGCCGAGGGAATTGCGGCACTGTCTACAAAGTATGCCACAAACGCACTCAATCTTTCTATGCCCTGAAAAAAGTCAGTGGTAATAACAACGCTGCGCGTGATCAAATTCTTCAAGAGATAGAGATACTCCGCAGCATAAGCTCTCCCTTCCTTGTCGGATGCCATGGGATATTTGAGGAGCCTACTGGTAATATTGCCATTGTCTTGGAGTACATGGAAAACGGCTCACTCGATAGCCTCCTCAAAACTCACGGTACTTTTTCTGAAGCCTCGCTTGTCGACATAGCTCTTCAAGTGCTTAAGGGTCTTAATTACCTCCATGCAATGAACATAATTCACTGTGATATAAAACCATCCAATCTCTTGGTGAATCGGAGGATGGAAATCAAGATTGGTGATTTTGGGGTTAGCAAAGTCTTGAATCCTTCTCTTGATTCTTGCAACACCACCTACGCCGGTACTTGCGCTTACATGAGTCCGGAGAGGTTAGATCATGACTTGTACGGATCAAGCAATGCTTTTTCTGGAGATGTTTGGAGTTTGGGTTTATGCCTCATGGAACTCTACATTGGCCACTATCCTTATTCAGCCCCCAATGAAAAGCTTGATTCTGCGGCACTAATGCTGATAATATGCTTAGATGACCCACCAAGCTTGCCTGTCGATGCATCAAATGAGTTTAAGAGTTTCATACAGTGCTGCTTGCAGAAGGAACCGAGTAAAAGATGGTCAGTGTCAGAGTTATTAAGTCACCCTTTTGTGATGGCGAATGAATATCCAAAAGGATGAAATTCTAATGAAGCAGTCAAATTGCTAGAATCTGTACTACAGGCAGCCTCAATTTATCTAATGTTTGTTCATGTGTATAAAACTGTAGTAGTACTTCTTGTTGATGGCTAAAACTATTTCTGTTCATTGTCGATAACTAATTAAATTCCGTGTATGTGTTTTGCATTTAGATCAGATGCATATGGACTTAACTCTTTTTTTTTTTCTTGTTTATTTTTCCTTTGGACTCCTTTTGGGTTAAACTCAGTGCTTCAATATGTATTGGGATGATTTCCATTCTAGAATGAAAATGATGAACTGATTTCTTATTTGTATTCATGTTTAGTAGTATATTTCTTATTTGTATTCATGTTTAGTAGTACATACAATGTACAAACAACTATCTACATTGTATATTATTTCAATCGGTTATGAGGGAAAAAGAAGTCCAGTGATTAAGTAGTATTGAGTTTCTAGTAGTTATCCCTATTAAATTGTGACATCTAGATTTTTATTATATCAGCAACTTGAATTTGTTACAAAATAGGGAGATTTTGAAAAAAAATGTTACATAGCAAAATCTAATAGGAATGACTAGCAAAACATTCAGTAGTACCAATCCATTAGACTTTTTTCCGGTTATAAATCTATTGAGGTTGAAACATCCGACTGTTTTTTTTTCTCTTTTTTTTTTTTTTAAATTTTTAAATTTTTAAATAACATATATCGTGATACTAGTGAATAAGAAATGAAATTCGTACAATTTTACTTATATATTGCAATGTCATTGGTACATTTTAAAATAATTTAACTAAGTAGTAAATTCGTATTCATCTAATAATCTCTCCTTAACTTACACTTTATTTTTCGAAAGTTTTATTGAAACTCATCAAAAAATCTACTTCTATTTTCTAAATATACAAAGATCATGAATTTAAAATGTTTATTCAAATAACCAAATTCCGAAATTCTTTTTGCTCATGAGCCTATAGTTTTTTCTTAACTTACAGGAACCATCTAATTCTTGGGAACAAATTAATATTAAAATATTTGTGTATTTTGACCACTCACTACCATTTTAATGCCAGAGATTTACAGTGCATGAGCACAACGCTAGAATCTTTATATCTATATATATACACAATATGTATATGTAGATGCTTTAGTCAACATTTTCGTAATCCATGAAATTTGTCTAAATATTAAGCATTTAGCATCCATGGAATTAGAGAATCCCCACACTAAAACGAATTAAGAGAATTTGAATAAAATAAAAGCATGCACATGTGGATTCTTGGTCAAACTATTCGTATCTCAAATACATACATCTATATAACTTTTGTTAATAATATTTTGCCACATACACAAGGCAGTAGGAATTCCTACAAACCCTAGTTAGAAGAAATTCATATCCATTAATTTTTCCATGCGTGACAATGAGGAAATAAACCATCTCGTTGTTTCCTAAAACAACCAAACAATGATTTCAGGGTACCCTTATAGTGGCTTATTTCAATCTGGAAGCGTTTGGAGCGTGCTATCCATCGGTGAAATCATTGAAGAGAACATTGCAATTTAAGTTGTTTGAATGTCATAAGATTCTAGTCACAATTGAAGAGAACACTGATTGCGCTCCAAAATTGTAATTATAAAACCTTGACTTGTGTTTTGTTATCCTTAGTTTAGGGTTGTAGATATCTCTTTAGTTATATTCTAGTACTAATTAAGTTTGTTCTGATTTCTATGAAATAGAGCTAAGAAGGATGCCAAAAGCAAGGTCACTGATGCAATCGTCCGGACGTCGTTCAGATGTTAGTTGCCACAAGGAGAGAAGCTTGCAGAAGTTGGCAACTAAAGAGGTCATCCGGACGTCGTTCGGACGATGGGTTGAGATTCAGAGAGTTGATTATGGACTTGCAATAGTAGTCCAAACACCGTCCGAATGTTGAAGGATTATCGTCCGAATGTCGTTCGGATAGCCAGCGAAGGATTTCCAAGATGAAAATCTCATCGTTTGGACCACCAAAATTATATTAAAATTGTCATCTGGACAATGCCCCAGCCCAACTTCGAACTTTGTAGTTTCCTTTTTGATTTAGGACTCTAGATTAGCATATAAATACTTGTAATTATCCTCAGAGCTGGGGGGTTCGACTTTGGAAGCATTTTGAAGGATATTTTGAAGAGTCTTGAAGGCTTGTAAAGGTTTTCATTCAATCTTTATGAATTTTTCAATAATTTCAATAATGAATTCACATATAATTTTAGTAGTGATGCTTCACTACATCTAACATTGGGTTCAATTGTGATGGATGTTTGACGTATCTTTGGTGAATCATTAAGATTCCATGATTTTAACTGTTTAAATTTTTCATTAAAATTGAACGTTGTTGATTCTCCATGATCTTGATCTATTGAAAGCAAGAGATTCTTTGACTATGTTTTTGAGTTGTGATACACAAATTAAGGTTTGGGATTATAGTTACTTGAATCGCTGGTATAAATCCTTGAAGCAAGATATTGCAAAACAAGGCTCGGGAATCAAGAGCATAGGGTTTAAAGCTCCATCTTCCGAATCAAAGGCTATGACAAAGCCAATTGTTTGAGTTATAAAATGAAATTTTAATGAATCATTAAGACCATTGACATCCGGATCAATTGACTACAAGTCTTCCATTCATCAATCAAAAGTCTAGTTTATATTTCTGTTTTAGTTAATATTTATCTCTCAACTTATTAATTTTTGGTTTATTATCACTTCACCTTAGTAGGTTTATTAGTTTTCATACAGACGAATCGTTATTTTTACATATTAGATTGAGTCAATTCAAGTCCTTGTGAATTGATGTCGGACTTTCGAGTTATTACTGCATCACAATCGCATGCTGGCAGATATTAATTGCAATACTTTGGAGTGATCAAACGCAAACTCTGTTGAGTCCAAAGAAAGGCCAATACATCAAATATAAGTTGAACTAAAACAAACCATCTCTTATTGTTTCCTAAAAACCCCACTCCCAAACTTCTTAGGATTCCAAAGAAATAAACAGGTAATTGCTTGCCAAAAAAGAAACAACACTCCTTATGTTGTCCATTTGTTAAAAACCCTAAAAGCTGCTAAAACTCAAAAGAAAGAAAGTATAACGAAAGTATTACGTCAGATACTCATTTCTGTAGTTCTCATAGTTTCTTCGTGGAACTAGTTAGCGATGCCCAACTTAACCTTCGCATAGACCTGCCAGAGAATGTCAGCAACTTTCAATTCCCGCCCCACCAATTAATGTTACTTCACAAGAAGTTATTCACTGCCTGTCAGACCTTGAAAAACTCCAAATACTTGGCCAAGGTATACAAAGTCAAGATTGGAGACTTTGGGGTTAGCAAAATCTTGAACCTTCTTTGGATTCATGCAATAACACCTATGCAAGTACTTAATTCCGCTTACATGAGTACTTAAAATGCTTTTGCTTGAGATGTTTTGGAGTTTGGCTTTAAGCCTGATGGAACTTACATTGGTCACTATCCTTTTATTTTTTTGTGAAAAGCAAAATTTCATTGAAAAGATGAAGAGGATACAAGAGATGGAAGTGAACTGAGGAACTCAACACATAGGAAGAGCAGCTAAGGGAACACACAACCAAGGAAGGTATCAATACATAGAGAGGACAAAAATAATAAAATATAGTCAAGGTAAGCTCAGCAAATCAAAGCTAGAGATAATCATTTTATTCTTTTACAGGTAGTGCAAACATGGTCCCATCCAATGCTGGTCACAGCCTTGAAGATCTCATGTGTACCAAATTTGGCCCAGCCAAGGTAGAACTCAAAAGCTTGATCAACATGAGCAGATTCTCCACTATCTTCATTCTAACAGCCTTTACTGCTTTAACACCAATATCGATCAGCTGCTATTTCTGACCCCTTCTATGCATAGCAGAAAGTCATTTACAGAGTAAGAATAGGCAACCCCATCAGCTTTGGTCCAGAGGGCAATGTGCATTTTGATTTCATATACAACCTTCATCTAATCAGGCTTCAGCTTATTGAAAGTGGAGTTGTTTCTCATTTTCCAAATAAACCAGATTGTTGCCAAGAATAGAGCTAGCCATATTCTCTTCTTTAGCTTTTTTGAACTTGATGCTAAACCACTAGCTAGCTACCTGATCAAGGCTGGAGTTACAGACCCAATGCAGACCCCACCAGTCCAAAATTGCAGACCAGATAAGCCATGAAATTTTGTGATAACTAAGAGGTGGTTTGAGTCTTCGAGAATAGAATTACAGAGGGAGCACTTCAAATTAGAATCCATTGAAAGAATTTTTATGTGAAAAGGGAAGATTTTGGTCTTAATCTTTTCCTTGAGAGCCATCCAGCCAAAGATTTTCACTTTAAGGGGAGCTCTAATTTCCAGATGAAAGAGTAATTTGGGGTGATAGGGGTCAACAGTTTTTCATAGGAGTCAGAAAGAGATTTGACTGAGAATGATCCTTTTTGCTCAACTAGCCAAACACAAGAATCTTCATTGCTATTTAGATGAGAATTCCCCATCAAGTGAATAGCTAAAGTGTCCAAAAGCTCCAATTCCCATACATACAAGGCTCTTCGAAAGGATAGTTTTTCTTTCCAGGATAAGCCATTACCTGAGTTGAAGATGTTGGCTACTGTTTCATCCTTCTGGGAGGATAGGTAGAACAATCTTGGAAATCAATCTTTTAGGATGCCAATCTTTAGCCAATGGTCCTGCCAAAATTGAGTGAGAGCGCCATTCCCAATCTTGATAGATAGGTTTCCTTGCAAGCATAAACCAAAATTATTGGGTCCTGCATAAACAGAGAAAATATCTTTCCAAATGTTAGAACAGTAGGGGGATTGGGAGGATTCTAGCAGCCATGCACCTCTATCCAGATTGTTTACATCACACAAAAATTTCCTCTATAGGGCCTCCTTTTCTGTTGCGAATCTCCACAACCATTTTGAGAGTAAGGCTTTATTATTTAATTTTGTAAGGATCATACCAATTCCTCCATATTTTGTACTTCTTGATAACTGGTCCCAACTAACACAGTGGAGTTTTTTCTTTCCATTGCTGCATCCCCATAAGAAGCTCCTAAATATTTTGTCAAGAGCTTCGCACACCTTTTGAGGAGCCTTATACAGGGATAGATGATAGTTAGGGAGGGCACTTAGGACAGATTTGATTAACACTAGCCTTCCTCCCATTGATAGAAATTTGTGCTTCCATCCATTAATTTTGTTCCTACATTTTTCAACCACTCCATTCCACATTTTTTAGTGTCATGGGTTGGCACCCAACAGTAATCCCAGATATTTGATAGGGAGATCACCGTGCTTGCATTTGAGAGTGTTCACCATTTCTCTCATGAACCAATCATTGACTCCAATTCCACTAACAGTGCTTTCATGGAAGTTGATTGTTAGTCCTGAAAGAAGCTCGAAGCATCTCAAAATCCTTTTGTAATTAAGGACTTCTTCTATATTGGCATTGCAAAAAAGGAGAGTGTCATCAGCAAATTGAAGATGTGAAACCATAGATCCACTTGAGCCAATAGGAACTCCATTAATCAATCCGATATCTATAGCCGTCTTTATCATTATGTTAAGACCTTCTGAAGCTATGTTGAAAAGAAAGGGAGATAGTGGATCTCCTTGCCTTAGCCCTCTAGACATACTAAATTGCTTGGAGGCCGAGCCATTCACAAGGACTGACACTGAGGCAGATGAAAGGCATTCTGATATCCATTGGCACCATTTATTCCCAAATCCTAATTTTTTTATCATAAAAATCAAGAAATTCCAATTAACAGAGTCAAAGGCTTTATGAAAGTCAAGTTTGATCATGATGCCTGTTAACTTGTGCCTTTTCCAATAGTTTAGTACCTCATTAGCAATGAGGACACCATCAAGAATTTGCCTACCTTCGACAAAAGCTGACTAAGACTCACTAACAACTTCATGGATGGCAAGAATTTTATAGGTAGAGCTGATAAGGCTAATAAGTCTGTAGTCCATTAGAGACTCAAGAGACTGAATTTTAGGAATTAAAGTGATAAAGGATGCATTTAAGCCACTAACCAGTTTGCCATTGAGGAAAAATTCGTGCATAAACTTCAAGATGTTAGGCTTTAGCAAGGTCTAGAACTTCCCGATGGAGCTGAAATTAAAACCATCTAGCCCTGGGGCTTTTGCACCAGCACAACTTGAAATTGCTGAAAGAACTTCCTCCTCTGAAAAGTCTTGCTCCAATATTAAGCTGCTTGATTCTTGAAGTTTAAGATTCCAATCGCATTCCACTGATGGCTTAAACCTCAAATTTTCTTTAAAGATGGATTGAAAGTGATTAACCACTTCAGCTTTAATCTCTTCTAGTTCAGATAATATCCTGCCTCTGCTAAAAATCTGAGAGATGAAGTTCCTTCTTACCCTGCTCCTAAAAGCAGTATGGAAGAAAGCTGTGTTATTATCCCTTTTCTGTAGCCAAAGCACTCTTGACTTCTGTTTGATCATGGACTCTTCTGCTTTGTAAAGTCTACATAATTCAAATTTCAGGGCCTTCCTTTTTGTCATGTCTTCCTTGTATGGCTGGGAATTTTCAACTGTCAAATCTAAATTGTGGAGGAGATCTTCTAGTTCCTTTTTCCTTTTTTGAGAATTGCCCAAGTTCTTGGAGTTCCATTTCTTTATTGCCTTCTTCACATGTTGTAGTTTCTTTATGACTATAAAACCAACCCAACCTTTAGGTTCTAAGGCATTCCAGGATTTGTGGACAAGGTCTTTGAAAGATTTTTTGTTGAGCCAGGTATTGAAGATCTTGAAAGGTTTAGGACCCCAATTTATGACTTCATCAGATAGGAGGATGGACTGTGATTTGAAAATTTTCTTTGTAGACCATATTGAGATACCTTCCATTCCTTTAGCCATTCACTGTTGATTAGGAATCTATCCAATCTGCTCCAGCTCTCTTCCTTTTGCATTTTGGACCA
This sequence comes from Euryodendron excelsum, assembly GCA_033060915.1. NCBI lineage: Eukaryota > Viridiplantae > Streptophyta > Magnoliopsida > Ericales > Pentaphylacaceae > Euryodendron > Euryodendron excelsum. The sequence goes on along the minus strand of CM065388.1, from coordinate 20,280,869 downwards.
AGTGTACTTCCTTCCTTCTAGAGGCAAATCAGCTAGTTCTGCATTCTTTATAAAATCTTCGAAAAGTTTCATACCTTGAGTCAATCTTACATTATCTTTTCTCTTTTCGATCCATAAAACTTCATTAAAATCTCCCCCTAGGCAGATAGGACAAGAGAAATGGATCAGAAGCAGCATCAGTTGATTCTAGAGTTCTTTTCTGTCGTCATCTGAGTTGGGTCCATAAACATTTACAATGACACATTCTATGTTTTGGTTTAGGACACCTTTCAGCAGGATAAACTTCTTTCAGTCTTTGATTCCTGTAGAACAAAAAAAGTAGGATCCCAGACACAAATTAATCCTCCAGATTGTTCAATTGCACTGGATGCCTTCCAATCTAAGTCCTTCCTGCCCCAAAGAGAGGCAATCTTCAAGCTATTGGCTTCTCCCCATTTAGTTTCTTATATAAGCAACATCTCAATACCTCTTGCTTTGACCAACTGCCCCACCATTCTCCTTTTGTGGGTTCCCCCCAAACCTTTTACATTCTAAGAAAGAAGCTTCATAAGGAATCTGCAAACACCTCGGGTGACTTTAATTCCAAAAGGAATCAAGACACCTCTGGGTCATACCTGCTCTTGTTGAGCATCTCCAGATCCTTCCATTTCGATCTCATGACCTCTTGAATTGACTCGATTTCATTATCTCCAAAATTTAGATTTAGAGATTTCCCAATTTGGATGGTTCGCATTGCTTCCTGCTGGATCTGATCCTCCAGTTGTCTTTTGATAAGGAAATTGTGATTGGCGATGTGTTGAGTAGGTAAAGAGAATAAAGATGAGGAGGTCAAACCAGACTTCCTTTTTGTGGGGTTAATAGGTTTGCAATCTCTTTTGCCCTTATTGGTTCCACTTTTGAAGCCCAGATCCTTTAGAAGTTTCATTTTCCTCTGTTTTCTAACTGCATTGACTAAATTTGTTGAGTTTATTCTTCCCTTCAGGACTATTGAGTGGGTCATCCTCCTTAGTGATGCAATAGGGCTTGGGGGATGGTGCCGCCCATTGCTTGATAAAACCACAGGAGGGTGGGGTGTGCCCCCTACAGAATTTTTATCACTGTGATCAGGTAAGGGGTTTTGGGTGTGTTGCGTGCTTAACTTGTCGAGATTAACTCCTTCATTGTGCATGATTTCATCAATTGGGAACTCTACTTGATTTGCCTTTGAATCACCGGTTAAATCGATGGCTTTCTCTAGGTTTGTGTTTGATGGGTTATCATCCAAAGAAGCTCTTGACTTGTTAGACTTGCTAGAAATTGAAGCAGAATCTGCCACCTGGCTGACAAGGGCCATATCATCATCTTCATCAGAGGAGCATCTGCCACCTGCAACGACACTAATAGCTTGCAGCAATTAAGCCTCTTCCTTGTTCAAACTTGATGAAGAAGGGTCACTGTCACTATTCTCCGAAGGGTCTTCACCTGATTGGTGATTTGGAGATGAACCCCGACTATTGCACTGTTGGAAGCCTATTTCAGAAATTCTGATTTGGTAGGCAAAATTCTGAACAATAAGCTTGCAGAAGTCATGAATAGGTTCAGTATGGTCTACTTGTATTAGGAGTCTGTTGAACTCGAGGTTTGATCTGGTTTGGGTGAAACCATCCACAGCCAACATTGTCCCCCACTTTTCTGAAATTTTCTTGAAGTTCACCGTGTTCCACACGTGGAGAGGTACTCCTTCTATAGCTAACCAGATTCTTCTCCCCAAATTGAATTCTCTGTAGTTCCATTTGTAGACCACATAAAACCAATTTTCCAGCCAGTCTCTAGCATTATTTAGCATGGAATCTCTTTCATCTTTGTCAAGGAATTGAAGTAGTACCTTCCAGCCTCCTAGAGGCTTTATAGATATGTTCAGCACCCCTTCACTTCTCATTGCTTCTTCAATGCATTGGATGGAGTGGAAGTCCCTTACAATACCTATTGCACAGGCATTGGTCCAGTCATCATCGATCTGCTCTGCTTCGACTACGTGGCTTGAATAGTGAATGGTGTCCTCTGGTTTAGGAAGGCCAGAGACGACCTCTTTGTAAGATCTTGAGTCTCTGGTTGTCTTGGGGAATGTAGATGGTTTGGTTGTTGGGGCCTTGGTCGGGGTTGATCTTGTGGTGAGTGAAGCTTTGTTCCCAACTTGCTTCTGATAGGCACCAAATTTTGCCTCTTTTACTGAAAGTTGGTGATGGAGAAGCTAGACCCCATTGTAGATTTTAGTGGCTTTATTGATTTCCTCTTTTGAACCAAATCTCACAAAGCCATATCTGGTGCTGGTCTATTTCCTCCTAATAGGTACGTAGGAATCTATGACCTTGCCACACTTGGAGAAAAAATTCCCCAGCCAGAGATTATTCATACTGTCAGGAAGGTTGTCTACAAATAAAGTGTAGCAGCTTGATTTGATTCTATGGCCACAGAGGAATGGGAAGGTGGAGTCAGAGGAAGGGAAGCGAGGGTGGATGACTGGCTATTAGTTGATAATCAGCTAAAAGAGCCTGAGGTCGAAGGTGTCATTGGTGGTGGTGGAGGTGAAGGAGGTGGTTACAGACAAAACTATGGTGATAGTGGGCAGAGGTAAAGGATATGGTGGCGGTGATGATGGTGGTGGTGGGGCAGAGGCCAAGACGGAAGAGGATCTGGTTTGCTCGGCTAGGTCAAATAGATTTGATATGGAGGGAGGATCTGGTTCACTTCGATGCTGAATAATTGTTCTAATCAGCTTCGATCAGCTTCCGATAAAGCTCTGAACTTCACCGATCTGCCATGTCTAGTGCCTTTGCCTATTTCTCCTGAACTTCACCGATCTGCTCTGTTCTAATCAGCTTCGATCTGCTTGAAACTTCACCGATCTGCTCTGTTATAATCAGATTCGATTTGCCCCTGAACTTCACCGATCTGCTCTGTTCTAATCAGCTTCGATCTGCTCTGATCTTAGCAGCAGCGGAGGCAGCAGCTTCGATGATAAATTCCGTGGTTGAAGGATATGTGCTTGCGGCAACCACAGCCCACACAGAGTGCAGCTTCAGAGAACCTTTTCATGTCGAAAAAATCATCTGCAACTGTTATAAGTCATTGGTCACTATCCTTACGCAGCACTAATGCTGACAATATGCTTAGATGACCCACCAAGCTTGCCTGAAGATGCATCAAATGAGTTTTAAAAGTTTCATCGAGTGCTCTGCTTGCAGAAGGAACTGAGTAGAAGATGGACAACGTTTAAGTCACCCTTTTGTGATGGTCGATGAACATCCAAATGGATGAAACCTGATCAATGAATAGCTATAATATGTACAGCATGCTGTCTCCGTTTATCTTACGTACAAAACTAAACTGCTTCTTGTTCAAGATTAATCGAAACTAATATACAATTTCTGTTTATAACTTTATAGTGGATGACTAATCAAATACTTTGCATGTTTTTGGCATTTATGTCGGATGAATCTGGTCTTAACTTAATTTTTCTTTTCAGGTATTGCTAAGTAATTAGAAAGTTTATACAAAATATATATGCACAGTAGCTTCAGTGGTTTTCCTCTTCTTTACAAACAAGAACAATTCATCATGGTGGCTATTATTTACAAAAATTTGATCGTCACATTATTATTCTGAGTCCTTTGTCCTTATTTGTAGATATAAGTTGGTAGCACGTGAATTTATTAATATGAGCTAATAGTCTTGTGTTTAAGAGTTTGAAACTGGATTGAGAAGTGAGATAATATGTCGCATTACTCTTTCTTTTTTTATTTTATTTTAAGTATCAATATTTAGTATTAATCTTTGATTGCCTATAAGCTTAAGAGTTGTAAGACATGCGGAAAAAAATTGATTGAAAGGTATAAACCTTATTTATAAGATTATTTTTTTGGTTTAATTGTAACTACCGGTTACACAAATCTGGCCTGCTAATCCGATTTAAGGACTGCTTTAGTATCTAATCCATATGATACTATAATAAATGGGTCGGATAGGGATTTTGTTAATCCAACCCGTTTTATGACCCAATCAGGATATTTAATCTAAGTTATAGCATAATTTATTTTTAGCCAAAAGCAAATAAAGAAAATACATGATTAGATAACGTACATATGACCTTCTTCTTGTACTTTGCATGTGCTTTGCATGTGCACGGTTTTTAAGATCACTCAAACCAATATTGGCTCTAGTTATTAATTAAAAAATAAATGAAATACCAATGATTATGTTATTATTTTTGTACTCCCTGATTCCAACGAAATTTAAAATCAAGTTCAGAAACAGTGGGAAGGTTGGTTTAGGTGTAGTTGACGGAACAAATTCCGTCAATGGATGGTGTGAACTGTTTTGAAGCTTCTACTGTTCTTAATGTTGGAAATTTCACTAATGTATAAGCTTCTATTAATTGAGTTTTGTTTTATTAAAAACGGATTGAATCCAATTGAGTTATGAGATATGCAAGTTTAAAGTCTTGTTGTGTTGTGATATAGTTATTGGACCTGTGTGTGCATCTAATATTTAATAATATGATTGGACAACAGTGTAAGTCAGTTTGAGTCTATGTAAGCTTTTTATGGTAGAATTAATTAAACTGTATTATATTTGGCTAGGTCTCCTCTTCAATCTGTACCCTAAACGTTGTTTCTATTGATAGCCGTCTTACTGTTATCAGACAAAAAGATGAAAGACTGACCCTAATATTTATAGAGTATTATACCGTACTTTAAGTTCTCAATCAGCTATAAACAAATAGGTAAATTTCCGCTTTCTCATGCAATCTCCTATTATTGGTGTTCTAAATTCGTTCTATTACGTCCTTGCCCTTTTTGGTTATCCAAACAACCCACTGCTTAGCCCCTTATTTTACATCCGATGCATAAAAAAAAAACTTGAAAAAAGAAAGATTTTATCACACTAGATAGTAACTTTTGTCACATTAAATCGTAAGTCAAACAAATAAACTTGAACAGGGCACATTAAGCCTAACCAAGGCGATATCAAATCGTAACAAAACCACATTTGGTGGAAAGGAAATCACATTGCAATGTAACACTGAAATACATTCTCTAAAACTTGAAATAGTGGGACCATCATGAACAGGAAATTTCAAAGGGTAGTATGTCGAAATTGTGTAATGGTTGTACTGGAACGATAGGAAATCGAAAAGCATAGCCATTGTACCCTCATGCACTGGTTTGTAAAGGAGCCATATTGCATTGTTTTGACTAGCGGCAGAGTTAAAAAATTCATTCATGATTAATTATTAGTAATAAAAAAACTTATTTTTTTTGTAATGAACAATAGGGTACTTGAATTTTATATATATGTATAATGTATACTAATTTATATATAAATAGGTCTTTAAAGCAAAATAACTATTTAAAAGAGCACTTATAGAGTTTTAGTTAGCAAGAATTAAAAAAATAGGGGTAGTTACACTTTATTCCCTTGTGATTTTAGCCAAAATTAGATGACCCTGCTGTGATTTAAAAGTAAACACATGAACCCTGTAATTTGGACTTATTAGCAAAATTGATTCTGAAACTGTTAGATTTAACGAAAATATTATCATACGGGTATGACAACATGGAAAAGATGATTTAGCCATTTTTGATGTTCTAATTTGAAGATTTAGCCTATTTTAACGAGGGATTTTTTTCTGTTATTTAACCAAATCTTTTTTTTGATGTCCTAATTTGGAGATATAAAATGACAAAAATAGCCCTATAATATAATTTTTATTAAATCTAACAGTTTCAATCTATTTTGTAGATAAGTCCAAACCACAAGGGAGTCAAATGTTCACTTTTAAACCATAGAAGGTCATTTGACTTTGACTCAAATCACAAGTGGATAAAGTGTAATTACCCTTAAAAAATATTTTTATAATTATAAGTAAAAATAAAATTTTGAAAACTTGAGAGGGCATTTATAAAAAGGATAATTACATTTACTCTCTTGTGGTTTGAGCAAAAATTAAATGACCATCTTTTAGTTTAAAAGTGAACACATGATCCCCTGTAGTTTGGACATATTTACAAAATGAATGAAAACCGTTAGATTTAATAAAAATTTTGTCATAAGAGTATTTTTGTCATTTAATCTATCCAAATTACAACATCAAAAAGACGATTTTACGAAATACTAAAAAAAAAAAACTCGAAAGACAACCATTTATTTTGACATAAACGGGTCAAATTATCTTTTTAATATTCTAATTTGAACATATATAATGACAAAAATACTTTTAGGACAGAATTCCATTAGATTTAACGGTTTCCATCTATTTTGCAAATAAGTCCAAATTACATGTTCGTCATGTGTTCACCTTTGAAATACAAAGAGATCATCTAATTTTGACTCAAATCATAATAGGGTAAAGTGTAATTAACTATTTATAAAATTTTAGAGGAGAAAATTGAAAATATTTATAAAAATTGTAGATAAAAATTAAATATCTAAAAATTTGAGGGAGAGCATTTTTAAAATTTTAAGGTCTAAATTAAAAGTTTTTTTTTAAAGAACTATAGATAAAAATATAATTTTTAAAATTTGACCTCCTCTGGTCGCACGCTCCCTCGGCCACTAGTTTTGACCATTACACAAGCACATTGAACCGTAGGTCCGTAACCAAGCCTTGTTGCATCATATCTTTACTTAAACCTTTTGTGAGGGCTTTCATAAGGGTAGTTTCGATTATAGCATTAAGAACTGGTGCCATTAGTTAAGCTAAAACAGAGGCGCTTTGAACTCCATTCCATATTCCGTGCGCTAGAAAGCCGATTCGAAGTTTCGAAGTTTTGTTAGGCTACAAATGGCCCTTTTAAGATGAAATCTTAGCCCATGTGCAACTACAACATTTGGGCTATCAAGATGGAAATAATGGGCCTATTAGGGGCTTAAAATGTAACAGAGGTAATTACAAAAGAAAAAATCCCTAGACTCAATATCACTAAACTACTCAAACTCTAAAACGTTAAATATTGATCTATTGAACAATCAATTTATATCAATTAACAGATTATGTTAATAATCTGTTAGGAGAGTGGATGAAAAATTATTATGTGACTTGCACATATTTATAAAAGTATGATTTTATAAGATAATGTTAATTTAAATATAAATCATACTTTCATGAATATGTACAAGTCACATGATAATTTTTTACTACTTTCTTAACAAATTGCTAATAAAAGGTATTGATTGATACAAAGTAGAAGCTCAAGTGGTCAATATATCAAGTTTTAAAATTTAGTGGATTTAATGATACTAAGTCATAGTTTAAAAAATATATTTGTCATTACATCAATTTATCATTTGTAGAATTTGATTTTTGAGCCACTGAGAGGCAGACAACGAGCCATAGAGGAGGGTAAATTTTTTTCCCTATTTTGGAGGTGTTGTCCTTGGGCAAATAAGAGTAAAAAAATAGGCCTTAGATGAGGCCTAATTTATTTCCTATTTTGGAGGTTTAGTTTTTGGGCCATTGTAAGCCATAGAATGAGCCTTCTAGAAGAGCATCTTTTGTAACAAATATATTCCGTGTGTTTTCATAATAAATATTTAATTGCCAAAAAAGCAAGAATAAGTTAGATCCATTACTCATGGCACGAGAAACATCGTATTTTCAATTGCTTGGGGTTGAGTGCGAAATAATTATCAATGTTGGGCAAAAAATGAGTAGCCGTTATATTAAATTAAAAATGGCATTTTATTGACTATCGTTTGGAAACAGACCACTATTACGCATTATATTCCTAACAACATAAATAAATGTTATAGCATAATACAAAGGACATTTGTAGTCGTACGAAAATATTTAACCAAAAATAAAAACACCAAAATAATGTATTAGTAATTCAAACCTTTTGATAAGAAAAATAAAAAAAGAATCCTTATATTTGGAGGACTCTGAATCTTTAAAATTAAAAAGAGGAAATAAATTCATTTAAGGGCCCGTTTGGTACAGTTTTTTTGTCAAGTTTTTTTTAAGCTTACAAGTAAAACAGTCGAGTTTTTCTATTTTTTTCACTTTTCTGGTTTTACTTTAGCTAAAGATAAGTAAAAAACCAAAAACACAAATGTAAAAATGGCAAATTTTTTTTTTTGCTTATAAACTTAAAAAAAAAACTAGCTAAAAAACTGATACCAAACGAGTCCTAGATATCTAATAAATTCTAAACAATACCTAGTTTTTTCTTTGTTTTTTGGCATCATTTTATTGGCATGTTGTAAGAAAGTGTTACTAAAATTATATCTAATGGCATTTCTTGAAAAACGTCAATAAGCCATACGTTGTTGAGTGGCATTTTACTAAATAAATGTCACCAAAATCACTCTAGTGGCAATTTTAAAAATGACATTGAGCCACAATGATGTTGCCTAAGAATCATAGGCCTCGTTTGGTAATGTTACTGTTTTTGTTTTTTGTTTTTTTTAAAAAAAAAAAAAAAACGGCGTTTGTTTTAATTTTTTTTTTAGTTTTTTACAAAATTTGAAAAAAGGAAACTAAAAACACTAAAATGAGCGTATTTTCTTTTATCAAAGTATTGGTCTAGTATTTTTGGCACAATGATAACCTATAAACGCTAATCATTAAATCACAAAAAATACACAATAAAATACACAATAAAAAATAAAAATTAACAGTGTTACCAAATGAATCCTTAATTTTATTACTACGGAACGGAGACTCGGAGACTATATGTTGTATTTCAGAAGCGTCAACATTTTAAACTGGGGGAAAAATTTCATTCAAAATTTCTATTCCCTCTCTTTCTCTGAAACCCAACTTCTTCCGTGTTCCCTCTCTCAATCTCTCTCTTCTGTAGGGTCCACTAAATCACAAATCCGAGTCTAGACTCTAGAGAAGAGGAAGAAAGTTCCACCGGCGAAGATGAAGACATCGGCACACAACTAGAACAAAGTTTCGGTTTTGTGACTTGTTTAAATTCTGGGGGTTTTCTGTTTGATTTTGTTCGATTTATGTTTCAGGAAAATGAAACTTTATCGATTCGATAAGGAAGGCATTCTGTGGAAGGGGAGAGGCGTTATACGGTAAAACTCTCAGGCATCAAGGATACGTGTAAAGTTTCATTATTTCTTGGACTGTTGCCTTTTTCTACTAAGTTTTTTTTTAAAAATTTTATTTTGTTGTGTTTGATGTGTGTAAAATCTCTTATGCCGCAAGCTAGACTAAGAATTTTGAATTCCAACTGAATTAAGAAAACCTTCCACTATTTGAATTCCATCTTTGTATAACGTATGGGTTTAGGAGAGTGGGTGGGGATCTAAGGGTAGGGTTTGTGGCATGGTTCAGTTTGTTCAATCACATTGTGCATATTTGTGTGAATTTGAAATTTTTGTGGAGCTTTAAATAGTTCTTTCCTTTTGTTTTCTACTTTAATGGAGAATGGCATGACTTTTCATCTTTAGCTTTGATAAGTATATAGAAATAATATTCTTATTGCTAACTGATTTTGGGTTTATATTAATTGAAGCTATGCGTTGCTTTCTTTTACTACAGTTTGTCTCTAATAGGCTTTGACTAATTGCAATTTTTTTGGTTATGTGAAGGTGGGGAGCTTTTGAATACGACACCGTTGAGGTATTTTTTTAGTATTAGCTATGTTGGAATATGCTATCTTCTTATTTTCTTAATTTGGATGTTATGATCGATCAAAAAAAAGGGGAGAATTTTGAGAGAATGAAACTGGGTAGTACTTAATAGTCTATTGTTTCTTTTATTCTGCATAGGTTGCAAATATACATGGATGATGCGAATACTGTCTCAATTTAAATATTGTTTGTTGTTTATTTTGTTATCCCTATCACGGAGAGCTGATTCCTATTACTGCCTTTTATCATTAATAAGTTGAGTCATATTGCATTTAGTAAGATAGTGTAGTAAATGACTTAAATTTTGTATATCGCTTTTGTTGATATTAATTACATATTATGTACACTTTTTTCTATAATTTAATTTACCATAGACTCGTATACCTGACTTTGATTTTCTTCTCCTTTTGACATTTGCTGATGGGTAAAAAACAGCACTTGGATTGAACTTCACAATCCATTATGTCCTCTAGTAATGAGAGAGTTCCTCTTTTGAATAAGGAGGTAATTCTTCTATAAACCGTTATTGTTTTCTTCCCTTGATTTGTTTGTATTTTCAAGATGATTATCTGGGTTTCGTATGTTTAGATTTCTTTCTTCACCTCATAAATTTTATGGATAACTATCTCTTTTTCTTTTTCCTCTTTGAATACCTTTTGAATTTGCAATGGCTGTCATTGTTCTACAATGTTTACATTGTTCTTATTTTCATGTCATTTTTAAGTTCTATTTTTCTTTTAAAAATGGTTCTAAGAGTTGGCTCCTTGAACTTTAGGAAGGGACTTTAGAAATTATGCCTTAGAAAATCTCATATTAACTCCTTAGCTCTCATCTTAGCATCATGACATGTTAACTTGTATAAGGGTTGTTTTCCAATTCTCTAAATTTCAAAATTTTCATTCTTTTAAGTGTAATGGTTGGAATGGTTCCATGAAACTCTCTTGAGTGGTTTTCTTTTTATTTGGTCATAAGAACTCTCTCTTGATGAAATGACCTCTTACAAAAATGGTTTTCAAAACTCTTTTCAAAGATGATTTTAAAAAATGTATTCTCTCTATCTTTGTATTAAAAATGGTGCCTTAAAAAGTTGTCATCACCATGTTGATTTTTGAACTCCTTATTCTCTTGTTAAGATTATGGTTATAATGGTCACGAGGAAGCTTTCCTTGGAATGATCTCCAATCACCAACCATATAAACCATACTTTTAGCTAGATTTAAAATTTTTATGGAAATGATTTTCAACAGGGTCATCTACCAAAGTCCATTGCATAACATGTTTTGTTTTTTTTCAAAGCTTTTTCCAAAAGTGCATTAAATTAACTTTCAAAATTATTTTCCAATCTAACCCTAGGTTAACTTGATCCTAATCATCCAACATTAGGTTAACTTAACCCTAAGTCATCCAACCCTAGGTTAACTTGACCCTCGTCATTCAGTCCTAGGTTAATTTGACCTTAGTCATCTAACCTTAAGTTAACTTGACCCTAGTCATCCAACCCTAAGTTAACTTAACCTTAGTGATCCAACCCTAGGTTAACTTGACCTTAATTGTGCAACCCTAGGTTTATTTAACCTAAGTTAGTTAATCTTAGGTCACCTTAACCTTAGGTTAACCTAATTGAAGTTAGATAAACTTAGGTCAACCTTAACCTTAGGTTAATCCAACCTAGGTTAGTATACTTCAAGGTTCCAGCTCTTGAGTCCTTTTCTAAATGATCACTTAATTTTAAACTATCCTCATAATCCATTTTTTTCAAAACCTCATACCCTCTTGATTTCAAAAAACTAACTCCATAAACTCTTCAAATGTTCATACACCCCCTCTTTAAGGCATTTCCAAAAATATTTTCAAAGGGTCACAAACTAAGGTGTCTCTAGCCTTCTAATAGTTAGGGATTCCAAGGACAAGTGATAAATTAAGAAACAACCTCTAAAGATGTCCATATTAGGATTCGAAACCCTTAGCCATTTCCAAAAATCACTTTCAAAAATTAATTTATTAAAACATTCTAAAGTCATGCTTTTCAGGTTTTCAAAACAAGACTTTAAAAACACTTCAAGTTCTCTTGATTCATGCCAAAACATTTTTTCAAAACTCTCTTAAGTTGATCCAAAAACATTTTCAAAATACTCCACCATTTAATTTCAAGTCAAAACCTTCAAGACCACAAAGTGTCTTCAACTTCCAAGATTACAAAGAGTCTTAAACGTTCAAAGATCTCAAAGTGTCTTAAACTTTTTCAAAGATCCTAAAGTGTCTTTAAATTTTCCAAAGGTCTTAATGCGTTTATTTTCTATTAGGCTCTTGTCCGAACTACGAATGACCTGATTCTCGCCAAATGAGATATGTAGGCAACCTAAAATGGTGTGGTCAAAATTTTTATTTCAACTCTAATCCCCTTTTTCAAAAATTTCAATTAATTCAAAGTTTCTATTCTAAACTCTTTCAAAATCTCCATTATTTTTAAACTTCTTTCAAAAACTTGCATCATGCATCATCCATCCGAAAAGTGATGACAAAACCTCGTTTTCAAAATTCTAAAGTGGATATTAAGTGGACAATGATAACCGGTTATTCTAGTGAGTGAACAAAATGGTAATTAGATATGTAGGTACCGAAAGGGCGGGGTACGGTGATGATTTTAGGATACCTTTCCTACATGTAACCAACCCCCGAATCATAGATTTCTGTTTTCAAATGACCAAAATGGAGTTATTTTTCAAAAGGGCTTAAATCTTTCCAAAGGTTGCTATACAACCTATTTTCTTAAAAACCCTCTCTTGAGGGAGTTTTCAAAACCTTTTCCAAAAAACTTTAAGTTTAATCTTCGGATTAACACTTAGTTTTAGGTGTCTTAACTCACCTTAATTAAGTTAGGTGGCGACTTCTATTTTTCTAAAAAGCCCTTAGTCAAACCAATTTTCAAACATAGTCGTACTTGTTCTTCTAGGAGGATGAGTTCTAGTGACAGAGTTCTGTATTTTTTGTCTCTAAGCCGAAAGGACCTTGAACACCCAAAAATTGGGGCGCGACAACTACACTACTCCTAATATAATGATGAGTGCACCACATTCATTCCATGAGTGGTGGATCGACAAAATCCACACAATTAATCACCTTGAGAAAGGGTTCAAAGTAGGGCTTTAGCCTTTGATCATTAACCTTAAATCTAGCACCGGTATCAATCCACTCCACCTCAATTGCCCCATAAGGGGTGACCTCCTTCACTGAGTACGGCCCAGCCCATTTGCACTTCAACTTGCCTATAAAAAAATACAACTGGGAGTTATAGAGTATCACTTTTTGATTGACATAAAAGGTCTTCCGTTGGATATGTTGGTCATGATAGGCTTTCATCCTAGCCTTAGAGAGTTTGGCATTCTCATAGGCATCATTGCGCAGCTCCTCAAGTTCATTGAGTTGTGACTTCCTATGGACTCCCGCCTTCTCTATCCTCTCATTAAATTGCCTAATAGCCTAATAGGCCTTATGCTTAACCTCGACCTAAAGGTGACATGCTTTCCCATACACAAGATGGTATGGGAAAACATTGAGAATGGTCTTGTAGGTGGTTCTATATGCCCACAAGGCATCAATCAACCTTAATGACCAATCCTTTCGGGAAGGATTGATCGTTTTCTCTAAGATGGACTTGATCTATCGGTTGGTCAATTCTATTTGTCCTTGGGTTTGGGGATGGAAAGGGAGACCAACTTTTTACACAATACCATAGTTTCTCATGACCACTCCTATTGGCCGGTTGCAAAAGTGGGAGCCACCATCACTAATGATAGCTCTAAGCATACCAAACTGGGAAAAGATATACTCTTTAAGGAACTTGACCACCATGTGGTGGTCATTAGTTCGGGTGGCAATAGCCTCTACTCACTTAGAAATATAATTAATGGCCACGAGGATATAAAAGTAGCCAAAGGAACTAGGGAAGGGGCTTATGAAGTCGATGCCCCAATAATAAAAAATTTTCATGATGATAATCAAGTTAAGGAGCATCATATGGTCTGCAACCACATTCTCCACCCTTTCTTGTCTTTAATCTCAAAGATTAAAGTCTTGAGGTAGGAGAATGCACCGAATTAGTCTAGGGATCCGGCATCTAGCTTTGGCAACGGTTACAAGACAAGCAGAAGGAGTGGACATCTTTATATATTATAGGCCAATATAGACCACTTTGTAAAATCTTCACAACGGTCTTCCTAGAAGAGAAATGTCCACCTCATGCTTGAGTATGACAAACGGTCATCATACTTAGAAACTCGTCATCGGGCACGTAACGTCTTATAACTTGATTTGGGCAATATTTGAAAAAAGGTAAGTGTCATCCTAAAAGAAATTTCGCACAAGCTTAAAGAATTTCCTCTTATCCAAAGAGGACTTATTGATAGGAATAGCCCCGGTGGCTAAAAAGTTAGCCATATCAGCATACCATGGAGTGAAAATGTGCGTTATGGTTTGGCAATGCATGAGTTGTTCATCAGGGAAGGTCTCTTTGATGGGGGAATCGTCAATAGGAGGTCTCTCAAGGGGGAGCCAGGAGAGGTGGTCCGCAACCACATTCTCCACCCCTTCTTGTCTTTAATCTCAAGATTAAAGTCTTGAGGTAGGAGAATCCACCGAATTAGTCTAGGCTTAACATCTTACTTAGATAGAAGGTATTTGAGGGCGGCATGGTTGGTGTACATAATCACTAAAGAGTCCACCAAATAAGACCTAAATTTATCTAAAGCAAATACAAGTAACCCAGGGTCAGACCACTAGAAGACCATAGTTAGGGTACTTAGATATCTGATATACACCTTGAACTATGGGAGATATCCAGTTATACTTGAAGGGTATACAGATGCTAATTGGATATCTGACACTAAAGACTCAAAATCCATGAGTGGATATATCTTTACTCTTGGAGGTGCAGCTATTTCTTGAAAATCATCTCAATAAACATGCATGGCCAGATCCAAAATGGAATATGAATTTGTTGCTTTAAATAAAGAAGGAGAAGAAGCTGAGTGGCTTCGTAATTTCTTAGAGGATATTCATGTGAAGCCAAAACCTGTGTTAGCTATTTATGTACATTACGATAGTCAATTAGTAATAGGAAGAGAACAAAGTCATATCTATAATGGCAAGTCACGACATATATGTCGTAAACACAACACTGTAAAAGCAATTACTTTCAAATGGAATTATATACATTGATTATATCAAGTCAAGGGACAATATCGCGGATTTGCTTACTAAGGGCTTGACAAGAGGTCAAGTAAATTCTTCATCGAGGGAAATACGCTTAAAGCCTATGACTTAAAAGTCACCATAATGGTAACGCAACCTAGCTAACTGGAGATCTTAAGATCTAGATTCTAAGGGACAACCGAATTGTGTGTGATTTAGGAAAATTACTGAGAAACTTGTTCCATGTGCCCACTCCTATGATAAAATAGTGATGACCTACAGCGTATGTTTGGATAAACTATGCTTTCAATGATTCTTATATCTTAGTAATCCAAGTGGAGTATAATAGGATACTCTTAATAAGAAATTACCAATATAAGTGTGAATGGGCCGCTTCTATGAGAATTGCTAGGCTAAATTCTCTAGAGCACTCATGAGAATTAGGTATTGTTCAGGGTCAAAATGAACACAATCGTGAGAACCTAATTGTGTCTGGAAAGAAGCCGTGTGAATACAATTGTCTTGGTTTATACAAATGGATGAATAGTTTAAGACATCATGTTCAGTAGTTAGCTAATAAACTTGATTGTATTTCATTAGGGAAGGTTCAAAGCCAAAAATCACATTTCTTGATGCAGTAACTTTTCAACGGTACTCTCTTTATTGTGTCTGTATTTTCATGTGTATTTTCATCAGCCAATCTTATTCATATGGGAGATTGTTGGAAAATTTGTGATGTTTCACAAACTTTAAACATCTATTAATGAGGGATCCATTCATCCTTTGGTGTGGGTCCATAATGTTATGAATTAACCTCCATAAGGAGATTGATCTCAAGCATTATTTGCTCAAATTCATGAACGATTGAATGAGATATTGACTATTAAAGTGACCAACTTGACCATCTTATACTTGGGTTTAAGACTTTTGTCCCACATTGATTGAAAATGAGTTCCTCAATGAGTTTATATAGCCTTACCTTAGAGTAAGGTTTGGGCCCCACGAGACACCTTAATTTTATGGATGGGGGAAAACTTATCCAACTATAGCTCCACCATGGTGCCATGCCACCTTGTCCTAAACCGAATCAGGCCAGGTTTGGGTTCAATTAAGATCCAAATAGAACTTATATGTTTTTGCGCCAAATTTGAATCCTTAAATTCAAATTAAATGGTTGTGACCGTTGAGAAGAAACTGGTTGGTTGGTGGCTTTTCGGGAACAGATACTTGATGTCTATATAAACTTTGAACATTTTGCATTTTAGTCATTCATTTTTTTAAGAATTTTTATTACATAAGAGAGAGTAAACATCGTCTGGTTCATTGGGCAAACAAATTGCAGTGCTTCATCTATGTGCAGTGCAGATAATTGTATCTTGGGAGACAAGCACTCATTCTTCCATAAGCATCACTGTGGGGGGTGAATTATGTCTTAAAGATATATTGTCAAACACTAGCCTTGATCAACTTTTTTATTCGTATTTTTTGCAATACTGTAAGTTATACATTCAGTGATTCTATTCTATTTCAAATTTTAAGTTTTCTGTAATATTGCAAGTTCTTAGTATTTTGATTATTTTGAAATCCTGTAACTTCTCTGTAGTTTGTTTGTGTTAATTACAGTAACACTTTACACACACAGTGGATAACAAAATATATGTACACAATAACCTCAGCGGTTGAGGAGCTTGCAATGCTCATCATGTTTAGGGTTCAAGCCCTAGAAACCAACCCGTACCCCTATTGTCTCCCAACTAATGCAAAAATAAAAAAATAAAAAATTTGAGACTATTCCATTTTAAAACAAAAAAAAAATCATCATGATGACTGCTATTTACAAAAATATTATCGCAACATTATTTTGGGTCCTATGTCATTATTAGTAGACATAAGTTGGTCCCACTTGAGTTTGTTAATGTGGGTTCACAGCCTTGCATTTAACAGTTTGAAAATGGATTGAGAAATGAGATTATATGTAGTATCATTTTTTTTTTTGTTATATCAGTATTTGGCATTAATCATAGATTGCCTATAAGCTTAAAAGTTGTATGACACGTGAAAAAAAAATGATTGGAATGTATAACCCCTGTTAATAAGATTAATTTTTTTTTGGTTTAATTGCAACTATCGATTACACAAATCCAGCCTGCTAATCTAATTCAGTATCTAATCCATTTAATAATATATGGAATGGATTAGATAGAGATTTCGTTAATCCAACCCGTTTTATGATACAATTTGGATAATTAATCTAATTAATTTATAGGATAGTTTATTTTTAACCAAAAGCAAATAAAAAAATATATGTTTAGAAATGTTATTATATTGCTATAATGTATATGACATTCTTCTTGTACCTTGCACGTGCCAAGTTTTTTAAAATCCTTCAAACCAATGCTAGCTCCACTTAGTAATTAAAACATAAAGTTTAATTACAACACCACCCCCTAAACTATAACTTAGCATCACTAAACTCTCTTAAACTCTAAAACGTAACATATTGACATTCTAAACTATGAATTTGTATCAATCAACACCTTCTATTAGCAATTCATTAGGAAAATTGATGGAAAATTATTATATGACTTGCATGTTGACTCGATGCTTTGATTTTGATGATAACAAAATATTGTGTTAAGAATCTAATGACTCTACTAAGTGTGCAAACTATATCATGCTTTAATCTCTATTAGAATTATGACTTGAAGCTTGATATATCAGAGATCTTGAAGATTTTAATGGAATCTTGAAGATTAGAACACCTGAAAGCCTTATTGGACCATTTGGAGAAGCCATTGAACTTTTGAATCCACTTGCCTAAGTTGAAAAGGAGATCGATAAAAAAAGAAGTCTGCAACAAGTACTGACACCTTTTTGGAAAAGTTGACACCTTCTATAATGTGGCATGAGAAGATCTGGATTTCAACAGAAAAAAAGGTTGGCAGTAAGTATTGACACATTTTTTGGAAGAGCTAACACTTTCTACAATGCGACATGAGAAGATTTGGAGATTTGTAGAACAGGAGATCAACAGCATGTTGAAACATTGATGGAAGACCTTTCAATAAGATTATGTTTATAATATTATCTTGAAGAGATTGAAGATGTTCAAAGGTGATGAAGATTCGTTGAAGAGAAGATCATAAGACTTGGAAGTTCTCTTGAAGATTTTAATGGAGTTTTGGATGAATAGAATAAGCCATGTTGATTAAAGAGCCCTAGAAGCAATTAAATTGGAATGATTCCATTTTAAAGAAATTAAAGGTGTTCATGAAGATTAACATCTATTGGAGAAGTCATTTCAAGCCCTAGAAGCCTTAGTTGAATAATACTTAAACTACTTGAAGACTTTGAAGCAGATTGAAGAAGACTTGCAAAAGTTGAAGTCTCTAAGTAAAAAGAGTTGACTCATGAATCCCAAGAGTCGACATATTGAGACAGTGGCTTTAGACCAAAGTCTAACTCGTAAAAAGGTCTAACACTTTGAGCTCAGGAGTTGACACATTAGTCCAGAATGCAAGGTCTTGAAGAAAGTCCAAAAGGGGTCGACTCCATGAGTTTGAGTGGGTTTGGGTGGGTTTGTAAACTTGTGAGTTTAAGTGTTTTTGGCAAAAATACTTGTAAGTTTGAGTGAAATTTGGATAAAATCACTTGGGTTTTTGAAAGCTTGGGAATAGTGCTTGTAAAAAATGATCTAAACACTTGGGTAACTAGCACCCACTGTGTAAAGTAGTCTTTTTTTTTTATTTTATTTTATAGTGGAAGGATTTTAAATGGATCTTGGGAGTGAGGACGTAGGTTACACGTTATGGTTGAACCTCGGTAAATGTAGTGTTTATCTTGTGCTCTGTTTTTCTTTCTTGCACCACATCTCTTGCTTACATTGCTTATACTTTGTTTAAATTACTGTTCCATTGATTAATTAGTTTTTAACTGCATTATTTTGTAATTAATTTTGAGAAACCTAATTCACCCTCTCTTGGATTGCATATTTGGGCCAACAATTGGTATCAGAGCTAGTGTTCCATTTTAAAGGCTTAACATCCTTAGAGTTGTTCCATAGCAACCATGATTGGATCTCTAGGTGACAGTCAATCTACCAATAGACATCCAATGTTCAATGAAACTAACTACAATTATTGAAAGAATAGAATGAGGATATATATCAAACCTGTTGATTATGAGTTATAGAGAATCATTGTGAATGGTCCTAATACTCTTACCAAGACTATTGAAAGGATATAAATTTTCAAACCTGAAAGTGAGTGGGATGAGAATGACTTGAAACTTTTGCAATTTAATGTTAAAGTCATGAACATTTTATATTATGTCTTAGACTCAAATAAATTCTATAGAATCTCCACTTGTGAATCTACCAAGGAGATTTGGGATAGACTTGAAATGACTCATGAAGGGACCAATCAGATTAAAGAGGCCAAGATTAATATTCTTGTGCATAGTGTAAGCACTCCATTTTTGCACGCTCGGTAATCTCTGGCCTGATTGGGCTCAATTTCACACATCACATGCATATTCAAACTTTAACCCGATTTCTAAACTCAAATTTAGTCCACTGGTTGCTTCCTGGGCCCGCAGGGGCCCACTTGAAGTGAAATGACTATTTTGTCCCTAAGCATCCAAACGATTCGGGAACCACACAGGCTCTGGGTATCAAACCGGTAACCTCTCGAGAATGCTTTTTATAATATTCTCAACCTTCATTTATCTTTCTGTATCATTTCGAGTCAATTTTGGCAAACTTGGTGCAAAATGACCGTTTTGCCCTTGGTGGGCTGATCATTTTTTTCGACCACACCAGCTCTGGGTATCAAACCGGTAGCTTTTGGGAACATTATAAATAATGTTTCCAAAACTTAAGTCTTTTCTCGAGACATTCAGAGTTCGTCCTGGCAGTTTTCTGTCTAGTTGATCGTTTTGCCCCTAGTGGCCCGGTCAACCCTTCTAACAAATCTTGTCATCATTTTTCAAGTCCTTTGTCTCCGAGACATTATTCTAAGGGTTCTTGTCCCTTTCCGGCTCTCTGGGTCATTCCTGACCCTTTCAATTCCTTTGTCTCCGAGACATGACTTGAAGCTTGATCTATTGGAGATCTTGAAGATTTTAATGAAATCTTAAAGATTAGAAGACCTAAAAGCCTTATTTGACCATTTGGAGAAGCCACTAAAGCTTTTGAAGCCATTTACCTAAGTTGAAAAGAGGTTGGCAACAAGTACTGATATCTTTTTGGAAGAGTTGACACCTTTTACAATATGACATGAGAAGATCTGGAGATGGATAAAAAAGGAGGTTGGCAGCAAGTACTGACACCTTTTTTGGAAGAGTTGACACCTTTTACAATGTAACATAAGAAGATTTGGAGATTCGTAGAAAATGAGATCGGCAGCAAGTGTTAACACATTGGTGGAATGAGTTGACACATTAATACAAGACCTTTTAACAAGATTATGTTCATAATTTCATCTTGAAGAGATTGATGATGTTCAAAGATGATGAAAATCAATTGAAGAGAAAATCACAATACTTGGAAGTTTTCTTGAAGATTTTAATGGAGTTTTAGATAAATAGAATAAGCCATATTGATTGAAGAGCCCTAGAAGTAATCAAATTAGAATGATTTCATCTCAAAGAAATTAAAGGTGTTCTTGAAGATCAACATATATTGGAGAAGGCATTTCAAGCGTTAGAAGCCTTAGTTGAATGATACTTGAAGTACTTGAAGACTTTGAAGAAGATTGAAGAAGACTTACAAAAGTTGAAGTCTTCAAGCAAAAAGAGTCGAGTCATAAATATCAGGAGTTGACACATTGAGACAGTGGCATTAGACCAAAGTTTGTCCAGTAAAAAGGGTCGACCCATCTAGCTTAGGAGTCGACACATTAGTCCATAATTCAAAGTCTTGAAGAAGGTCCAAAAAGGGTCGACTCCATATATCTCAGGAGTTGACATATCAAAATAGAGCCTTGGTAAAGTTGGTTGAAACATAAAAAGGGTCAACTCCTATTTCCTAAGGGTTGACAAATTTGGACAGAGAGTTAAGGAAGCAAGCTCCAAAACTAAACGGGTTGACTCCTTCAAAAAAGGAGTCGACTCTTCGTTTGTAACAACTAGTTTTTTAACGTTCTGTCAGCTTGATCTCACATTAAATGCACTCTCAACTACCAACAACGGCTAAAATGAATGCAAGACTATATATACAAGATCCCTACATCATTTATGCACAAGAATTCAAGGATTTCAGTGCTGAATTTAATATTGAAAGCTAAAATTTCTGAGTGACTGCTATATTCTCTTTGTTGCGTGATTAGGGTTAATTATTGAACCTGAACTTGCTTATCTACTCTTGTTGAGAGTTACACATTGTATAAACCTTATTTATTTTATTTGGATGGATTTGTAAACCAGTGAATTTGAGTGTTTGATTGTGCTTCAAAAGTGCGATTATAAAGCCTTAATTAGTACTTTGTTAGTGTTAGTTTATAATTATATATGTTTTTTTAGTTATGTTTTGATATTAATTGACTTTATTATACTTTATGTAGGTTTTGAGCTTAAATGGAGTGGTTTTAAATGCATTTTAATCATAGGTTTCAAAAGATGGCTGTAAAGGTACAAGCTGCTGAAGCTGTGGTACAAGTTGCTGATGCACGCAAAGCTGAAAATTTGAAAGCTCATATCTCGCGAACCAGAAAGGCTATTCAGGCCCATAATATGTCAATTTTATATAACTTTTTGAGACCTACAACTTTTGTGAAGGGACCCATCCCATCTGAGCACTCTATGGGAATCGTTCGTACTACTGACGACGGGATGATTAACTCATTTTTTAGTTAGAGATAGGTTTTGTAGGTAGTAGAATAGACTTAGGAGTTTTATGTTTTGAAGGAGGAGAAGAATTTTAGGGTTTTTTTAGGGTTTTGGAAGGAAAAATCATCCAAGCTTTAAAGGCTACGAATCTTTTCATCTTTCAAGGGAGCATCTTTAATCTTTAGTTTTTATCTTTAGTTTTTCTTTCTTGTTCTTATTGTGAATTCCAGATTCTATTTCTTTAATGTAACATTTTATTTCTTTAATTATTATTTCTATTTTTGCAATCTTTATAATGTTTTTTAGTAGCTAAATCCGTTCTTGGTATGGGTTGAGAAAGTAACTAGATTACAGGTAAAGATTCAAGATGGTTATTTATTTTACAAGATTTCAAGATCTTGAATCAATACTCATTTTTTTGTCCATGAATATCTTCGAAAACAATATTCTTGATCATATCTAGTAGGTATGTATAGACTGATTTGTAAGTAGGGATACGTATACCTAAAATTTATGATAAGGATATTGACTATAATCGCATATATATTCCTATTAAGAGTATTTTAGAGATCTACTGTTCTTGATTAAGCTTCAAACATACCTTGTAAACAAGTTTATAAACTGGGACATATATGAATAGGACCCTGGTATGAACATTAGTAAATAACTGAATATCGACTCGAAAAGGGTATCGAATCTTGAGTTTCTTTATTCAAAACTATCTTGTGAACTTACCTGTAGGCTTATTACTGGATCAAACCCTACCAAGACCTTTTAATGATATTTGAATACATCTCTAAAAATTAGTTTAATTTTGTTGTCTGATAATTTAGATCAATCATCTCTAACAATTGATTTTTATTTTCTTTTTGGAAGCTTTCCTGCGATTTTAATTGACTTTGAGCTTGTTGTTATTTTGTTCTAATTGTAGACCTTGCCAGATTAAGTTTATTTCTTGTGTTCCCTGTGGATCGACCTCGGACTTACCGAGATATTATTACTGCATCGCAATCGTACACTGTCGGATATAAATTGCACTATTCAGGAGTGATCAGTGTTCTTAGCAAAAATACTTGTAATTTTGAGTAAAGTTTGGACAAAATCACTTAGATGTTTGAGAGCTTGAGAAGAGCTCTTATAAAAAAGTAAGCTGGGTACTTAGGCAACTAGCACCTGCTGTGTAAAAGAGTTTTCGCAGAGTGAAAGGTTTTTAAGGGGATCTTGGAGGTGGGAACGTAAGTCACATATTGTGACTGAACCTCTGTAAATCTGGTGTTCATCTGGTACTCTATTTTTCTTTCTTGCACCATATCGCTTGCTTGCATTGCTTATACTTTGTTTAAGTTATTGTTCCATTGATTAATTAGTTTTTAATTGGATTATTTTGTGATTAATTTTGAGAAACTCAATTCACCCCCCTCTTAGGTTGCATATTCGGGTTAACATTGCACATAAAAAAATACAGTTTTATATCTAAATTGATCTTCTTTTATTATATGCTTGTCTAATGATTGAAATGGCATTTGGAATGGTTTGCAAATATGAGGACAATTTAATGAGCATTTTAGTCATTAGACAATTACTATAAAAAGAGAAGGTCAATTTAGAAACAAAAATTATACTTTTGTAAACATATGCAAGTTACATGACAATTATTCATCTGTTTTCCATTTGCTAAAGAGGTGTTAATTGATGCAAATTAATAGTTCAAGAGGTCAATGTGTTACGTTTTAGAGTCTAAGGGGGCTTAGTAATACTGAGTTATAGTTTAGGGAATGTTGTTATAATTCACCCAAAAATAAATGACATACGAATGGTTTTCTTAATGTTTTTGTTTTCAATGATTGAAACAAAATTGAGGGGGTGTGTGGGTAGGTGGCTTATATGCTATAAGTTATATGCTAGTTTCAAAAAGTCACTTTCTCAAATAGTTTTTTTAAGAAAATGTGATTAGACATTAGCAGTTTTTTTAAGTCACTTTTCTATTATTACCCAAACACAATTAAGAAAAACCATAATCATAAGTCATAAGCTATTAAATAAGTTAGGGTCTAAATATCCCATCAAATTCAAATTTAAAAATAGTGAAAAAGTTGTTTTAGGTACTATGGACGACAAAACAAATGCCGTTAATGAATGATGTGAATTGTATTGAGACTGCTACTGCTTTTAAAACTATTGAGTTTGCAATCGGGAGAGGGCAAGGTTGGGTAAAAAAGTATTTATACCAAAACAGGGGTAATTGAGTAATGTCTCTATAAACTTTTTTTCTTTAAATGACAAAGCTTTCAATAAAATTTATGTCTATTTTTAAAATATATTATTTTCTTTTTATTGAATTCATTGCATGATTGCCTTATTGTAAATGATTTTGAACACGTCTTTACCAAAAAGCATAATCAAATTATCGCTAATCTCTTTTGTACTACATACTTAATCTCTTTTAAAGAAATGCTAAGGACACTTGTTGGCTGATGGACAACCATGAGTGTCCTTAGCCTTCCCCTCCGTTTTAATAATGTTCATTGTAGGAAATGTCCCACGAGTGTCAATAATTTAGTATTTATGTGCACACACTCATATATATCGATATATAAGCTTGGGAGATATTCAAAGCAGGATGGGCTCCTACTTGGCCCCCCTTGAGTCTGGGAGATATTCAAAGTTGAATTGTGGCCGATCTATGAGAGACTAACCATAATCTTAATGGAAGTGGAAACAACTCAGAGCAAGCATTTGAACTCCTGCAAAATGGACCAGTTCAATATTTTTCCCTTTGAGCTCCCATTGAAGATTCAGGATTTCTAGCGGCTGCCTTGCAAAGGAGAAATTGGAACAAATGGAGCTGAAAGGTTAGTTATTTTAGAAGATCCACCACAACAATTTAGACATATTTTTAGTGGCTGACATTTTAGGAATTTATTCTATCAAGGCCTAGCCTTTTTTTGTTTGTTTTTGTTTTTGTTTTGTTTTTTGTTACGCTTGTCCATACATATATCCAAACAATTGCTCAGCCCTTTGTTTTATCTCCGAGCAAAAAAACTAAAAAAAAAAAAAAAAGAAAAAAAGAATGATTCGACCACAATGGATGGTAGCTTGTCACATTAAATTATAAGTCAACCAAATAAACTTAAACAAGGCACATTAAGCCTAACCAAGGCAAAATCTGTTAAACCAAGTGGCAACCCAAGATGGGGGTGAATTGAATTTATAATTAAAAATTAAAATTTAAAATAATCTAATACACTTAATTTTCAAGAGGTGAGATGCAATGGAAAAGATATAAAATATTAATCTAGTTAAGTAATGAATAAGACAAGTTAAGATATGATCAATGTGAGATTAGTACAAATGATTCAAGTGTGTGTGTATCTCAAGTATATCAAGACTATATATAAGAAAGATATTAAGCAAGATATAAAGAGAGAAAAGAGAAGAGATCAAACACAACGATTTAAAGTGGTTCGGTTGGCTCCTCTTATGCCAATCCTACATCCACTTCCAAGGTTCCTTCATTGGGCAAATCCACTATTCTTCAAATAGCTTTACAACACTAGCTTGTCCGGTTGCTAGAAAACCTTTACACTAAGTGTTTTGTTCCAAAAACACTCAAAAAATAACCCTTTATTTTGCTTTCCAAAACAAAGCACTAAGAGGATCTTTTTCTCCAAGTGTTCCTCTCAATCACTCAAGAAATAAATCACAAAGGTTTAGCAACTCTTTTACAAATGATATAGGGAAGTTAAATCTCACAACAATAGATACAAAACTCTTAAGAGTTGAATAAAACAATAAAGATCAAAGATAAAATGGAATGATGAAGAAGTAAAGCTCAAAACTTGAAGATCTTGATGAATATTACTTTCTATGCTCAATCTTTATAATATTTTGTGCCATTGCTTCTCTTGTGCATCTCTATTTATAGAGGAAAAGTAGTGGATTATTTGTAGTTTAAAATCAATTTCTAGTCGTTGGAGAGGTTTGAACACATTTCTTTCCGTTTAAACAAAGTGCTGCCAGATTTTAGATATGATTACTTCTGTTCCTCCTCGATTTTCTCCTTGATAACATTCTAATTAGAAAATGTCTATAAATGACAAGTTGTAGATATGGAAGGCATCCTTTTAAAACCTTAAGAATCATGTCGATCCAACGGTCAGATTAAAAGTTATCATCAAAATACTCAAGCTGTCTCATTGTAGGTATATTTGAATTTCTGCAGAGTTGTCTTTACTTCTACCTCAATTTTCTCCCTTATAACGTTTGAATTTGAAAATGTCTACACAATAAAAGTTGTAGTGATAGAAGTCAGCTTTTCAGACCTATAAAAATCATGTCAATCTAATGGTTAAATCAAAAGTTATCATCAAAATACTCAAACTGTCTCTTAGTTGGCATATTTGAATTTCTGCAGAGTTGTCTTCACTTCCACCTCAATTTTCTCCCTTATAACGTTTGAATTTGAAAATGGCTATAAGATGAAATTGTAGCTGTGGAAGTCATATTTTTAGATCAATAAGAATCCTAGATATCCAACGGTTAGATTAAAAGTAATGATAAAATTACTCAAGCTATCTGCCAGCTGTCATATTTTGAACTTCTACTCCAATATGTTACCTTCTAGCTCAATTTTGTCCGATAATATATTCTATTTACGAAATTCTCATAAAATACCGTTTATAGGAATTTGAATTTTATTTCCAATGCCATAAAAATCAAATCAATCCAATGGTTGGATCAAAAGTTATATACATAATACTAAAACTATCTCCAATGAACTTTCTTATAATTATCTTTGATTTAGTCTTCTTCTTCATGCTATGCGTTTCTTTTAAGTTCAAGACTAACAATAACTTCAAGAAATATTAGATAATTAACATTTAAAATATAAATAAAAAATTAAGTGATTTATCATTTAAATGCATAATATATTTAAATGTTTAACATAAAAATTCTTTAAAAATCTTAAATCATACATCAAACATACTTTATTATGAAATCTTGAGATTAACTAAATTTTAATCATTAAACTATTTATATTTGTTATCATCAAAATCAATTAATGAAAACTTGAGGTTAACAAAATCAAATCGTATCAAAACCACACTTAGTCGAAAGAAAATCACATTGCAATTTAACACTGAAACACATTCTCTAAAACTTGAAAAAGTGGGCCCTCGTGCACAGGGATTTTCAAAGGTTAGTAACTCGAAATAGCTCAATGGTTTTACTCGAAGGATATTTTAGGGCAGTTTCTGTTATATTACTAAGAATCGGTGCCATTAGTCTAATAAGCTAAAACAGAGGAGCTTTATTTAGAAAGCCGATTCAAACTTTTGTTGGGCTATAAATGACCCTTTTAAGATGGCAAAATCTTAGCCCAAGTGCGACTATAACATTTGGGCTACTAAGATGGAAACAATGGGCCTATTAGCTGGTTAAAAAATTTAGCACGTGTAGAAGTTTGAATTTTGAACCATTGAGGCAGACAATGAGCCCTTGAAGATGGTAAAATTTTTCCCTATTTTTTCTCTTTCGACAAATAAGAGTAAAAAAATAGGCCTTAGATGAGGCCTAATTTGTTTCCTATCTATAGGTTTTTGGGCCATTGTGAGTCAAATAATGAGCGTTCTAGGAAGGCTATTTTATAACAAAAATATTCCGTATGTTTTCATAATAAATATGGAATTGCTGAAAAATCAGAATACGTTAGATCCAGTATTCATAGTCACAAGAAGCATCGATTTTATATTCAATTGCTTGGGGTTGAGTCCGAAAGACTATCGATAATTATTAATTCTTGGCAAAAAATTAGTACGCATTATACTAAATTAAAAATAGCATTTTATTGACTACTGTTTGGAAACAGGCAACTATTATGCATCATATTCGTGACAACATAAACAATGTTATAGCTTAGTACAAAGGAAATTTGTAGTCGTACGGAATTTTTCAATAAAAAAAAATTACTAGAATAATGTGGTAGTGATATTTTTATAAATAGTGGATATTTTAGTTATTCAAATTTTTCTATGGGAAAAACAAAATCCTTATATTTAGAGGACTCCCACGCAGTATACCTTTAGAATTAAAAAATAAAGGAATGAAATTCCTTGATGTAGAAGAACGCATTAGAAATGTCCAATAAATTCCAAACAGTACCTCGTTTTTTTCTTTTTCTATTTTTTTTTTTTTTTGGGCAGGTAAATTCTAGACACTTCGCTGCTATCCATAAATCTCTACCCACAAACCATATAGAGTACAAGCAGGTAATGCATATGACATAGGAGGCTGCATCTTTTAAGGGAAGATAGACTGCATTTTTGGCTTATCCTTCAACCGTGAGTCCCACGTATATCATGAAATAGAGGATATGTATCGATCCCATAACATATTGGAACCTAGTTCATTTGTTTGTCTGATTAACTGTTCTAGTTTTTGTCTTTCTTAATTTATGTGTTTGGACTTCAGTTATATTGAATCCATGTTTGTGCTTGGTTTTCATGTTAATATTGTGAAGTTAAGTCTAGTATACTTTCTTCTCTGGTGCATTAAGATACTAATTATGATTTTTAAGTTCTCACTTCTGAATTTACTGATATCATATTCTGCTCTTGTTCCCGTGAAGTTTGTATCATTCTTATGCTAGGTTTTTTGGTGAAAGAAAAAACAAAATAAAATGAAATTACTTGTGCTTGTTCATTTTACCCATTATCAAGCACAATTTTTTTTTTTTTTTGATAATGTCTTTTCATTTTTTAAAAAAATTTTCTTAGCACAAGCAAAGAAAAATGAAGTTTTTTTTCTCTTTTCCTCCACGAATCATAGAACCAATCATCGGAAAGAGAAAACACAAGGAATTTTCTGAATTATGAGAATTAAAAAGACAAAATGAGTAGATAAGACCACATGAACCAGCTCAACAACAGTATACAACTTGTCTTATATAACGTGCCTGGCACATATTCATGCATATAATGGTTTATATGTATGAACCAGCAACAATCAGAGAATGTCAAACCAAGAATCTCTACTTTTCTAATTGTCTTTATTGAATTGCTCTTGGCACTTTATTATAAAAGCAACCCTACCCTTGTGCATTTGCAGTACTGCTGGATGTATCTATATATGGCTGGTATATATTGGTGAAACACTGCATTGGACTTTATTTGAGTTGTTTATGAAGTGTGAGGACTTAAATAAAATAATTAAGAGTTAGGGAATTACATTGATGTTTTTGACTAAAGTTCGAGGGACATAATGACAATGTGCACATTGGATAAGAGAATAAGGAATTTAGGAAAGTCAATCTTGAGATTTCAAATTCTGTAGAGGGTAATTTTTGTAGTCTGGTCTCTAACCTTACATTCTCAATTGCTTATCCCACCCTTAAAATTGGATAATCGTGTATATACCCAATAAAACACCTCTCCAAACCTCTAAATTTTTTTTTATGTCTGACTTCTTTTTACAAAATCAAACGTAAGATAACGCAACATATAAGATTAGTAGTCTAATCTCCTTTCTTTTATCTTACAAGAAAAAAAAAAAAAAAAACTTTTCACGATGCCTATTGCTTAAATTTAACTCGTTTGATAAGTTGCCATAGCTGGATAGTATCAAATCAAAATATAAAAGGGATAATTATACTTTTACCCTGTGGTTTGCAAAAAAATTGGCAAAAAAAAAGATAATCCCTTTTGATTTAAGTAAAAATTACATGATTTCTCTGTAATTTAAAAGTGAACAAATAGTCCTATGTAGTTTGAATTTAAGTGTAAAATGAATGAAAATCATGAGAATTAATGTCAAAATTTTCATAAGAATATTTTTATAATTTTATCTTTTCGAAATGAAATATTAAAAAGATAATTTTATTTTGTCATTTCATATAAAAATAAAATGTTGTCTTTTACTAAATCTGTCACAATCTTTTTTATTTTACAAATAAATTTAAAACAAATGAAAGTTATGTTTACTTTTAAATTGCATGGTACACATCTGATTTCTACTCATTCTACTCAAACGACTGTAAAATGTAATTACCCCAGTATAAAATGCATTCAATATAAAGATTCACTACAAATGACGTCATATCAAGGCTTTGAATAGCATTACATGTCTTACCTAGAATTTCCTCACATGACAACAGGCCAAAGCCCCACCCCCTCCCTTGTAATATACGCACAAATACACCTCTTAATCGGCTCTCTCTTGTCATCTTTCTCGGCCCAAAAAACAAACCTCCGAGAGAGGAAGGCTTTTGATCTTCACTGATTCTTGAGAGAGAGAGAGGGGTCACTCATTCCTCAGCTGAAATCAATGGCGCAAGATCGGACCACAGCATCAGAAAAGTTGCTGCTGAACCAACACACCGAGAAGCACTTCACCGCCGGCGAAATCGTCCGCGACATCATCATCGGCGTATCGGATGGCCTGACCGTCCCCTTCGCCCTGGCCGCAGGGCTGTCTGGCACCAACGCCTCTTCGTCGATCGTCCTCACCGCCGGCATCGCCGAGGTTGCCGCCGGCGCCATCTCCATGGGACTCGGCGGGTATTACAGCAACTTCTCTTGGATTTTGGTGAAATGTAGACGTAGATGCATACGCATAGATCTATGATGAGTCGGCGAGGCAGGGGAAGTTCCTCTGTCTCGCGCTGACATCCGGATTCGTGCAGGTATCTGGCGGCTAAGAGCGAGGCTGATCACTACACGAGGGAACTCAGGAGAGAGCAGGAAGAGATCATCACCGTCCCTGATACAGGTACGCTATACACATCATACATGTACAGCGCGCGCACGCGCACACACACACACACACACATATATATATATATAGAAACATATACATATATGTATTATGGGTATATGCATGTTGAAATGCAGAGGCTGCGGAGGTTGCGGAGATACTATCAGAGTATGGGATAGAGCCGCATGAGTATAGGCCGGTGGTGAATGCTCTGAGGAAGAATCCACAGGCATGGCTTGATTTCATGATGAAGTAAGTTATTTTAACACATATTCTCTCTCTCTTGCAAATTATTCAAAATAATTTTTTTTTGAAAATTAATAATTTTCTATTTTTAGTGTTACAAAGAACAAAATATATATATATATATATATGTATATATATATCAAAATATGTTAGGTCCGTTTTACTGAAAATTACTTCCTAAAAAACCGACTTAGAAGGAATCGGGTTTTAGTAACATTGGAGTGTTGTTT